>CM040122.1:379799083-380399083 GCA_022559845.1 Amorphophallus konjac | reverse complement strand
GACGATCGCTTGGCAGTTCTCCAACAGCAGATCGATCTCCTCAATAAGAGGGTTGGCCCACCATCCTTCGCAGATGCTCTCACTCCTAATTTCCGGGACATCCGATTCCCTTCTCAGTCAGAGCTCCCGACATACCGAAAGTACAATGGGAACGGCAACCCGTTCATCCACGTCAAGGAATTCCTGTACGAGTCGGGACCATACCAGCATGACGATCACCTCCTTGCATATCTATTCCGGCGATCCCTGGACGGGGTGGCACTCGAATGGTTTTACGCTCTGCCACTGGAGGAGGTTGGGAGCTTCAAGACGATCAAGGAGAAATTCGTGCAAAGATTCCAAGATCGGGTCGGACCCGAATACTCATTCACGGACTTAGTGGCCGAGAAGATGAAAGCTGATGAAGACTTCGCTACCTATGCTGATAGGTGGAGGCAGATAGCCTCCCGTGTGCCCGGGCAGATTCCGGAAGAAGAAAAGATCAAACTGCTCATTTCTAATGCAACCCCTCTCTTCCGGAATGTCCTAATGTTGAATGACATCACCAGTATGCATCAACTGTACAGTCGGGCCCGGTTTATCCAGACCCAGTTTAAGGACTCCCCCATTCATTCTCTCTTCGAAGCCCAGAAGCCCAAGAGTTCCAGAAAACCACAGGGCCCTGTTACCGAGGGAGTCCAAACAAACGAGCAGGTGCAGGTAGTTAGCCAGACTGCCACCTCCCACTTCCCCCAGCAAAGCAACCCCCATTTCTCCGCATCACCTCGCCCTTCCTTTCCCACGCAGCAACACCCTCAACAACAATCTCCGCCACCACCACAACAGCCCCAGCAACCACTGCAATACCATAACACTCCCCCGCCTGCTACCTACGCACCTGCTCGTCCGGTTGCTAAAAGAGCCAACTATCCTCCTCTCCCAGAGACGCTCACTAATGTCTTTGCAGCGCTGATGCATACTGGCGATTTACAATTGCCACCTGAGCGCCCGAACATGAATCCGGCCGCCGATCTGTCCCGATATTGTGTATATCACCGGCAGCCGGGGCACACCATTGAGAGGTGTTATCATTTTAGGGACCTGGTATACGACCTGCACGAAGGTCACAGGATCGATTGGGCTCAGATGAGGAAGCTGATTGAAGATCTGAGAAGAGGGCCAGCAAGGCCGCAACAGGCAGCACCACAGCAACAGCAGTTTCAGCAACAACCTCAGCAATTCCAGCCACAGCAGCCACAGCAACAGCAGCAGCAGCCAAACTTAGGGATCCACCAAAATCCCATGCCAGTACATGCACCCGCTCCTCAACAACAACAGCAGCCGCCGGCACCGGCCCAAGTCAACATGTTACGCCACCCGGCTCCTGACGCAGGGTGGACCATTGACGATCCCGCACACCTGTTAACCTTACGCCACATCCCTACGCACTCTACCTCACCCGCCGTCTTTTCCATCCTTCGGCCTTCCATGCCTTCCACAACTTCCCCCGTCATCCATCCTTCCACCATACTTACCACTCCGAGAAGCCATATTCTCTCGCCTATCCCCCCACAACATTATACTTCCCCACCTACTATACCCTCCACTATCTTGTCCACCAATCACTGCAGTCCACTAACCGCCCCTTTACCTCACCCATCGCCCATTTTACCTTCACCACAACCTTCGCTTACTATGCCTATCATATCCTCCATCACCAAGACTGCCATCCCTTCCATTCTCATTCACCCCACTGGGTCAAGCGGGAGCCCACCTACAGCCATGCCAGCACAAAACCTTGCCCTCAGGAGCGGGCGGTTATTTCAAAGGACTTACCCCTCTACCAGTGCACCTCCCCAAATACCCTCCATCTCAGCATCAGCAGCACAAGACAATGAAGTTGACCCCGCGCCCGGTTCCACATACGACCTGTTGCAACATCTTGACCGCATGCCGGCAAAGATCTCTGTCTTGGAGTTGATCAGACGTTCACCTCTACACCAAGAAGCATTAAGGACGTTTCTGCAAAGGGTCATAGTGAACGAAGATGTGGCGGTAGACAGCTTGCCGTCAGTGTTGGCTACTGTTACCAAAGGGCCCGCTATCACATTCTCTGAGGCCGAACTCGCGCCCCCTGAAGCACGCCAAATGCCGCTATGCGTCACCATCACCTTGAACCAGGTAGTGGTAGACTCAGTGCTAGTGGACACTGGGGCTTCAATAAATGTTTGTCCATTAAGTACTCTGCGTGCCTGCAACATTTCTGAAAGTATGCTGAAGCCGACACCGACAACCATTGCCGCCTATGACAATTCCAGAAGGGCATGTCACGGGGTCATCACATTACAGGCTGAGCTAGGGCCGTTACAAATAGAGGTGGAATTCTACGTCCTAGACATAGATCCGATGTTCAAGGCTATTCTGGGTCGTCCATGGATAAATGCTCTGCAAGCGGTACCTTCCACCGCCCATCAGTGCCTGAAATTCTCCTTCCAGGGGCGGGTGGTCAAAGTCAAGAGTGTTTCCACCGTCCAGGCAGTGGACGCCATCACTGACCAGGTTCTCCCCACTCTATGGCCGAGCAATAGGCCAGTATTGTCAGTCATGGACATAAATTACCCATGGGCTTATGCGGCAGGCAAACCCATTACAACACGCAAGAATGCCGGAGCTAAGCCTAAACCCAAAAATTCTAAAGGCTGGGACATGATCATGAAGCTAGGCTATCAGCCAGGCCTTGGTCTCGGCGCGCGGTTACAGGGAAAGACCAAACCCATCTCTGAAAGCAAGAAGATGGGTCGTCAGGGCTTAGGCTATCATAACACTACCATTCAGGCAGATTCTGGGCCACTAACCTGGGACTACCGGCAACACTTTGTAAAGGGTCCACTACAGCCCGGCACCGCAAATAAGCCACAACCCAAGGAAGAAAAGAAAGATGCTCCCATTGTTAATATTGTTGCTGACCCACCGCCGCCTCTGCAGGGGTTGGTAGGGGATCTTGAAGATTATTTTGCTGAAATGTCAAGTCTGTTTACTGATCCAGCCACTCAAATGAAGGAGACAGAGATGCCCATGGTTAGGCATGCTCTGATAAGGCCACAGAAGATACGAGAGGCAGGAAGCTCCGACATTTCCTTCTTTATTCCTCCTGCTCATTTGGCCTCAACAGTTTACCCAAACTTTGTGATTCGATCCCCTCCAATACTGGTCAAACCGTGTTTCACGGGGAGACCGTCAAAAATTCTATTCATTCCCTCCAATTGCGGGCACTGTCCGCCCATTGATCTACTCGATCTATCTTCACCACCTTCTCCTAACCCCCGAGTTCGCGGGATGTGGTTCTCCCCCGATACCTTCTTCTCTCTCTTTCCTCAATTCTTCACAAAAAAACTCCTTCCTCTGCCTCCACCTTCTGATTCTTCTTGCTCTCTTCTGGTAGTAGAAGATACCCAAAAAAAAAAACGTCAACTTTCAAACTTACATTTCAGTCGAAGACTATGCTGTCTTCTGCTCATCCACTCCCCAGGGGCACCAAACCCCTGCTCCTTCTCCACTAGATTTTCTGTCTCCTAGGGTAGATGTACAGGTAGTTGGGTCTCCTAGGTTAGTCGAGTCAGTCAGGGTAGAAGCATGTTCCCCCTTAGATAGCCCATCCACCTCTGCAACGCCACCACTGGCATGTCACTCCCGTTCCATTCCCGATAGGTTCCTACAGGATCTGGCCTTGAGATGCCAGGCCCTCCTCAGATGCCCAGAATTCATAGCCACCACCGTCTCCTTGAAAGAGGATGAGGATTCAGAAGGCCGGGTGTGGAGCAATGACGGACTAGGAGTGTATGAAATTGTAGACGAGAAAGACCCAGCGGATGATGAGGAAAGTGATGTGGAGGACATTGCTGACCTATACGCACAAGGATTGAGAAGATTCGACGAACCCTCGTCAGCAGTGGATGAACCCACTAAAGAAATCAATTTAGGAACCGAAGAGGATCCCAGGCCCATATCTATTGCAGCTGATCTCCCTCCTAAGGTGGAAGAGGAGCTCATCAAGGTTTTGAGAGAGTACAGCGATTCTTTTGCCTGGTCCTACGAGGACATGCCGGGTCTCGACCCCGCTTTAGTGGAACACAGGTTAATCTTAAAGCCAGGGGCGATTCCTGTTAAACAAAAGCTCAGAAGATTCCACCCACATATGGCCTTGAGAATGAAAGAAGAGGTGGACAAATTACATAAGGCCAGATTCATCAGGGTTGTGCTTTATCCACAGTGGGTGGCCAATATAGTCCCGGTAATAAAAAAAGATGGCAAAGTCAGAATTTGTATTGATTTCAGGGACTTAAACAAAGCATGTCCGAAAGACGATTTCCCGCTTCCTCACATCGATGTTTTGGTAGATAATACCGCTGGGTTTGAGGCTCTCTCGTTCATGGACGGGTATTCAGGATACAACCAAATCCGTCTTGCTCTAGAAGATCAAGAGAAAACCTCCTTCACCACGCCTTGGGGCACCTACTGCTATGTCGTCATGCCATTTGGATTGAAGAACGCAGGTGCTACCTATCAACGGGCAATGGTGGCCATCTTCCACGACATGATGCACGTCTACATGGAGGCCTATGTGGATGATATTCTGGTGAAGTCGAGGACAAAAGAAGAACACCCCGCCATTTTAGCCAAAGTGTTGCAAAGGGCTAGGGAATACCAATTGAAGATGAATCCTAAGAAATGTGTCTTTGGAGTCGCATCCGGGAAATTACTTGGGTTCATGGTTAGCAAACGAGGGATTCAGATTGATCCTAATAAGGCAAAGGCCGTAATGGAAATGCCACCGCCTAAGAATCTTAAGGAGCTTCGTGGTCTGATTGGGCGTTTGCAGTTCGTTAGAAGATTCATATCTCAACACTCTCAAAGATGCCGCCCATTCTACGACTTATTAAAGGCGGGGGCCGAGTTTAAATGGAACGAACAATGTCAGAAGGCCTATGAGGAGCTTAAGGTTTATCTGTCCAACCCTCCTGTCTTGCAACCTCCTGTCCCCGGAAAGCCTTTGATCCTATACATTTCTGTCGCTGAGGATTCCCTAGGTGCTGTCCTGGCACAAGTGGATGATGAAGGAAGAGAGAGGGCAGCATATTATCTCTCCCGATTGTTCAATTCTGCCGAATCCCGGTACACTGCCATGGAGAAGACTAGTGCAGCATTGGTATGGGTAGTTCAGAAGTTAAAACACTATTTCCTAGCCCATGAGGTAAGGTTGATCTCTAGAATGAACCCAATCCGCTACCTCCTCGAGAAACCCGTCCTCTCTAGTCGATTAGCTCGCTGGCAGAGCTTTCTCTCTCAATTTGATATCACCTTCGTCGTCCAGAAGGCCATCAAGGGGTATGCTATTGCTGAGCATCTTGCTCATTCTCCTATCCCCTACACTGATTCAATCCAGGACGAATTCCCTGATGAACACCTTGCAGTTATCTCTCATCCGCCTCCCTTTTGGTCTCTACATTTCGATGGTGCGCTCAATTCCCAGGGCCGTGGCATCGGCGCTGTCCTCCTTACTCCCGAAGGTATCACCGTCCCTTTTGCCTACCAGCTCTCTTTCTCTGCCACCAACAACATAGCCGAGTATGAGGCTCTCCTAGCTGGACTAAAGCACGCCTATCTCTTAGGCGCACGATACCTCAACATCATGGGAGATTCTCAATTGGTGCTGCGTCAAGTTCTGTCAACTTATCGCACCCGTGACCCCAAACTAAAGCCATATCAAGATTTGGTCACACTCTTGGCTAGACAATTTAGCAAACTCATCTACGTTCATGTTCCCCGATCTCAAAATATTCTTGCTGATTCATTAGCATCTCTCGCTTCCTCTTTATCCTTCTCCCTTAGTCGTTCCACTGAGACCATTGTGGTCCAACGGATGGACGCTCCCTCTCTGCAAGATCCTTGGTTTGCTAACCTTAGGAAGATTATGGAAGAGAAAGCGGCTAAAGAAGAGGTTAAGGAAGTATCCTTGGCAGAATTGGAAGAAATCTTGGACGAAGATGAGTTGCCATGGTTCCATGAGATTGAGCAATATTGTCGGGATGGTTCTCTCCCGGAGGAAGCCAATGCGACACAAAGAAAAGCCATCAGAAGAGTCGCCTCGAGGTATACAATCGTTGCAGGAGAATTGTACAGGCGCGCTCTCAATGGAGTTCTGATGCGGTGTTTAGATGACGATGAAGCTTGGAAAGTAGTGGAAGCTGCTCACTCCGGTGAATGTGGAGGTCACGTGAATGGACAGGCATTGGCTAAGAAGATCCTTAGGCAGGGCTACTACTGGCCAACCCTAGAGGAAGATTGCTCTACCTACGTCCGTAGGTGCCTTCAGTGCCAGCTCCATGCTGACAAAATCCACGCCCCTGCTTCATCTCTTCGCCCACTATCCGCCCCATGGCCTTTCTCCATGTGGGCCTTTGATATTGTCGGTCCGTTAGGTGACCCTAACGCCCAAGTAAAACAGAAATCCTTCATCCTCACCGCTACAGAGTATTTCACGAAGTGGGCGGAAGCTGAAGCCTATGCAGAGATCAAAGCTACCACAGTTTGCCGCTTCATCACAAAGAACATCATCTCGCGGTTCGGGGTACCAAGCGACATTGTCACCGACAATGGGCCACAATTTGTGTCTCAAGAACTCCAGGACCTCTGTAAGAAATTTGGTACTGCATTGCATCATTCATCACCATATTATCCACAAGGCAACGGTCAAGCCGAAGCCACCAATAAAACCCTTCTTAAAATCATCAAGAAAACGTGTGAATCCCACCGGCACGCTGATTGGGCTGATAAATTGATAGACGCTCTATGGGCTTATCGCACCTCTGTCCGAACTCCCACAGGGCAGACTCCCTTTGCCCTCACCTATGGGATGGAGGCGGTACTCCCGTATGAGATTCTCATCCCTTCCCTAAGAGTGCAGCTAGATAAGGAACTTAATCTCGACGAGCGTCGAGAGGCGTTACTAGCACAGCTGGAACTGTTAGATGAGAAGAGGTTAAATGCGGCCAATCACGCTTCTGTTTATCAAAAGCGGGTCTCACGTCATTTTCAAAAGAAGGTAATCGAAAGAAAGTTTGAAATAGGTAATATGGTTTTGAAAAGGAAATTCATCCGAACAGGTGGTCCAAGGGCTAAGTTGCAGCCAAACTGGGAAGGGCCGTTCGTCATCAAGGAAGTCTATCCAGGTAATGCCTATCGGTTGACGAACTCAGAAGGAGAAGAACTGGCAAATCCGTGGAACGGGTTATATCTCAAACGCTTCTATCCCTAAAAAAGAGTCTAACCACGTGCTTCCCTAGCAATGCAAGCTTCCCCTGTTCATAAGAATCACTGAGAGAAGCTGAACACACAAACACGACCCTTTGGTCCTGTCCCGAGTTCCGCCAAACACCGTTTCCCGGGGCCACACCCTGGAGGAAAGTTGTAGTCCCTGTACGTTTCTTGCTTCGGCTGAACCCAAGAATGAGGAGTAAATAAGGAGGCGATGCCTGACCTGGGTACCCTAATACGAGATAAGTCTCAAATAGGGGCAGTTCGTTATGACCTGAAGCCACAAGAAAAAGAAAGAAAAAGAGAGAAGAAGAACAAAAAGAAAAAAATGAATAAATGAAAATATTTGGGAAATTGGAACAACTAGGCATAGCAAGAATGACAAATGTGGTGGCTTAAGGTTCGATGACGAACACCAAAACCCCGACGCAACAGACCGAAGCTTTGAGGGGCACCCAGGGAAGAATTCAAGTCTTAAAAACTCACATGACGGGTGTAAGCTTGTCTCCATATTCTTTTTCTTTTCAGGACAAAGCTGAGTACCCTGGGGGTGGCCCTGGCAGAACACCGTCAGGCAAATATAAGTTCGGACCAGGAGGGTCCCTTCAATCACACGCCAATCTCAGGAGGAATCCTCAGGTTACGAGGGAGGCATGTCTTGTTACGGAAGCATCGGTTTTCCAAAAAAACAAAAAAACAAAAAATCAAATATTTCAAAAAAAAAAAAATCAAATATTTCAAAATCCAAAAACAACAAATATTTCAAAATCCAAAAACAACAAATATTTCAAAATCCAAAAACAACAAATATTTCAAAATCCAAAAAAACAACAAATATCTTTAAAAAAAAAAACTTAAAACCCAAAAACATTGAATATTTCAAAATCCAAAAATATTAACATTAAAAAAAAAATCCAAAAATATTCATGACTTGCATTCATGGCATGCATGCATTGCATTGTTATCATTTCTCTTTTCCTTCGCTTATTTAATAAGGCTTGCCCCTTGACCAAAAATCAAGCACTGGTTACCTCCGCACTTGTCACAAGGCAAGGGGCTAAGCCTAAAACAGATTTAACCTGTTTCATTGCTAATAGTGTGCAGGACGATGGAGCAAGAAGACGAAGTAACAACAGAACAACTGCAAGGGGCAAAATCAGTCACTCCAACTTTTATTCCTGATACAAACAATTCTCGCTCTCAAACAAGGCACTCTCACTTATCAAGCATCATAAAAAGGAAGGGAAAGTACAATCACTCAATCCTCCGCTGGGCATTCCCGCAGGGGCACATCTTCTCAGTTCTCTGATATACGCCTGGCGAGTCTCGGTCGCCTCTTCCACCTCTGCTGGCAAGGCACGCACCTTGCTGATTCCCCACATCGCTAGTGCACTCCTCACACTCTGCTCATCGTGCTCAGTGCCAATCTGTCTAGCCTGAAGAGAAGGGAAGTGCGACAACGGAGGAAGCAAGGTCCGCGGTACCCCGACCTGCAAATGGCACCTGTGTGGATAATACACGGCCAGTACGGTATCACTCACTAGCCTCAAATCCAGACCCTGTCCTCTGGGCAGTCTGATCTCCGTAGTCACCAAGAAGTTAGGCCGCATCACGAGCCTCTCCACGGGTAGCCGACTCAGGTACCTGCGCCATTCTTCTCTGGTCCGCATATCTCCCGTACGGCACTCCACCTGCGAAGAGAAACCAAACCCGCCACCGATAAAGGAAAGTGGATGGCTCCCGAAGATCCTACTCTCAGTCTCTATGCTTGCCCTAGGGATAAACTTCAGTCTCACGCCCACCCAACACTCTAAGAGAATCATAGAACCAAACAGTGGACCACTCAGGGCAGCAGAGCTAAGCCCTTCATAAAAATAGGCTAAGATAGCCTGGGAAATAGAAAGCCCTCTCCATAAACCACTGATGGTGCTAAGGATGGGAAGATCTAGCACGTGATCGGCTGACGGAAAGAGGATAGCACCACACAAGCAAATGGATGCAGCCTTGGCAATAGCCTCATGCCACCCGCATTTGTTCTTACAATGTGCCACCACCCACTGGCTGAGAGGAAGAAGGTGAATATGACGGGCTCCCACAAAGGTCTTGATCTCACTCGGGTCTTCTATGAACTCGCTAAAGATGGCAACTGGATCTATAGGGGCAACTGTGTGACACACTAGATCCTCCTCCCCAACCCTAGACTTAGGGAGAGATAGATAAGCCTCTACTTCCTCTAAAAGGACGGTGGCCTCAAAGGATGGAAAGATAAAAGTGTGGGTCTGTGGGTGCCACATTTCTATAAGGGCTGAAATACTGTGCCAGTCAAAGGAAATCTTTTGGAAGTTACGACCTAAGAACAGCAAGGATTGTAAGTGCCAAGAATTAAGGATGTGGGTTACCCCTAGGGGCAAGGCACGAACCATGGGAGCCACCCACTTAAGAGAAGAGTATCGGCGAGAGCCAGGAAGGAGCTAAAAAGGAGAAAACGAGGAAATTAATGCAGAAAGAAAGAGATATTAGACGAACAGAATCAAATGAACCAAGTTTGAAGTGATTTAAACATACCTCTCTAGAAGGATTTGAACTGAGATGTCGAGGAATAGAACCCAAATGCGCAATCTCCTCTCGCTCCTTCCTCGCAGCCTTAGGGCCTGAATGGTCTCCCTCACCCAAAGAATGCTCACCAAAACTCCTCTTCATGATGATTTGGTGGTGATTTAGAGGGAAGAAACTTAAGAAGGAGAAGAAGAGGTTGGGTTCAGCCTGAAGGCAGAGCACCCCTTACTTATAGGAGGTCTCATCCCGTGTTTCGCTCCACTGGAACGCATGATGCACGAGAGCACACCAGGATTGAATGGGCTTAAGGGAATTCAATTTGGCTTCTAAGATCATGCTGATTAGCGGTCGTACGATAGACCGTCATTCATTTTTTGAACGGCCTAAGGGAGACCGTCATTCTCATGTCCACGGTCTACCCTAGACCGTCATTTTTAGACGGCCTGCGCCAATTAACGGTCTACACTTGACCGTTATATTCCATGACGGCTATGGAGTAGCCGTCATTCTTAAGCAACCCACGGCCCTGTCTTGTCCGTCATTCTTGCCAAAACGGTTTTTTCCTGGCCGTTGTTCTCTAAACTCATGAGCTGCCTCACCTCCACTCGCGTCACTCACCCTGAGTCGGCGTGCCTCACCTCCACTCGCGTCACTCACCCTGAGTCGGCGTGCCTCACCTCCACTCGCGTCACTCACCCTGAGTCGGCGTGCCTCACCTCCGCTCGCGTCGCTCGCCCTGAGTCGGCATGCCTCACCTCCGCTCGCGTCACTCTCCCCGAGTCGGCGTGCCTCACCTCCGCTCGCGTCGCTCACCCTGAGTCGGCGTGCCTCACCTCCGCTCGCGTCGCTCACCCTGAGTCGGCGTACCTCGCTACCTCTCACGCAGCTCACCCGAGTCTGTCATCGCCTCCCTCACCCATTGTCATTCATACATACACTCATCCATTTGCATACATTCATACATCCATACAAAAACTAAAAAAGGGGTGCATCATATATACATATCATCATCCCAAAAACATAAAAATCTCATTAAAAAAAGAGAGGAAAAAGTACAAAATCAGGCCTCACCCTCTGGCCTGTCACTGTCTCCACCTCCCTCCTGTCTCTTCGCTGGCGGGGCCATCGAAGAAGTCTCAGCATCATCGCGACGTCGTCGTCGCTCATCACTCTCGTTCCTCTCCCGCTGAGAGGAACTCGCCAGGTAACGTCTCACCGAGGTGTGAGTAGCCTGGCTGCCACTCGGTACGACCGATCGGCTCCTCGAACGGCTCATCGTCATACCCTGAACCTGGCCCCGCAGCACAAGGGCCTCGGTCCTGAAAGGCTCCAGCTCCGCTATCGTCACTCGGTGGCGCTCCACCTCCTCTCGATAGCGCTCCACCTCCGCTCGGTAGCGCTCCACCTCCGCCCGGAGAAGTCCCGTCTCAAGAGCGTCGGCCGGCTGAGCTCGCGCAAGCTGCTCACGTAAATGGGCCGCCTCCCTCTCAGCCACGAGCCGCAGCACCTCTCGCTCCTGAGACGCTGCCCGCTCTCGCTCCAGCTCTGCCTGTAACTGCTCCAGCTCGGCAGTCAGCATAGGATGAAGTCCTCTCACCTTCTCCCGGAACTCGGCAGCCTCTGCTGACTGGAGCCGCCTCACCTCCTCCTGAGCCTCGGCTAACTCCGCCCTGGCTCGAGACGCCGACCTCTGGGCGCTCACAGTCGCCTCCTGGGCCCGAGCCTCAACCTGCACCAACTCAGCCCGTAGGTGGGCCACCTCCTCTCTGGCATGGGTAGCCTCCTCCATAGCAACCCTCACGTCGTCCACCTGCATGCATCAAGCATTAGCACATTCCATTCATATCATGCACAAATAAACAAAGGAAAGCGTCAGAAGTGTACCCGCACGGCAAGCTCGCTCTCCGCTGCCTCGGCCCGCTCCACCATCCGCTGGAACTCGGCATCCCGGGCTGCTCGGTCGGCCGGTGTCTCAACAGAAGAAGAAGAAGGAGCCTCCGCTCCACGCCTCTGAGCAGCCTCAGCTCGCTGCACCCAAATATCCCAGGACAGTCACATGCATAAACATCATATAGAAATGTAAGAGTCCAGAGTTTAGGAACATACCAGTAACTCGAGGGCTCGGCGAGCCTCATCCCTCTCCTGGATGGTGGCATGAAGGAGCCCCTGCAGCTCCGCTAAGCGTCCCTCAGGGTCAATCTGCATGTCGAAAGGAAGTCAGTACAGCATATAGAAATCATAAAGCATGTAGATTAAGTCTGAGTTTAGAATTGTACCGGTCGGCGTGATCCTCGGAACACGCGGTCTCCGTAATGCCTGACGTACGCAGTCACGTACGCCGCATCACTGTCAGCACGAGCAGTCACCACACGCCCACCTGCCTGCCAGTCGGCAACCTGCTCGGCGTTCCGCGCCGCCCAATCGCACTGCTGAGTCAGCCCTCGGGTGCTCCGCGTCACCCTCTCCCTCGCGCTCTCCTGCGCCGGGAAGTCTACCACGGGCTGAGAGACGCCGGTCGTCCTCATCACCAGCCGGGAGTAAAGGGGCTCCACTACATTCATGCAGTGTAACCACACATCACGCCCGGAGAAGGTGAGAGCTCTCACCACCCACGGCTGCTCTGTCACGTCCTCATGTGCATAAGGAGTCCACTGCACCTGCATACATCAGCAATCACATCAACATCATATAAAACAAGCATTTTCCAAATAAAGGCTAAGGTTTAGAAGTCGTACCGAGGCGCGAGGAAGCATGTCGATATCGTCTTGCAGGTCGCGCACCTGCCGTGTCAGGGTCCCTGACCCCCGAGTCGGCTCCCACCGTCGCAGAATGGGGAAGAGCCCAGGGCGGGACTCTAGTCCCCTGTACAGAGAAGGCAGCCGCACGTAAGCCCATGCCTGCATCATGCACAAGTCGTCAGCGTCTAGAGTCTAGGTCCTAGGAAATTGCATGAGTTTTGAGTCAGAGTCGTACCTGGAGAAGGGGAGAGAAGCCCCCCAACATCGTCCGTCGGGACGTCGAGCTGAGGCTCTCAAAAAGGAAGGCGAGTACACCAGCACCCCACGCGTAGTCTCCCACGTGCTCTAGGTCCTCGAGGAACGGAAGAAGTCGGCAGTGGATGACGTCCGCACGCGTAGAGAAGAGGAGTCGCCCGAACAAGAACATCAGGAACCGCCGAAGAACCGTGTCCGCCTCTGCACCCGGTCCTGCTGCTACTCGAGGCCGCACGCGCGTCACCAGCCGGTCCAAGTGCTCCTCTGGACGCTCGCCCACTGCAAGTCCGGCCCGTCGCAGCCCTAGGCTGTCCTGGAGAGCTGCCCGCGGAAGAAGCGTGGTCTGCCGACGTGTCGTCTGGAGTGCAAGCCCCAACAGCCTCTCGGCCATGCCACGGTAATCGGGGAAGGAGATCCCAGTCACCGGTAGACCGTGCACCTGTAAACCAGTAAGCCTAGCCACGTCCTCTAGCGTGGGGACCATGTGACCCCACGGGAAGAGGAACGTGCGACTCGCCGGATCCCAGCGGTCGTGCAGGGCATAAAGAAGAGGTGTGTCAAAGCGACACACCTCAACACTGAGGAATGGGGCGAACCCCATAGCAGCCAGCCTCTCCCGCTGAAAATCCGGCAGTGCAAGATACACTGACCGAACCTGCAGCCAGGAGATACGGGTCCGACGCTTTCCCTGCATTCATTCATTCATCTCATTAGTTTCATATTTCTTAATAACAAAAGAAAGGGGTGTTACCCTGTGATGTTCCTCATTTTAGTTGTTCAACGGCCTTCCCCTGGCCGTTTTGTTGCCTATGACGGCCCTCCATGGACCGTCCTATCCTATGATGTTTTGAATAACACGGCCATTCCTGGGCCGCTATTCCATTCACAACGGTTATCCATGAACCGTTGTTCTGATGAATCATTCAACGGCCCTCCAAGGGCCGCGGTGCTATTTTGAACGGTCCAATGGGGACCGCATTGTTCTGAATGCCGAGGGTTGCTACGTTATGGTCAACGGCCACTCCTGGGCCGCTGTTCTGTTTGACGGTCCGTTGAGGGTGAAGCGCCATCCCCCGCCGCCGTGGAAGCCCTTAACCCCCATTCCCCCGTGCTATACAATGGAAAAGGGACCTACCTCCGAGTCACGACGCCTTCTCACCGGGCGCGGCGCCTCCGCCGCCGGCTCATCGCCCCCCGGCTCGTCGGCTCCACGCTCGCCGTCGGAACCACTCTCGCTCTCCTCCACGAGCACGAGGGCGAGATCATCCGCCGAGAAGTCCATCGTCCCGGCTTCTTCCCCCGGAGCAACCGCCTCCGACCGTCGCCGCTCGTCGCCGTCGCCATCCACCGCCATCGCGAGGGAGAGAAATCCCGAGAGAGTGAGGAAGAGGGTGATGGAAAGGAAGAGGAGAGAGGCCATTGTGAGAGAGGGAGAGCACGAGAGAAAAGAGAGAGAGAGTGAGAGTATGGGAGAAGGGGGGGGGGCCGGTGCTGCTATCTTTCCTCTTCCCCTCTTCTCTTCCTGCCGTTACGGTGGGAGGAGGGAAGGAGAAGAGGTTTATATTTTTAAACCGACGTTGAGAATGGCGGTCTAGCGATAGACCGCCATACAATAAGAACGGCTACCTTAAGACCGTTATTCTGCAAACGGTTACTTAGCATTAAACGGCCTTCCTATGACCGTTAATAAATCCATATGGCGGTTTACCATGAGCCGTCCAACTTAAGCACGGTCCCCTCTGAGCCGTTTAACTGTTGAATGTATCATTGTTGTGAAATTCATGTGCCAATGAGTTTTGATTGCAGTTAAAGCTAAACAACGTCAATGTCCCGCCGTTACGCCTGCACAGGTAAGTCAGGTATGGCCCTCAATCCCTCAAAACTCTTATTGCATTACTATATGGTAATAAATATCTATCTCGAGAACCAGTCGATTCTTCACGCATCCGAGGATCTGACGTTCCCCGTCAACAAAAACACATGATGATCTAGGTATGCGTGTCTAATCTTCGGAAAGGCCGCTAAGTTGGAAGAAGTCAGGGGACGACGGTTCTCTCTTGCACGCTGTGGTTGCAAGAAGTGTCCTGACCCTGACTCATTCAGTTCTGCAATAATATTCTCGAGTATTTTATATTTTTATCCTTGGTTTGCATTCGATTTTACATGTTTCTTTCTTTTAGCCCAGCATGCATCACAAGCACCTTTTGAGCATTCACGACCTACGGTCTGCCTGAGAAATGATCTTGCGTATGATTGAGTGTTTTCTGTGTTCCATGTCCCACCGAAGGAATAATTCCACTCCAAAATTAGAAGGTATTTCTTTGGACCTAATTGTTCGGTTCTGATGAATTAAGTGTTTCCCTCGTCTGGAGTTTTAAAATCCTTTTAATTTCGCTATTGCCAGCTTCTATATCGCCTCATTTAGGACCACAGCTTGTCCGCCGACGAGGCCGCTCCTTGCTCTTTTACCTTAGTTCCTCCAGATTCAGGTTTAACACTCAGTCCCACAGTACCTTGCAAATTGGTTCGAAGGTTGCCGGAAGATTTCTATGGCTTATTGGTATGAAACGGGTGTCGTATTGCCTTAACGCTCGCTTTTGCAGTCCACTCCGCTTCATCTCCGCTACAACTCCATGTTCCATGACGCCTCCACTACACCTCCGCTCGTTCCCTTGCAAGGCGGACGTTAAGGAGGGGCATCTGTTGACACCCGTTTTTTACCGATGAATCGAATCAGTTCCTGCGTCTCAGTTATTGATGTCCCGAACAGTCAATCACATGAAAGATTATTCCTCTGGCAGTACTTTGGGCTCTTCCCAGCGAAGAAGGCCTCCCTCCCTCTCATTGGATTTAACGGTCTGTTATAAACCGTTTTTCTCAATATAACGGTCCGCACTTGGCCGTTGTGTTCCGCTGCCCCGGGTTATTTGTATCTCGTGATACGCTTTGTATAGCGGCTCAATTCCAACCGTTATAGTCAATATAGCGGTCGTCCCTGGGCCGTCATTATTTGCCGACAAGAAAAGGGTTCAGAGGCCCGACAGTCGGTCATAGCCACGTGCTTCACGAAAAGTTGTTTGTCCGGGCATTGACTCGCCTTTAAGCATAACGGTCTTTACAGGACCGTCATAGTTATTGGACGGCCTCTCCCAGACCGTCATAGTTTTTTGGCGGCCTCCTTACGACCGTCATTGTTAAGGCCACCCAGATTAGACCCCCGTGATTCCAGGCGGATTAAGAGGAGAATGTCGTTGGCAATATTGACACGATGCTCTCATTTACCGGCCTTTGACCGACCATCATTCCCCTTAACCCCTGATTAAGCTCGAAGCCGTGGGCTCTATATATATAGCTCACGGGTTCTGACAGAAAGAGGGGGGGGACCATCACGAAGTGCTGTCGAATTCCATCGCCAAATCTCATACAGCATACGCCCGTTCGTCAGGGAGTGGGGGCCTTCTACATCCCTCGCAGGCCCCCGGTGCAGGGAACTTCACGCTTCATGTTTTTGTGTTTCTAGTCCTTCCCTGTTTGCTCACCACACACACGTATTTTCTTCACTGCATCACACATCACATACATCATTTCGTTGGCATTTCTTATCTTTCCTACTGTTTCCGGCGCCCTAAACGGGGTTTCAAAACCTCCAGGTATCGCCGGGCCATGTTCTTCCTTTGCTTTATTTCAATTAGTACACCTACTACACTATCATTTAGCTAATCTCCGTTTATCTGTGTGTTTCACCGTTTGCTTTCAGGTCAGCAACCAAAAGCACGAGGCCCGCACCCTCTGGCCGGCCAGGAGGAGTGGAGGAACGGACCCGCATTCTCCCGTAGCTTCCGAGTCCCGGCGCTTTCACCGGGTGGCGATCACGGTCAACAGCTTCATCTTTCCTCCTGTTTTTTATCTCTTCAATATTATTTAACTCGAGGAGGAATAACATATCAACACCCTTGACTAGTTCAAGATGTCTTATTATTATCTGATGTACATTTATGGGCATGCGTGCCCAATTACAAATACTACTTGTAATAATGAGAAGCAGATGGAGACAAAGAAGGAGACCGGATGCAAGGGTCTCGGGAGATTCTTCACATCTAGTGGGAGCATTGGATGCTCCATGTTTTTCTCTTTACCATGATTGTGTGCATTACCAACTGCATCTGGTAATGTGTTTTAGGAGCTTAAGGTCCATGATCATCCATTGGTATTATATATATATGATATATGTGGATGTGCTACTTATTACATATATATATATATTTATGGTATATATGATACTACAAATTCTTGTATGTATGTAGCACATATATTGATGAGACCAAAATTTAATCAAAACCCCTCGATCTAATATTAGGTTGTAAATGTGAGGCATTAAGAATGACCCACGTAGCCTTCCGTTGTTATAGTCTAAGTGAGCTGCTCTTAGACTGTGTGGATTTGTTGTGCTGCCACAAGGCCCTCACAGTAAGGGGGCAGAGACTTAGACTAAGGCTTAGGCTGAACTTTAAGATGGGTGCCGGCATGGCTTTGTTGTGCTGCCACAAGGGTCATGTCTTGAACCCACTCTCATAATGTAACAACGGGTCTAACCTAACCAGACTTTGTGATTTGTTGTGCTGCCACAAGGTCACAAGTGGTCTGGAGGCTGAATATACCAAGAGTTGCAAGGAGTTACAATTGGCAAGAGTTGCCTACCCATTAAGTATGGGGTGCTTTGTTGTGCTGTCACAAGGCCACTACCATAATGTTAATGGGATTCTGGTCCCACTAGGATACTGCTAGAATATCCCATCTTTGCACAATGAGAGTTGTACAAATTCGTTGAAAATTAGTTGGAGTTATAAAATTAGGATTAAAGATCATATCTTAATTCTTAATTAATGCATATCTATATGTTATCTTATTATTACAAATCTTCTCTTGTAGACTTCTATGGTGAGCCACTCGTTACGTGGTATACTTGATGCCAACAGGCTTACTGGTCCTAACTATAGTGACTGGCTCAGGAACTTGAGAATTGTTCTCACCGCTGGGAAAATAGCCTATGTTCTTGATCGGCATGTACCTCCTCTTCTTGCCAATGATGCTGAAGAGGGAGAGATCATTGCTTACGAGAAGCATAAGGATGATGTCACGCTTGCCGAATGTAATATTCTTGCATTCATGACAAACGAGTTATAGAGGCAAGATGAAAAGATGGATGCTAGATCCATTCTGCTGCACCTTGAGGAGCTCTTTAGAGCTCAAAGTCGAACAGAAAGATATGAGATATCTAAAAGTCTGTTCGAGGTAAGAATGTCTAAGGGAACATCTGTGCAGACACATGTTCTCAAGATGATTGAGTGGATCGAAAGGTTGGCAGAATTGGGTTTCGACATGAATAAGGATCTTTGTGTCGATTTGATTCTTCAATCTCTCTCTGGTTTGTTTTCCCAATTCATTGTCAATTTCAACATGAACAAAATAGAATGCTCTCAGGCAGAGCTTCTAAACATGTTGAAGACTACTGAGAGCACTATGAACAATGGGAAAGCTCCTGTTATGCTTGTTGGTAAGACCAACAAGAAGAGGAATTTTCAACAGGCCTTTAAGAAAGGCAAGGTAAAGAAGAAGGGCAAAAAGGTAAAGGCTGCAAAGAAAGAAGAGGCTAGCAAGGACAATGGTCAATGTTTCCATTGCCATAAGGATGGCCATTGGAAGAGAAACTGCAAGTTGTACCTTACAGAGAAAGCAAAGCAGAAGCTTGGAGAAGCTAGTATTTTCATGATTGACCTTAACTTGTCATATAGATCCACATCATGGGTATTAGATATTGGATGTGTAGCTCATTTCTGCAATGATTTGCAAGTTCTGATAAGTAGCAGGTAATTGAACAAAGGAGAGGTTGATCTTTGACTGGGAAATGGAGCAAGAGATGCTGCACTTGCTGTCGGGAGTGTACACCTCAAGCTTACTTCAGGAGCTACATTGGAATTAACAGACTGTTATCATGTCCTTTTCATAATTAAGAAAATTATTTCCATTTCATGCTTGAATAAATGTAGATTTATTGTGAGCTTTGGGAATAAGACATGTTCTTTATTATTAAATGGTGAATTATTTGCTAGTGTGAGCTTAATTAATGGTTTGTTTTTACTAGATGTGGATACTCTTGTTATGTGTGTGGATGGACCTCTTAAGAGGAAGAGGAATGATGTGAATCAAGCATACCTTTGGCATTGTAAGCTTGGTCATATTAGTGAGGAAAGATTGAAAAGGTTGTGCAAAGATGGATATGTTGATCCATTTGATTATGAATCATTTGAAACATATGAATCTTGCCTCATGGGAAAAATGACCAACTCTCCATTTACTAGACATTGAGAGAGAGCTGGTGAGTTATTAGAACTCATACATTCTGATATATGTGGACCTATGTTCACCCATGCCAAAGGGGGTTACACATACTTCATTACTTTCACTGATGATTTCTCTAGGTATGGATATGTGTACTTGATGAAGCACAAATCTTAAGCCTTTGAGAAATTTGTGGAGTTCAAGAATGAAGTAGAGAAACAAACAAGAAGGAGTATTAAAACTCTTCGATCTGATCGAGGAGGGGAATACTTGAGTACGGAATTCATACAATACTTAAAGGATAATGGCATATTATCCCAGTGGACTCCTCCTTACACACCTAAGCTGAATGGCGTGGCTGAAAGGAGGAATTGTACCTTATTAGATATGGTGCGATCCATGATGTGCTTTGCTGGATTGCCCTTGTCGCTCTGGGGCTATGCCCTAGACACTGCTGCTCACTTATTAAACAAAGTTCCTTCCAAATCTGTGTCTTCCACTCGATATGAGATATGGAAAGGAAAGAAACTAAACCTTAAGAATGTTAAGGTCTGGGGTTGTCATGCTCATGTTAAGAAACACAATCCTGATAAACTGGCATCCAAGACTGAAAAATGCAGATTTGTGAGATATCCTAAGGAAACTTGTGGATATTATTTCTACCAGCCTAGCGATCATAGAGTGTTTGTAGCTAAGCGAGCTGTGTTCCTAAAGGATGAGTATATCCTTGATGGAAATAGTGGGAGTATGGTAGAACTAGAAGAGGTTCTAGAAGCACAAACTGGAGTTGTATCGTCTCAAGAACCAGTCCAGGATGACACTCAGATTGTGCGTAGGTCTGGCCGTGTACCTGTCCAACCAGATAGATATGTGGGACATATCTCTGATGGTGGGGAAAAGGCACACTATAATGAGGATGATGATCCTAAGGCCTATGAGGAGGCAATAAGTGGTATTGACTCCTAGAGATGGCAAGAGGCCATGAAATCAGAGATGGACTCCATGTACTCCAACCAAGTGTGAAACTTGGTAGATCCACCCGAGGGTATAGTACCCATCGGATGTAAGTGGATCTTTAAAAGGAAAGTTGGAGAAGATGGAATGGTTGATACCAACAAGGCTAGGCTGGTTGCGAAGGGATATCGTCAAAGACAAGGAGTTGATTATGACAAGACCTTCTCACCAATTGCCATGACCAAGTCCATCAGGATTTTACTTGCCATCGCTCCGTACCATGATTATGAGATCTGGCAGATGGATGTGAAGACTGCAATCCTCAATGAAAACCTTGAGGAAGAGGTGTATATGATACAGCTTGAGGGATTCATATCCAAGAAGCACCCAGATAAAGTATGCAGGTTGCTAAGATCCATTTATAGGTTGAAGCAAGCGTCCCGCAGTTGAAATTTAAGATTTGATGAAGCCATCAAGTCTTATGACTTCGTTAAGAACAAAGATGAGCCGTGTGTGTATAAGAAAACATGTGGCAGTGCAATCACTTTCTTGGTCCTATATGTAGATGACATACTACTCATTGGGAATGATGTAGGTATGTTATCATCAGTTAAAGCCTGGCTGTCTAAGCACTTCTCCATGAAGGATTTGGGAGAAGCATCCAATGTATTGGGGATCAAGATCTATAGAGATAGATCAAATAGGATGCTAGACTTGTCCCAATCTATGTACATAGATTCCATTGTCAAAAGGTTTGGCATGGAAAACTCCAAGAGAGGTCTCATACCGATGAGACATGGAGTTTACCTCTCTAAGGATATGTCCCCTAAGACTCCTGAAGAGAGGGGGCACATGAGTAGGGTACCTTATGCTTCTGCCATAGGGTCCATCATGTATGCCATGTTATGTACAAGGCCTGATGTTACATTGGCTCTAAGTATTATGAGCAGGTTTCATGCAGATCCAGGTGAGCAACACTGGATAGCTGTGAAGTGTATCCTTAAGTACTTGCAAAGGACTAAGGATATGTTTCTGGTTTATGGAGGAGAGGACTTGAAACTTCGAGGTTACACAGACTCAAGTTTTCAGTCTGATAAAGATGACATCAAGTCAACTTCGGGGTATGTGTTTACCCTGAATGGTGGGGCAGTGAGTTGGAAAAGTTCCAAACAAGAAACCACAGTTGATTCTACGACCGAAGCTGAGTATATTGCTGTTGCTGAGGCGGTCAAAGAAGCGGTTTGGATAAAGAAGTTCATCGAAGAGCTTGGAGTTGTACCGAGCATCTATGATCCGATCCCCTTATTATGTGATAATAATGGGGCGATTGCGCAAGCAAAGGAGCCGAGGTCTCATCAGAAATCGAAGCATATTCTGCAACGTTACCACCTGATCAGAGAGAGTATAAGTAGAGGAGATGTTGTAATTGATAGAGTGTCTTCCATTGATAACATTGCAAATCCACTAACTAAGCCGTTGACTCAAAGTATTTTTGAGCGTCACCTAGGGCTGATGGGGATCAAGCATGTGGGTGATTGGCTTTTGTACAAGTTGGAGATTGATAGAAATGTATGCCCTACAAGCCAATCACATGAGATGTGATGGTGACATTTCTTGTAATATCTTATTCATAATCATATTAATTGCATTTATTCATTGGATTTAATTTGTGTTAATGATTTGAATGTGATGAAGTCCCTGAACCTGTGCAATGATGACTGGATCATGATGAGATTATGATAATGAGATCAGTCATCCAGATGCACATGTTCTAAATGTTCTCAGTCATAGGATCTTCAAGAAGGGGCATTGAAGATCCGGATAGACTGGCACATATGATACTTACTCATATGATGGGTGTGATTGTTCTAATAGTCATCAGTGTGGAGACACTAAAGTACGTGTGGGGGTGTTCATTAGTGGAATGAGTACACTGAACTTACCCGATCTAGAATCCTTGAATGGTAATCATGCTGACTGTCAATCAGGGTATTCTATGTCGCAGTAGCACAGTTGGATCTTGGACCTGAGTCACTAAAGATGTCTTGCATAAGGGATGCTGAGTATTTTATTACTGACTTATGGACTTCTACTAAGTGGTCTTGTACAGTTAGTATGATTAGTTTGACAACATGTGATCATTCACTCTTAGTGTGATATATGAGAGAGAATGCCCTACAGATCTGTACTCGGGAAATCCCCTGGCTAGGGTACAGGAGTTCATTACGGAAAAGGAGTTTTTCTAATGAACCTATTTCGAGTACAAGATTCAGTCGAGCCAGGACTCAATAGGGTTTGACAGTTTGACCATACCCTAGTCCTGGTGGGGCGTTGGATGAATGGGGATCTATAGCTGTGTGGAATCTGTAGACGGAAAGGTTCCAGAGTGGGTTGCTTATCCCCAATGTCATTTGGGATCACGAAGCGTTGCTCGGTGCTTTTCGTGATCGGAAAGCTCGCTAATTCCAATAAGAGTTAATGGATAGAATTAATTAAATTAAGAAGGAGTTCTTTACTTAATGGGCTAGAAAACAAAACAGACTATTGGGCCTAGAGGGTGTCACACAATAGAGTATTGGACAGATCGGGATGGGTGGACTTTATAGACTATTATTGGGTTTTTATGAAAAACTCCAAAGGTCTCTAAATATATACTGTTGGGAGAAACCCTGGCCAAGCTACAAGGTTGAAACCCTGGCCGCCCTCTCTCCTCTCTCTCTCTCCAAGGGGCGCCCCCTCCTTCTCTCTCCTTCCTCCACCGTGGATGGTTGTGTTGAGATCAGGTCGGTGCGTGGAGGTCGTGGAGGAGATCCCGGCTGCTTCCACTGCTCGTGTGGATACGTCTAGAGGCCGGACGCTTGAACGGCTCGCGACTCCAGGATCTTCCTCTCGTTCGTCTTCGAGGTTTTGGGAGATTCTCAACCTCGCAAAGGTAAAGAATCGTTCTTCATCGCGCGGGGTTTACCGACATCGTTCGATTTTGAAAAACTGGCAACGATATGCAATCTAAGGTTTCGATGATTTCCGCTACGCATTCTGGTCGGAACCTTACAGTGGTATCAGAGCCAGGTTGTTGGTTTGATCAAAATCGGTTTTATTTTATTAATTTCGTCATTCTCATTATTGCATGGGGCTCAATGTTCGTCACTCGATTGGGTCACTCATCGGATGAGCAACGGCCGATTGATACCAGGGAATTGTTCCCGGGATCAAGAGGAGCAAAACGCATATTGGTATGCGGTGTTTGACCCACAGGAGAGTGAGAATCGACCACCACATCGTCGGCATGGTTGCCGTTCGTGACGGTGGGAGGAGGTCGTTTCAGATCGGGATAGCCTGTTGCTGGCGCCCATCGGGTCTGGTTGGGCCGACGACCGTCCTCCACGGCGCTCCGGCGTCGTCCGACGCGCGTGGGAGGCGATGGAGGAGCCATCATGGCGCTCTCCCGCCGATAAGGGCTTCTCCTCGTGGCGGGGCCGGTGGCGACCGGCGGGCAGGACGGCGACAGGGTCACCGGCGGGGGCTGCTGGAGGCGGGTGGACCGGTGGTGGCCGGCGACGGGGCCTCCTCGGGCCCCTGCTCGGACGCGGCGGCGGTAGGGTTTCACCCTAGCCGCCCCTGCGATCGGGCGAGAGGGGAGACCCCCCTCTGGTCGCAAGCGGGTCGGATCCGGCCCGCGCCGGATCTAAACCCGTTAAGCCCCCCTATTTTTTATGCATTTTAAATAGTTTAAAATGCATAGTAAATGCAGAAAATTTCAAAAAAATTCTGAAAAATCTTTAATGAGTTCTAAAATAATTTTGGTAACTTATTAATTTATTTTTCATTATTTGACCCTTGGTTAATTAGTTAATGGGAATTTTAAAATAGTTTTAAGTATTTCCTATTGTCTAATTAATTAAAGTTAATTACTATAAGAATGTGATTCGTATGAGGTTAATTAACTAAAAATTATGATTGAGCCTATGCTGAGAATGTGAATGTTGGTGGTCTAAAGTTGTTTATACTTATTTGTTTTAACTAAATTGTTTGGTTGAATGTTTATATGCGCGATTTTAAAATTAATTATTATATTTTGAAATTATCGTTATCTCGATGTAATTATGTGATAATTACTATTTGATGCATGTGATGTGTCTTGTGTGTGGATGGATGATCATGGACTTAGAAATCATGTGATTATGCTTTTATGGTGAATGGTTATGTGTGATGTGATTATTGGGGCCTGCGTGCCTCCTTATCTCTCTCTCATATTAATCCGAGTTGTACATTCTACCCCCCTCCTATATTGTATTCCCATTGACTAGTTCAATGTTTCTTATTATTATCTGATGTACATTTGTGGGCCTGCGTGCCCAATTACAAATACTACTTGTAATAATGAAAAGCGGATTGAGACAAAGAAGGAGACCGGATGCAAGGGCCTCGGGAGATTCTTCACATCTAGTGGGAGCATTGGATGCTCCATGTTTTTCTCTTTACCATGATTGTGTGCATTACCAACTACCTCTTGTAATGTGTTTTAGGAGCTTAAGGTCCATGATCATCCATTGGTATTATTTATATATGATATATGTATATGTGCTACTTATTACATATATATATATTTATTTAGGGTATATATGATACTCCAAATTCTTATATGTATGTAGCACCTATATTGATGAGACCAAAATTTAATCAAAACCCCTCGATCTAATATTAGGTTGTAAACGTGAGGTATTAAGAATGACCCAAATAGCCTTCCGTTGTTATAGTCTAAGTGAGCTGCCCTTAGACTGTGTGGATTTGTTGTGCTGCCACAAGGCCCTCACAGCAAGGGGGCAGAGACTTAGACTAAAGCTTAGGCCGAACTTTGAGATGGGTGCCGGTATGGCTTTGTTGTGCTGCCACAAGGGTCATGTCTTGAACCCACTCTCATAACGTAACAACGGGTCCAACCTAACCAGACTTTGTGATTTGTTGTGCTGCCACAAGGTCATAAGTGGTCTGGAGGCTGAATATACCAGGAGTTACAAGGAGTTGCAATTGGCAAGCGTTGTCTACCCATTAAGTATGAGGTGGTTTGTTGTGCAGCCACAAGGCCACTACCATAATGTTAATGGGATTCTGGTCCCACTAGGATACTGTTGGAATATCCCGTCTTTGCACAATGTGGGTTGTGCAAATTCGTCGAAAATTAGTTGGAGTTATAAAATTAGGATTAAAGACCATATCTTAATTATTAATTAATGAATATCTGTATGTTATCTTATTATTGCAAATCTTCTCTTGTAGACTTCTATGGCGAGCCACCCGTTACGTGGCATACTTAATGCCAACAGGCTTACTGGTCCTAACTATAGTGACTGGCTCAGGAACTTGAGAATTATTCTCACAGCTGAGAAAATAGCATATGTTCTTGATCGGCCTGTACCTCCTCTTCCTGCCGATGATGCTGAAGAGGGAGAGATCATTGCTTACGAGAAGCATAAGGATGATGCCACGCTTTCCCAATGCTATATGCTTGCCTCCATGACAAACGAGTTACAGAGGAAGCATGAAAAGATGGATGTTAGATCCATTATGTTTCACCTTGAGGAGCTCTTTGGAGTTCAAAGTCAAACAGAGAGATATGAGATATCTAAAAGTCTGTTCGGGGCAAGAATGTCTGAGGGAACATCTATGCAGACACATGTTCTCAAGATGATTGAGTGGATCGAAAGGTTGGCAGAATTGGGTTTCGACGTGAATAAGGATCTTTGTGCCGATTTGATTCTGCAATCTCTCTCTAGTTCGTTTTCCCAGTTCATTGTCAATTTCAACATGAACAAAATAGAATGCTCTCTGGCAGAGCTTCTAAACATGTTGAAGACTGTTGAGAGCAATATGAACAATGGGAAAGCTCCTGTGATGCTTGTTGGTAAGACCAACAAGAAGAGGAATTTTCAGCAGGCCTTTAAGAAAGGCAAGGCAAAGAAGAAGGGCAAAAAGATAAAGGCTGCAAAGAAAGAAGAGGCTAGCAAGGACAAGGGTCAATGTTTCCATTGCCATAAGGATGGCCATTGGAAGATAAACTGCAAGTTGTACCTTGGAGAGAAAGCAAAGCAGAAGCTTGGAGAAGCTTCAGGTATGTTCATGATTGACCTTAACTTGTCATATAGATCCACATCATGGGTATTAGATATTGGATGCGCATCTCATATCTGCAATGATTTGCATGTTCTGACAAGTAGCAGGCGATTGAACAAAGGAGACGTTGATCTTCGATTGAGAAATGGAGTAAGAGTTGATGCACTTGCTATCGGGAGTGTAAACCTCAAGCTTACTTCAGGAGCTACATTGGAATTAACAGACTGTTATCATGTCCCTTCCATTATTAAGAACATTATTTCCATTTCATGCTTGAATAAATGTGGATTTATTGTGAGCTTTGGGAATAAGACATGTTCTTTATTATTAAATGGTGAATTGTTTGCCAGTGGGAGCTTAATTAATGGTTTATTTTTACTAGATGTGGATACTCCTGTTATGTGTGTGGATGACCTATTAAGAGGAAGAGGAATGATGTGAATCAAGCATACCTTTGGCATTGTAAGCTTGGTCATATTAGTGAGGAAAGATTGAAAATGTTGTGTAAAGATGGATATGTTGATCCATTTGATTATGAATCATTTGCAGCCTGTGAATCTTGCCTCCTGGGAAAAATGACCAACTCTCCATTTACTAGACATGGAGGGAGAGCTGGTGAGTTATTAGATTTCATACATTCTGATGTATGTGGACCTATGTTCACCCATGCCAAAGGGGGTTACACATACTTCATTACTTTCACTGATGATTTCTCTAGGTATGGATATGTGTACTTGATGAAGTACAAATATGAAGCCTTTGAGAAATTTGTAGAATTCAAGAATGAAGTAGAGAAACAAACATGAAAGAGTATTAAAACTCTTCGATCTGATCTAGGAGGGGAATACTTGAGTACGGAATTCACAAAATACTTAAAGGATAATGGAATATTATCCCAGTGGACTCCCCCTTACACACCTCAGCTGAATGGTGTGGCTGAAAGGAGGAATCGTACCTTATTAGATATGGTGCGATCCATGATGTGCTTTGCTGGATTGCCCTTGTCGCTCTGGGGCTATGCCCTAGACACTGCTGCTCACTTATTAAACAAAGTTCCTTCCACCAAGGGTTGTGAAGGGATATCGTCAAAGACAAGGAGTTGACTCTGATGAGACCTTCTCACTAGTTTCCATGACCAAGTCTTTCAGGATTTTACTTGCCATCGCTGCGTACCATGATTATGAGATCTGGCAGTTGGATGTGAAGACTGCATTCCTCAATGGAAACCTTGAGGAAGAGGTGTATATGATACAGCCTGAAGGATTCATATCCAAGAAACACCCAGATAAAGTATGCAGGTTGCTAAGATCCATTTATAGGTTAAAGCAAGCGTCCCACGGTTAGAATTTAAGATTTAATGAAGCCATCAAGTCTTATGACTTCGTTAAGAACGAAGATGAGCCGTGTGTGTATAAGAAAACATGTGGCAGTGCAATCACTTTCTTGGTCCTATATGTAGATGACATACTACTCATTGAGAATGATGTAGGTATGTTATCATCAGTTAAAGCCTGGCTGTCTAAGCACTTCTCCTTGAATGATTTGGGAGAATCATCCTATGTATTGGGGATCAGGATCTATAGAGATAGATCAAATAGGATGCTAGGCTTATCCCAATCTATGTACATAGATTCCATTGTCAAAAGGTTTGACATGGAAAACTCCAAGAGAGGTCTCATACCAATGAGACATGGAGTTTACCTCTCTAAGGATATGTCCCCTAAGACTCTGAAGAGAGGGGGCGCATGAGTAGGGTACCTTATGCTTTTGCCATAGGGTCCATCATGTATGCCATGTTATGTACAAGACCTGATGTTGCATTTGCTCTAAGTGTTACGAGCAGGTTTCAGGCGGATCTAGGTGAGCAACACTGGATAGCTGTGAAGTGTATCCTTAAGTACTTGCGAAGGACTAAGTATATGTTTTTGGTTTATGGAGGAGAGGACTTAAAACTTCGAAGTTACACTGACTCAAGTTTTCAATCTTATAAAGATGACAGCAAGTCAACTTTGGGGTATGTGTTTACCCTGAATGGTGGGGCAGTGAGTTGGAAAAGTTCCAAACAAGAAACCACTGTTGATTCTACGATCGAAGCTGAGTACATTGTTGTTGCTGAGGTGACCAAAGAAGCGGTTTGGATGAAGAAGTTCGTCGAAGAGCTTGGAGTTGTACCGAGCATCTATGATCTGGTCCCCTTATTATGTGATAATAATGAGACAATTGCACAAGCAAAGGAGCCGATGTCTCATCAGAAATCGAAGCATATTATGCGACGTTACCACCTGATCAGAGAGAGTATAAGTAGAGGAGATGTTGTAATTGATAGAGTGTCTTCCATTGATAACATTGCAAATCCCCTGACTAAGTCGTTGACTCAAAGAGTTTTTGAGCGTCACCTAGGGATGATGGGGATCAAGCATGTAGGTGATTGGCTTTAGTACAAGTTGGAGATTGATAGAAATGTATGCCCTACAAGCCAATCACATGAGATGTGATGGTGACATTTCTTGTAATATCTTATGCATAATCATATTAATGGCATTTATTCATTGCATTTAATTTGTGCTAATGATTTGAATGTGATGAAGTCCCTGAACCTGTGCGATGATGACTGGATCATGATGAGATTATGATAATGAGATCAGTCATCCAGATGCACATATTATAAATGTTCCCAGTCATAGGATCTTCAAGAAGGGACATTGAAGATCCGGATAGACTCGCACACATGATACTTACTCATATGATGGGTGTGATTATTCTCATAGTCATCAGTGTGGAGACACTAAAGTACGTGTGTGGGTGCTCATTAGTGGAATGAGTACACTGAACTTACCCGATCTAGAATCCCTGAATGGTAATCATACTGACTGTCAATCAGGGTATTCTATGTCGCATTAGCACGGTTGGATCTTGGACCTGAGTCACTAAAGATGTCTTGCATAAGGGATGCTGAGTATTTGATTACTGACTTATGGACTTCCACTATGTGCTCCTATACAGTTAGTTATTCGGACTCAGTAGAACTCGTGCGAAGGTAATTAATTTGACAACATGGGATCATTCACTCTTAGTATGATATATGAGAGAGAATGCCCTACGGATCTGTACTCGGGAAATCCCCTGGTCAGGGTACAGAGTTCATTACGGAAAAGGAGTTTTTCTAATGAACCTATTTGGAGTATAGGATTCAGTCGAGCCGGGACTCAATAGGGTTTGACAGTTTGATCATACCCTACTCCTGGTGGGGCGTTGGATGAATAGGGATCTATAGCTGTGTGGAATCTGTAGATGGAAAGGTTCCAGAGTGGGTTGCTTATCCCCAATGTCATTTGGGATCACGAAGCATTGCTTGGTGCTTTTCGTGATCGGAAAGCTCGCTAATTTCATTAAGAGTTAATAGATAGAATTAATTAAGTTAAGAAGGAGTTCTTTACTTAATGGGCTAGAAAACCAAATAGACTATTGGGTCTAGAGGGTAACACACAATAGAGTATTGGACAGACTGGGATGGGTGGACATTATAGACTATTATTGGGTTTTTGTGAAAAACGCCAAAGGTCTATAAATATACGCTGTTGGGAGAAACCCTGGCCAAGCTTCAAGGTTGAAACCCTGGCCGCCCTCTCTCCTCTCTCTCTCTCCAAGGGGCGCCCCCCTCCTTCTCTCTCCTTCTATGACGACCCAGGATCCGGATACCGGGAAAGGAACCCGATACCATTCGAATCCTGGCCAGCCGCCCACATGCCGGGGCTCGGAAGGGCTAAAAAGGAGTGTGGAGGTACAAAGAAATAGGAAATAAAGCAGGATAATTCAACAATTAATAGAAATAAATAAACTAACTACAACAGAGTCCAGTCCAACAGAAAGTACAATCTAAAGTAGTGAAATGTACCACATGCCAAGTGGAGACTCGGCCCGACAAGCTGGCAACTAAGAACCTGCACGCAACGTCCTCGAACCTCGAGGAGGAGCCGCCGCACCTGAAACACAGGGGTGAGCCTCCTGTCACTGGCTCAGTATGGGTCCCGCGGAACCCCAACCGAAAACAACGGCGGCTCGGAAAGCACAACTACATGAACAACAGTAACGGTAACCACGGTGGCCGGTAAAATCTCAGCTCTACGGCTACTCTTACTGTACCGGAAAACATGACTCGGTCTCCCCGTGGGGGAACAACCAAGCCACGAACCCGACATCCCGATCCCACGGTCGGGAGACGACGAGAACACGAACCGACCTAGCCACGCTACTAGGAAAAAGCTACGATACCTCCGTCGCGGAGGCCTGCCCTCACAGAAGGGCCCAAGCTGAAACCACACGGTCTGCACGGTCACGACCTCGCCGTCGTGAACACAATGCTGTCTACGAAAAAGCCCTCAATGACGCTCACCGGAAACCCCAGACCTCGACTACGGGAACGCTCCCGAAACTACACACGAAACCCCGTCTCGCAGATGGGAACAGAAACCCAGGACACGACAACTCACGTCACGTGACGAGAGTACCGCCCACCGGAAGAACAGACCGGATGCATCCCTTGACGTCTTACACCGCGCCCCTGTGTCTAGCTACGACGCCCCGGGAGGAGACAAAGACACTAAAGTAACCAGTACCAAAAACAACGACTAGCTGAGGTCGCGCTAGTCAGCACGGGCCCGACGCCCTCAGCCCCGTGTGCACACTCTGACCATACGCCCTAGGTCTGTCCTCTAGTTGGTTCTTCCCACGAATCCCAGACTCGGCTGCGCGTGGGGGCCCTACGGTAACCAGCCTAACAACAGTCTCTCTCGGGTCGGCCGCTCTACCACTCCCGGGTGGGTCAGCACACGCGTGCCGTAAGAAGGCTACGACTAGTGGGGGCTCACAGAACGTGGACACGGAAAACCACGCATGCACCCATCGCGAGTAACGCAGACGGCTCGATGCCACCAGACCCTAGATAGTCCACTAGACCTAATAATCACAATGGTCCTTGAGTCACGAGACTCGGGGTAAAGACCGTTGCACATGACAGCACTAAGCCGTCAATCTGGCATAATCCCTAGGTCCAAAACCACGATGCGATGACTTATAAGGCTGTTCACAACTACTGAGACCCTTCCCTCAAAAGGGAACACAAAGGACCTCTAGCTCCAGGCTGGGAGATTAGACTCACAGTTCAAGGCCAAACACGTAGCCCACTCTGAAGACATTTTTTGAAGAAACTCACGACGTGCGGAGAGGGCCCTCCGCATTCACACCGACACACAGTGACTCGATCGAGCGTAACACAAAAGCCCGAAACACATGGGGTCACCCGGACCCACCACACCTATGGACATGCTAATCGAGGTAACACGGTACCTCCAGACATCCCAGAAATACGGTCATGGAACTCAGGGGATGTCTGAGACACTCACGAGGCCGAAGGTTGACCACTGGGTCACAACCGGGTCGACCGGAGATCAACACAACGTGAACATGATGTTGCGAGCATGGAAATCGCCTAGCGGTATAACCCTAGACCGCCACGAGGCCTAGCGGTCTACCCTTGGACCGCTAAGGGAAGGCTAGCTGTCTACCACTGGACCGCTACACACTGAAATCACGGACCCCTAGCGGTCTACCTTTGGACTGCGACGCAGGGCCTAGCGGCCTATCACTAAACCGCTAACGGCCCTGGCGGTCTATCGTGCGACCGTGAGGTCTAGACCGATATACACGGGATGCTAGCGGTTTACACTCGACCGCTAGCACCCTAGCGGTCATTGAAAGGACCGCTAAGGTGTCCCGAACCTGAAAACCGGCGGAAACCCCAAAAATCTCATTTCCACGCCCCATTCATCACCCGATGAAGGGCAAATAAAGGGGAATCCATCCCCAAGCCTCATAGCATGGATCTAGACCCCTAGATTGGCCAAAAACGCTGTAAAACGGGAGATCCATCGCTCACCCCAAAATCAAGATTTTTTCCCAAAATGCCTAGATAAACCCGCTCCGCTCACCACGGCGTACAAAACTCGCGGGAAATGAAGTACACGAGCTGGGGGTCTGTAATATATCGGACCTTTTGGATCCTTTTTGTGGGTCTCGGATGTTGTTTCTCGGAGTGTCTGGCTCCGTTGTGTCCAAAATTTTATTTCGGACATCTTTCGTGTTCGGATCGGTACGATCCGGAGTTGTTTCGGAGGCCCTGAAGCGTTCCGCGACTTTTTCGCTCGTGTTTTCCGATTACCGGTGTGTGTTTTGGTCATTCCTTCGGAACCTCGTTGTGGGTGAACCGGGCCGTTCACCTAGGCGAGAGTGGTACCGTTGCGATCGGTGCGTTCCAAGGATCGCGGAAATGTAATTTTCTATTTTTTGATATTTTTTGGAATTTTTGGATTTTCCTATAAATACCCCGCTTTTTCTCTCTCTTCCCCACCCTCTTCTTCTTCTTCTTCTTCCTCCTTTCTCCCCCACCATGCGACGCCCTCTCTCCCTCTCTTCTTTGTCCGGCGAGACGGCGGTGAGCCCCTCTGGCTGCAGACGGCTGTGGGCGACGGCATGGTGACGACGGCGATGGCGAGGTGATCGTGGAGGCGTACGTGAACCGTGGGAGCTCAAGGAAGAACGAGGGTTTTCGAGCATTCTTCATGATTCGTGGTCGATTCGGCACGTCTCGGGACGTAATTGTGGTAGGGTGACGTTCCCTAACCTCTAGCCTTCCTTTCCTGCGATTTGAAGGTCGAGGGGAGGCCGAGAGATGGGATTCCTTGCGGGTTTGGGGTTTTCCATGATTTGGGGAGAGCTCGCCCGATCTATGAATTAGATGCATGATTTCACGTTTTGATGGCCTAGAATCATGCTAGGGGTCCCCAAGGGTCTTCCCCTTTGATTTCCCCCTCTCCGGTGGAGGCATGGGGGCGTGGCCAATTTTTTTGGGCGTTTCTAGCCGTTTCACCCTCGGGCGGGTGTGACGGTCCTTCCAGTGACCGTCACACTATGTAACGTGCCCAGATGGGTGCGTTATTGCCCTGAGTGCAGCCAAGTGGAGTCTATGGGCTGTGACGGTCCCACGATAGACCGCCACGGTGCTATGACGCACCTAGGTAGGACCGTCAGGGGCGTTCAACTGTTGGCTGCCGACCATTAGTTTTTGACCGTTGGGGGTCAAGGCATGTGACGCACCTGGCTTAGCATGTCACAGCCATGTGACGCCCCTATGTGGGTGCGTTAGAGTAGACACATTCCCACATTGTAACGCATCAGGGTTGGTCCGTTACACGCTGTGACGCACCGAGTGGCACGCGTCACAGCTGTTCTATGTTGTCTTGTGACGCACCAGGGTAGGTGCGTCACAGACTGTAACGCACCATGGTAGGTGCGTTACGCCCTGTTTTGCACCGAGCGTGTGACGCCCCTACGTTGGGCCGTTAGGTGATTGTGACGGTCCTGCCTAGACCGTCAGAGCATGTGACGCGTCTAGGGTAGACCATCAGGCTCTAGGTTGTCCCGGGTGGTTTGTAACCCTATTTCTGTTCCGACCGTGGTCACCGTTCGACGGTGCTGGTACGTGGGGCGGTCCCCGTACGTCGTCGGATGCGGACGTTATTTTCCGTTGACTTGAGAGTCTACTCCGTAGTGACCCTCCACTAGTCATAGCCTACTTACACGCGAGTGGTCCTACCAGGGAGTGGTGGAGAGGCTACCCTTAGAGATGGTTTGTTGACCGGTTTTCGTCGGGCCCCGCGTCTACCAGCCAGAGTCCTGCTAAGGGGAAAACCGATCAGAGGGCCAGACCAGGGACGCACGGTCTGTGTGTGCACACATGGTTGGGGGCAGTTGGACCCACGCCGACGGGCGCGACCCCAGGTAGTCACTTGTTTGTGGTTACTCGTTCGGTGTCTCAGTTCCCGCTGGGCCGGAGGGAGACACCTGAGGCGCGGACTAAGATGTCAGTGGACACTTTCGGCCTTGCTTCTAGTGGGAGGTACTCCTGTCAAGTCGGTAGTGACAGACCGTCGGTCGTTGAGACATCGACCTTCGGGTTTTATCGTGTTAGCCGTGGTGTTCCGGTCGTTCCTCCGTGGCACGCATGTTGGTTTTCGTGCCGAAAGATCAGAGTTTTGTAGACAGCATGGTTCCCTCTCCGAGGTGCTCGCTTACTGCTAGCGTAGCAGTTTCTCCATTTGCGAGGTAGGGTTCGAGTGATCCCTACCGAGTCTTGTCCCGAGACTCATTCCCTGCTTGTTTTCACTGTGTTTCAGGTGAGTCGCGGCCTCTGGGAAGCACGTCTGAGGCTCAACGTGGTTCGGGTGCCCAGCGTTAGTGCCAGAGGTCAGAGCCGGGGTATGCCCCGTGTAGTTGTACTTTTATTTCTTGTCTATGTACTAGTTGTGGACTACTACTGTTGTTATTTTATTATTATCTTGTGGACCATGTATCATGTAAACTGTTAATTTATTTCCTCCTTAATAATATAACTACTAATTTTTGTAATTATTTGTGATACTTGTGTAGTCTCCATACCATTCCTTTAACCCTTCCGAGTCTTCGGGCTCGTGGGTGGCGGTACGAGTCTCGGGTTATCGGGCCTTCCCGGTAATCGGATTCTCGGGCCGTTACAGCTGGTATCAGAGCGGCGGTTGTGGGATTATACGAGAATCATAAGTAATTGTGGTGGTCCACTAGTCCACAGCTATGATGTACAGTTGACGCTGGCATCGGGCATCGTGTGTTTTTCTTGACCTTACTCTTTCCGTGTTTTCTATCTTTTGCTTCAAGAGCGAGCATGGCGCCGAGGCGGAGCACTTGCTCTCAACAGGGACAGTCGGCTGGAGGTCAGGAGATCTAGCAGGGGGTTCAGCGAGATCAGGAGGAGCATAGTAGAGCGCCACCAGGGGCCGCCGAGGCAGTGGATATTGCGAGGTTTTCGGGGGCCGAGGATTTCTTCCGTGGCATGTACTAGCTTATGTCTCAGCAGTTCGGCGGAGAGGCTGGTGAGGGATCGTCGACCAAGGGTGGGCCAGGCCGAGTAGTGAAGGATTTCATGCAGTTTCATCTCCCTTACTACGGCGGTCAGCCAGACCCTGATTTGGCTCGGAGTTGGCTCGATGAGATGGAGCGGGTGTTCAGTTCCGCGCGGACTACTGCGGAGGACAAGGTGATGTTGGCCTCCAGTCAGTTGCAGGGTACGGCTCGGGAGTGGTGGTCTTCCGAGTGGAAGACGTCTTTCCAGCTTCGTCCACTTGAGCAGATTGCGTGGGGGGACTTTGTTAGTGCTTTCGAGCGTACCTACTGTCCAGAGTATATTGCTACGCAGCGAATGCGTCAGTTTCTGGAGCTGGTTCAGGGCGACATGTCCATGTTGCAGTACATGGCCCGATTTATTGAGTTGGGTCGGTATGCACCTCATATCATGGAACATGAGAGGGTGAAGACCGCACAGTTCGTACAGGGCTTGAGGCAGGAGCTGAGGCACCATTTGATCGTGAATGCGACCACTAATCTGGAGACAGCGTCTCGTGTTGCGGCTTCTTTGGAGATGGATATGCAGAGGACTCGAGGACCGATTAGCCAAGGGTAGTCGTTGTCGGGTTGCAGCCAGCAGTTGACTACCCAACAGGAGGGTTCTTTTCAGCATGTGTCGGGCAGTTCAGGAGCGCCGGCACCGGTAGCGTCGGCGACACGATCTGTGTCTTTTGGCTCAAAGGTCAAGAAGTTCCTTAAGAAGGGTTTCCGTAAGAAGCACAAGGATCGAAGGCAGGCATCATCGGGCAGTGTACAGTAGCCAGTCCCGTTTCAGCGTCAGGGATCAGTGGGTGGATCGCGAGGACCGTGTCCACGGTGTAGTGAGCATCACCCAGGCAGGCAGTGCACGGCGCTGATTGTTTATTTTCGGTGTGACCAGCCAATGCACATGGCGCGTGACTGTCCTCAGAGGCAGCAGCAGCAGTAGTTTCCTCAGCAGCAACAGGTTCCCCAACAGCAGAGGCAGCAGCAGCAGGGATAGTATCGGCCACTACCCATGTCAGCTAGTGTGGGAGGCAGGCAGAGAGCTCGAGGCCAGATCACGCACATGACCAGGGTAGAGGAAGTGGCGTCGCAGCTCGTGAAAGGTACCGTTCAGATTTTGGGTTGTGCAGCTCGAGTTTTGTTCGATCCTGGCGCGTCTCACTCATTTGTTTCAGAGGATTTCGTGCTGAGTATTGAGGAGCCGGTAACCCAGTTGTCTTGTGACTTGGCAGTAGAGTTGCCTTCGGGTGATTTTATGATCACTCCATATTGCTTTGATGAGGTTCCTGTGTGGGTGGAAGGGCGGAGTTTGCCGGCTAGGTTCTATGCGTTGCCGCTTCAGGACTTTGATGTGATTTTGGGCATGGATTGGCTCGAGGCACATCATGCGTTGGTGGATTGCGTCTCGAAGAGGGTTTATTTCCAGCGACTTCACGGAGCCACCTTCTATTTTCAAGGTATCAGGTCTTCCTCTTCCCGCTTTCTTATTTCTGCGATTCGAGCTCGTCGGTTGCTTGATGCGGGTTGTCAGGATTTTCTCGCCTCCGTGGTTGTGACTGACCGGATGGAGCCGGATGTCGAGGACATCCCGATGGTGTGCGAGTTCCCCAATGTTTTTCCGGAGGACTTACCTGGATTGCCTCCCCAGCGGGAGATTAATTTCATGATCGAGGTTGTGCCTAGTACGGGATTTGGCAAAGACTCCCTACCGTATGGCCCCCGCTAAGTTGAGGGAGTAGTTTCAGGAGCTGCTGGCCAAGGGGTACATTTATCCTAGCTTTTCCCCTTCGGGTGCGCCCATGTTGTTTGTGAAGAAGAAGGACGGTAGCTTGCGGTTGTGCATTGACTATCGGCAGTTGAATGAGGTGACCATTAAGAACAAGTATCCGTTGCCGTGGATTGATGATTTGTTCATCCAACTTCAGTCTGTGCGAGTGTTCTCATGGATTGATTTGCGGTCTGGTTACTATCAGTTGAGGATTTACGAGTCCGACGTGGAGAAGAATGCGTTCTGTACGAGGTACGGACATTATGAGTTCTTGGTGATGCCATTCGGGCTCACCAATGCCCCCGCAGCCTTCATGGACTTAATGCAGAGCGTGTTTCATCCGTATTTGGACCCGTTCGTGGTCATATTTGTGGATGACATCCTTATTTATTCGCGGTCTGCCGAGGAGCATGCGTACCATTTGGGTGTGGTGCTGCAGACTTTGCGAGATCACCAGTTGTATGCGAATCTCAGTAAGTGCGAATTCTGGCTTCGTGAGGTGCACTTTTTGGTGCACGTGATTTCTGGTGATGGCATTCCCGTGGACCCCGCCAAGGTCAAGACAGTAATGCAGTGGCCGAGGCCGAGGTCTGTGACGGAGATCCGGAGTTTCTTGGGGCTTGCGGGCTATTATTGGCGGTTTATCCAAGATTTTTCTCGCATTGCAGCCCCGATGACTAGACTCACGCAGAATGATGTGCCTTTCGTCTAGTCTGAGGAGTGTGAGCAGAGTTTCAGGGAACTGAAGAGGTTGCTCACCTCGGCTCTGGTGTTGGTTTTACCTTCTGGATTGGGAGGCTTTGTGGTGTGTACAGATGTTTCCGGGGTCGGATTGGGTGCTGTGTTGATGCAGCATAGCAGAGTGGTGGCTTATGCCTCTCGGTAGCTAAAGCCCCACGAAGAGAACTACCCTACCCATGACCTGGAGTTGGCGGCTGTGATCTTCGTGCTGAAGATCTGGAGGTATTATCTGTACGGAGAGAGGTTCGAGGTGTTCACTGACCATCAGAGTTTGAGGTATGTGTTCTCGCAGAGGGACCTTAACCTCAGGCAGAGGTGATGGATGGAGTTTATGAAGGATTATGACTTCACCCTATCTTATCAGTCGAGCAGGATGAATGTCGTCGACGATGCTTTGAGTTGGAAGGTCGCGGTCAGTGCCTTGATGTTGAGGAAGTGGAGACTTTGGGAACAGGTGCCCGAAGTTTCGTTTAGGCTCAGGATTCCCCAGGAGCCAGGGTTGACAGTACTTGCGAGTCTGACTGTCATGACTGCTATCCGCCGTCATGTGACAGAGGCTCAGCATGCCGACCCTGAGTTGCCCCGGATTTTAGCTTTGGTTGAGCTCAGCGAGGACGGAGCCGTGAGATTCCGTGGTAGGCTGTACGTCCCAGTTGAGGGCAGGTTCGTCGTGCGGTGTGGCGCCAGGCGCATGGGAGCAGGTACACCGTACACCCGGGTGCGACGAAGATGTATCGAAACTTGCTGAGGCAGTTCTGGTGGCCTAGCATGAAGAGAGATGTTACCGAATTTGTGGCCAAGTGTCTAACCTGCCAGTAGGTGAAGGCGGAGCATCAGCGACAGAGAGGTACTCTCCATCCCTTGGATGTTCCTGCATAGAAGTGGGACCACGTGACCATGGATTTCGTGGTGGGATTGACGAGGACTCCGAGCGGTCAGGACAGTATTTGGTTACTGGTGGATAGGCTGACGAAGGTGACTCGGTTGTTACCGGTCAAAGTCAGCTGGAGCGTGTCCAGATTGGCTCGTCTTTATGTGGAGCGGATCGTCCCTTTGCAAGGGATTCCCATTTCCATCGTGTCGGATTGGGATCCGCACTTCACTTCTAGATTCTGGGGGAGTTTCCAGCGAGCGCTTGGCACAGATTTGGCTTTTAGCTCGGCGTATCATCCTCAGTCAGATGGTCAGTCGGAGAGGACCATTCAGACTTTAGAGGACATGCTGAGATCCTGCTGCCTGGAGTGGCAGGGGAGTTGGATTCACCACCTACCATTGGTGGAGTTTGCCTATAACAACAGCTATCATTCGAGCATCGGCATGGCTCCTTATGAAGCATTGTATGGGCGTCCGTGTCGTACTCCACTTGATTGGTTTGAGGTCGGTGAGCGTGTTTTGACGGGACCGGAGCTGGTGCAGTAGTGTGTGGATGTTGTGCACCTGGTCCGTAGGAGCATTTTGGCGGCCCAGAGTCGGCAGAAGAGCTATGCTGACCGTAGGCGGTAGCCCCTCGAGTTCACCATGGGCGATCGCGTGTTCTTGAGAGTTTCTCTTATGAAGGGGGTAATGCGCTTTGGACGGCGTAGGAAGCTCAGTCCCCGTTATATTGGCCCTTTTAGGATTGTGGAGCGCATCAGTGAGGTTGCTTATCGGTTGCAGTTACCCCCTGAGTTGGCGTCGGTGCATGACGTGTTCCACGTCTCGATGTTACAGAAGTATATGCCCGATAACTCTCATGTGCTCGAGGATTCTGTTTGACCCGAGGTGACTCCAGATCTCTCTCCTAGAGTTTTCGGTCAGCATGGAGGATAGGCGAGAGCAGCGCCTGCAGAACAAGGTCATCCCCTTGGTTAAGGTGGTGTGACAGCGGCACTCTGGTGTTGAGGCTTCTTGGGAGCGTGAGGAGGAGATGCGTCAGTAGTTCCCTTACCTGTTTGAGTGAGTCTTCCTCTTCTTTCCCCTTGGGTTATCCTCAATTTCGAGGACGAAACTCCTTAAGGGGGGAGGGATGTAATATCCCAGACCTTTCGGATCTTTTTTCATGGGTCACAGATCTAGTTTCTCAGAGTCTCCGGCTTTGTTGTGTCTGAAATTTCGTTTCTGACATCTTTTGTGTTCAGATCGGTGCGATCCGGAGTTGTTTCGGAGGCCCGGAAGCGTTCCGCGACTTTTCCGCGCGTGTTTTCTGATTACCGGTGTGTGTTTTGGTAATTCCTTCAGAACCTCGTTGCGGGTGAACCGGGTCGGTCACCTAGGCGAGAGTGGTACGTTGCGATCGGTGCGTTCCGAGGATCGCAGAAATATAATTTTCTATTTTTCTGCATTTTCCAAAATTTCTTGATTTTCCTATAAATACCCCCCTTTTTCTCTCTCTTCCCCACCCTCTTCATCTTCTTCTTCATCCTCCTTTCTCCCCCACCATGCGACACCCTCTCTCCCTCTCTTCTTCATCCGGCGTGTCACAGACTGTAACGCACCATGGTAGGTGTGTTACGCCCTGTTTTGCACCGAGCGTGTGACGCCCCTGCGTTGGGCCGTCAGGTGATTGTGACGGCCCTTCCTAGACCGTCAGAGCCTGTGACGTGTCTAAGGTAGACTGTCAGGCTCTGGGTTGTCCCGGGTGGTTTGTGTAGACACGCTAAAATTGACATTATTTTGAGTATATTTCATATTGCCGTGCAATGCCCCATTTGACTCTCAAATTAGCTTGTTTGAGTGGTTTTTCCCACTTTTCTTGAATTTCTCCTATTTTTCCCTCATTTCCTCCTTTTTCCTATTTTTCTGGATTTTCTGGGCATTTATCTGAATATTTTGAAATTCACGACCTGGGTAAGGGCGTGTTTTTAAAACACGACCTGATCTAGGGCGTTTCTTGGAGAAAGGACGCCCACGCCTGAGGGCGTCAATTCTTCATGTTTGACCGAGTTCCCTCACTTTAAAAACTTGAAATTAACGCCCTTCCCAGGGGCGTGTTTTTTAAACGTGGCTTTGGTTGAGGCGTGTTTTACTATTGGAGTTTTTATTTCTAAAAATTGGTTTTTTAGAAACGCCCTTGTGCAGGGCGTGTTTTTAAGAAACGCCCTTTGTGCAGGTCGTCAATTCTTGAATTGACGCCCTGGTCCAGGTCGTGTTTCACTTTTTTGTTCCGAACAAACGCAGCCTTTCCCCAGAGAGTCCCTGCTTCGTTTGGGCTCTTGCCCAGCTTAATCCTCCCCTCTTTGGGCTCTTGCCCCTTCTTATCTATTCCTCCTTTGGACTCTTTCCTTCTTATCTCTTTTTCTATCTTATTAATAGAGTTTCTGAGCTCTGTTAATCGGTTGGATTCGATTTTCTCTTCTTCCTCCCTCCGTTGTTCTTCTTCTGTTTTCTTCTTCTTCTGTTTCTTTTTTTTTTCTTTCCTTCGCAGGTTGCTGCTGGCTGAAGGAGAGGCTTCTACACTTCATCACTTCATCATCCTTTGGAAGTTTTCTCCCCATCGAGCATCAAAGCCACAAGCAACAAGCTCCTCTTTTATTTTATTCTTCTTTTTACTATCATCATTCATATGCATGCATGTTCATACATGTTTATATATATTTCTTCAACTCAACTACGTTGAGTATCTCCCTTAGTGCAACACTTGCACACCTCCCTATTTGCATAGCATTCATCATATCTCCCATACCCTCTTTGCATAGGGGTTTAAGGGCAACCACCCTTAAGGTGTGTTTTTTCACATATTACCATGCTCATCCTTTTATTAAGATTTGATGCTACACTCACCATGTTCTAATTCATATTTTTTCATTGGTGTTTGTCTTTGTTTTGCAAGGGTAATTAATTGAAGAACTCTCTTCATCGGCTGGCCGATCTAGAAGAGAAAGGAGCACTCACATCCCCGCGCTTTTAAAGGTATTCTTCGCGATCCCTCCTTGATTATTATTGTTTATACCTTTTGAGGCGTTCGCGTCTCTGGCGATCACAAATTCCTCTTTGCACCTCGTGCATGCTTATTTATTCTTTTTTTTGTATTCATTCCTAAGTGGATTTATTAGGATCTACAAATTGGCGATCACGGTGGGACCCCTATTGTTCTTTTTTTTGATTACCCCTTTCCCCTTTGGCACCCTCGCGTGCCCTTTCCCCTTGGTACCCTCGGTACCCTTTCCCTTGTGTCCCACGGGCACCCTCTATTGTGCTTTGCACTCTCCTCACTAGTGATTGGCTAGTTTATTAGATCTTCTTTTTAGAAATTCCACGTATCCTCCTAAAAATAAAAAAAATCTTGATGAGCATGATATCCTGTTGATTGCCTTATTTGTGTGACTGTGAGTGTTTTCATTTTGCCGGTCGTTGAGCTTCCTGTGAATTAACGCCTCAACCTGGGGCGTGTTTAAAATTAACGCCCCCAGACAGGGCGCCTTTTGATTCTATAACGCCTTCTGGCAAGGGCGTTTTCCAGCGCGTCCCTGGTGCTTTGTGAATTAACGCCCTGCCACAGGGCGCCTTTTTATTGCATAGCGCCTCGGCCAGGGGCGTGTCTTGATTTGGCCGTGCACCCTTTACGAGTTGACGCCCTCACCAGGAGGCGTTTATTTGGTTTGTAGCGTCCCATATCAGGGCGCGTTTTTTCGCTCCTGTGGGCCCTCCACAGTGATTCACGCCCTGCCCCAGGGCGTCTCTTTGCTGATAGCGACCTTCCCCCGGTCGTCTTCTTCCTGTGTTTTTTCAGACCCGTGCTCCAGTGATTACCATATTGATTGCTCTTGTTTATCATTGTGGTTTGCCTATATCTGTTGCATTCATTCATCTTTGCATTGGTTTGGGAGACCTCCTCTCTCCTCACTAGGATTCCACACACCCTCTTGGAATCGGGACGACCCTCCATTGAGCATTCCGTCTCTTTGGACCGGAAATCCCTTTTCCAAGCCTCCATAAGTCCCCGCACCCGTGGATTCCCTCACGGACGCCGGGCAGGTTGTACCCTTTGAAGTCCCGAATTAGTTGGCCTAAACGTGGTGAGAGAGTGTTCCTAGTTGGCATTGGAGTTAAATCATATTGAAACTAGGCTCCTCCCCTTGTGTGAATCATATCAATTTGCATAAATTCATTAATTCACCAAGGTTCGAACATAAAAATCAAGGTAACCATTTCAACTTGGGTGTGTTTCTTTGCCAATTGTTTGCACATTATTTTGATTGCATGATGGCTTACCATGATAGGAAAAATAACATGTTCAATTCAATTAATGTTCATGAGGGTGATCAACCTAGCACATCTTATTCCCCTCAATTTCAACATGTTCGTCAAAATTCTCACCATACTCTCAAGGGACCACGTCCTCATTCTTATGGTCATGCCCAGCCCATGGGCAATGTCCATTCTCATGGTCCCCCTACTCAATTTCGGGCCACTATTCCCTCAGGGCCGTCCCCTCCCAACGATGAGAAGGTCTCCCGAATCTTGCACGCATTAGATCATCTCACCCCTCAACAGATCCAAGCCCTTAAGGCCGCCGTTGAGGGTGCATCTCATTCATCTCATCCTCCTTCCAATCCTACACGGGTGGCCCATCACCCACCTCCCTTGTCTATTCACAATCCTAATCGGGTAGCCCATTACCCATCTCCTTCTATTCACACTCCTCCTCGGGTGGCCCATCACCCGCCTCCTTCTATTCCTCCTCCATCGCGGCCCCGAGGCCCTTATATTCCTTGTAATCCGGTCCATCCGGGTTCTTCTACGGGTCAGCCGGTTGATTCCCCTCCACGGCCTTTTTATACAACCCCTCCTTCAAGGCCCTGCCAACCCTCGGTTGCTCAAGTCACCCCCTTCCAGCAAACTCTTCTTGACAAAATCACTTTAATGGAGGAACAATTAAAGAAGGTCACGGCTCCTCCCACTCCGGTCAACCCTCTCCATGCCTTCCTAAATGACATTACAAAGATGGAGAGAGAGTGGAAGGATAGGATGGATGACTGCGACATTGGCGTTTCAAGCAAGCAAGAACCGGCAATTGAAGCACTTGAGCCGGTATACGATGATGAAGCTCCGCAGGCACCCCTTCCGAGTTTCCTTCGCTTTCCACTTCCCCCATTATCATTCGATGAACCTCCTGCTCAGGATGAAGCCACCGTCCCTAACCCTACCCCTGTTTTTGAGACCTCTTGGTGTTACGACGATGGGTCGATATTTCAATCACCCACGCCGACACATCTTGAGTCTCCTCCCACTCCCAACGCCGCTCGCCCCGTTCGGCATTTTCTCCGCAACAAACCCCCACCAATTACACCTCCCACAATTATACTTCCACCAATTACACCTTCACCAATTAAACCCCCATCAATTACACCTCCACCAGCTATGCCATTAACCTCCATATCACCAGCCTCCACTGAGCCCACCTTCGAATCTTCCCCAATTAACCTCCCATTACCACCACCTCAACCTTCCCTTATCCCTTTAACCCCAAAACCCACATTGCCTACTCCACCACTTAACCCTTCACCTATGGTTAGTCCTGAGCAGGATCCACCACTTTTTGCACTCAAGCCAACCCCGACTGCTTTCGAGCAAAGGGAGAAGCTCGGCGTGTTTGAACCTCCACTTCCACTCATCCTTTCTACAACACCTCCCATTACACTTTCCATTATACCTCCACCATCCACGGAGCCTTCCGCCTCCGCCTCACCTCCCCTTATTACTCGGAAGGGGAACGCTGCTATAAGTACTTGCGCCAAGGATGATCAAGAGCCGGGCAAGACAGATTTGGCCACGGCTATGCGATTCAAGATTCAAGAATTCATTTACCGGATGCCAATCCGGATTATTGTGCCAAGCATGGTCGCGGAGGCCAAGTCACCGTCATTGTTCAGAAGAGAATGCCAGGTGTTGATGTCACCCAAGGGCCGGGCAGGGCACCCCTTGTTCCAATTTCCAAATCCTGAATCCATTCTTCCATGCAAGGGGCGAATGCCCATTTTGTTCAACACTCCATATACGCCACAGTTAATGGGTAGCACAATGCTTCATGTTCCAACTTTCCAATCCTCTCACATTGTTGTTCTTTGCCTTCCAAGGGGGTTGTTATTTATTACTGAAGCTTCTTCCATTGGGCCAATTGGCTATACACTTTCGCTGCCATGGAGGGGCGGTTATTTTGGCGCTAAGGGGTCTTCCACTCCTTTATCCACCCTCTATCCCACTCCATCCATATTCTTGTCTATCACGTTTTCTTCATGGGCCACCCCCAGGGGAAAGAGGAGGATCTCACCCTCTCACCCTTCACATTCCTCATATTCTTTGCATTTCATTGTGTTCATGCATTCACTGCATTCATCACGTCCATTCTATTGCATTCATATGCATTTGCACCTCCTGCTTCCCGGGTCTCCAAACCCGTATCTTCCCCGCCTTCCGGCACCGCCGGATCCTCCGCATTTCCCATCTTATTCATATTCATCTTCATTACTCGGGCATCGCACCCCTTTCCAACCTTTTCATCTCCCAGATTTCTCTCCCTTCTTCCTAGGGCATCGCGTCCCTCGGCATTTTCTTCCTCCGGAACCTCCGGACTTTCCCCTCGGGCACGACGCCCCTTTCCATCTTCTCCTTCCTGATTTGCTTCCTCCGGAACCTCCGGACTTTCCCTTTGGGCACGACGCCCCTCTCCACCTTTTTTATTTGCTTCCTCCGGAACCTCCGGACTTTTCCCTCGGGCACGACGCCCCTTTCCACCTTCTCCTTCCTGATTTCATTCCTCCGGAACCTCCGGATTTTTCTCTCCTCCCTGGGCATCGCGTCCCTCGGCATTTGCTTCCTCCGGAACCTCCGGACCCTCCATCTTTCTTCCGATTCATCTTTCTAATCTTCCTGAACATCACATCCTTCAATTTTTTCTTCCATCATCTTTTTCCCTATTTCGTCTCAGGGCATCGCGTCCCTTCTTTTGTCATCCCTCCGGAGCCTTCGGATTTTTCCTCTCATGATTCTCCTCTGCCTCCGGACCCTCCGGATCCGCCTCTTTCTATCTACCAATTTCTTCTTCTAATTCCTCCTGATTCTGGGTCCGACCCAACTTCTTCCACATCCACTGCCTTGGGCATCTGCCCATTCTCCCACTGCTTTCGAGGCTTTAGTCCTCATTCCTCCTTCTAATTCTCCTCTCCTTCTGTAGACTGTTCCATGTGATCAGGGTCTCCACGCCTTAGCAAGGGAGTTCTAGCCCTCGCCTCTTTTCCTTTTCTCCTTATTCGTCTGAGTCTGGTCTTGGCACCACTCCTTCTTGTTAAGCCACTTTCAATCCTTTGCTTCCAATCCTTTTGACTGCCAAAGAGGACTATCCCACGATGATCAACCTCTCGCGGCAGCTGCTTTAACAAAGGTTGCAAGGTAATATATTGGCGTAAGTATGCATTTATATGATATCATTACCTCATTACTTCACGCATGATTTTCAAAATGAAGTGCTTCCTAACAAGATTAAGAGTGGTGTTTTAGATCTTTATCTTAGGCTTTTGTTAAATTAAATCATTGTTAAAAAGAGTCTTTAGGCTTGCTTATGCAGCACCTTGGTTAATAAGAACCCCGCGCTGGGAATTCAACATTCTCTCCCTGCTTGTTAAGATCAACCCTCAGCTGGGCACCTCACACACTTCACGGCGTCCTTAGCCGGCTCCTTTGGTTAAACACCGTTGCTACCTTGGCCATGCCATGAGTATATCTGAAAGTCTTTTCTCTTCTTTACTCGGCCACGTGCAGGGGCAAGAGGTTGACGGATGAGATGACCAACCTTGGTAATCCCCAATACGAGAGGAGTCTCAAATAGGGGCAGTCTTGACCCAAACTAAATATGAATTTCATGATATACATCTCGCCAAAAGGGCTATTATGAAAATCAAGTCAGAATTTCGATAAAAGCAAGATTGTGAATTATGGCATGACAAGAGTGGCAAAGTCCCCGCAGGGAAAATCCTGGTCGTATGCATGTCAAGGGTCTAAAAATCAAAGGCATAAAGCCCCGGCGCAACAGACTACCTCTTTGAGGGGGAACACCTTGGAAAGAATTCAAGTCCCGACATCTCCCATCCTGCATAAAGCTTATCTCCAATTATTCTTCTCTTCTCCCTCCAAGACCGAACATTTCTCAGGTATGGCCTTGGTAGGGGTACCGTTGATCAAGGGCAGTCGGTTATAGGGCGCCACCCTTCAATGCACGCCCAGCTTTGGGCAGTTTTTAGCAAAAGGGGAAGGAACGAGGACCCCTAGCCAGTGGTTTAAGACACCCTTTGATGCTGCTTTAGCAATGTCTAACCAAAATCAAACAAAATTGAATATTTCTTGTCCAAAATCTATAAAAATTTGAATATCTTTCCCAAAATTCATAAAAATTGAAATATTTTTCAAAACCCATAAAAATTTGCATATTTTTCCAAAATTCATAAAAATTTGAGTATATTTTCAAAAACCACATAAAAATTTGCATATTTCAAAAAAAAACTCCATAAAAATTGCATTGTATTTTCTGATGGTGTTTTGCAGGAACAGCTTTGCAAGGACCAAGAGCACGGGATGAGTCCTATCTCCACTCATTGCTATCAATCTATTGATTCTCCCGATATTCTCATGACATGCCACCCTGGGCATTTTTGGTTATCACCTCCTTATATCATTTTGGTTATATCTCCTGATTATCATTCTGATTATTCATCTCCAGATCTTTCAATCAACTCCTACTAATTTCTCTTGATCAATTCTGCCGATGGGCATTATCAGATCTTGATCATTCAACTCCAAATCTTGATTAGCCAAGTTGGCATCCTCATGACAAAATAACAAACAATGATGCTTTGCAATATCATGATTCAACTCATAATGGTTACTATGTTGTGACATGCTATTGATGCTTTGATTCATGCTATGCTTGCTACGCTTAAATGCCTTATTCATTGCTTGTTATCTTTTATATCTTGGCTGATGAATTTTTGAGCGCAGGATAAGAAGCTCTTGGTCCCACCGACTGGGCATCATCATCCAAGCCCCACGGTGCTTGCAGCTCAGTTCTCAGTTCCCATGCTCATTGCACCACCATCTCCTGTATGCATTTTACTATATGTTACATATGCTACTAGATTATATCAAGGACCTTGTGGCTTTGGTAAATCTGGAATTTGAGTTCCCCTTCATCAAAAACGATGACGATTCCAGAGGCATCTTAGTCATACGGATAGGCCGTTGAGCCGTCCGAGACTGGGGACGATGGTTCCTTTTTATGAGTTGGTGCGTGGATAAACGGGCTTCGGCTTAGTATCAGCTCGTGAAATCGGTTTCTTGACCCAGTCTTGGCAGCTTAGCAATATTATCCTTGATTATCTTATATTTTCATTTGATTTAATTTTTCCTTTTAAACCCAGCATGCATTCATGTAGGAATTTGAAACAATTGTTGAAAAATCATTCTGATGAGCTGACTTTGAGGGTTGAAGTTGATCTTAATCTTTCCAGATATGAGATATTCCATGCCGGATTGAATCTTCAGTTCGTTTTGTTGCTGTTTTGGGTGATTTTCTCGAAAGCTCCTTGTTTGGATTTTTATCATCTTATTTCAATCCTTTCCTTTGATCCACCTTGGCTGCAGCACGTCCACTGGCTGGTAACCGCTCCCCAATGGTGAAACTTACAGGTTTGTGACCTGGGGTACTTCCACCGCGCTGGAAGTTGATCATTTATTTTATCTCCTTCGTGCACCGCGTGCACAACTCCCCTTTTATCCAAACATTGTTGATTTCATTGAATTTCCCGAGATTTGCTTCATCTCGTGCTTTTGATTTGATTCTCATCAAGTGATGTTGATTGCGTGTCTCATCACACCTTGGCATCTACTTTTCAGTTTGCTACGCTCCCTTGCAAAGCAGACGCCAAGGCGGGGCAGCTGTAGACACGCTAAAATTGACATTATTTTGAGTATATTTCATATTGCCGTGCAATGCCCCATTTGACCCTCAAATTAGCTTGTTTGAGTGGTTTTTCCCACTTTTCTTGAATTTCTCCTATTTTTCCCTCATTTCCTCCTTTTTCCTATTTTTCTGGATTTTCTGGGCATTTATCTGAATATTTTGAAATTCACGACCTGGGTAAGGGCGTGTTTTTAAAACACGACCTGATCTAGGGCGTTTCTTGGAGAAAGGACGCCCACGCCTGAGGGCGTCAATTCTTCATGTTTGACCGACTTCCCTCACTTTAAAAACTTGAAATTAACGCCCTTCCCAGGGGCGTGTTTTTTAAACGTGGCTTTGGTTGAGGCGTGTTTTACTATTGGAGTTTTTATTTCTAAAAATTAGTTTTTTAGAAACGCCCTTGTGCAGGGCGTGTTTTTAAGAAACGCCCTTTGTGCAGGTCGTCAATTCTTGAATTGACGCCCTGGTCCAGGTCGTGTTTCACTTTTTTGTTCCGAACGAACGCAGCCTTTCCCCAGAGAGTCCCTGCTTCGTTTGGGCTCTTGCCCAGCTTAATCCTCCCCTCTTTGGGCTCTTGCCCCTTCTTATCTATTCCTCCTTTGGACTCTTTCCTTCTTATCTCTTTTTCTATCTTATTAATAGAGCTTCTGAGCTCTGTTAATCGGTTGGATTCGATTTTCTCTTCTTCCTCCCTCCGTTGTTCTTCTTCTGTTTCTTTTTTTTTCTTTCCTTCGCAGGTTGCTGCTGGCTGAAGGAGAGGCTTCTACACTTCATCACTTCATCATCCTTTGGAAGTTTTCTCCCCATCGAGCATCAAAGCCACAAGCAACAGGCTCCTCTTTTATTTTATTCTTCTTTTTACTATCATCATTCATATGCATGCATGTTCATACATGTTTATATATATTTCTTCAACTTAACTACGTTGAGTATCTCCCTTAGTGCAACACTTGCACACCTCCCTATTTGCATAGCATTCATCATATCTCCCATACCCTCTTTGCATAGGGGTTTAAGGGCAACCACCCTTAAGGTGTGTTTTTTCACATATTACCATGCTCATCCTTTTATTAAGATTTGATGCTACACTCACCATGTTCTAATTCATATTTTTTCATTGGTGTTTGTCTTTGTTTTGCAAGGGTAATTAATTGAAGAACTCTCTTCATCGGCCGGCCGATCTAGAAGAGAAAGGAGCACTCACATCCCCGCGTTTTTAAAGGTATTCTTCGCGATCCCTCCTTGATTATTATTGTTTATACCTTTTGAGGCGTTCGCGTCTCTGGCGATCACAAATTCCTCTTTGCACCTCGGGCATGCTTATTTATTCTTTTTTTTGTATTCATTCCTAAGTGGATTTATTAGGATCTACAGTTTGTAACCCCGTTTCTGTTCCGACCGTGGTCACCGTGCGACGGTGCTGGTATGTGGGGCGGTCCCCGTACGTCGTCGGATGCGGCCGTTATTTTCCGTTGACTTGAGAGTCTACTCCGTAGTGACCCTCCACTAGTCGTAGCATGCTTACACGCGAGTGGTCCCACCAGGGAGTGGTGGAGAGGCTACCCTTAGAGATGGTTTATGGACCGGTTTATGGGGACATCGAGGCAAGACCGTCCGCATTATGTTTGCATTTATGTCTTTTCATATTTGTATGTATACCCTTGTGTTATATGGGTACGCAATTGTAAGTCTTAGTGGGTTTATATGTAAAATTCCAGTAGGCCCAAGCAAGGGGGCCCTCACCCCTTTCCCATTGGTTCACCTAGACCGAGTGGGGCTGGTCAACCATCCTAGATGGCCATCAAGAAGGTTGGAATGCCAATTGACCACATGGGAGACAAGTGGATTAAAAATTCAAAGGTAGGCTACCTGCCTCACCTATCTTGTCCCTCCATTAGAATTAATTAGGAATTTCATTTTTTTTATTTTATTTGGATCAAATATGAAGTCCCTTAAATGCCCCTCCAGATCCTAGATCTAAGGGTATTCATGGTCTTTTTTTATTTATTATATAAGTCAAGTATTTCTATTATTCTAGAATTAATGAAATGAGAAAAAGCATTGTGCAAGAGCCCCCCCTTGAGTGAATTTCGACCTCCCCTCTCTCTCCCTCTAGTTTCTTCATCCCCAACCCCCATTCTAGAGTGATATCTCCTCCCCTCTATCTCCGGTGATCATCGGTGCCGCCGCCGCCGCCGTTCGTGCCGCCTTCGAGCTGTCACGGAGCCATCTTCAAGGTTCTGTCCTGCTGGATAGGGTTGTAGTACACGAATTCCTGCTCTCCACCACGTGAAGATCTCAAGCTGAAATTTTTATGATGTGTTCCTACTTTGAATCCCCACCTCCACCTAAATTTTCACGTCCAAACTCCTCCATTTAGTAATTTTCCATTTTCTTTCATTTTACATTCCCAGATCTGTCTTATCTCTGTCTACAGTGACAATAGCTCTGAGTTTCCCATCTCCGACCACCTTTTTGAATTTTACAAACCCTCCCAATTTTACTGGGAGTTTCCCATCCCCTACATCCACCATTTTTCTTGATTTTTGCTTCGCCCTCTATCCATTTTTCTAAATTCGTATTCTATCTCTACTACTGTGCCTTTAGTCAGATTCCAGATCCGACCCACTGTTAGTGAAAAAATCCTATCAATTCGTAGCCACATACAAACTTGTCCAACCTAGTTTTGCTGTCTTCCTAGCTCAATTTCCTACAACTTTTCTGAAGACAACAACTTCAGATTCGGGCGTTCACATATCGGTCAAAGGTAGTTCTCAGACAAGTTCTCTGCAGATCTGAGAGCCCTGTCACTGTACAATAGCAACTCAAAAATTCATTAAAGCCCAGATCCGTGCAGATCCAGGCCATATCTTTAGGCTTAGATTGAAGGATTTGAAGTTAGCTTTCCAACGGCGCCAGTCTCGTGTCGATCCGACATCGGGGCTGATCGCAGCGTCTGTTCTCGCCGGGACGCGCGTTGAAAATCAGAAGCTACAGATCCGTGGCCGGTTATTCCGACCGGTGCCGATCGGAGCCGCCCGGCCTTCGACCGGTGAACCAGTGTGCCTCCACTCCAGGGAGCGCTCATCCAGGCATCCACCACCACAGCGGTGCCACCGGGCCCCACACGGCCCCTCCGGACAGCACGTGGGCCCCACCGTCACAAGTTCGGGTGCTGCCGAATCAACGCGAGAAGCCGCCCGTCAACCCGAATTCGGTCCTCCCGGACCCCATTGTGTAGCCCTTTACCTCCCTGCGTGGAGTGGGCAGCGATTTGTATTGTTGTAATATTGTGTATTATTGTTCCCGGAGTACGAGTTTCGGCCGGGTGCGTCTTCCCCACGCCGAGCGCGTGGAGGTATCATTTTTGCTCCCTTCTCGGCATTTTGCTTACTTCATATATATTTGTTTATGCCGCTGCTAGAGAGCATGTGTAGGGACAATTAGCTCGCTTTATATTTACATCACCGCTGCTGCGAGAGAGAGCGTTACCGTCCCGTGACCCGATCCGGGCACAAGTGAGAGCCGACCACCCTAGCTCACTGCCGGTTTCTCAACCGCACACGTCCGACGCTTCCCTCGTTAAGGGACAGTCACGAGCTTGTCGTGTCCGTGGTCTCGTCCCGCATCACCGATTTTCGTCGGGCCCCGTCTACCAGCCAGAGTCCGGCTGAGGGGAAAACCGGTCAAAGGGCCAGACCAAGGACGCAAGGTCTGTGTGTGCACACGCGGTTGGGGGCAGTTGGACCCACGCCGACTGGCGCGACCCCAGCTAGTCACTTGTTTGTGGTTACTTGTTCGGTATCTCAGTTCCCGCTGGGCCGGAGGGAGACACCTGAGGCGCGGACTAAGACGCGAGTGGACACTTTCGGCCTTGCTTCTAGTGGGAGGTACTCTTGTCGAGTCGATAGTGATAGACCGTCAATCGTTGAGACTTCGACCTTCGGGTTTTGTCGTGTTAGCCGTGGTGTTCCGGTCGTTCCTCCGTGGCACACGTGTTGGTTTTCGTGTCAAAAGATCAGAGTTTTGTAGACAGCATGGTTCCCCCTCCGAGGTGCTTGCTTACTGATAGCGCAGCGGTTTCTCCATTTGCGAGGTAGGGTTCGAGTGATCCCTACTGAGTCTTGTCCCGAGACTCATTCCCTGCTTGTTTTCACCGTGTTTCAGGTGAGTCGCGTCCTCAGGGGAGCGCGTCTGAGGGTCAGTGTGGTTCAGGTGCCCAGCATTAGTGCCAGAGGTCAGAGCCAGGGTATGTCCCGTATAGCTGTACTTTTCTTTCTTATCTCTGTACTAGTTGTGGACTACTGTTGTTGTTATTTTATTGTTATCTTGTGGACCATGTATCATGTAAACTGTTAATTTATTTCCTGTTTAATAATATAACTGTTCATTTCTACAATTATTTGTGATACTTGTGTAGTCTCCACACCATTCTTTTAACCCTTTCGAGTCTTTGGGCTCGTGGGTGGCGGTACGAGTCTCGGGTTATCGGGCCTTCCCGGTAATCGGATTCTCGGGTCGTTACAGGGTCCATCTCTCTACCTCCACCGAAGATTCGACACGCCGTGGACGCCGATCCACGAAGAAAACGCCGTTAAACCCTCGCCGGTGCCCCATGCTCACGAACCGACTTCACCGCGCCACCACGCCTCGATCCTCGACCCGTCCTCACGCTCCTTGGCCTCCCATCATTGCCGCCTTTCCCTCCTCTGCCACCGTCAGCCCCCCGGGGGAGAGGGGGAGAGAAAGAGATGAGAGAGAGTGAGAAAGAGATAATGGGGAGAGAGAGGGGGTTAAGGGGGTTATTAATAGAAAAACCACAAAATTCTAAAAATTCAGAAAAATATGAAAAATTACCTCCGCGATCCTCGGGAAGAGCACAACGTGCCTGTACTGTCCCGTAGTCGGAGAACGCCACGGTTCACCCTCCACCGCGTTCCGAAGGCTCATCAGAGGAAAATACACGTAAAGCACAAAACACACCCCGGGATCCGCGAAAAATATCTGAAAAATCTAGGGCATTACAGCCCTCCCCCCTTAAAGAAATTTTATCCTCGAAATTCAGGACAAGCACCAAGCCACAAGGGGAGAATGCTAAAATTCACTGACGACGCCGTCAAAGCCCCAACCAAACCTTGATACTCGCAAAAACCACGATCCTAAGGGACGCGGCCAGACAATGATCACGGACAACGTCTCGCTCACCATCCAAGACACATTGATCATCAGAGCAGGCACACGCAAACGAGTACAGGTCTGGCATCACCTCAGACAACACAAAAACCAGCCACGGCACCGCTGACAGCATCACGTTCACCGAGAAAACACACTCCTCACCACGGGAACCAAACCATCGGTCAACGCACATGCTCGGCGGACCAACCAAATGCCAACTTCACAACCCGCTGACCGATCTCACACCCTGCACCAGGGGCCACCAATCACTGAGCCTCCACCAGCTCGCACCCGGCAAGCCGTACGCCCTCAGCAACATGGCCAATTCTTGCCAGGAGACAAACTCCTCGCAAACCCCAAGTCCAATCCGGGAAAAAGGCACACCTCTTAGTCGGCCATCCAAGGCCTCGCTGGCACACTGCTCTCAGCATTTACCGTGCCCCAAACAACCAGAATCTTCTGTCTGTGAAAGACCAATCATCGGTTAGCAGACAGTCGTCAACGAAAAATCTTCACCGGCCCAGTAGGCACGATCCAAATCACGACAGGCCATCCACTGACTCTCACACAGACCACCACCACAACTGATCTCAAACCTCACGCCAACTCTACCCTCTCAGGGGAACATAGCGGAACCACATGACAAGATCTCTCCTCGATCCTCACATCACTCGACTCAGACTTATGTGGAATCCTCCCCTGCTGGTCGCAAACCATGGATCACCATCCCACGCCAACCTCTCTTCACAGACCTCCAACCATAGGGAGCACTCCTCCGTCATGCCTCATCGAATCCTCCGCCTTGATTAATCCAAGAGGGCGCCTGCCAACCCCGATTCCGCCCTTACCACAGAGCCACGGGACACCACCAGAACAATCCACGGCACACAACTCCAAGGCAACCAAGTGCCACATGCTATCACAGCAACCTGGTCGATAGCACCACGACCAATGCACGCGGGGACCCAGACAACACGCATCTTACCACGGTCGACCACTCGGTCAACCTGACCAGCCATTCACAGCTACCAACAGGGATCCATAATCTCATAGGGAACACTTCTCTAGAACACGATCTCATCCGCGAACACGCCTCCAACGCAAGAACAGGGTACTCATGCGGCAACCTCGCCATCATATTTCCTTAACTCTCCACCTGCCAGTGCCACGACCACAGTATCTTAAACAACGGCACGGCAACAACACGTCTCACACAGCTGAAGAAAATCTCATATCAAGGAACCAATCCTCCGCTACTCCACACTTCCTCGAAAATCCACCCGCAGTAACCAACGCTACGATCCGCGCACTCTGATCCACACGCTCAGCCAACCACCACAACAACTCAGGATCCTCCATCCCGACAATCCTCTGCAACTCCGCTGGCTCCGATCCTTCACACATCGGGAACCACAACACCAACCGCACATTCTCACGCACGCCGCCCAACCGGCACTCGTCCTTCTGGAACAGTGCCAACGCACCCTTACGCAGCAGGGGACGGGCAACGCTTCTCACAGACAACCACCTTACCAACATAGAGGACGCGTCTCGCACGGACTTCATGGCACATAGAGGCCAACCAATCTGGGCACACGATGCAAGACGACGAACCTTAGCCAAACACGATTCTCTCCAACCAAAGGAGAACCCAATCACACCTCTGACCAACGAAAAATCTGCACGCTTGACCTGACCTCGAACCTCGCACATGCTAGGAACAGCATCATACAGCATCAAGAAAACCATCACTTCCGTCAGGTCAGCTCCTTCGACAACACTCGTCAAGTGTTCCACCGGACCACGATCACAACATCTCTCGATGCACCACCGCTGCAATTCCTCGAACTGCAATGTAGTGCCCAAAAATTTATATAAATAATTTCTGGATTATTTTAAGAATTTTTTAGAATTTATTAAAAATTTATAAAAGTTCAAAGTGATTATAAGGCTCAATTATGTTAAAATATTAATCCAGCTTTGATAAATAAAGCCCAAAGGAGTTAAGGGCCAAGCCCTTTAAGTTTGGCCCATATTCTAGAAGGCTATTAAATTTATCCTCGGAATATAGGGATAAATACATAATTACATGGATAATGTAACTAAAGAGTTTGAATTAAATTGGAATTCAGTGCACAATACCTCTAACGGTCTATCGTACGACCGCCACAGTGCTCTAACGCACCAAGAATCGACCGTTACACGCTGTCAGTTCCGTGAAGTGAGGAAAGAGCAAAAAGATTACATTTTTACTAGTCTATCCTTTAGGGATCGAGATGGGAGGACTAGTAAACATGTTAAGGATTCTCAGAAGTCGATCTAGCCTTTAACAAGGACTCTAGAATCGATCTAATCCTCAAACCCTAGCAAAACCCTATAAATAGGATCTAGTTTTGACATGCGTGACCCCTACATTGGCTCGCGTGGAATCAAGGTAAGACGACATTATTTCAGGTAGGTTCTTTAGAGGTTTTTGTTCCTTACACATTGGACTAATCTTCCTTAAAATTTTGTACTAGGAGATCAAGTATCCAAAGAGGAAGAACCTTGCAAAGTTGTTGGTTCGACCATAGTGACCCAGGAATCTGAGCAAAAGTCTGTTGAAGATCAGGAGATTAGAACACCTAAACGAGGTATTTAGAGTTTGATTCTTTAGAACTTTTTGTTCCCCTTAGTTTCATCTTCTTATCCTTAAAATTTCACGTCTATAGGTCAAGGGATTACGGAGTTAGAGCGATGTGAAGTTACTAAAAACTCAAAGGAAGGAAAGAACTAGGGCGTGTCTTGCAGTCCCAAATTGGAAGTTGAAAGTTGAAAGTCCAGGAAAGTAGTAGCTTATCTCCTGAATGGCAAGAACATCATGATAGGAGTAAAAGCCCTCTGATTTTACTTGATTTCACGCAGTATAAGTCAAGAATTTCATATTTTAGTAGGTCTATGCATACATGCATATCTTTTGCCTAAATTAAAAATAAAAGATATTCTCTTGTTAATTCACTGTAACATATGCATCTAGATGGCCTTTACTTCGTTTTGTCATGCCTAGAGTAGTTATTTATTTTAATTCTTCTTGCATGAGATGTTTTAAACCATAGTTCTTTTACTTTACTATCAGCAGTGCTCTGACGGATTATAGTTAGACCGCCAGGTTGTTCTAACGGTCTTACGATAAGCCGTCACATGCTCTGTGATACTTATGTTTTCATGCGAACTCTGACGGACCACGAGTAGTGCGTCACAACACTCTGACGGCCCCACGATAAACCGTCAGAATGCTGTATACTGTCAACCTGAGATAAAATTGAAAAAAGTCAAATTAGTTTATGTATAAGGCTAGTTATTTAAGTTTTAACCTGTTTTCATGACTATTAGTCTATTTATTGATTCAGGATAGTAATTACATATTCGTAAGTACCTTGAGTTATTTTAAGCATATGTTAATTTCATTTGCCCAAACTCTATAGTTTTGTATTAAAATCATGATTTTAAAGGTTGTATTGACAGAGTTATCATGGTTTCACATCGTTACACATTCTTTCCTGTCTATAGAGTCATTTTCTTTAAGTACGTGGTGTATACTCCGGTATGTATCCACTAGTTACACTTTTGCACTATAGGAACATATTCTTGAATTTGAGGACCTCTCTATTGGATATTCCTTCAATGGACTAGGAAATCTTGTTTCAAGGCCTCCGTAATTCTCCGCGAGCCTGGGATTCCCACTAGGACGCCGAGTTGGTTGTACCATTAAAGCCCAATTGTCTAGAAAAGTACTACTGAAGTTTTGAATTCTGTCAATGTAACGGCCTATTACTCGACCGTCAGGTACATATATCTAACGGTCCAATATACAACCGTCACACTACTGAGTCCAATTTGTTCTTTCTGGATTCAGCCCATTCTAACGGTCCAATATTAGATCGTCATGTTCATGTAGCGGCCCATTATTTGGCCGCCACAATTCCTGAGTGCTTTAACCTGAGGTGTGACCCAAGGGTTGATATTCCAAGGTTCCTAGATGGATTATTGATGGTCTAGGACTTGTCATATTGCTCAAGATACTTAATTTTAAATTATGGAAGATAAGGAATATACAGTTATGCTGTCAAATTGTTCCATGAGCATAACATTGTTTTAAGTCATTCTTGATCTCTCACATTCTTAATCGAAGCGTTCATTCATTGAATTATTGTTATTATGGACTTATTGAACTTGTTATATTATCTGCCTTATTTTATTGCTTGAAACGTGGAAGTAGCTTGATTTATACTTGAAGATGCGATCGAGCACTGATTGTGTTCAAGGGCTCTATGCTACTCCCCTCGGCTGATTGCCGGAAACATAATGTTATAAACCATGGGGTATGATGCTACTGGCGTCGAATTGCGCTGGGAGTACTTTCTCTATAAATAAGTAAAAATCCACGGCACGACATATACATGTACATGACTTTCTTGCTTGTTACATGATATTCCACAGAAATTCACGAAGTACTTGCTATTAAGCGAAGAGTACTTACTTGCTTGTTACATGACTTTCTAATACATTCTTGTTCATGAAAGGTCATATTACATTCTTCTTTGATCATACATGTTCATTCCTATCTTAACTTGATCGTATCTTATTGCTATGGTTTTCCACATTTCGCATGATTTTACCTTATTCTTTAGAGCTAAAGACATTAATTACTTTAATAGTGCCTTCATGTTGATGCGGAGATACCTACTGGGCAAGTGTGCTCATTACCTATTTTCTAATCTTTTCAGGAGATAGAAGTGATTCGAATTCGGATTCGAGTTATACAAGTAGCGGGTCTGAGAGCGAATGAAAGTCGTACCAAAATGAGAGTGAAGACTTCGGAAGTCAATCTTGTTGAGATCGAGTCTTTGTAATTTTTCTTTTCTTGAGTCTAATGGATTGGAGAAGGTGAAATGAAGTGATGTAGTAAGATTTTATCGGTTGATATTAATGAAAGAAAGATATTTGAATTGTTATGCAATTGCATTTTTATGTGTGATTGTCTTGCGCTCTGATTGTTCTTACTTGCAAGAGGCTTACCATGCCGGCTGTTCACGTTCCTCGAGCTAGTCTTCTGCTGTAATAAAGGCTCGGGGCGTGACAATTAAGTTGGTATCAGAGCCTAAGTATCAGTACTTAGGGGAAAAGAGTCATGTCATAGGATAAGTCCAAGGCTTAAGGACCCCTACCTATGAATTAAGGAAGAAAATTCCTCACCCATGCGAGGATCGGGTAGAGCCCGGGATAAGATAGTTAATTAGTTTTAAGATTAATCTCTTTCTAATTCCATGAGAATTAACAATTTGTTATTTCTCTAAAGTACCCTTCAAATTTGTTTCTGTCCTGCATTTGTGATGTTTGATACTAGTGCCTCTCATTATTTTATCTCCACTACTTTTACAAAAACATTACCAATTGCATCAGTTCCACTACCTTCAGATCTTGCTATTACTACACCCTTAGGTTCTGGAACTAAGCTTACCGAGTATTATCCTGATAGTGAGATAAAAGTAGAAGGTCACAATCTCCCCGCAAACTTATTATGCCTTGACATGAAAGGTTATGATGTCATTTTAGGGGTAGATTGGCTTATAGATCATGATGCCGATATTAACTGTCGAAATAGGATTATATCCTTTCAAAAACCTGGTCTTTCAAGATTTTCTTTCCTTGACATCAAGTATAGAAAACATCCCACTATCATATCCTCTATTCACGCTTGCAAACTTATTTCGCAAGGATGTGAAGCTTTTCTTGCTTCTGTCATTATTACCGAGTCCAAGGAAATCATCCTAGCAGACGTTCCTATTGTAAATGAGTTCCCAGATGTGTTTCCACCCGAATTACCCAGTTTACCACCTGAGAGGGAAGTAAACTTCACCATTGAACTCATTCCGAGAGTAGCACCTATTTTTATAGCCCCTTACAGGATGTCCCCCATGGAACTAAAGAAACTAAAGAGGTAGTTGCATGAACTATTAGATAAGGGTTTCATCAGACCTAGCACATCCCCTTGGGGTGCACCGGTTCTATTTGTCAAGAAGAAGGATGGCTCTCTCAGGCTATGCATAGACTACCGGTGACTGAATCAGCTTACAATCAAAAATAAGTATCTGTTGCCGTGTATTGATGAGCTCTTCGATCAACTTTCAGGAGCAGAGTATTTCTCCAAGATAGACCTCAGATCAGGTTATCATCAGCTTAGAATTAAAGAAGAAGACATTTATAAATCGACTTTTCGAAGTCGTTATGGCCACTATGAATTCGTGGTGATGCCGTTCGGGTTAACAAATGTCCCAACATCATTTATGCAACTTATGAACAATATTTTCCAGCCATATCTGGACCAATTCATCGTCGTCTTCATTGATGACATCCTGGTATATTTCAAGACAAAAGAGGAACATGAAGAACATCTGAGGATAGCTTTGCAAACACTTAGAGAACATAAACTTTATGCCAAGCTTAACAAGTGTGAATTCTAGCTCAAGGAAGTCTCATTCCTAGGCCACATTATTTCAAAAGAAGGTATCGTTGTGGATCCTTCTAAAGTAGAAGCGGTCAGAAACTAGAGTCGGCCAATGAATGTATCAGAAGTAAGGAGCTTTCTGGGTCTAGTTGGTTATTATAGGAGGTTCATTAAGGACTTCTCAAAAATTACTGTTTCTTTAAGTAGACTCACAAGAAAAGAAAATCCTTTTGTCTGGTCAGAAGAATGTGAATAGAGTTTTCAAACTCTTAAGAACCATCTTACTACAGCTCCTATTCTATCACTACCGATGGAAGGTGGTGGATTCGAAGTATATACGGATGCGTCTGGCATTAGCTTAGGGTGCGTCCTCATGCAAAATGGAAAGGTAATCTATTATTCTTCAAGACAATTGAAACGTCACGAGGAAAATTATCTCGTGCATGATTTAGAATTGGCAGCTGTTATTTTCACCTTAAAAATTTGGTGTCATTATCTCTATGGAGAGAAGTTCACGGTCTACTCGAACCACAAAAGCTTGAAATACTTATTCTCTCAAAAGGAACTAAATATGAGGCAGAGGAGATGGTTAGAATATCTCAATGACTTTAATTTTGCTATTCAATATCATCCTGGCAAGGCTAATGCTGTAGCAGATGCACTCAGCAGAAAACTAATGGGAAAGCTATCAAGTCTTATGATTACTATGACTAATCTTATTCCTCAATTTGCTCAGTTGAACTTAGATATTGACATGAAGGAAGAAGATTATTTTATAGACAATATCCGAGCTCAACCTACATTAATAGAGGATCTGGTCAAGCTACAAGACAATGATCCCGTATTACTGGAGATTAAAACCAACATAGAACATAGGCCGAATTTTTTTATTTCCAATGATGGAAGATTGCTATTTAAGGGCCGAGTGTGTGTACCAGATCATGAGGATACGGAAAAACTGATCCTAGAAGAAGCACATAAGTCCAAGTACACCATTTACCCTGGTAGTACCAAAATGTATCAAGATCTCAAAAGAAATTTCTGGTGACCCAATATGAAGAGGGAAATAGCTGATTTCGCGACCCGTTATCTCACTTGTCAACAAGTAAAGGCAGAGCATTTTAGACCCGCAAGTAAATTACACCCTTTAGATATTCCAGCATGGAAGTGAGAAAGTATAGGAATGGATTTCATTATGGGTTTACCTAAGACCCGGAGTGGACACGACGGTATCTGGGTAATCATAGATCGATTGACTAAATCTGCACATTTCATACCAATCAAAAGTCGATGGTCTACGGATATTCTAGTAGCATTATACATAAAAGAAATTGTTAAACATCATGGTGTACATGTCACTATCATATCTGATAGAGATCCTAGATTCACATCGCAGTTCTGGAAGGGTCTACAACATTCACTAGGGACTAGATTAATTTTTAGCACAGCATTCATCTACAAACTGATGGTCAGACTGAAATAACAAATCAGGTAGAAGAAGATATGCTCAGGGCTTGTGCTATTGATTTTGGAGGAAGTTGGCAGGATCACTTACCTCTGGTAGAATTTGCATATAACAACAGTTATAAAGTCAGCATATAGATAGCACCCTTTGAAGCTTTATATGGAAGAAGCTGTAGATCACCACTATGTTAGACTGAAATAGGGGAAAGGTAATTTCTAGGCCCCGACATTATCAGGGATTCTTCAGAGAAAATTAAGCTCATCCGAGAAAGATTGCAGATGGCACAAGATAGGCAAAAATCTTATTCTGATAATCGAAGGCGCGACTTAGAGTTTCAAGTAGAAGATCACGTGTATCTGAAGGTTTTTCTGGGTTGTGGTATTCGAAGATTTGGCATCAAAGGCAAGCTAACTCCAAGGTTCATTGGCCCATTTGAAATTCTCGAAAGGGTCGGTGAAGTGGCTTATAGATTGACTTTACCTCCACAATTAGCAGGAGTCCATGATGTATTTCACGTCTCTATGCTGAAAAAGTATGTATATGATCCTTACCATGTTATCACTTACGATAATTTGGAGATTCAGAAGGATGTGACGTACGAGCAAACACCAATAAAGATTCTGGAACGGAAAGTGCGTCAACTAAGGAATAAAGCTATACCGATGGTCAAGATTCAATGGAAGAAATCATGGCCATCCGAAACAACTTGGGAAACAGAAGAAGCCATGCGAAAAAGATTTTCAGAATTATTCAACTGTAAGTACACTCTCCATATAATCCATGTATTAAATTTGGGGACCAAATTCTTCTAAGTGGGGGAGGGTGTAGTGCCCCAAAATTTATATAAATAATTTCTAGATTATTTTAAGATTTTTCTAGAATTTAGTAAGAATTTATAAAAGTTTAAAGTGATTATAAGGCCCAATTATGTTAAAATATTAATCCAGCTTTGATAAATAAAGCCCAAAGGAGTTAAGGGCCAAGCCAAAGGAGTTAAGGGCCAAGCCCATTAAGTTTGGCCCATATTCTAGAAGGCTATTAAATTTATCCTCAAAATATAGGGATAAATACATAATTACATGGATAATGCAACTAAAGAGTTTGAATTAAATTGGAATTCGGTGCACAGTACCTCTAACGGTCTGTCGTACGACCGTCACAGTGCTCTAACGCATCAAGAATCAACTGTTACACGCTGTCAGTTCTGTGAAGTGAAGAAAGAGCAAAAAGATTAGATTTTTACTAGCCTATCCTATAGGGATCAAGATAGCATGACTAGTAAACATGTTAAGGACTCTCAGAAGTCGATCTAAGCTTTAACAAGGACTCTAGAATCGATCTAATCCTCAAACCCTAGCAAAACCCTATAAATAGGACCTAGTTTTGACCCGCGCGACCCCTACATTGGCTCGCGTGGAATCAAGGTATGACGACATTATTTTAGGTTGGTTCTTTAGAGGTTTTTGTTCCTTATACATAGGACTAATATTCCTCAAAAATTTGTACTAGGAGATCAAGTATCCAAAGAGCTAGAACCTTGCAAAGTTGTTGGTTTGACCATAGCGACCCAGGAATCTGAGCAAAAGTCTGCTGAAGATCAGGAGATTAGAATACCTAAATGAGGTATTTAGAGTTTGATTCTTTAGAACTTTTTGTTCCCCTTAGTTTCATCTTCTTATCCTCCAAATTTCACGTCTATAGGTCAAGGGATTACGGAGTTAGAGCGACGTGAAGTTGCTGAAAACTCACAGGAAGGGAAGAACTAGGGCGTGTCTTGCAGTCCCAAATTGGAAGTTGAAAGTCCAGGAAAGTGGTAAGTTATCTCATGAATGGCAAGAACATCATGATAGGAGTAAAAGCCCTCTGATTTTACTTGATTTCATACAGTATAGGCCAAGAATTTCATGTTTTAATAGGTCTATGCATACATGCATATCTTTTGCCTAAATTAAAAATAAAAGATATTCTCTTGTTAATTCACTACAACATATGCATCTAGATGGCCTTTACTTCGTTTTGTCATGCCTAGAGTAGTTATTTATTTTGATTCTTCTTCCATGAGATGTTTTAAACCATAGTTCTTTTACTTTACTATCAGCAGTGCTCTGACGGATTATAGTTAGACTGCCAGGTTGTTCTAACGGTCTTACGATAAGCCGTCACATGCTCTGTGACACTTACGTTTTCATGCGAACTCTGACGGATCACGAGTAGTGCGTCACAACACTCTGACGGCCCCACGATAAACCGTCACAGCACTATGACGCCCCCATATTAGACCGTCAGAATACTGTATATTGTCAACCCGAGACAGAATTGAAAACTGTCAAATTAGTTTATGTATAAGCCTAGTTATTTAAGTTTTAACCTGTTTTCATGACTATTAGTCTATTTATTGATTCAGGATAGTAATTACATATGTATAAGTCCCTTGAGTTATTTTAAGCATATGTTAATTTAATTTTCCAAAACTCTATAGTTTTGTATTAAAATCATGATTTTAAAGGTTGTACTGATGGAGTTATCATGGTTTCACATCGTTACACATTCTTTCCCGTCTATAGAGTCATTTTTTTAAGTATGTGGCGTATACTCCGGTATGTGTCCACTAGTTACACTTTTGCACTATAGGAACATATTCTTGAACTTGAGGACCTCTCTATTGGATATTCCTTCCAATGGACTAGGAACTCTTGTTTCAAGGTCTCCGTAATTCTCCGTGAGTCTGGGATTCCCACTAGGATGCCGAGTTGGTTGTACCATTAAAGCCCAATTGTCTAGAAAAGCACTACTGAAGTTTTGAATTCTGTCAATGTAACGGCCTATTACTCGACCGTCAGGTACATATATATAACGGTCCAGTATACAACCGTCACATTACTGAGTCCAATTTGTTCTTTCTAGATTCAGCCCATTCTAACGGTCCAATACTAGACCGTCACGTTCATGTAGCAGCCCATTATTTGACCGCCACAATTCCTGAGTGCTTTAACCTGAGGTTTGACCCAAGGGTTGATATTCCAAGGTTCCTAGATGGATTATTGATGGTCTAAGACTTGTCATATTACTCAAGATACTTAATTTTAAATTATGGAAGATAAGAAATATATTGTTATACTGTCGAATTGTTCCATGAGCATAACATTGTTTTAAGTCATTCTTGATCTCTCATGTTCTTAATCGAAGCGTTCATTCATTGAATTATTGTTATTATGGACTTATTGAACTTGTTATATTATCGGCCATATTTTATTGCTTGAAAAGTGGAAGTAGCTTGATTTATACTTGAAAATGCGATCGAGCACTGATTGTGTTCAAGGGCTCTATGTTAGTCCCCTCGGCTGATTGCCGGAAAGATACTGTTATAAACCATGGGGTATGATGCTACTGGCGTCGCATTACGCTGGGAGTACTTTCTCTATAAGTAAGTAAAAATCTACGGCACGACATATACATATACATGACTTTCTTGCTTGTTACATGATATTCCACAGAAATTAATGAAGAACTTGCTATTAAGCGAAGGGTACTTACTTGCTTGTTACATGACTTTCTAGTACATTCTTGTTCATGAAAGGTCATATTACATTCTTGTTTGATCATACATGGTCATTCCTATCTTAACTTGATTGTATCTTATTGCTATGGTTTTCCACATTTCGCATGATTTTACCTTATTCTTTAGAGCTAAAGACATTAATTACTTTAATAGTGCCTTCATGTTGATGCGAAGATACCTACTGGGCAAGTGTGCTCATTACCTATTTTTTAATCTTTTCAGGAGATGGAAGTGATTCGAATTCGGATTCGAGTTATACAAGTAACAGGTCCGAGAGCGAATGAAAGTCGTACCAGAATGAGAGTGAAGACTTAGGAAGTCAATCTTGTTTAGATCGAGTCTTTATAATTTTTCTTTTCTTGAGTCTAATGGATTGGAGAAGGTGAAATGAAGTGATGTAGTGAGATTTTATCGGTTGATATTAATGAAAGAAAGATATTTGAATTATTGTGCAATTACATTTTTATGTGTGATTGTCTTGCGCTCTGATCGTTATTGCTTGCAAGAGGCTTATCATGCCGGCTGTTCACGTTCCTCGAGCTAGTCTTCCACTGTAATAAAGGCTCGGGGCGTGACATGCTAGGTACAGCACCATACAGCATGATGAAAGCCATCACTTCTGTCAGTTCAGATCCCTCGACAACACTCGCCAAGTGTTCCGTCAGACCACGATCACAGCATCTCTCGATGCACCACCGCTGCAATTCCTCGAACTGCAACACGCCACGCCAAGAGCCACAACACGAGTCATAACCGACAATCGCTAATGCTCATCCTCGAGTCCTGAAACTCGCTGCGGAACCTTCTCATCTCGAGCCAACTCCAGGGCGAACGCCACCCATTCACGCACAAAAGCGTAGGTGCAAGAACTTACTGGGACAACTCCACCCAATCCTGCCTCGAAATCCACAAAAATAATCGGGACCAACACGTCATTTCTGACGCCATAGAGCATGACAAGAACAGCGGGCTCAATAAATCAACAGCTCAACATAAGACCTCCGCTCACCAGAGTATAATTCTTGACCAGAGCACCCGCTTCGACACCTCAAACCACAACCTTAACATCTCAGGGGCTGGATAAACCTCAAGCTGGAGTGGCCCACCCCAATAATATCTCCCTTAGAGCACACTCACGGCCACTTAACCATGAACAATCCTCACCAGCCACCTAACCTCGCTACAAATTCCTCGAACGCAGCACCGCGAACTCACGCCTGCCGGCAACCCTGCCCAATGTAGCACGATCAGGGCCACCATCAATGAGGGAGAAAGCTCTCAACCTCGATCCTCAGACCCCACGCCGGCACTCCAACGAAACAGCAACCACCTTCACAACGCCAACGTCGTGCACTCAAGCTCTTACACGAGAAACCAAGCGAAAAACAAGCATGAAACCCTATGCCAGCTACCGACTGTACTAGACCTTACGGACTCTGATCACTGCAATATCTTGAATTCTCATGTACGTCCACAACCATGCTCTGATACCAACTGTGACGACCCAGGATCTGGATACCGGGAAAGGAACCCGATACCATTCAAATCCTGGCCCGCCGCCCATGAGCCGGGGCTCGGAAGGGCTAAAAAGGAGTGTTGAGGTACAAAGAAATAGGAAATAAAGTAGGATAATTCAACAATTAACAGAACTAATTAAACTAACTATAACAGAGTCCAGTCCAACAGAAAGTATAGTCTAAAGTAGTAAAACGTACCACATGCCGAGTGGACACTCGGCCCGACGAGCTGGCAACTAAGAACCTGCACGCAACGCCCTCGAACCTCGAGGAAGAGCCGCCGCACCTGAAACGCAGGGGTGAGCCTCCTGTCACTGGCTCAGTAGGGGTCCCACGGAACCCCAACCGAAAACAACGGCGGCACGGAAAGTAGCAACTACAGGAATAATAGTAACGGTAACCACGGTGGCCGATAAAATCTCGGCTCTACGGAAAACACGACCCGGTCTCCCCGTCGGGGAACAACCAAGCCATGAACCCGACATTCCGATCCCACGGTCGAGAGACGACCAGAACATGAACCGCCCTTGCCACGCTACTAGGAAAACGCCACGATACCTCCGTCGCGGAGGCCTTCCCTCACAGAAGGGCCCAAGCTGAAACCATACGGTCTGTACGGTCACGACCTCGCCGTCGTGAACACAACACTGTCTAGGGAAAAGCCCTCGGTGACGCTCACCAAAAACCCTAGACCTCGACTTCGGGAATGCTCCCAAAACTACACACGAAACCCTGTCTCGCAGACGAGAATAGAAAGCTAGGACACAACAACTCACGTCACGTGATGGGAGTACCGCCCACCAGAAGAACAGACCGGATGCGTCCCCTGACGTCTTACACTGCGCCCCTGTGTCTAGCTACGACACCCCAGGTGGAGATAAAGACACTAAAGTAACCAGTACCATAAACAAGGACTAGTTGAGGTCACGCTAGTCAGCATGGGCCCGACGCCCTCAGTCCCGTGTGCATACTCAGACCATAAGCCCTAGCCCTGTCCTCTAGATGGTTCTTCCCCCGAAGCCCGGAGTCGGCTACACGTGGGGGCCCTACGGTAACCAGCCTAACAACCATCTCTCTCGGGTCAGCTGCTCTACCACTCCCGGGTGGGTCAGCACACGCGTGCCGTAAGAAGGTTACGACTAGAGGGGGCTCACATAACGTGGACACAGAAAACCACACACGCACCCATCGCAAGTAACTCGAAGTAACAGACTGCTCGAAGCCACCAGACCCTGGACAGTCCACTGACCTAATAATCACAACGGTCCTTGAGTCACGAGACTCGGGGTCAAGATCGTTGCACACGACTGCACTAAGCCGTCAATCTAGCCTAATCCCTAGATCCAAAATCACGATGGGATGACTCGCGAGACAGTTCACAACTACCGAGACCCTTCTCTCAAAAGGGAACACAAAGGACCTCCAGCTCCAGGCTGGGAGTTTGGACTCACAGTTCAAGGCCACGCTCTAGGCGGTAAAAAAGCTGCTAACACGAAAGCCACGCTCTCCTGCTCTTCGGTAGCGCTTTTCACCATCTCTTAGCCACTGTTCAACAAGACCGAGGCTGGTTCAGAGTTCAAACAATTGGGCCTTCATGGCCCTCCGCTCCTCCCTCTCAGCCAATCTGTCGGCTCTCTCTCTTTCGGTGTCTCTTTCCCTTTCCGCGTGTTCTCTCTCTCTGTCCTCCCTTTCCAGCTGAAGGGTAATCCTCAGCTCCACGGCGTCTCGAGAAGAGCCATCGTCTACACGATGCCGCAACTCTTCCTCTAGTTCCGCTATTCTGGCTTCCCCCTGCGCAGTGCGGGCAAGTGCATCTTGCACCTCTTTCGTCTGTCATAACCATCATCTCAGATATGTGGAGGCACGGATAAGTGAAATTCAGTGGCGACACTCTCACCTGTGCGGAAAGCATTCCTTCTGCCTCCGCGGCTCACTGCGTTGTATGAGCAAGCTGCTCATGAAGCAAATCAAGTTCGGAAGTGGGGACACCATCCGCCCCCATTGCTGAGGAAGCCGCGTCAAGCTGGGCACGCTACAACACACATAAGGTGACACTGAGGACCTAGCATCAGGAATCTTGGTCTATGATCATGTGTATGCAGGCTTACCAAAGAACTCAAGGCTGCGTGAGTATCACGTAACTGCCGCTCTGTACCCATCAGGCGAGCTTGCAGGTTCGCTATCATGGTGTCTCGAGCATCCTGTGGCCAGGGCATAGGTTAATATATAAAAAAGGAAAAGGAAAAAATATAAAAAAAGAAGAAAAAGAAAAAAAGAAAAATATGTTCACCTCCACAGTCCCCTCGGGATGGAGTCGCTCTGCATACATCACCTTATAGAGGCGTAGATAATCCTTACTGTCTTGAGCATGTGACTCTACGGGAGTCCCACCCCGTTGCCAGTCTTTATATTGCTCGGGCAACCGCACTCTCCAATCAACGGAGGTCGCCGGCCCACGCGTCTTCCTCCCCACACGTGGTGTTGTAGTCATGTCCACCCATTTCTAGGCGAGCCCTAAAGTCCTCATGGCCAATCGTAGCCGAAGTGGCTCGATTTCGTTCAAAGAGTGCATCCAGAGGTCGCGTCCGAATCGGGCACGGTTAGTTATGACCCATGGCTGATCGGTGTCGGTCATGCCCACATAAGGCCTCCATACCACCTAGGTCAGGTCACACACATATTCTTAATCATTAAAAAATAAAAATAATAAAAATAAAAATAAAAATGATGAAATAATAACCACCATCGCCGCGGGGAACTCTTGCAACTCGCGTCGTAACACCATCAGCTGGTAGGATAGAGGGGCTGGGTTCGTGATGGGTTGCCACCGCCTTGCCAACACCGCCATTGGACGCCAATAATGGGCTTTTCCCATTGGGAGGTAATAATAGCTCCACAACTGCACCATCGTGTGTCGTTAACACACATATAAAAAAGGAAAAGGATAGGGGGGACACATGGATGAACGGCGTGAAACCACTTACTATTACCTCCCGGTCTGCTCTTTCAGACAAACCAGCAAATAGATGCACCAGCATGGCCGCTCCCCAGGCATATCGCCCCACTTTCTCAGGATCTACCAGGAATTCTAAAAAGCGGCAGTGGATGTTGTCTCCCTTCGAGCACAGCAATAATTTTCCCAACATGAAAAAGAGGAATATCCTCAAATTCATGTTGGCTCTCTCCCAAGTACTCGCATCTACACAGTAGACGGCGCGGCATCCTCTTTCAGTCCTCTCCATGAACTCTTCCGAGGACTCGTCATCACGGGGACGAACGTCAGTAAGCCCCAACGTCTCCATGATAGGCGTCTTGGCTATGGACCTGTTCTTGCGATCATCCAGGTCCACTCCTAGTAACCTCTGGGTAGCCTCTCTATAGTCGGAGTACGTGATACTAGTCAGCGCCTCACCATCCACTTTCAGACCCGTAATTCAGACCACATCCTCCAGGCTGGGCACCATGTGCCCCCAAGGCATCAAGAAGGCACGACTCATTGGATCCCACCTTTCACGTAATGCTTGGACGAGGGGGAGGTCGAGCTTGACGGGCTCGATCCGGAGAAAAGCTCCAAGCCCCATCACGTCTAGCATGGCCTTCTAAAAATCTGGGAGACCCCTGTATGCTGCCACTACTAACTCCCATGAAATATGTGATTTCATCACACTCTGCGCATACACAAGGAATGGAGAGGGGTTTGTGTCAAAAGAGAAAAAGAAAGAAAGAATGAGAGAAGAGGCAAGAAAGCTCATCTTACGAGTTACGATTGGGTCCTTTCACTGAAGTGCCCTTCAAGGTCTGAGAGTTTCCTGTAACTACTACCACTGGACCTGCTTCTCTTCGAGGAGTGGGAAGATTCACCCTTCATTCTGCAACTTCAGAACTCTTAGTTCCTCCTTTTCTTGCAAAAACTTGTACTCTTTAAGTTGGCTCTCGATGCCCCTGGGAGAATGAACAAGGGAGGTATTTATAGAAATGAAGGAAGTGCGAGCCGAAGCTACCTCCATCACCTTTAACGATAGCCCTCGCGATAGGGCACCTGCCCTGCGATCCCATGTGTCAGTTCACCACTCGCGTAGGGTAATTAATTGGATGGTGTGATGTGACGGCTCATTCCCTATACAGTCTAGGGATGCCCTCTCATGTCGTAGAGGTCGTCCGAGAAGGTTGAAAGGGAGAAGGCACTAGAGCCATCATTGTTGACTCCGGCGGTAGATCTCCGTGCGAAAGGAGGTCGGAGCAAGATTTGATTCCCTATTTTTGGGCGGGGTCTCAGCAAGCACATCACATGGGGACAATAAAGGAGAAGAAGCGTATTCAAGAAGGAACGCACCAGAGAACAAATAAGCAACAGGAAATCAAATCACTCCATTCATAGGTCTACATAAACTGTCATAAACATCACAATCATGAACATCGCAAAAGAGGAGGCGGGTATGCTAGCTCGCCAACTCTCACCATCATCTTCATGCTTGTCTCTCTAGGCGTCCCTCTCCTCTCCCCTGAGGTGTGGGTCCCTCAGGGGCCTTCTGGGGCTCCGTAAAGCAGCAGTCCCCTCACCCCGTGATACCTTCTCCACAGCAGTGGCTCGCTGCTGCTCCCTTGGTGTGGCGAAGAAGCCACCGACAGAAAGGTGGCCAAACTGGCGGAGTCACGCCCCGAACTGTCGTGCTCTCTCGTAACGCGTCTCCATGACTCCTAGCCTCTGCCCCATAACTCGAAGGCCTAGCTGGAGCTCCCTCAGTTGGGCCTCCAAAGCCTTCCTCTCGTCCCGATCCTACTGTCGCTCGTCCTTTCTTTCCTCTCTCTCCTTCTCCCTCTCCGCTCTCTCCCTCTCTGCCTCCCTCCTCGCCACCTGGAGGAGGACCCTTAACTCCAGGATGTCTGGAGATGGCCTCTCTTCTTCATGACGCCGCAGCTCTGCTATGGTTGCTGCCCAAGCATCACACTCCTCTTCAGCCCAGATCGCGCGAGTCACTACACTGGCGAGTTGCTCCCGGAGGGAGGTGATCTCCAGAAAAAGAGCATGAGAGCTAGAAGACGATCCACCGGCCATCCCTGTCATCACTGCCTGCTGGGCACGCGGGAACATGCAGACAACAGCCATCAGCTAAGCCCCGGGATTTCAAAATAAATAAATAAATAGGGCCCTTCTTTTACCTCTGTCCATATCCCGAGTTGAAGATGCCCCACATGGCTCTCCTTGCACTATCGCAGGTAGTCGGCACTCCCCTGCACAGGCACGTCACCTCGCTGCCCGGCTGGGAACTGAGCAGGGAGATGTATGCGCCAGTCTTCAAGTTTTGCCTTACCGCGTCTCTCTCCCCCGACGTGGTTCGGCACATCCGCATTCACCCACTCATCGGCCAAGCCCGGGATCCTTATCGTACCCTACGCATCAAAAAGAAGGGTCACATCATTTAAAAAAAAAAGAGGGGCGTCTCCTGTCGAAGACCCGTTCATCATTTGAGTGCAACACTCACCGAACCCTCTTCTCCCTCTCTACTTGTTCGCTACAAAACTAAAAGAAATTAAAAGGGTGGAGATCAAGGAGCTTACCGGGCCGTGCTCGCCTCCCTCCATGTCCTCGGGCCCCTCGGGTCCCTCGAGTGCCGGAGGAGGCCCTTCCTCTTCCGTGACCGCATCTCTGTGCTCTTGCACGACCCTCCTCGGGCGAGGGGTTCTCGCCCCCCTCTCCCTTCACCATGGTGTGGCCCACTGTACTCCATGAATCAGGAGTGGAAGAAGCAAGGCAAGCAAATCACAACGACAGGAGGAGTTGTTTATGGGCAAATCGAGGAAGGAGAATGGCCGCCCCGCGGATCTCGGTGATTTAAATTTGAATTCAAAAGGTTAGAACGCGTCATCGCGCCTAGACGTCTCAAGAGGAGGGAGTGAAAAGTTGTATGCCCTCCGCGCAAGGAGTAATTACCCATTTTCGGGGCAAGATCCTGTAATGCGTGTCACGGGGAGACAAGTAAATAAGAAGAATCATGAGGGAAGGGACGTGCACAAAAGACAGTCAAGTGACAGAAAAGAAACCATTCCGTATAACAAACAGTCTGTCATATACATCATAAGTGAGGATGGTGGGTGTACAAATCACTCTCTAACTCTCACCACCACCCTCCTGGTCATCTCTCTTATCATCCCTCTCTACTCTCCTTTGGCGAGGATCCCTCGGGGGCCTCCGCGAACTCTGAGAGGCGGTGCTCCCCTCGCCCTGTGGTGCCTGGCCGGCCTCCAACGAACGGCGCCGCTCCTCGGCCGAAGAAACTAGGAAGCGACCCACAGAAAAGGAACCAGACTGTCGAAGGCGCGCCCCGCGCTCCTTCGCTCTCTGATACCACTCCTCGCTCTCTCGCAGCCTCCCCTCTACCGTGCCGAGACTCACTCGAAGCTCCGTCATCTGGGCCTCCAAAGACCTCCTCTACAGCCTCTCCTTCTCCCTCTCTGCCCTCTCCTTCTCCCTCCCTACCCTCCTTTCCACCCTCTCCCTCTCTACTCTCTCTCTCTCTGCCTCTCTCCTCGACACCTCAAGGGCAATCCGTAACTCTAGCACATCGCGAGGAAGCTCCTCAACCTCCCGTCATTGTCGGTCCTCCTCTAGCTCCGCTATCCGAGCGTCGCGCTCCGCCGCCCAGGCATCACGCTCCTCCTCTGCACGGACCGCACGAGCCAGTGCATCTCGAATCTCTGCCACCTGTCAAAGCCCATATTGAAGTCAACAAAAGAAAGGGAATACGCGGAAAGGGAACCTGTGTCAAGCAAACACGCACCCGAGTGTAGACACGCCATTTCTGACGTTACGATGAGTAAATCCCATATTGTACCGTAATGCCCTGAAGTGGCTTACATTTTCTTTTGTTTGAGTGATTTCCATAATTTTGGTTAAATTACATTTATTTTGTGAGAGGGAGAAAATTAAGATATGAATACATATGAATAAACAAAAGAGAAAATGAAATCCAAAAAAAATGTGTGTGTATAATTATGTTTACATAAAAATATGTAGTTGATTTTCTTTAATGATAAATTTATTTTTGTAAATATATATGTATGTGATTACTATATATATATAATTGATAACTATATATTTCTTAAAAGTTAAAAAGGCTTAATAACTACAGAAACAAAATAATAATAAATAAAAATAATTCATATATATATACATATTAATTCTTACGTCTCCTTCTCTCTCTCTATTTTCTTCCCTATCTCTCACGTAATCCCTTCCTCCCTACTCTCTCACCCTCTCCCTTACATTCTGTCTCTTTCTTTCCCTCTCACCTCACAGTACACATCCCCCTCCCTCACGGCACACACACACACACCTCTCACTGCTCACACTCCTCCCCTTTTGCACTCCTCCTCACTCTTCCTCACGACCGCAGGCACCCATCCCACTCCCTCTCCTGTGTGTGTGAAGCCATCCCATTCCCTCCCTTTTGTGAACCCCTCGGCAGGTCTCCCCCACTCTCTTCCACTCCACTGCCAACCCTCACCGTCGACAACCCTCCCCATACAACTCCACTGCCACTCCTCACCTCCTCTTTCCCAGCAGCCCAACCCCCACGTCGTGAGCCCTCTCTCTTCTCACCTAACATCCCGGACGCAAGCCCCTACATGCAGCACACCACCCCTCTCTGCATGTAACTCCGCCACGGCAACCCTCCTCTCCACGCCACCTGCACCACCAGCCACTCCCCCGTGCATGCACGTCCGCAACGCCCCCGGCCACCGTGAGACGCCCCCGCAAGGACGCCGACCGCCACGCCTCCGCCCGCCGCGAAGTCCCCCAGGCAGCACCGCCACCGCGTCAACACCGCCTGGGCCGCCGCCGACCCCTTGCACCCTGCCGTGACCGGTGTCTCCGCCGATCGCTCTGCCACGCCGTCGTCACCCACGCCGGCCTCTACGTCGCCCACGTTGCCACCTCCGGCCGGCCACCTACACCTCCACCGTGAGCACGCCGTCACTCCCCGGCCACGTCCGCAGCGCCCCGCCTCCACCTCCGCTCCCCACGCCAGAGCACCCCGCCAGGCGCACCTCTCTCTGCCGCGACATCACCGGGTCACCCACGCCGTCCCCCGCCAGCTGCTGCTCGCCGTCGCCATCGGCCGCCCACAGCCGGCCTCCTCCTCTGCCCCCCCCCCTCTCCCTTGTGATCTCTCTCTCTCCTCTCCCATTTCCTCTCTCTCCCTCTCCCTCTTCCCGTCTTCTTTTCCTCCCCCCGTCGTGACCGCCGCGGTCGCGGCTCCCCCTCTCTCTCTCCGTCTTTCTCTCCCCTCCCTCTCACCGCCTCTCTCTCCCTCTCTCCCGTTTCTTTCTCTCTCCCCCCCTCTCGCGTTTCTCTCTCTCTCCCTCTCTCCGTTTTATCCCTCTCTCTCTCCCATCTCTCCCGTTCTCTCTCTTCCTTCCCCTCCCTCTCCCGATCGCGATCTCTCTCCCGTCTTTTCTCTCTCCTCCTCCCCCCTCTCGGTTCTCTCCCTCTCTCACTTCTTCTCACTTTCTCTCTCTCCCTCTCATCTCTCCCGTATCTCTCTCTCTCTCGATCCCCTCCCTCACTCTTTTTTTTAGTTTTTTTTTATTATTCCCCACTCCCTCACCCTCTCTTTCCCTCTCTCACCCTCTCTCTCCTCCTCATCCCACTGCCTCTCTCTCTCTCGATCCCCCCCTCTCACTCTCTCTTTTTTAGTTTTTATTTATTCCCCACTCCCTCACCCTCTCTCACCCTCTCTCTCCTCCTCATCCCACCGCCTCTCTCTCTCTCGATCCCCCTCTCTCACTCTCTCTTTTTTAGTTTTTATTTATTCCCACTCCCTCACTCTCTTTTTCCCTCTCTCTCCCTCTCTCTCCTCCTCATCTCACGGTCTCTCCCTCTGTCTAATCTCTTCTCTCTCTCCTCCCTCTCTCCCCATCCGACCCCTCTCTCTCTCCCTTGTACATTTCTCTTTCCCTTTTTAATTTCTCTTTCTCTCCCTTTCTTTCCCTTTCTTTATCTCTCTCGTTGTCCCTCTCTCTCTTATATCTCTCTCCCCCTCTCTCTCCCTTCTCCCCTTACGTGCTCTCTCTATCTCTCTCTCTTCCTCTCATATACATATACTATATATATATATATATATATATATATATATATATATATCTCTTTAATATATATCTTATATATATCCTTTATGTACATATATATATCACATATATAAAAATTAAAGTACAAAAAGCCTAAAAAGGCTTCCCTCCTCTCTCTCTCTCTTGACTTCTCTTTCTTTTTCTAACCCTCTTCTACCTTTCATACATCGTTAGTTTTTATTATTTGCTTATTTACTTATATTTTTAATCGTCTTCTCTCACTTCACATATATATATATATATATATATATATATATATATATATATATATATATATATATATATATATATATATATATTCTTACCTTATACATATATATACGTGTGTTTGTGTTCTCCATTTAAACAGTTTCTGAAGTCTGCTCGGAAGCTCCTTGGTCGTACTGTGTTCGTGACGTTGAAGCCCTTCTCAAAGCTCGTCGCCGGTCTTCCCGATAAGCTTTCCCCCCCCCCTTATTTTTATTTAGTCAATTAATCATGTTCTATGCATCATTTAGCATATGTGCCATGCCTTTCTCTCCGAGAGGGCCTAGCTTGTGAGTGTCCTTGTGTTTGTGCATTTCATCATGTCATTCTCCCACCCTTTTAGTTCTAAAGGGGTTTTAAACACACCAACCAGGTACGTGTTCGTTTATGTTATTTACGGTTTCATTACCTAAGGATTGGTACTACACCACCGTCGTTCTCACCAACCAGTTTTCCTCTGTTTGTTCTTTGTGTAAGGGTAACCAGTTAAAGGCCGTCTTCTTCGGCCTGTCGAAAGAAGAGGAAGAAGGAACCCACGCAATTCCCGCGTCAAAGGTAAAAGCGATCAATCCACTCGGGACCCTCGGTCCCTGGCGATCACAACACTCTTAACGCGCGCTCCATTTTGATCATCTTTGTTTTAATAACACCCGCGGAGAGTTGCTTCCCGCAGCGGTTATCTTCTTCTGTCTCTGGTCTCACCCGCGCGGAGGATTATTCCCCGCGGCGGTTTCTGTGATTTACTTTCTGTATATCTAATTCCTAACTGGTGCGGTGGGTCACCTCCCGCGACCGTTTCCATTTCAGCATTTTATTTTCTGCACTTTACTTTCTAACTCCTAACTATTTAATTTCAGCATTCCCCTATCATCGCTTTAAAATCCCGTGGAGATCAACATCTCGCGGCGGTTTATTTGATCCATTTTCCTTTCCTGTCACATATACTTATATTATAGTAAAGACCCCTCAGAGGCCACAGTCTCGTGGTGGTTTATATATATATATATATATATATATATATATATATATATATATATATATATATATATATATATATATTATTTATATTATTTATGTCACATTAAAAACCCCGCAAAGGCCACAGTCTCGTGGTGGTTTCTATATATATATATATATACTTATACTTATTATTTATGTCACAGTAAAAACCCCGCAGAGGCCACAGTCTCGTGGTGGTTCATATATTTATATACTTATATTTATTATCTATGTTATAGTAAAAACCCCGCAGAGGCCAATGTCTCGTGGTGGTGAGTATATATATTTATATTTATTATTTATAATGTATTAAAAACCCCGCAGAGGCCAATATCTCGTGGTGGTATATATATATACTTTTATTTATTATTTATATTGCTTTAAAAAATCCCGTAAGGCCAATGTCTCGCGGTGGTTTCTAGATGTACGTATATTAATTACTGCTCATCTTGCAATATTGTTGTTAAATCCCCGCAAAGACCAATGTCCTGCGGTGGTGTGCTTTTATTCATATTGTTCTTGTAACTGTTCGGGGAGTGATATATCGTTACAATTTTCGAGTCTACGTGTCTTCCCGTCTGTCAAATTCTATTACGTAGAGTCCCAGGACTCGAATTCGATATCTGAAAAGCTGCTCTCAGAACGGTGGGTTACGCCTACCGGGAAGGGGTTCAGTTTGCGCGAGAGGGTCTTCGGACCCCTATCTCCGCCATGTACCGGAGTTCGGCCAGTCTAAGTTCTCTCTGTCTCAACTAGAGTGTCATCTGTAGGTCGTACTTGTCCACCGTTCTTTCCATATCCCCTATAGCGCGCGTTTCATTGTTTTGTCCTCATTTCTTTCACCCTTTATTACTCGGAGAGGGAGAAACCCCATCTCTCTCTCTCAGTCCACCACGTGACGCGTTCACATCTCTGGCGATCATGGTGGGACATCTTTTTGCTTTTCTGGTTACCCACAAGCTTTCGGCACCCACGTGTGCCCCTCCTTTTGACACCCACGTGTGTCCCCCTTTTCGGCACCCACGTGTGCCCTTCCCTATTGCGCCCGCGTGCGCCCACTCCCCTCGTGCACCACGTGCATTTCTCCACTCTTCGGCACCCACGTGTGCCCTCCACTATTCGGCACCCACGTGTGCCCTCCACTATTCGGCACCCACGTGTGCCCTCCCTCCACTATTCGGCACCCACGTGTGCCCTCCACTATTCGGCACCCACGTGTGCCCTCCCTCCACTATTCGGCACCCACATGTGCTCTCCACTATTCGGCACCCACGTGTGCCCTCCCTACCATTCGGCACCCACGTGTGCCCCTACCATTCGGCACCCACGTGTACCCCTACCATTCGGCACCCACGTGTGCCCCTTCTCCTCCATTCGGCACCCTCGTGTGCCCCGCCTCCTTGTTTCCCTCCATTTGACATCCTCGTGCCCCGCCTCCTTATTGCGCCCACGTGCGCTACGTCATTCCCCTCGTGCACTACGTGCACCCTTAGAGCCCCTTTCTCTTTTTCCAAGTGATCTACGTGTCTCGGGAAGAGGAACGGTTGTATCCTACTCCATCTGTTTATTGTTTTTATATCCTTGTTATATCATTGTGATTATCTCTGTTCTATTTGTGTGTTTATCTCTGGTATTTGTGCATTATACATCTTTTATTCAGCACTGCATTTCATGCATTTACCCCTTTTCTTTTCTTTCTTTTACTTATTTAAGGATTAACCCCTCTCGGTGAAGGAAGGACTCTCCGTCGGGAATTCCTCTCGGCGGACTAGGATCTCCGCCATTGAGACCTCCGTAAGTCCCCGACAGCGAAGGATTCCCTCTTCGTTCACTGGGCTGGTTGTACCACTGAAGTACCCCGGAGTTAGTTACCTATTCGTGGTGAGACGAGTGCCCCTAGCTGACACGGCGGTAAAACAAAGTGCAATTAGGGTCCCTCCTACTAAGTGTGAATTTTATATTTGTTAAAATCAAAAAAAAAGAAAAAAGAAAAATCAAAAAAATTAAGTAAATCAAAACACAAAAAAGGTTAAAACAAAAACAAAAAAATGGCGTAAGATCATCCACTTGTCTGTTAATCTCTGATACTTGTTTGCTAGTGTATGCATTTACGCTCTGGTAAAATTACAGGAATGGCTCACGACTCTTCCGAAGAGAATCAATTAGGTCGTGGTCAGTCAGCTGACCCACGGGTCCACGCAATGGACTCAGGCCCCTCCCGCGAGACCTCACAAGAGGTCCCCGTTGTTCCACGGGAGGTAGCTCCACCCCAGGATATCTTCTCCCTTTTGGGTGCCCTCGCTAGTACACAGCTCAGCCCTGAGCAACTTCTGGCCTTTCAGGCCATTTTAAAGGGGAAGTCTGTTTCTCCCCCTCCTCAGGAGTCAACTCCGGCTCCCACATCCTACCAGCAGCCGCTCCAGGCTACTACATCTCCATCACATGTATATGTCGCTCCTTCTTCTTCACTTCAAGGACAGGCGAGCCAACATCCCGCCTCTCACCAATTCCCTCCTCTACAGTCTCAAACCCCTGCCATCCCTCATACGGTACCCCGAGCGGGTCCGTCCACTGGTGGGCCACCATACCCTTCTGGTTCATGACTCCCTTCTCAGGCCCCTGTGAGGCCTTCTCAGTCTCAGTGGCAGGCCCCGCCTCCACCCGCCGAGGAGCTCACCCAGTCACTCCTCAACAAATACAATGAGATGGACCAGCAAGTTCGGCACTTAAAGAAAGTGGTGGATGGGAGGTCTGCCCCTGAGATTTCTATGACAATCCTTCCCACATTTCATCTCCCTCCCTCCGAAATGCCTACATACCGTAGGTATAACGGCACGGGTAACCCTTATATTCACATCAAGGATTTTATGTATGAATCCTCATTCTGGCAGAATGAGCCAAAATCCCTGGCTTACCTTTTTCGGAGGTCATTGGATGGTCCTGCCTTAGAATGGTTCTATTCTCTAGAGCCAAGTGAGGCTGAGGATTTTGACATTGTCAAAGCTAAATTCATACAAAAGTACCAGGATAGGGTCGGTCCTTCTCTTTCTATCACCGACCTAGTTGCTGAGAAAATGAGGTCGGATGAAGATTTTGTCCAGTATGCTGATAGATGGAGGTCCCTGGTCGATAAGATAAAAGATACCCTTTCAGAACCCGAGCAAGTCAAGATGATTGTGTCTAATGCAACCCCGCAGTTTAGACACATTTTAGCCATGAATAAGCTTACCACGATGGAGGAACTTTATGAGAGGGCTCGGTATATCCAGACCCAATTAAAAGATTCCCCCATCATGCATATGTTTTAACCCTCAAAGCCTAGGGTGTTTAAGAAAATAGGTACCGGTGTTCAAGGAGGAACAACTGAGGGAGTCATCATAAATGAGCAAGTGAGTGTGCTTGGCAGCCCCAACCAACCAGTTAACCCAAGACCTCCTCAGGTTTCGCGACCACCCTTTCAGCAGGGTCCACCACCCTTTCAGCAGGGTCCACCTCTTTATCGTCCTCCACCCCAAAATAACACCCTTCAAAACAACATGCCTCAACCCTTTCATCCCCAACAACAACAACAACCACAACCTCATTATCACCAAGTTCCACCCCCGGGAAATTACGGCCCACCACAACAACGAATGAGGCCCATTGGACCCAAAAGAGCCCATTATCCACCATTGCCCGAGCCATTGTCGGACATTTTTAATGCCCTCATGGCTGCCAACCTACTTACTTTGCCCAAAGAAAAGTTTGCATGGCCCCCAAATGCTGATACCTCCAGGTACTGTGTCTATCACAGACAGCCGGGTCATATGGTGGAGAATTGTTTCAACTTCAAAGATTACATTTACGACATGAATGATCTCGGTGAAATCGATTGGGATGAAATGAGGCGATGCATCGCCACCCTAAAGGCTAGGAGACCTCCGCCTAGGCCACAGTTACCACAACAACCACATCAACAATAACAGCCTCAGCAGGCCCCACAACAGCAGCCTAATATGGGCATCATCCATAACCCGCTTCCGGACCACCAACAGCCCAACTACCAGGTTAATCCGATTTTCTCCTTCTCGGAAGTTGGAAGAGAGTAAACCTGTCATTTAGAAAGCACCTCCGTCCTTGCTACCAGTCATACCACCAATCAACCTCCTCGTCTCCTTCGAACATCATCTTCTTACCATTCAACCCCCTCACAACCCCTATTTGGTCCTTCTCCCGTTCCACAGCCATCACGCCCTCTTATTCGTACTCCTATCGTCAATTCACCGTTAGCCCATCACCAAAGGCCATCTCCCACTCCTTTTTCACCCCTAAGTCCCCTGATCACTTCTTATTCCTCTAATTTACTATCTACCTCTATCGCACCTTTACCCCCGCCTTCTAACCTTTTTACCGCCCATTACCCGTATGACACACCATCCACCTCTACCCCCATTGAACCTCCTCCTCCACCATTTAAACCTCTTATCAGTCACCATTCATTTGAGGTCCCCTCTACTTCCACTATACCCCCTCCATCATATAAACCCATTATCGTCCATCATCCACCCCAAGTCACCTCCGTTTCTAATCTACCTCAACCATCTAAACCCCTTATCATCCACCATTCACCCGAGATTCCCTCTACTTCCCCTATTCTTTTACATTCTAAACCCCTTATCATCCGTGATTCACCCGAGATTCCTTCTACCTCTACTATACCTCCACCAAGCAAACCCCTAATCAAAACCCCTACACCCATCATAACCCCTATCCCACCAACCATTCCTCCACTATTACCCCTTAAACCCTTGTTAAAATCCACACCCAATACCATAGAGGTGCAGCAAGACCCACAAGCAATGGTGCTCCGGAGTGGAAGGATGTTCCACCGGATATTTCCCCAGAATAGTCAGGCCCCAGAACAATCTCGGCCCCAGAAAGATAAGGAAGAGCAGTCAAAAGAGTCTATCCCTGGGACCCAGTATGATTTGCTAAAACATCTGGATAAGACGCCCGCCCGTATCTCCATCCTTGAGTTGATCAAAAGATCCCCATCTCACCAAGAAGCTTTGAAAGACTATCTTCAAAAGGTTATGGTGAACAGGATCTCCCTGTGGAGAAAATCTCGACAGTCCTGACGCCCACCGATACACAACCGCCCATCATGTTCCATAATCACGAGCTTGCCCCCAAGGAAGCTCGAAAATATGCGTTGTGTATTGCAGTGAAAATCAATGGCGTATCAGTGGATCCGTGCCTGGTAGACACGGGCGCGTCTATAAATGTGATTTCCCCGAGTACTCTTCAAGCATGTGGGGTTGATGAAGAACAACTCATGCCCTCCTCAATCACAGTCACGGCCTATGACAATAGTAAAAGATCGCCAATGGGGATGATTACCCTCAATGTAGAACTAGGCCATGTATCAGTCTTCACGGAATTCCATATCATTGATATGGATCCCACTTTCAAGGCTATACTAGGCCGTACCTACATTGAAGCCATGAATGCTGTACCATCCACCAATCATCAGTGTTTGAAATTTCCATACAAAGGATGGGTTATTAAGGTAATGAGCATGCCTCTCTGTTCTACGGTGGATGCCATCAACACCTCTTTGCCTTCGGTCTGGCCGACTCATCGGTCCATACTATCCTTGTTGGATGTGTATGACCCCTGCCGTGCTCCCTTCACACAACAAAAGCCATTCCCTATGTTAAACTCACGTCTCCCCTTCCGCTCCAAAGGATGGGAGATTATGAGAAATATTGGCTACCAAGATGGCAAAGGTTTAGGGGCACAACTGCAAGGAAGGCTGAGACCACTCCAAAAGATAAAGCCAATCTATAGAGCTGGCTTGGGTTTTAAGGGGCCATTCGAATCAGACGGTAAACCCCTCACTTGGACTTTGTCCTCACATTTCAAGAAGGGGCCCGTCGTTCAGATGGGAGATCCTCCACCAGAATCACATGGGGGGTTACAGAATGTGTTTTTAGCTCAAGGATGTTCAAGGATCCCTAAAAAAGAAAAGATTGTCCACTTGGATTGTGAATGGTATAAATGGTTTGACATACCAGATATACCCATTGCACTGGAAAGAATGTTCTCGTCTCCACATCTAGAAGGGTCGTCTTTGATCTCCAAAATGCCAGGGGATATCACTACTAATGCTAGAACTCTACATCCTCCTTATCAGGAGGGTGTTATCATCGACGGATCATCATCCATCGTCAATATTGTCACCGACGGCTCATTAGCCGTCATTTTCTCTACCCACCTATCACAGCCTCTGTTGCTGTCTCCTTCCTGGGCCAGACAGTTGTCTGATGATCTTCCCAGGTCTCCTTCTTTACTCATTTACCTGCGTGAGTTTCTCAACTCGCGCAAGGTTTTCAATCATGATTTGCTCTACGGGCTACACAACCCTCTAGCTGTAGTCCCATTTTTATCTCCTCTAAGTCCTTTCCATTGTTTTGTCATTAAACCTGAAAATGAAAATGAAAAAAAAATGCCAATTCCACAACTCCTCAACAGCGCATTGTCTTTGAGGAAACCTCCTATATCTCCCAAGAGTGTGCCCCGACTCACGGGCTACTCATTCAAGGTCCCCTGAGCGAGCTTCTTTTCCCCTCGTCTGAGGGGTCTTTCCCTGTACATTCTTCACCATCCTCTTTAGTTTCTTTTTCTTCTGTAAATGTCAGTCTAGCTAGCAATAATAAGTCAAGGGTAGTGTCTAAGAAGAAATCCAAGGGTAGGCAGATTCCCCGTCGATTCCTTTTGGATCTAGCCACCAGGTGTCAAGCCCTTCTAGCCATTCCCCAATTGCTAGAAAATCCCGTCCAACTGCCAGAAATAGAATGTGAGAACGATTGCATGATTGACGAATGGTATGGGGTCTATGAACTCACTGACGAGGAATACCCCATTGAAGAAGAGGATGAAGAATATGAGGACGCGGCTGACACCTATGCTAGTGGAATGAGCAGATTTGACGAGCCGTCAGCCGTTGTAGAAGAGTCTACCAAAGAGATCAATCTGGGAACTGAGGAAGACCCTAGGATTGTCCTCATAAGTGATAATTTACCATCATCTGAAGAAGAGGCACTAGTTAAGGTTCTTAAGGATTATAAGGACACGTTTGCATGGAGCTATGAGGATATGTCAGGATTGGATTCTACTCTGGTTGAGCATCGTCTCACTCTCAAACCAGGGTCCATCTCGGTAAAGCAACGGTTAAGACGTTTTCACCCACAAATGGCTTTAAAAATGAAGGAAGAGGTCGATAAGCTCCACAAAGCTAGGTTCATAAGAATCGTCCTTTATCCTCAGTGGGTGGCAAATATTGTCGCGGTCATGAAGAAGGATGGTAAGGTGAGAATTTGAATTGACTTTCAGGACCTTAACCGCGCGTGTCCGAAGGATGATTTTTCCTTTCCTCATATTGACGTGTTGATTGATAATACGGCAGGATATGAAACCCTTTCATTCATGGATGGATTTTCTGGATACAACCAAGTCCGTCTGGCAGAAGAAGATCAGGAGAAAACTTCATTCACTACTCCCTGGGGAACTTATTGTTATGTGGTCATGCCATTTGGACTGAAGAATGCTGGAGCCACTTATCAAAGGGCTATGATGGCAATATTTCATGACATGGTGCACATATATTTGGAAGTGTATGTGGATGATTTGTTGGTAAAATCCAAAACTAGGGCAGAACATCCCGAGGTCCTTGCAAAGGTGTTGCAAAAATCGCGTGAGTTCAATTTGAAAATGAATCCAAAAAAGTGCGTGTTTGGTGTCTCATCGGGCAAGTTACTTGGCTTCATTGTGAGCAAAAGGAGTATTGAGATAGATCCCAACAAGGCTAAGGCGATTAGGGATATGCCACCCCCGAAGAATCTGAGAGAAGTTCGAGGATTAATTGGGAGGTTGCAGTTCATCCGCCGCTTTGTGTCTCAACACTCGCAAAGGTGTAGACCTTTTTATGAGTTGACCAAAGCAGGGACCAAATTCTGTTGGGATTCTAAGTGCCAGAATGCTTTTGATAGATTAAAAGAATATCTAGCCAACCCGCCTGTTCTCACTCCACCTATTCCAGATAAGCCTTTGGTCCTATATATCTCAGTCCTAGACGACTCTGTGGGAGCCGTTCTGGCACAAATCAATGAAGAAGGTAAGGAACGGGCAACCTATTACTTGTCTAAACTTCTCAACCCCTGTGAGCGAAAGTATACAGCCATGGAGAAGACATGTGCCGCCCTTGTGTGGGTAGTGCAGAAATTAAAATATTACTTTCTTGCTCATGAAGTCCATTTAATTGCTCGCATGAATCCTATCAAATTTCTCTTGGAAAAGTTTGTCCTTACTGATAGGCTAGCACGTTGGCAAAGCTTTCTATCTCAATTCGACATCATCTATATCCAGCAAAAGGCGATTAAAGGCTATGCTATAGCTGAGCATCTTGCTCACCATCCTCTCCCCAAGTTTGACCCTGTTCAATCAGAGTTTCCAGATGAGGAACTAATATCCATTACCCACTCTGATGATCCGATGTGGACATTATATTTTGATGGAGCTTTGAATTCCCAGGGGAGAGGTATTGGTATCGTTTTATTGTCACCTGAAGGTGTCGCTATCCCAGAGGCATTCCATCTCTCATTTCCAGTCACCAACAACGTGGCTGAATACGAGGCTCTTCTAGCAGGTCTGAATCTTGCCTATTCCTTCTGGGTCACCGAATTACGAGTCATAGGTGATAGTCAACTTATCCTTCGCCAAGTGCTCACCAAATATCGCACTCGTGATCCCAAGCTCAAGCCATACCAAGAGCTTACTGTTACTTTCGCTAAACTGTTCACCAAGTTAGTCTTTGTTCATGTTCCTCGTAATCAGAACATTCTGGCCGACGCTCTTGCTTCGTTGGCATCATCATTAAGGTTTCCTCTAGGTAGAAGGGCTCTGTCCGTTTCTATCCTCAAGCTTATCTTCCCTACTATTCACAACCCTTCCTATTTAAGGGTTCAGGAGGAAATGTCCAAGATGGCTCAGGATAGAGAAGTTGTTGAAAAGAGGGAAATTATGTTAGTCGAACTGGAAGAAGAACTTACTAATGAGGAGAAGCCATGGTTCTATGAGATTATCAAATATTGCAAAGACCAGTCTTACCCTACAGAAGCAACAGCAGAAGATAAGAGGGCTATAAGGAGAGTAGCCCAGAGATACACATTGGTTGGAGGATTGCTATACAAAAGAAGCCTCACTGGTGTTCTCCTAAGGTGTCTTGATGATGACGAGTCCTGGAAGTGTGTAGAGGAAGCACACTCAGGTGTGTGTGGTGGCCATGTGAACAGCCAAATGCTTGCTAAGAAGATCCTTCGGCAAGGCTTTTACTGGCCCACCATGGAGGAAGATTGTGCCGTCTATGTCCGTAGGTGTGTCAAATGTCAACTTCACGCTAATAAGATTCATTCCCCATCTTCCTCTCTCTATCCAGTATCCTCCCCATGGCCTTTCTCCATGTGGGCATTCGACATCATCGGTCCTCTTGGTGATCCTAACTCCCTTACTAAGCAAAAAACATTCATCCTCACTGCAACGGAGTACTTCACCAAATGGGCTGAAGCCGAAGCTTATGCAGAAGTCAAGGCATCCACAGTATGCAAGTTTATCATGAAGAATATCATTGCCAGATTCGACATTCCAAGAACTATCATCACCGACAATGGGCCACAATTCATTTCTCAGGACCTTCAGGACCTCTGCAAAAGGTATAAGATTACATTGCAGCATTCATCACCATATTATCCACAAGGCAATGGCCAAGCAGAGGCCACGAATAAAACACTGATCAAAATCATAAAGAAAACTTGTGAGTCTAGCAGATTCTCGGATTGGCCAGAGAAGCTTATCGAAGCTCTATGGGCTTATCGCACTTCAACCCGAACTCCTACTGGGCAAACTCCGTTCTCCCTCACTTACGGGATGGAGGCGGTAGTTCCATATGAGATTCTGATTCCCTCTCTGAGAGTACAATTGGATAAGGACCTTCCCCTCAATGAACGCCACGATTCCCTCCTTGTCCAGTTGGAACTCTTAGATGAGAAACGTCTGGTTGCTGCCGAGCATGCTCGCGTCTACCAAAATAGACTCGCACGTTTTTACCAGAAGAAGATTATTGAGAGAAAGTTCAAAGTTGGTGAAATGGTAGTGAAAAGAATTTTTGTATAACCTGGCGGGCCGCGTTCTAAGCTCCAACCCAATTGGGAAGGACCATACGTGGTTCATGCTGTGCATCCTGGTAACGCCTACAGGCTAGTCAATGCTGAGGGAGTTGAGTTATCCCACCCTTGGAATGGGCTTTATCTTAAGAAGTACTACCCTTAGATAGGTGTACATACTGTCAAAAACGAAAAGAAAAAAAAAAAGGAAAAGAAAAATCACAAAAAATAAAAAAAATGAAAGAAAAAAATAAAAAAATGAAAATAACAAAAATATGTACATAAAACAAAAAAAAGAAAAGATCAAAAAAATAGAAAATTCAAAATGCTGATGCTTGGAGATCACCATGTAGTTAAGTCATTGCATTCAACCTCCATGTTAGGAAAGGGCCCATTAAGACTTGGTACGTCTCAAGTCTTGGTTTGCCAGAACCGTGGAGACCCCTGTCCGGCCAGTTCGGCCTATGCCCCCTCAAAAGAAGACAACATGTATACACATCTGTGTTATAAAAATTGATAGCATCGCTTATGGTAGGGCATCACTCAAAAGGTCTCCAAGAAAGCTCAAATCTTTATTCTCTTCTTCTCGACCGAATGAGACAGTCGGCACCCTTAAAACGCTGAGCATGGGAAACATGAACATAACCCCTAGGGTGAGAGTAGGATCCAATTCTTCGAGCATGAATCAGAGCACGAGAAGAGGGCAGTGTCCCCACAGGCATCCAAGAGGGATTCCATAATGTCAAAATACTATGTTCCTCGTAAAAAATCCATCAAAAGAATCAGAAAAAGAAAAGCAGGAAATCAAAGTCAAAAGAAAGGCCTGGCCGTGACCGTGCCTGATTCCACTAAATGAAACCCCTTTGACTGAAAGTCAAATTCTACACAAAAGGGGTCATGAGATGTAAAAGCTCGAGAGTTAGTCCGAAGTTGCCCGAAATGGGAGAGTTAAATGGACCTTTATTGGCTCGCCGGGTTAACGATTTTGCCAATCCTCTCACGAGGTTTACCCCCAATACTCTTCCTTCTTCCCCGGAGGATAAAGGCTCAATGGAGTTCCCGAAGGGTGAAACTCACCAAAGCTTGCAAACATATGGTTGTCCATTTTGAAAGCAGAAGTCATTGTCGTGAAGGAGTCTCCGTGTTTCTGGCTGGTCAAGACCTTTATCTACCATCTTAATGTCTGCTTAGTATAACCTCGGGCTTAGACCAATGCAAGCGCGTCACCTATAGGTGCGACGGCGTCTGATTCCGGGTCAGCGTCGCGCGGTTGGTCATTTGGGTTCCAAGGTGTTCCATTACATACCATCTAGAGTTGTGAGGAAATAGACCCGGGTCGGGCAAATCATTTACCTCGAACATTTTTTGGGTGAATCCCTGTGGTCGGAAGCAACTGGGAGCCTAAGCATGGCATGACGACATTGTCATCAGGATAAGTCTTAGCCGGCGGGATTATCATTCGAGGAGTCTAGAGGCCCAAATCAACCTAGATGTGCACTTAGGATACCTGGGAGGTTAGCAAGAAACCCTTGTTCTCGTGCAACTTACATGTTATATGGGTTGGTCATCATGCATTAGTAAAAAATAAAAAAAAATAATAAATAAGCCAAAAATAAACAAAAAAATGACAAAATCCAAAATCCAAAAAAGGGGTAGAAAAATATATATGCACAAAAAAATGGAAATGTAAAAGACCAAAAATAATAATAAACAAACAACAAAACATAAAAAAATGAATGAAAACTCCAAAACAAAGATCACATCTTTGCATGATCGCATTTGTATGCAGCATTCATTTTAAATTATCGTTTGCATCCGTGTGCTTGTCTGTCGCATTCATCATTATCTTTTATCAGTGCCTTTGTTAATAAAGGCTTGCCCCTTGACTCGTCATCAAGGATAGTTCAAAACCTCATTTGCTTGTTGAGCAAGGGGCAAGTCAGAGCAGAAATACTGATTTGTTTGCTTAGGTGTGTGCAGGGATTCGAGAGCTCAGGAAGAAACAGAGAATCAAACACAAAACACTTTATTTCACTTCTATTCAAAATAAAAATAACAACAAAGAGATTACATCAGGTTTCACCTTCTCTCTCCACATTACTGGTCCCGCCACCCTCCGGGCGAGACACTCTTGAGGGTGCTACCCAATCATGGAAAGCGGTCCTTCTACCGCTTTGTGGGCCTCTTTCTATCTCTACTCCCCAGCGCCGATCTGCGGGGGCACCAAAGAAGCTGCTGACACGAAAGCCACGCTCTCGTGCTCTTCGGTAGCGTTCCTCACCGTCCTTTAGCCACTGCTCGGTGAGGCCGAGACTGGTCTTCAATTCAAATAATTGGGCCTCCAGGGCCCTCTTCTCCTCTTTCTCGGCCGACCTCTTGGCCTTCTCTCTTTCCTTGGCCTTTCCCTCTCAGCACGTTCTCTCGCTCTGTCTTCCCTCTCCAGCTGAAGGGTGATCCTCAGCTCTATAGCGTCCCTAGAAAAGTCATCACCTGGACGACGCTGCAGTTCCTCTTCTAGCTCGGCTATTCTAGCTTCCTTCTGGGCGGCATGTGCGAGTACCTCCTCCGTTTCTTTCTCCTGCCAAACGTTTCATCTCAGACTTCTAGTAACGCTTGAACAAGGGATATGAAATGGTGAGGCTCTCACCTGTACAGAAAGCATCCCTTCTGCTTCCGCAGCCCGCTGTGTGGCATGAGCAAGTTGCTCGTGTAGTGAATCTAACTCTGAAGTGGGAATCCATAGACTTGAAGAAACGCCGTCTGCCCCCATTGCCGATGAAACTACATCGAGCTGGGCACGCTGCGTACACATACGAGAGGTGACAGTTAAATGGTTAACGCCATGAATTTCAAATCATGCCAGGAGTATGTATATATACACTTACTGATGAACCCAGAGCCGCTCGGGTATCAGTTAACTCTTGCTCCGTGTCCGCCAAACGAGCTCGTAAGTTCGTTATTATGGTGTCACGGGCATCCTACAGCCATGGCTCTTGAGTTCACAAATAAAAATCAAAAAAAATGGAAATTATAAAAGATAAAAAATGGTGTTTTACTTTACCTCTATAAGCCCTCCAAGTTGTAGCCTCTCCGCATACATTGCCCTATAGAGCCGTAGGTAATCTTCACTGTCTTGCGCTTGTGATTCCAGGAGCGTGCCACCCCGCTGCCAGTCTTCATACTGTTCGGGGAAGCGCACCCTCCAATCAACGCAGGTTGCCGGCCCACGCGTCTTCTTCCCAACGCTGGGTGAGGAGGTTATATCCACCCATTTCTGGGCAAGCCCGAGGGTTCTCATGACTAATCGTAGCCTTAGTGGCTCAATTTCATTCAAGCAATGGAGCCAGAGATCCCGTCCGAATCGGGCACGGCTTCCAATTACCCATGGCTGGTCGACATCGACCATATTCAAGTAAGGCCTCCAGTTCACCTATGGTGGGTTGTACATGTCTTCTTAGTTACTCAAAAATATAAAAAAAATAATTAATAATAATAATAATAAAACATATAAAAAAGAGAAAAAAGTATCCTACCATCGCTGCAGGGAACTCTTGCAGCTCCCGTCTCGATACCATCAACTGGTAGGATAACGGTGATGTACTCATGATGGGTTGCCACCGCCTAGCCAACGGGATCGTCACTGGCCGACAGTGTCGAGCTCTCCCCATTGGAATATAATAGTAGCTCCACAGCTATACTATCATGTGTCATTGGCATCGACAAATACAAAAAAAAGCATAAAACGAAAACCACAAAAAATAATTTTTTACCTGGATGAAGGGCGTAAACCCATTTATTGTCACCTCTCGGCCTGTCCTTTGTGACAGACCTGTAAATAGATGTGCCAGCACGGCAGCTCCCCAGGCGTACTGTCCTACTATCTCCAAATCTACGAGCAGCTCCAGGAAGCGGCAGTGTATGTTGTCTCCCTTGGAGCCCAGTAGCAGCCTACCCAGCAGAAAGAGGAGGAACCTCCTCAGGTCCATGTTGGTCCTCTCCCAGTTGCTAGCATCCGCACAGTATATAGCATGGGCACCTCTTTCTACCCTTTCCATAAATTCCTCCAGGGACTCGTCATCTCGTGGACGAATGTCAGTAAGCCCTAACACCTCCATGATCGATGTCTTGGCTACTGACCTGTTCTTCCGACCGTCGAGTTCCAGTCCTAACAGTTTCTGGGCACCTTCTCGGTAATCCGCATAAGTGACGCCGGTCACTGCCTCTCCATCCACTTTGAGGCTCGTAATGCGGACCATATCTTCCAAACTGGGCACCATGTGCCCCCAAGGCATCAGGAATGCCCGACTCGCCGGATCCCATCTTTCATGTAATGCTTGGATCAGGGCAATCGAGCTTTATCGGCTCGATTCGGAGGAAGGCACCGAACCCCATCACGTCTAGCCTGGCCTTTTGGAAGTTCGGGAGACCTCGATATGCTACCACTACCAGCTCCCAGGAGATGTGCGAGCGCATCATGCTCTACACATATACAAGAGGTGAAAAAGGGGAACATTGCTAAGCAAAAAAGGAGAAGAAAAGGATGAAGGAAGGAAACCAAAGAAGCCACTTACAATCTGTGATCGGGTCCTCTCACTTAGTTGTCCCTCGACTTCTGAGAGTCTCCTGGAACTGCTACCTGATCTGCTCCTCTTCGAGGAGCGGGAAGACTCACCTTCTGCTCTAAAGCTAGATTCACCCTCCATCCTGAAAAAATGAGCAACACTCGCAACCTCCCTTCCTTAAGAATTTGCACTCCTCAAGTCTGCTCTCAGGACTTCGGTGTTTCCAAGTCGAGCAAAAGGGGAGGTATTTATAGGATTGGAAAGAAGGTGATCTGGATCTATCACCATCACCCCAGCAACAGCCTTTACTACAAGTCACCCTCTCTTTACTCTCGCATGTCACTCTGTCATCTGGAGTGATTAATTGCGGAGCCGTGATTTATTGACCCGCCACTCCTATTCGGTCCAAAGATTCCGCGTGTCCCTTGTCCTATTGCGACTACTTTTAGCGCAAACAAGGAAATGAGGGACATTCACGTGGGAAAAGAGCACCAAGGGCCGATATTGTTGAAGTCGATGGTAGACCCCCTTTGAAAATCATGGCTATGGTGAGTCACCGCCCCGTGTTTTAAGGCGACATCTCGCCGACCATACTGCGCGAGAACCTATGTGATGGAGAAGAGGCGTAGAGCAGAAGGAACATATTCAAGGCGAACCAGCCGTGTTCAAACCAACCTATTTCACTCGCACATATATATAAGGGTTTGTGCCCGTCATGAGAAGGGAGTGAGTGAACAAGTCACTCACTATCCCTCATCACCCTCCTGGTTACTTCTCTTCTCTCTCCCAAGGTAAGAAGTCTCTTGGAGGCCTTCTATAGTTCCGTGACGCAGCAATCGCTTTGTCGCGTCATGCGTTCCCACCTGCTCTTCGACAGTGCTCCTCGCCGTCCTCCTGTCTCTCTCGCGACCCTGATGGCCGCGAAGCTCTTGAAGTCGAGGCCACTAGTTGAGCTGCCCTATGCTCTGCCGATGAAGATGCTACCAACTCCAGGAGTTCCTCTGTTGCGAGCTCTAATCCCCTTCCATCTGTAGAGCGACCCATGTTCGGATGCTCTTTCTCTCAGAGCTCCATCTCCTGCGTCTCTTGTGCTGCTCTATTTTTGCCTTTTCTCTCTCTACTATATCTTGCTTTATCTCTCTCTTAGCCATTCGGAGAGAAATCTTTAGCTCCCGGGCATCTCAGGGTAACTCCTCATGCTAGTTGCCTTGAGTTTTTGGCTCTTGTCCAGAATGGTTGGCTACCACCTAGCACTGGCTATTGCAGATGTTTGTGCCAAAAACAAAAAAAAAAGAGGAAAAGGGAATAAAAAAGAAAAAAAACAGAAGAGAGTTAGGATCTAAATAGGCATTAAAGTTTCCATATTCATTCCAAGATAAGATACATTATGGTTTGGGCATCTCAGGCCTCAATTTCCCCAACTCGATTACATAAGCTTTCAGCAGTTCTTCGTCCTCACTCACAGATTCTATTGCCCTCAGTGTAATGCTGGCCTTCCATGACGCTTTGATTGTCTTCACACTTCTTGCGTCACCCCCTGTGCCCAGCCCCCTTTTCCTGATTAAAGGAAGCTTGGATAGTAATGGGAGTGAATGGTGAGGGAGGCCCATCTGACCATGACACCGGTGCGTGTTGTAAAGGATGAATTCAGACGCGCCAACAAGCTGGAGCTCCATGTTAAGAGAAGACCTCGTGAGAAGCTCATATGGGAGTAAGCATGTCGGTGCACGAGTGAACATATACTCTTCAAAGGTACTGAAGTGAGCCCGCCAGTCTTCTCGTTTCTTCAGCCAGGGAACGTGATTTGCTATACTACCACTAGAGCCTAACACATTGACCATATGGTACAGTGGGTTTTGTTGGAAGAGTCTTGAAGTAGACGACATTCCCTCATGATGGTTAAATTTGAAATGCAAGTCAGTCCAGCAATTCAAAAGGAGTGCGCAACCAAAAGGAGGCTTACCCATACTGGAAGCCGTGAGTCCGCTATAGAGATAAGCAAGGATAGCTGGTCCCACTCTCTTTTCTTCCCAAATTCCACAGATGGCACTTAGCTGATCTTCCTCCACTATGTTGTCAGTATAAGGGAATAAGAGAGCACCCGCTAAGCAGATGGTGAATCCCTTCATAAGCCCTTCAATGTGATCATCATCACTTGTCAACCTTTCAAGAGCATTTATGACCCAATCTGCAAGTTTTTGCAGATGGATTCCCTTCTGAGTCTGGACGCCCTTGATGGCTTCGGACAGCATGAAGCTTCTGAGCACCTCCTCGGAAGTCACCCTTCTTAGCATGCGCATAACCTTTACCTTGCCATTTCTCTGGAATTTCTTCACGCCAAGTAGAAGTTCTGCTTCTTCAAGAAGAATAGTTGCCTCAAAAGTGGGGAAAATGAATGTATGGGTTTGAGGGTGCCAAAGCTCTACCAGTGCACCCATAGCCGCCCAATCCATGTGAATCTCGTTGTAATGTTTGGCATGAGTTACGAGCTTTTGGAGATGCCACTTTCTGATGATGGCCCTCATGTTGATCGAGATGTTCGAAGTGAGTCTCGACAGCCATGGCAACCTTGAAAACTTCCTCGGGCCAGGAAAGAGAGGATACGGCTGGAAATAGAAAAGTGGAGAAGGCGAAAATGAGCGTAAGAAGGTCTTGCAGAAACACAAAAAGAGAAATGGTAACTCACCATTCGAGATTAGATTCTCTCGCTAAGATGCCCTTCGAAGTCAGTAAGCCGCTTGCACTCGTTGCTGGGCTTGCTTTTCTTTACGGGACGGGAAGACTCCCCTTCCATCTCGAACTCTGATCTCCTCCTAAACTTCAACTTTCTTAGCTCGCCCTGGAATGCATTTTCTTAAGGCCAAAGGGGCGATACTTATAGTGAGGAAAGGAATCTAGGAATAGTGTTGGCAGTTTCGTTTTGTTGTGTGTGATAATTTGCTTGCATAGTTGTGATCTTATTTTGTTATGTTAATTATTGAGTGGGGTACCACTGTCCCACCGATGTCCCACCTTGTCCCGCCTTGTCCCCTAATCATTCAATCATTGTGGTCCCCCCTTATCATGTATTGTATTGTATGATATTTACGCTACTAGAGCATGCCAAGGACCTTACGCCTTGGACAAATCCGGGATTTGAGTTCCCCTTCAACAAAAACAGTGATGATCCCGGAGGAGTTCAGGACGTACGGATAGGCCGTTAAGCCGTGATAGAATGGGGACGATGGTTCCGTTCGATGAGTCGGTACGTGGATAAACGGGCCCCGGCTCAGTATCAGCTCATTGAATCGGTATCCTGACCCACTCTCCACAACTTAGCAATATTATCCTTGGCTAGTTTCTATTTTCGTTTGTTTTATTTTTCTTTTAAACCCAGCATGCATTCATGTAGGACTTTGAGTTCAGTGTGAAAAATCATTCACTTACTTTGATTGTGTGAGCCACTGTACTTAATTGCTTATATGGGATATTCCATTCTGAGTCAAGTACTGAGTTTTCCGAGGTTACCTTGGGATGTTCCCCTGGAAGAAACCATTGTTTGGATCTGTCTCTAATCATCTGTTTATTTCCTTCGGACCCACCTTGGTTGCAGCACTTCCACAATGGCTAGTAACCGCTCCCCAACGGTGAAACCTGAGGTTTACGACCCAGGTACTTCCGCACCGTGAAGTTGGTCCTTTTAATTTATTTGTGCCCCAGTGCACACAATGTCCTTCCTAGTTTGTTTACCATCCAAACAATCGTTGATTTCGGAGAACCTTCCTCGAGGTTGCTTCGTTGAACTCAGGAAAGATTCCCATCGCGTGATGTTAAAAGCGTGTCTCATCACATCTTGGCATCGACTTTTCAGTCCACTCCATTTCATTTCAATACACTTCGTTTCATTCCATTACACGCCCCTCCCCTACAAAGTGGATGCCAAGGCGGGGCAGCTGTAGACACGCCATTTCTGACGTTACGATGAGTAAATCCCATATTGTACCGTAATGCCCTGAAGTGGCTTACATTTTCTTTTGTTTGAGTGATTTCCGTAATTTTGGTTAAATTACATTTATTTAGTGAGAGGGAAAAAATTAAAATATGAATACATATGAATAAACAAAAGAGAAAATGAAATCCAAAAAAAATGTGTGTGTATAATTATGTTTACATAAAAATATGTAGTTGATTTTCTTTAATGATAAATTTATTTTTGTAAATATATATGTATGTGATTACTATATATATATATATGATAACTATATATTTCTTAAAAGGTAAAAAGGCTTAATAACTACAGAAACAAAATAATAATAAATAAAAATAATTCATATATATATATATACATATTAATTCTTACGTCTCCTTCTCTCTCTCTATTTTCTTCCCTATCTCTCACGTAATCCCTTCCTCCCTACTCTCTCACCCTCTCCCTTAAATTCTGTCTCTTTCTTTCCGTCTCACCTCACTGTACACATCCCCCTCCCTCACGGCACACACACACACACACCTCTCACTGCTCACACTCCTCCCCTTTTGCACTCCTCCTCACTCTTCCTCACGACCGCAGGCACCCATCCCACTCCCTCTCCCATGTGTGTGAAGCCATCCCATTCCCTCCCTTTTGTGAACCCCTCGGCAGGTCTCCCCCACTCTCTTCCACTCCACTGCCAACCCTCACCGTCGACAACCCTCCCCATACAACTCCACTGCCACTCCTCACCTCCTCTTTCCCAGCAGCCCAACCCCCACGCCGTGAGCCCTCTCTCTTCTCACCTAACATCCCGGACGCAAGCCCCTACATGCAGCACACCACCCCTCTCTGCATGTAACTCCGCCACGGTAGCCCTCCTCTCCACGCCACCTGCACCACCAGCCACTCCCTCGTGCATGCACGTCCGCAACGCCCCCGGCCACCGTGAGATGCCCCCGCGAGGACGCCGACCGCCGCGCCTCCACCCGCCGCGAAGTCCCCCAGGCAGCACCGCCACCGCGTCAACACCGCCTAGGCCGCCGCCGACCCCTTGCACCATGCCGTGACCGGCCTCTACGTCGCCCACGTTGCCACCTCCGGTCCGCCACCTGCACCTCCACCGTGAGCACACCGTCACCCCCCGGCCACGTCCGCAGCGCCCCGCCTCCACCTCCGCTCCCCACGCCAGAGCACCCCGCCAGGCGCACCTCTCTCTGCCGCGACATCACCGGGTCACCCACGCCGTCCCCCGCTGGCTGCTGCTCGCCGTCGCCATCGGCCGCCCACAGCCGGCCTCCTCATCTGCCCCCCCCCCCTCTCCCTTGTGATCTCTCTCTCTCTCCTCTCCCGTTTCCTCTCTCTCCCTCTCCCTCTTCCCGTCTTCTTTTCCTCCCCCCGTCGTGACCGCCACGGTCGCGGCTCCCCCTCTCTCTCTCCCTCTTTCTCTCCCCTCCCTCTCACCGCCTCTCTCTCCCTCTCTCCCGTTTCCTCTCTCACCACCTCTCTCTCTCTCTCCCGTTCTCTCTCTTCCTTCCCCTCCCTCTCCCGATCGCGATCTCTCTCCCGTCTCTCTTTCTCTCTCCTCCTCCCCCCTCTCGGTTCTCTCCCTCTCTCACTTCTTCTCACTTTCTCTCTCTCCCTCTCATCTCTCCCGTATCTCTCTCTCTCTCGATCCCCCTCCCTCACTCTTTTTTTTAGTTTTTTTTTATTATTCCTCACTCCCTCACCCTCTCTTTCCCTCTCTCACCCTCTCTCTCCTCCTCATCCCACCGCCTCTCTCTCTCTCGATCCCCCTCTCTCACTCTCTTTTTTTTAGTTTTTATTTATTCCCCACTCCCTCCCTCTCTCTCTCCCTCTCTCTCCTCCTCATCTCACGGTCTCTCCCTCTGTCTAATCTCTTCTCTCTCTCGTCCCTCTCTCCCCATCCGACCCCTCTCTCTCTCCCTTGTACATTTCTCTTTCCCTTTTTAATTTCTCTTTCTCTCCCTTTCTTTCCCTTTCTTTATCTCTCTCGTTGTCCCTCTCTCTCTTATATCTCTCTCCCCCTCTCTCTCCCTTCTCCCCTTACGTGCTCTCTCTATCTCTCTCTCTTCCTCTCATATACATATACTATATTATATATATATATATATATATATCTTTAATATATATCTTATATATATCCTTTATGTACATATATATATCACATATATAAAAATTAAAGTACATAAAGCCTAAAAAAAGGCTTCCCTCCTCTCTCTCTCTCTTGACTTCTCTTTCTTTTTCTAACCCTCTTCTACCTTTCATACATCGTTAGTTTTTATTATTTGCTTATTTACTTATATTTTTAATCGTCTTCTCTCACTTTACATATATATATATATATATATATATTCTTACCTTATACATATATATACGTGTGTTTGTGTTCTCCATTTAAACAGTTTCTGAAGTCTGCTCGGAAGCTCCTTGGTCGTACTGTGTTCGTGACGTTGAAGCCCTTCTCAAAGCTCGTCGCCGGTCTTCCCGATAAGCTTCCCCCCCCCCTTATTTTTATTTAGTCAATTAATCATGTTCCATGCATCATTTAGCATATGTGCCATGCCTTTCTCTCCGAGAGAGCCTAGCTTGTGAGTGTCCTTGTGTTTGTGCATTTCATCATGTCATTCTCTCACCCTTTTAGTTCTAAAGGGGTTTTAAACACACCAACCAGGTACGTGTTCGTTTATGTTATTTACGGTTTCATTACCTAAGGATTGGTACTATACCACTGTCGTTCTCACCAACCAGTTTTCCTCTGTTTGTTCTTTGTGTAAGGGTAACCAGTTAAAGGCCCTCTTCTTCGGCCTGTCGAAAGAAGAGGAAGAAGGAACCCACGCAATTCCCGCGTCAAAGGCAAAAGCGATCAATCCACTCAGGACCCTCGATCTCTGGCGATCACAACACTCTTAACGCGCGCTCCATTTTGATCATCTTTGTTTTAATAACACCCGCGGAGAGTTGCTTCCCGCAGCGGTTATCTTCTTCTGTCTCTGGTCTCACCCGCGCGGAGGATTATTCCCCGCGGCGGTTTCTGTGATTTACTTTCTGTATATCTAATTCCTAACTGGTGCGGTGGGTCACCTCCCGCGACCGTTTCTATTTCAGCATTTTATTTTCTATACTTTACTTTCTAACTCCTAACTATTTAATTTCAGCATTCCCCTATCATCGCTTTAAAATCCCGTGGAGATCAACATCTCGCGGCGGTTTATTTGATCCCTTTTCCTTTCCTGTCACATATACTTATATTATAGTAAAGACCCCTCAAAGGCCACAGTCTCGTGGTGGTTTATATTTATATATATATATATATATATTATTTATATTATTTATGTCGCATTAAAAACCCCGCAGAGGCCACAGTCTCGTGGTGGTTTCTATATATATATATATATATACTTATACTTATTATTTATGTCACAGTAAAAACCCCGCAGAGGCCACAGTCTCGTGGTGGTTCATATATTTATATACTTATATTTATTATCTATGTTATAGTAAAAACCCCGCAGAGGCCAATGTCTCGTGGTGGTGTGTATATATATTTATATTTATTATTTATAATGCATTAAAAACCCCGCAGAGGCCAATGTCTCGTGGTGGTATATATATATACTTTTATTTATTATTTATATTACTTTAAAAAATCCCGTAAGGCCAATGTCTCGCGGTGGTTTCTAGATGTACGTATATTAATTACTGCTCATCTTGCAATATTGTTGTTAAAACCCCGCAAAGACCAATGTCCTGCGGTGGTGTGCTTTTATTCATATTGTTCTTGTAACTGTTCGGGGAGTGATATATCGTTACAATTTTCGAGTCTACGTGTCTTCCCGTCTGTCAAATTCTATTACGTAGAGTCCCAGGACTCGAATTCGGTATCTGAAAAGCTGCTCTCGGAACGGTGGGTTACGCCTACCGGGAAGGGGTTCAGTTTACGCGAGAGGGTCTTCGGACCCCTATCTCCGCCATGTACCGGAGTTCGGCCAGTCTAAGTTCTCTCTGTCTCAACTAGAGTGTCATCTGTAGGTCGTACTTGTCCACCGTTCTTTCCATATCCCCTATAGCGCGCGTTTCATTGTTTTGTCCTCATTTCTTTCACCCTTTATTACTCGGAGAGGGAGAAACCCCATCTCTCTCTCTCAGTCCACCACGTGACGCATTCACACCGAGCCGCCTGGTCACGCTCGGCCTCCTCAGCACCGGCCACCGCTCCCGCCAACTGCTCCTGGAGAGAAGATACCTCCGAAGGAGAGGCTCACGAGCTGGAGGCCGCCCCACCAGTCATCCCGGCCGCCGCCGCTTGATGGGCACGCTGAAACACAGAACAAGAAACGACAATAAGAGGCTAAGCACCAGGAATCCAGGTGACACAAAAAAATTATTATGCATTACATAGACTCACCGGGATGTCCAGCTCCTAACGGGTGACTGCCAACTGCTGCCTGGCAGCTGCCAGCTGGGCCCGCAGGTCGGTGATAATGGTGTCCCAAGCATCCTGCATTCATGAGCATATAGATTAAAGTCACATACATTTGTACAAAAGAAAAAAGAGAGCCTCATTTCATACTTACCCCTGCTGGCCTCCCTAGGTAGAGACGATTCGCATACGTGTCCCGGTACCGTCGCAAGTAGTCGGCGCTGTCCTGCACATGAGACACCACCGGAATGCCACCATGCTATCAGTCTTGGTACTGTACAGGAAAGCGTGTACGCCAGTCCGTGAGTTTCGTCTTGTCTCGGGTCTTCCGCCCGACGTGGCTCGGCTCGTCTACCTCTACCCACTCTTGGGCAAGCCCCAGGGTCCTCATGACTAGCCTGAGCCACAGTGGCTCGATCTCGTTCAGGCAGTGGACCCACAGGTCCTGCCCGAAACGAGGTCGGCCCGCTACAACCCAAGGCTGGCCAGCATCGGCCATGCCCAGGTAAGGCCTCTATACCACCTGCATCACCATACATGCATCATATCAGTCCCCACTCTAGTAAACAAAACGCACAAGAAATCATATACATCATACCATGGCCTCAAGGTACTCGGTCAGCTCACGTCGAAGCGACGTTAGCTGGTAGCTGCGCGGTGCCGCAGTCGTGACCTGCCTCCACCGTCGCGCCAGGGGTACGGCTGTCCGGTTCCATTGCCTGGCTCTCCCCATCGGGAGGTAGTAATAACTCCATACATGCATCCATCATACATCATTAGTACTAATAATTGCATGACTGTAAACTAGAAATCACTGTAAAATACATAAATGAATGTTTACCTGGAGCAAAGGCGCGAAGCCGCCGACTGTCGTCTCCTTCTCTACCCCCTGAGAAAGATCAGCAATCAAGTGGGCGAGTAGGGATGCTCCCCACGCGTAGTGCCCCACTCGGTCTAGGTCCGCCAGGATCCCGAGGAAACGATAGTGGATGTCGTCCCCCTTCGTCCCCAGCAGAAGGCGACCTAATAGGAAGAAGAGGAACCTCCGGAGGTCCAGGTCCGCCGCTCTCTGTTGCCCGCATCCTGGCTAAAAGCTCGCCGTGCTAGGAACTCTGCTCTGCTCTCGCTGACGTGCTGACGCGAGTCCACGAACCCTAGCGCCTCCATGATGTCTACCCGGCCGAGTATCATGCTGTCTCTATCAGTCACGCTCATCTCCAGCCCTAACAGCTCCAGGGCACTCTCTCTGTAGTCGGGGTAGTGACCCCACAGACAGCCTCCCCGTCCACCCGTAGTCCGGTGATCCGGACTATGTCCTCCAGCGTCGGCACCATGTGCCCCCAGGGCATCAGGAACACTCGACTCGGCACGTGCCATCGCTCCCTCAATGCCTGGACGAGGGGCAAGTCGAGCCGGAAGGGCTCGATCCGCAGAAACGCCCCAAACCCCATGGCATCCACTCGGGCCCTCTAGAAGTCCGGCAGCCCTCGGTACGTCGCCACCACCAGGAACTAGCTGATCCGGCTCCTCATCACACCCTGCACACCACAAAAATAAAAGAATTTACATCAGAGCAACAAATAATGAACAACGCAATGTGTGTGTGTGTGTGTGTGTATATATATATATATATATATATATATAATAAAAAAATGGCACGTCCGACCCCTTGGACACCTTCATAATTTATTATTATTATCTTATATTAAAAAAAGTTGACACGTCCGACCCCTTGGACGCCTTCATAATTTATTATTATTTTCTTATATTTAAAAAAAAACTTGACACGTCAACACCCTTGGACGCCTCTATTTTTTTATTCTTATTATTATTTTCTATTTTTTATTTTTAAAAAAAAATTTATACACGTTAATAGGATTTGAGGCCTCAATAATTTTTTATTTTTTTATAAATAAATAAAAAAAACGACGGGTCAACGCCCTTTGACGCCTCAATAATTTTTGTATTATATATATATAGTTTTATTAAGGCGTCCACTGACTTGGACGCCTCAATCACTCTAGAACCACCGCCACCAAAACCTCGTCTCTCGCCCCATTTCTCGCAAAAAAATCACAAACTAATGCAACAAGAGAGAGTTCTAGGCGGCCTACCGGGTCATGCTCTTCCTCTCCCGCTCCACCGGGCCCCTCAAGGCCTTCCAAGGTCAAGGGAAGTGCCTCCTCCTCCACAGCGGCCTCCTCCTCCATGGCGGCCTCCTCCGCACGATCCCGAGACCTCCTCGGACGGCGAGCAACTCGTTTCCGCTTCTCTCCACCTTGGCTTGGGCCCCTGGGCTCCATAGGGACCGAGAATAGATTATTTAGGGTCGAATGGGGAGAGATGTAAGGTTTGGGAGAGGGGGGGTCATTTGTTTGGTTGGGAAGAGGAAAGGCCGCGTGAGCAACCTTTTAAACTTAAATTTTCAAATTTTTGACGCGTCCAGGCACCTGGACGCGTCAATAAAAAAAATTTTATTTGGCGCGTCTAGGCGCCTCGACGCGTCAACATAAAAAATATATATATATATATAATTGGGGCGTCCAGAAGTCTAGACGCGTCAAATATATATATATATATATATATATATATATATATATATATATATATATATATATATATATATATATATAATCATATGATAAAAATAATAAGGGTTTTTTGCATATTAGTCCCTACAAATATGACGAATTGCTTTTTAGTCCCTACAATCTCTCTATTGTTTAAAAAGTACTTGGAAATCTTACCGTTAAACTAAAAAGTCCCTATCATTTTTTACTGTCGACGATATTAAATGCAAGGTGAGTTAACTTGACCGTAGTTGGTGAAAAGACCAACCCACTCTCGATTAATCGAGGTTCATGGCCGTAGTAACCCTTCTGCCGCGCCACCCTCCTGTTTAGAGTTCCCCCCGTACACAAGCGCCACCCTCCTCTTTCCCTTCCCCCCGTACACAGTCGCCATTGTCGTCGATTTCACTCTTTGGTCGTCGTTGTAGACACGCCATTCTTGACGTCTCATAGAAAGTCTCATATTACTATACGACGCCCCGCGATGGCCTACGCATTTCGAATCGCTCGAGTGCTTCCTTTTCCTGAGTCTTCTTCCGCCTTTTTCGGCATCCGGAATCGTCTCGTCACGGCATTCGGACGGCATCAACACCAGTCGGACGCATCAAGAGGTTCCGGAATCAAGAAGGGGGTCTGCCGGGCGGCCGCCGACGCCTGATTTGAGGACCCGGATGGGTCTTAATAGGGGCGTCCAGGCCCCTGGACGCCCCCATCTTTTTAATTTATTTTATTATTTTATTATTTTCCTCAGGGCCCAAAAATAAATAAAAATATATATATATTAATGGAGGCGTCCAGGACCCTAGACGCCTCCATAAAAACTAATAATAATAAATATTTATAAAATGCCAGTTGGCATAAAAAAATAAAATAAATAAAAAATACATATTAATGGAGGCGTCCAGGCCCCTGGACGCCTCCATAAAAATAAATAAAAAAAATTAAAATGCCAGCCCTTGTATAAAAGACAAAAGAAAAATAAAAAAAAATAATAAACTTTTGGAGGCGTCTAGGCCCCTGGACGCCTCCATAAATTCCCTCACGGGCGCCGCCCACCGAACGACGGTTTGTCGTGTGTGAAAAAAGTCAAATTTAGAGACGTCCGGTCATCTGGACGCGCCCATTTCTGAATCACGAGGCGTCGCTCACAAAACCACGCGTTGTGCCAAACCGCGTGCGGCCGTCGTCGGTTTTCGGTGGACCTGTTAGAGGCGTCCGGGACCCTGGACGCCCCCATAAAAGTATTCTAAAAAAATCAATAAAAATAGAATAAAATATTATTTCGGCCCTGATGGAGGTGTCCAGGGTCCTGGACGCCTCCACCTTCCGGAGCTCTATAAATAGAGGCCCACCCCCTCAGTTCTAGGGGAGCTAAGCAGTGATCCGATAGGCTGCCGGAGCCCAGAGGCTACGGAGTCATTTTTCTAACCCGTGGGGTCCTTTGTAGGTGGAGGTTCTGCCGGCTTCTCGGGTGCCTACGCTCGCGAGAGGAAGGTCGTCTTCATCCACCGCGCTTCTACGTCGTCCCCACGCTGCCGGAGCTCCGCCGAATTTCACCACCGGCACATCCAATAAGCCAACTCTTTCCTTTTCTTCGTAGTTCTTTGCATTCATCATCTCGCATCCATCATCTCATTTTCCTCCTACTCGAGTCCGAGAGGGGTTTAAAAGATAACACCAACCAGGTGTGTGTCTTCCCGTTATTTCGTCATTTTTATTGCAAGGATATGAATACTACACATTCATCTTTCTAAGCCACTTGTCATTTGTTTGTCGTTGTTTTGCAAGGGTAGCCGAGGAAAGCCCTCTCCGTCGGCCGGCCGGAAGGAGAGGAAGAAGCAACCCGCCATCTCCCGCTCTTGAGGTAGGCGCGATCACTTTCTTATTTTGGGGTCTTTCGGCCCCTGGCGATCACATCTTTTCATCGAGGCCGCGGCGAGTCACTTCTCCAATGGCCGTTTAAATTTCTGTTCTCATATTCTCTTTATATCCTGTTATATTTCGTTTATATCATCGAGGCCGCGGCGAGTCACTTCCCCAATGGCCGTTTAAATTTCTGTTCTCATATTCTCTTTATATATCCTGTTATATTCTGCTCATATCATCGAGGCCGCGGCGAGTCACTTCCCCAATGGCCGTTTAAATTTCCGTTCTTACATTCTCTCTATATTCTGTTATATTCTGCTCATATCATCGAGGCCGCGGCGAGTCACTTCCCCAATGGCCGTTTAAATTTCCATTCTTATACTCTCTCTATATTCTGTTATATTCTGCTCATATTCTCGAGGCCGCGGCGAGTCACTTCCCCAATGGCCGTTTAAATCTCTGTTCTTATATTCTCTTTTATATTCTGCTATATTCTGCTCATATTCTCGAGGCCGCGGCGAGTCACTTCCCCAATGGCCGTTTCAATTTTTGTTATTTAATTTCTGCACCATTCCCGTCCCCCCGAGGTCGCGGCGAGTCACTTCCCGCTATGGCCGTTTGAACCCCATATCTTGCTATATTATACTTGTCCCGCTCGCCCCGCCGGAGCAATCTCCCGTGGTGGCCCCTTCTCTCTCTTCTCTCATCTCTGTGTTGCAGCAAACAGCAAAACAAACAAAAAAGAAGAGCCCGCGCGCTCTCCGCATCCTCTTCCCCTCGCCATCGAACTCCGAACCGCGTGACGTCGCTCACAGATTGGCGATCACGGTGGGACATCTACTGCTTCCTCTCGGCTACCCTTGCAAGTTCGGCACCACCCGTGCCTCTCCACCTTGGCGCCCACGCGCGCCCCCGTTGTGCTCACGGCAGCACCGTCAGTTCTGATTGGTTCTTTGTTTATTACATGTTTGTTATTTCTGTTGTTTTCCCACTCCATATATCTGTCAGCATTCCATTGCATACATCCATTCCTCTTTTCTATCCTTTTTTTCATTTTTTTTTGAGGATCACCCTTTCCCGGTGAAGGAAGGACTCTCCGTTTGGGAATTCCTCTCAACGGACTAGAATCTCCTACACTGGGACCTCCGTAAGTCCCCGACATCGAAGAATCTCCTCTTCGTTCACTGGGCTGGTTGTACCATTGAAGTTCCCCGAAGTTAGTCATTTCATTCGTGGTGAGACGAGAGACCCTAGCTGACACGGCGGTGAAACAAAAATAAACTAGGGTCCCTATCCTGTGTGAACTTCGGATCTCGCTAAAAACACACAAAAAAAATCATCAAAATCAAAACAAAAAAAAAGGCGTAAAGGCATCCACTTGTTTGATAATCTCTGCTACCTACTTGCTAGTGTATGTTTTTGCGTTCTGGGAAAACTGTGAGCATGTCTCACGAGTCTTCTGAGGAGAACCACCCTAGCCGTGGTTTGACAGCCGACCCGCGAGTCTATGCTATGGACTCGGGTCCTTCTCATGACCCCCCGCATGAGGTGCAGGTTATTGCCGGGGACACGTCCCCGCCACAGGATATCACTTCCTTACTGGGCGTCCTCGCCAACACGGAGCTTACCTCTGAACAGCTCCGGGCCTTCCAGGCCATTCTAAAGGGGAAATCTGTTTCCCCCACGCCCCAGGAGTCAACTCCGGCTATCGCACCTCTCCACGAGTCCGTGCAGGCCATTCCATCTCCTCCATTGGCGCAAGCCATCCAGTCTCCCTCGCTTCAAGGACAAGCGAGCCAACAACCTCCCTCATTCCAATTCCCGTCACAATCTCAAACTCCCGGTGTTCCTCACACACCGTTTCAGCCAGGGCCAACTGTCGGTGGTCCGACAGTTCCCTCTCATTCCGGGTTTCCCCCTCAAGTCTCCGGGAGACAGTTTCTCCCCCAATGGCAAGTGCCACCTTCACCCCCAGAGGAGCTCGCCCAATCGCTCCTCAATAGGTTCAATCGCATGGACGAGCAGTTTCAAAATCTGAGAAGAATGGTGGACGTGAAAGCCACCCCGGAGGTTGCTTTGCCAATCCTCCCCGTCATTCATCTCCCTCCCTCCGAAATGCCCACGTACCGCAGATACAATGGTACCGGCAACCCCTTCATTCACCTCAAGGACTTCATGTATGAGTCCTCCTATTGGCAAAACGATCAGAGGTCCCTGGCATACCTCTTTCGGAGATCATTGGATGGTCCCGCGCTTGAGTGGTTCTATTCTCTGGAGCCCCGCGAGGCCGAGAATTTTGAAATAGTGCAGAGAAGGTTCTTGCAGAAATATAGGGATAGGGTCGGTCCCTCACTCTCCATTACCGACCTAGTGGCCGAAAAGATGAAACCCGACGAGGATTTTGTCCGATATGCTGATAGATGGAGGTCTCTGGCGGAAAGAATAAGGGATACCCTCTCCGAGCCCGAACAAGTGAAGATGATTGTGTCTAATTCAACCCCGCAGTTGAGACACGTCCTCGCCATGAATAAACTTACTACAATGGAGGAACTCTATGAAAGGGCCCGATACATCCAAACCCAGCTAAAAGACTCCCCCATCATGAACATGTTTGAGTCGCCGAAGCCCAAAGTGGTCAGAAAGACAGGCGCTGGTGTCCCGGGCGGAGCCACAGAAGGGGTCGTGACAAATGAGCAAGTCAGTGCGGTCAACAATGCCAACTATGCAGTCAACCCAAGGCCTCAACAAATGCCCCGACTACCCCTTCAATCAGGTCCTTTCCCTCTCCGTCCTCCACCCCAAAATAATCCACCCCAGGATAATATGCCTCCATTACGCCAACCCCAGCAACAACAACCACAACCTCAGCAACAACAACCACCGCTTCAGTACAACCAAGTTCCACCCCCGGGGAACTATGGTCCCCAACAGCAACAAAGGAGGCCGCTCGGTCCTAAGAGAGCCTACTATCCACCATTGCCAGAAACCTTAGCAGATATTTTTAATGCCCTCATGGCATCAAACCAACTCGCCCTACCCAGAGAAAGGCCCGCCTGGCCCCCCAATGTTGATACCTCCAAATACTGCGTCTACCACAGGCAGCCGGGACACACAGTGGATTACTGCTTCCATTTCAAAGATTACATCCATGATATGAATGATGAACATCAAATAGATTGGGATGAGATGAGACGGTACGTCGCGGCTCTCAAGGCTAGGAGACCTCCTCAGAGGCCACAGCAACAGTTACAACAGCAGCAGCAGCAGCAACCACAACAACAACAACAGCCTCAGCAGGCCCCACAATAACAGCCCGACATGGGCATAATCCAGAATCCACTACCGGAGCACCAACAGCCCAATCATCAGGTTAACCCCATCTCCTCCTTCCCGGAAGTCGGGAGAGAGCAGGTGTGGCACCAGGAAAGTACCTCCATTCTTTATACCTCCAACCCTATCGTCATGCAACCCCCTCACCTTGCCCGGGTAGCACCTCTCTCTCATCAACCCGCATCGGTATCGCCTTCACCATTTCCACTACCATTACGCCCTCTCATCCGCACCCCGACCTCCTATCAACCGACACTTTCTACTACGCCTTCACACCCTCTCACCTTCTCCCACTCCCCCACTTTACCATCCATCTCTACCACACTTACCCCTACGCCTTCTAAACCCCTTATCATCCGTCCACCATACATAACCCCGTCTTTCTCCACCACATCACCACTAATGCCTTCAAAACCACTCATCACCCACCATCCACCTCAAAACCTTTACCCGTTTCAAACCTTACCTCCACCTCCACCTTCCAAACCCCTTATCCTTCATAATCCGCGCGATATCCCCTCTACCTCCGCCATGCCTCCACCTAACAAACCCCTCATCAGAATCCCTGCTCCCGTCATCACCCCTGCTTCATCAACCATTCCTCCACTACTACCCCTCAAACCCCTGTTAAAACCCACTGCTACCCCCACAGAGGTACAAAAGCCGCAGGCAATGGTGCTCCGGAGTGGAAGGATTTTCCACAGGGTTTTCCCCCACAACAGTCAGAATCCCGAGCAATCTCAGCCAGAGAAGGATGATGCAGAACAACCAGAAAGAGCTATCCCTGGAACACAGTATGATCTTGTGAAACACTTGGACAAGACGCCTGCCCGGATCTCCATCCTAGAGCTACTTCAAAGATCCACATCACACCAGGCGGCCTTGATGGAATATCTTCAAAAGGTCATGGTTAATGAAGACCTCCCCGTGGAGAAGATTTCGACCGTCCTAACCCCAACAGACACACAACCAGTCATCATGTTTCACAACTACGAGCTCGCTCCCAAGGAATCTCGGAAATATGCATTGTGCATTTCAATAAAAATTAATGGGGTATCCATAAACCCGTGTCTTGTCGACACGGGTGCGTCCATAAATGTGATCTCCATGAGCACTCTTCAGTTGTGTGGGGTTGACGAGGAACAAATAAGACCTTCCTCGATCACGGTCACGGCCTATGACAATAGCAAAAGGCCGCCGCAGGGGATGATTATTCTGAAGGCAGAACTAGGCCCCATGGCAATTCCCACGGAATTCCATGTCCTCGACATGGACCCCACATTCAAGGCTATACTGGGTCGTCCTTACATTGAAGCCATGGACGCTGTGGCTTCCACCAACCATCAGTGCCTGAAGTTTCCTTACAACGGGAGAATTATTAAAGTGGTCAGTACACCTGTCCTTCACACAGTGGATGCTATCAACACCTCTCTGCCCTCTGTTTGGCCGTCTCATCGGCCCATATTATCACTGCTGGACGTGCGTGATCCATCTCGCGTGCCACTGGCACCAAAAGAGCCGGTCAGGGCAACCACAACATCGTGTCTCCCTTTTCACTCCAAAGGTTGGGAGATTATGAGGAACATCGGCTATCAACAAGGAAAAGGGCTGGGCGCACAGTTACAGGGAATGCTCAAACCGCCAAAGGAAATTAGGCCGAACCGCAGGTTTGGCCTAGGCTTCAAAGGACCATTCAAGGCGGATTGGAAGCCCCTCACATGGACTCTATCAAACCACTTCAACAGAGGGCCCGTTGTTCAGATGGGAGATCACCCACGAGAAGCATATGGAGGATCACATGCTGTATATTTGGCTGAAAAATGTCCGAGGATCACCAAAAGAGGCAAGATCAAAGATCCGGAATGCGAGTGGGACAAATGGTTCGACATATGGGATATTTCCGTTGCACTGGAAAGGATGTTCTCATCTCCACAGCTTGAAGGACCACCATTGATCTCCGAGATACCAGAGAATATTACCACTCTTGCCAAGATTCCAAACTATCCTCGTCCTCGCCAGAAGGACCATGTCATCGACGGATCTTCATCCGTCCTCAACATTGCCGTCGACGGCTCATTAGCCGCCATCCTCTCCATCCACTCGTCTCAGCCTTTGCTGATATCTTCTTCCTGGGCCAGACAATTGTCTGATGATCTTCCCAGGTCCCCTTCTTTGCTTACATACCTACGCGGGCTTTTCAACCCGCGCCAGGTCTTCAACCATGATTTGCTCTACGAGCCCCACAATCCTCTAGCCATAACCACTTTCCTCTCTCCTCCAATCTCTTTTCACTGCTTTATCATAAAAAATGAAAACGAAAAAAAAACGTCAATTTTCAAACTCTCCAACAGCACATCTTCGTTGAGGAAACCTCCTACATCTCCCACGGGTGCGTACCGCCTTGCGGACCACCCGTCCAAGGTCCGATGAGCGACCTTTTCTACCCCTCCTCTGAGGGGTCTTCTCCTGTACATTCTACACCATCCTCCTCATCTTCCTCTTCGTCTGTAAATATTGTCAGTCAATCTAGGAATGATAGGCCAAGGGTAGTACCTAGGAAGAAATCCAAGGGTAGGCAGATCCCTCGTCGATTCCTTCTGGATTTGGCCGCCAGGTGTCAGGCCCTTCTTGCCATCCCCCAGTTGTTAGAAAATCCCATCCAGCTACCCGAAATAGAATGCGAGGGCGACTGTGCATCTGATGAAGGGTATGGAGTCTACGAGATCACGAATGAAGAATGCCCCACTGAAGATGAGGGTGAAGAATATGAGGATGCGGCGGGCGCATACGCTAGCGGAATGAGGAGATTCGACGATTCAATACTGTCGCTTCACCGCTCGCACAGGGTGATTGACTGGACGAAGAATAGGACGAATAGCCCCTATGTTGTCTAGGGATACCCTATCATGTTTTGGAGGACGCCCGCAAAATTTGGCACAACATCCGGGAAAAGGAACTAGGGCCGTCAGTATTGACTTCGACGGCAGATTCCCGTGGAAAATGGTCACAATAAGACGTGATTCTCCGCTCGAGGCGGAGTCTCGACAGATCCGTCACATGGGAACAGTGCAAAGGAGAAGAAGTGTAGGGAAGAAGGAACGCACAAGAGGACAAACAAGCATCAGAAAATCAAATCACTCCATTCATAATTCTATATAAGCTGTCAAAAACATCATAAACATAAAGAGGTGACGGGTCCACTAGCCCGCCAATCCTCACCATCACTCATCTCTCCGGGCACTCTCCTCCTCTCCCCCGAGGTGAGGGTCCCTCAGAAGCCTCCAGGATCCCCGTGCAGTAGCACCTGCCTCGCCTCTGGGCGCCTGCTCCGCAGCAGTGACTCGCTGCTCCTCCCCTGGCGTGGCGAAGAAGCCACTGGCGGCAAAGCGACCGGACTGGCGGAGTCGCTCCCCGAACTCTCGCGCTCTCTCGTAGCGCGTCTCCATCCCTCCTAGCCTCTGCACGACGGCCTGAAGGCCCAGCTGGAGCTCCCTCACTTGGGCCTCCAAGGCCCTACTCTCGGTCAGATCCCGCTGTCGCTCGGACCTTCTCTCGGCTTTCTCTCTCTCTACCTCTCTCATCATCATCTGCAGAAGAACCCTTAACTCCAGGATGTCTGGAGAAGGTCTCTCCTCACCACGATGCCGCAGCTCCGCTACAGTCGCCACCCAGGCGTCACGCTCCTCTTCCGCCCGGGTCGCACGGGCCACCGCACCGGCAAGTTGCTCCCGGAGGGAAGCAATCTCGAGAAAAGGGGCCGAGGAACTGGAAGATGTGCCACCAATCATCCCCGCCGTCACTGTCTGCTGGGCACGCTGGAACAAAATAAACAACGGCCGTCAGTGAAACTCCAAAATCTGAAGTTAAAAGGGCGGCACGTAACTTACCAGGAGCGACAGCTCATGTTGAGCGACGGCCAGTTGCCGCCTAGTCTCTGACAGCTGGGCGCGCGAGCCGCCGATGCCACGCGTGTCCCCAGCTTGGGGAAGCCCCGCGTAACTCTCTCTCTGCCGCCGCAGGAAGTCGGCATTGTCCTGCACCAGTACACCCCCTTGCTGTCCAGGGAGACGTACGGGCCAGTCCTCGAGCCTCGCCTTGCCGCGACTCTCCTTCCTGACACGGCTCGGCTCGTCCGCACTCGCCCACTCATCGGCCAGGCCCAGGGTCCTTGCCATGTCCTGCACCAAGAAAGGGGTCCCATATCAGTCAAAAGGAACGCGTCCCCTGTCTAGGACGCGTCCATCATTTGAGTGCAACACTCTCCGAACCCTTTCCTCCTCGCCCGGCTCGCTTCAAAACCCAAAATGAATTAAAAGAGGAAGATATCGGAGGACCTACCGGACCGTGTTCACCTCCTCCCACGCCATCGGGCCCCTCGGGTCCCTCGGGGGCCCGAAGCGGCCCTTCCTCCTCCATGGACGCCGTTCCGTGATCGGGCGCGTCCCTCCTTGGGCGAGGATTTCCTCGTCCCTCTCCACCTTCACCACGGTCGGGCCCACCGAACTCCATCGATCAAAAGAGGAGGAAGACGAAAAAGGGGCAAGCGCGTTTCGGCGGAAGGCGGGCTCGTTTGCGGGTAAGGCACGGGAGAAGAAAGGACCACCCGTCGCTTTAAATTTAAAATCAAGGATTAAGACGCGTCCTCGCGCCTGGACGCGCCCAAAAGGGGGGAAAGGAAACAAAATCCCCCCGTGCAAAACATAGTTCCCCGCTGCTCAGGGCAAGGTCTCGCGGAGCGTGCCTCAAGGGACAACTCAGTGCAAAAAAAGAAAGTGTGGGAGAGAGAAAAGTACACACAACACAAAAGTCATTTCCATTTCATATAATAGCCGAAAGTACATCATACAGTGAGAAGGGTGACGTACAAGCAACTCTCTAACTCTCACCGTCACCCTCCTGGTCATCTCCTTCCTCCCTCCTCTGACGGAGATCCCTAGGGGGCCTCCGCGACCTCTGTGAACCCTGAGAAGCCGTGCTCGCCTCGCCCTGCGGTGGCACTCCAGCCTCGAAGGCGCGACGACGCTCCTCGGCCGAAGAAACCAGGTAGCTGCCCATGGAAAAAGAACCAGACTGACGAAGTCGCGCCCCGCGTTCCTTCGCCCTCTGGTACTGCTCCTCGCTCTCCCGAAGCCTCCCCTCCGCCGTGCCAAGACTCAATCGGAGCTCCAGCAGCTGGGCCTCTAGAGCCCTCCTCTCGGTCTGATCCCGCTGTCGCTCCTCTCTCTCTCTCTCCCTATCCCTCTCCCTCTCTCTCTCCACGCTCTCCCTATCCCTCTCCCTCTCCTCTCTCTCCCTCATCGCCTCTCTCCTCGACAGCTCGAGGGCGATCCGCAGATCCACTACGTCGCGAGGAAGCTCCTCAGCCTCCCGTCGCCGCTCCTCCTCTAGCTCCGCAATCCGGGCGTCACGCTCTGCCACCCGGGCATCGCGCTCCTGCTCAGCACGAACAGCACGCGCCAGGGCCTCTCGGATCTCGGCCACCTGTCAAGGCACGCATGCACCGTAAGAGAACAGTGATAGAAGGAAAGTAACTAGAAAAGGGTCAAGGCCAAGCAAGCACTCACTCGAGCCTCGCGGTCACGCTCGGCCTCCTCAGCCCGAGCCACCGCGTACGCCAGCTGCTCCTGGAGGGCAGAAACCTCCGGAGGAGGGCCCCGCGAACTGGAACCCGCTCCACCAGCCATCGGGGCTGCCGCTGTCTGGTGGGCCCGCTGAAACACGGGGCAAACGTCAGTCAAAGGCTAAGCATCAAAAATCCAGGTCACAAAAAATGCATTGCATAAACTCACCAGGATCTCCAACTCATGTCGGATGGCCACCAACTGTCGCCTGGCGTCCGCCAACTGGGCCCGCAGGTCGGCAATCATGGTATCACGAGCATCCTGCATTACACATAAGTTAGTATCCCATGCATATACGTATAGAAAGGTGGAGCAGTTTCATTTCACTTACCCCTGCCATACCACCCAAGGAGAGGCGGTCCCCGTACGTAGCTCGGTACCGTCTCATGTAGTCTGTGCTGTCCTGTACGTGGGACACTACTAGGACCCCGCCCTGCTGCCAGTCCTGGTACTGTGCTGGGAAGCGCGTGCGCCAGTCCACGATCTTCGCCTTCCCCTTGGTCTTCCGCCCAATGCGAGCCGGCGCATCTACGTCTACCCACTCCTGGGCCAACCCCAACGTCCTCATGACCAGTCTAAGCCGCAGCGGCTCAATCTCGTTCAGGCAATGGACCCACACGTCCCGCCTGAAGCGAGGAAGACCCGCTACAACCCAGGGCTGGCCAGCATCGCCCATGCCCAGGTAGGGCCTCCACACCACCTGCATCACCATACATACATCATGTTAGTTACCATTCAGTCGCATGCATAAACACAAAAAAATCATACGCATCATACCATGGCCTCGGGATACTCGCTCAGCTCTCGACGAAGTGACGCCAGCTGGTAGCCGTGGGGTGCTGCAACCACGACCGGCCTCCACTGCCGCGCCAGAGGCAAGGCCCTCCTGTTCCCATGCCTAGCCCTCCCCATCGGGAAATAGTAATAGCTCCACACCTGCATCCATCATACATCATTAGTACAATAATTGCATATTTAACTGTGGGAATGCATAAATAAAATGTTTACCTGGAGGAAAGGTGCGAAGCCGCTGACTGTCGTCTCCTTCTCCGAAGTCTGGGAGAGATCGGCAATCAGATGGGCAAGCAGAGCCGCTCCCCACGCATAGTGCCCCACTCTGTCCAGATCCGCCAAGATCCCGAGGAAACGGCAGTGGATGCCATCCCCCTTCGTCCCCAGCAGAAGGCGGCCCAGGAAGAAGAAAAGAAACCTCCGAAGGTCTAGATCCACCAGCTCCCGCTCGCTCGGGTCCTGGGTGAAAGCAGCACGAGCATCCCCCTCCAGTCGAGCCAAGAACTCTGCTCCAGTCTCGCTAACCCGCTAACGCGGGTCGACGAATCCGAGCGCCTCCATGATCTCCACTCGGCCGACTACCCTGCTGTCTCTATCAGTCACGCTCGTCTCTAACCACAGCAGGTCCAGGGCACTCTCTCGGTAGTCGGGGTAGGTGACCCCGCTGACTGCCTCTCCGTCAACTCGTAGCCCGGTGATCCGAGCCACGTCCTCCAGTGACGGCACCATGTGCCCCCAGGGCATCAGAAACGCCCGGCTCGGTGCGTGCCACCGCTCCCTCAGTGCCTGGATAAGAGGAAGGTCGAGCCGGAAGGGCTCGATCCTAAGGAAAGCTCCAAAGCCCATGGCGTCCACACGCGCCCTCTGGAAATCCGGCAGCCCACGGTATGCTGCCACCACCAAGGACCAGCTGATCCGGCCCTTCATCACGCCCTGCAAACCACAAAACCAACAAAGAACACATCAGCATCATGAACAGTAATAAACAATAACACTGTATATATATACTACATATTCTCTTTATTTTATTTTTACTTTTAAAAATAAAAAAAATAAAAAAATAAAAAAAATATTTTTATTTTCTTGTGGAGGCGTCCAATGCCCTGGACGCCTCCTCCCAATTTCCTTTTTTTTAGAAAAAACCCAAAAATGGCCAAAACAAAAATTATTAATAATATATATATTTTTATGGAGGCGTCCAGGACCTAGGACGCATCCTTATTTTTAATATTATTTTATTTCATTTTCTTATTTACGAAAATTAATAAATAAATAAAAAAAGAAAAAGAAAACATGGAGGCGTCCAGGTCCCTGGACGCCTCCTTCTCTCACTACCCGCCTCTCTCTCACAGCCTTTCGCACACCCGTTTTAGCCCATTGAACCACAGAGTGAGGATTCCGAGGTACTTACCGGGTCGTGATCGTCCTCTCCCGCGTCACCAGCATCCGCAGCAGCCTCCGCGGCCAGGAGAGGCACCTCCATCCCCTCCTCCGCAGCAATCTCCTCTGCTGCAGCCTCCTCGGCATCATCCCTCAACCTCCTCGCACGACGAGCCAGTCGTTTTCGCTTCCCTGGACCCTGGCTCGATCCTCCTCGCTCCATGGGGACTAAGAATAGGTCGTCTGGGTGACTGGGTCGTCAGATTGAACAGTAAATGAGCAAAAGGGGGGGTAGCCCTTAAATAGGAATTTCTTTTTTGGGGCGTCCAGGCGCCTGGACGCCCCCATTATTTTTATTTATTTCAAAATTTAAAAAAAATTTTGGAGCGTCCAGGCGCCTGGACGCCCCTAAAACAAAAAAATTAAATAAAATAAAAAAATAATAGTTGGGGCGTCCAGGACCCTGGACGCCCCCAAAACAAAAAAAATAAAATAAAATAAAAATTAGGGGCGTCCAGACAGTTGGACGCCCCCAAAACAAAAAAAAATTAAATAAAATAAAAAATAATAGGGGCGTCCAGACACCTGGACGCCCCCAAAAATAAAATAAATAAATAAATAAAAATCAAAATAGGGGCGTCCAGGCCCCTGGACGCCCCCCATAATAAAAAATTTTCAAACAAAAAAAAATATAATATATTTATATAAGAATATGTATATAATCCAAACAAAATAAAAAACACAAAGAAAAAGAAAAATCATAAAAAAAAAGATAATAATTAAGGGGACGGGGGTCCGAAACATCCAAATGCCAAATTTTATTCCATCAGAAAAGCAGAGTGAACTACATCAGGGGCTTAGGCGCTTTAGGCCTTAACTTCCCCAGTTCGGTTACATAAGCCTTCCACGGCTCGCATTCTTCCACCACGTGCGCTAACGCCTTTCCCGCAACACTTGTCTTCCAGGGTGCTTTAATGGCCTTCGCTTCCTTCGCGTCCGCTTCAGTACCCAACTCCCTCTTCTTCAAGGGAACGATGCCAGTCGGTGGCGGGAACGAATGGCGTGGGATGCCAATCTGGAGGCAGCACCGATGCGCGTTGTAAAGAACAAACTCGGTCGCGCCGATCAGTTGAAGATCGACTTCGGGAGAAGGCCTCATGAGGAGATCAAGCGAAAGCAAACATGCCGGTGCGCAAGTGAAGAAGCCTTGTGTCACGGTGCGGAAGTGAGACCGCCAGTCTTCACGTTTCTTCAGCCACGGAACGCGGTTCACTACAGTACCACCAAAGCCTAACACGTCGGCTATGTGGTGAAGCGGGCTTTGTTGGAAGAGCTTCGAAGCGGTTGGCATTCCCTCGCGGTGGTCGAATTTGAAGTGCAAATCAAGCCAGCAATTCAAGACAAGTGCGCAACCAAAAGGAGGCTTACCCATACTCGAGGCGGTAAGGCCGCTGTAAAGATAGGCAAGGACGGCGGGTCCCACCCTCTTTCCACGCCAGATCCCGCAGATAGCACTCAGCTGGTCTTCCTCCACTATGTTGTCGGTATAAGGAAACAAGAGAGCACCCGCCAGACAGATAGTGAACCCCTTCATGATTCCCTCCAAATAGTCATCGTCTGGTGACCCTCTCAGGGCGTCCATGACCCACTCCGCGAGCTTTTGGAGATCGATCCCCTTCTGAGTACGGACCTTTCTAGCTGCGTCGGGCGGCATGAAGCTTCCAAGGACGCTTTCAGAAGTACCCCGTGTCAGCATCCGCATAGCCTTCACCTTCCCGTCACTCTTGAATTTCTTCAGACCAAGCAGAAGTTCCACCTCCTCGAGGAGGATGGTCACCTCGAAGGTCGGGAAGATAAAAGTGTGGGTCTGGGGATGCCAGACCTCCACTAGCGCGCCCATAGCCGCCCAGTCCATACGAATCTTCTCGTAATGCTTGGCGTGAATAAGGAGCCCCTGCAGATGCCACTTCGAGAGTATGGCCCTCATGCCAATGGAGATATTGGAAGTCAGCTTTGAAAGCCATGGCAGCTTGGAAAACTTCCTCGGGCCTGGGAAGAGTGGATATGGCTGGGAGAGGAAAGAAGAAGAAATGAAGGAAGTAAGAAGAAGGTTCACGTGCAGAAATTTGAAAAGAGTCGGCTTACCATATGCGACATGATCGTCCCACTCAGATGACCCTCGAGGTCGGAAAGTCGCCTAATCTCGCTGCTAGGCTTGCTCCTCTTCATAACGCGGGAAGACTCTCCTTCCATCCTGAAGATCTCTAGATTCTCCTCTCCTTCCTCTCCTGAGCTTCCAAAACCCACCTTGGTGCATTTGAATGAACTAGCCTAAGGGGAGTTCTTATAGGAAGGGAAGGGTGCTACAGGACAGAACATGTCACATCAGTGGTCATTGTCAAGATTTTGTCTGGATCTCCTTTGAACTGTGGTGCGATTCTGCTACCTTTTGATGTTGCTAACCTTTGCTGGCCTGTGCAGGTTTTACTAACGGACGTCTTTGTCCTATCTCCTGTCCCACCTTTCATTGGTTGGTCCCACCATGTCATGCATCATAGTATATGATACCTACGCTACTAGAACATGTCAAGGACCTTGCGGCCCGAACGAATCTGGGATTTGAGTTCCCCTTCAACAAAAACGGTGATGATCCCGGAAGAGTTAGGGTTGTACGGATAGGCCGTCAATTTGTGATAGAATGGGGGCGACGGTTCCATTCAGTGAGTTGGTGTGCGGATAAACGGGCCCCAGCCCAGTATCAGCTCACCGGGTCGGTATCCTGACCCGTTCTTCACAAGTTGACAATATTATCCTTGGCTATTTTCTATTTTAGTTTGTTTTGAATTTTTCTTTAAACCCATCATGCATTCATATAGGACTTTGATTTATTACGGAAGATCATTCAAGCGATTCGATTGTGAAAGCCGTTGTGTTTCAATTCCTACAAATATGAGATATCCCACTCTGAATGAAATACTGAGTTTCTTTGAGACAGCCCTACGCTGCTCTTCCAAAGGAGACCCTTGTTTGGACAGACCCTCAGATATTCCTTTACCTTTTTGACCCACCTTGGCCGCAGCACTTCCACATTGGCTGGTAACCGCTCCCCAAAGGTGAAACCTCCGGTTTATGACCCAGGTACTTCCACACCGAGAAGTTGGTCTTCTTTTGTTTCGTGCCTGAGTGCACATCTCACCCTCCCTTATTTGATCTCCGTCCAAGCAATCGTCAATATTTGAAAGACCTCCTTCAAGGTCGCCTCATTGAAACTTCAGGAAAGATTCCAAACAGTAACGTCACAAGCGTGTCTCATCACACCTTGGCATCAACTTATCAGTCCGCTCCCACTTCATTTCAGTCCACTTCGATACCATTCCACTACGTGTCGCTCCCTTGCAAAGCAGACGCCAAGGCGGGGCAGCTGTAGACACGCCATTCTTGACGTCTCATAGAAAGTCTCATATTACTATACGACGCCCCGCGATGGCCTACGCATTTCGAATCACTCGAGTGCTTCCTTTTCCTGAGTCTTCTTCCGCCTTTTTCGGCATCCGGAATCGTCTCGTCACGGCATTCGGACGGCATCAACACCAGTCGGACGCATCAAGAGGTTCCGGAATCAAGAAGGGGGTCTGCCGGGCGGCCGCCGACGCCTGATTTGAGGACCCGGATGGGTCTTAATAGGGGCGTCCAGGCCCCTGGACGCCCCCATCTTTTTAATTTATTTTATTATTTTATTATTTTCCTCAGGGCCCAAAAATAAATAAAAATATATATATATTAATGGAGGCGTCCAGGACCCTGGACGCCTCCATAAAAACTAATAATAATAAATATTTATAAAATGCCAGTTGGCATAAAAAAATAAAATAAATAAAAAATACATATTAATGGAGGCGTCCAGGCCCCTGGACGCCTCCATAAAAATAAATAAAAAAAATTAAAATGCCAGCCCTTGTATAAAAGACAAAAGAAAAATAAAAAAAATAATAAACTTTTGGAGGCGTCCAGGCCCCTGGACGCCTCCATAAATTCCCTCACGGGCGCCGCCCACCGAACGACGGTTTGTCGTGTGTGAAAAAAGTCAAATTTAGAGACGTCCGGTCATCTGGACGCGCCCATTTCTGAATCACGAGGCGCCGCTCACAAAACCACGCGTTGTGCCAAACCGCGTGCGGCCGTCGTCGGTTTTCGGTGGACCTGTTAGAGGCGTCCGGGACCCTGGACGCCCCCATAAAAGTATTCTAAAAAAATCAATAAAAATAGAATAAAATATTATTTCGGCCCTGATGGAGGTGTCCAGGGTCCTGGACGCCTCCACCTTCCGGAGCTCTATAAATAGAGGCCCACCCCCTCAGTTCTAGGGGAGCTAAGCAGTGATCCGATAGGCTGCCGGAGCCCAGAGGCTACGGAGTCATTTTTCTAACCCGTGGGGTCCTTTGTAGGTGGAGGTTCTGCCGGCTTCTCGGGTGCCTACGCTCGCGAGAGGAAGGTCGTCTTCATCCACCGCGCTTCTACGTCGTCCCCACGCTGCCGGAGCTCCGCCGAATTTCACCACCGGCACATCCAATAAGCCAACTCTTTCCTTTTCTTCGTAGTTCTTTGCATTCATCATCTCGCATCCATCATCTCATTTTCCTCCTACTCGAGTCCGAGAGGGGTTTAAAAGATAACACCAACCAGGTGTGTGTCTTCCCGTTATTTCGTCATTTTTATTGCAAGGATATGAATACTACACATTCATCTTTCTAAGCCACTTGTCATTTGTTTGTCGTTGTTTTGCAAGGGTAGCCGAGGAAAGCCCTCTCCGTCGGCCGGCCGGAAGGAGAGGAAGAAGCAACCCGCCATCTCCCGCTCTTGAGGTAGGCGCGATCACTTTCTTATTTTGGGGTCTTTCGGCCCCTGGCGATCACATCTTTTCATCGAGGCCGCGGCGAGTCACTTCCCCAATGGCCGTTTAAATTTCTGTTCTCATATTCTCTTTATATCCTGTTATATTTCGTTTATATCATCGAGGCCGCGGTGAGTCACTTCCCCAATGGCCGTTTAAATTTCTGTTCTCATATTCTCTTTATATATCCTGTTATATTCTGCTCATATCATCGAGGCCGCGGCGAGTCACTTCCCCAATGGCCGTTTAAATTTCCGTTCTTACATTCTCTCTATATTCTGTTATATTCTGCTCATATCATCGAGGCCGCGGCGAGTCACTTCCCCAATGGCCGTTTAAATTTCCATTCTTATACTCTCTCTATATTCTGTTATATTCTGCTCATATTCTCGAGGCCGCGGCGAGTCACTTCCCCAATGGCCGTTTAAATCTCTGTTCTTATATTCTCTTTTATATTCTGCTATATTCTGCTCATATTCTCGAGGCCGCGGCGAGTCACTTCCCCAATGGCCGTTTCAATTTTTGTTATTTAATTTCTGCACCATTCCCGTCCCCCCGAGGTCGCGGCGAGTCACTTCCCGCTATGGCCGTTTGAACCCCATATCTTGTTATATTATACTTGTCCCGCTCGCCCCGCCGGAGCAATCTCCCGTGGTGGCCCCTTCTCTCTCTTCTCTCATCTCTGTGTTGCAGCAAACAGTAAAACAAACAAAAAAGAAGAGCCCGCGCGCTCTCCGCATCCTCTTCCCCTCGCCATCGAACTCCGAACCGCGTGACGTCGCTCACAGTCGTGACAGCAACGATCGCCGGCCACCGCGAGGGTCGATTAGGCACCATCGCCATTGCCCAAACCTGCATGTAACAACCGCGGCGCTTCACGGCAGCCCATCTGCCGCTGCAGACGTACGACCGCCCTCGTTCAGACGCCGCATCACCGGAGTCACCACCCCACGTCCAGGTCTGGGCCACACACCTCCGTCTCCACTCCGGTACGCGTCAGGCGCTCCTGCCACCTCACACTCAGTATGATATGCAAATATAAATGTTTACTCATGCATTTTATATGTTTACAGAGTCGAAATATTAAGGACATCAATTTTTGTTTTCTTTCTATATGGTTTAGGGATAAGATTATTGTTATGTCATTTTTTGCTATAATGTTGTTAGATTATTTAATGCTCTAAAAAGTTTTGTTATTAATTGTACATGTCTGAATTCACGGGTGCAGTTTCTTTATGGTTCTGTCAAAAAATTTTGCTTTAATATTTTTCAGTCACTCAATTCATATTAGTTAAGAATGTTATTATTGTACTCAGATTATTGGGTATGCGTGCTGATTTTGTAATGTGGACAACTGTTCTAGAGAGTTTATTTCTATCTTCAGATTGTTAGATTGTGAAAATGGGGGAACGAGAGCCATCATTAAAGTTGACATATAAGTTTGGTGGTTATTGGAAAACTCTTCAGTCTGGGAGGAGGGCATATGCACTAGGTCAGAGCAAGACAGCCATGGCATATCCTGATTACTACAGTAGATGCATATTAATTGAGGATATGGGACATCTATCTAAGTGGGCAAGTACACATTGTTTAGAATTTCATTATCAATTACCTAATAGCAGACATGTTCAGTATGAGGAAATTGTTTCAGATGCTCAATTATATGAGGTGATGAAAGCCCATTTGCCCGTAGGGAAGATGACCATATATGTTAGCACATTGGATAGTCGGCCATTAGACTTACAGCCAACCAATATTCCACAGAAAGGTATGGCCAGCCAGTCTACTCAGGCCCATTCCCAGACATTTGTTGACATTGATGAGATGGATGATGATGCTGAGGTTGGTCAACATCCTGAGTTTGTTCATGATGTTGCAGTTGTTCATCGTGACGAGGTTATTCATGGTGTCCCTGCCCCTGCCCCTACCCCTGTAGTTGATGAGGATTATCATATTTTAAAGAAGAGGATATGTTCTGAAGCTGAGCACAGTGACTCAGAATATGTTGCATATGAAGATGAGTACAACGAATCTGACGAGAGTGTGGCTGATTCTGATGAGGTACACACTGAGGACAGCTATCATTCAAGGCCATGCCCCTCAGATGAATCTGATATTGATGGAGGAGTTTCAGATGATGATGGAGATTTGTTGGAGGCTGATGAAGAGACCCCATATATATCAGTTGGTTCTCTATTTGCAAATAGTCAGGAGTACAGGATTGCTCTACGTCAGCATGCTATTAAAAATCAATTTGAGTTCAAGCAAGTGAAAAATGACAGCATGAGAATTACTGTTGTATGTGCAAATGTTAATTGCAAATGGAGAGTGCATGCCTCAAGGCTGTAAGATGGAGTTACTTTTACAGTCAAAACAATGCAGGAAAAGCACACATGTTCAGCCACATCTAGGTGTGATAGCAGGATGACATCCAAATCTTGGATTTCAGCCAGGGTATTGGAAGCAGTGAAGGAGAATCCTGACATACCTCCAAGAAAGTTGCAAGCTGATTTATTGAAGGCTTACAATATTTCAATCTCTTATCACCGCATTTGGCGTGCACGAGAGTCGGCAAAGGAGAAGGTGTTTGGGAAGGTTGAGGAAACGTACAAGCATTTGCCACAGCTACTGAATGAATTAAAGCAGAGCGACCCTTCTTTAGTTGTACAGTACAAGATTGGATTGGATGGTTGTTTCCAGAGGGTGTTCATTACCTTAGGGGCATGTATTAGTGGTTTCAAAGATGGCTGCCGTCCAGTGCTGGGCATAGATGGATGCCACTTGAAAGGGTATTACACTGGGATCTTGGTGGCTGCAGTTGCCCTTGATGGGAATCATGGTTTGTTCCCAGTTGCCTATGGTGTTGTTGAGGGGGAGAGTATAGACTCGTGGACATGGTTTTTGCACAAGTTGAAAGACGCTATTGGAAATCCGACATGGATTACATTCATTTCTGATATGGAAAAGGGCATTGAGGTAGCTGCCCCAGATATCTTTCCAGGTGCCGAGCATAGGTAATTAAGTTTCTCCTTTTATAATGTTTGATCTACTGCTAGTTTTATTTTCCATAATGTATGAATTGAGTGACTATGTATTTTAATGACATTGACTATAGGTTTTATATTAATGATGAGATTGTAATTTCGAATTACTTGTAGGTTTTGTATGCGGCACCTTTACAGGAATTTTAAGAAGAAATGGCCGGGCCCAGGTTTCAAGAATGCTGCATGGGCAGCAGCAAAATCTTACACTGTTCAAGAATATAAAGCAGCTATATTTGAGATGAAGAAACTAGATCCACAGGCTGTTTCCTATTTAGAAAGTTTACGTTGTGCCTGGTCAAGATGTCATTTTAATGACAAGGGTAAGCTAAACTACATCACTAACAACGTAGCAGAGTCATTCAATTCATTTGTTGGTGATACGAGAGGCCTACCACTTGTAGACATGTTAGATGGAATTAGGCAGAAACTTATGGTGAAAATGGATCACAGGAGGAGACATGCACGTAGGATCAAAGAAAAGTTTGTGCCACGGGCTGTTGCCTATTTAAATGTAATTGTTAGGAAGTTGGGAAAATATGCAGTCAGATATTCCACTGATTTTATGGCTGAGGTGGAAGGTCCGTATGAGAGGTGTGTTGTTAAATTGGACGAGATGTATTGTTCTTGTCGTCAATGGCAAGTCAGTGGGCTGCCTTGCCAACATGTTGTTGCTGCTGTTGATGCACGTAGGGGCCTCCAAATTAATAATTTTGTTGATAGATGTTATTCAATTGAGACATATAAAGCCACATATGCAAAGTCAATACAACCATTGCTAGGTAAGAGCATGTGGTAGACTGTAGAATCTGTTGAGGTGCTTCCTCCTCGCTGCCAAAGACCCCGAGGTCGCCCTCGGAAGAAGAGGATTAGAGATGCTGATGAAAATCAAAAGGCACTTAGGAGATCCCATAAATGTAAAAGATGTGGACAATGGGGCCACCATAAAAATACTTGCAAAGAACCCCTCCCAGGACCAGAATCTGCAGTTACAGACATTGGCACTACTTCCACAACTGTGGCACGGAAGTAAGTTTGTATTGCAATTATGATTTGTATTTTATCTATTTGATTTGCTTTGTGCATAATATTGAAAGTTATGTTGTAGGCAAGGCCCAAGAAGATCACCTAGGTTCGTAAGTGGTAGGGCTACTCAGGCTCAAACTAGTGATGGTGGTGAAGGGCCACAAGTTGCAACTTCGGTTGGTCCAGGTCAGACCCACGGGAGGGCTAGGAGAGGTACCAGCAGGGGCAGCACTGAAGGAAGCAGTCGGGGGAGAGGTAAGTTAGCACACATGTTAAATTTCTAAATTGAAATAAGAATTAGACTGATATTAATACAAGTATAACTCATGTAGGTCGCACAATTTCGGTGGAGGCACCGGGCTCCAGCAGCACTAGAGGAGGAGACATTCGTGTGCACACGGTGATAAATATGGACAGTCAAGCATCCATTAACTTTGATCAGCATTCCTCCATGTTCAACTTCCAACAACTCCCGCCAAATTGTGAGTTTAAAATATACTTTTTAACTTGTAGGTAAAGATTATGTTATTTCTAATAGTTAACACCATCTCTTTGTCACACCTACATGACATTGGCTGATGTGAAGAATGTTGTTGCCGACCGGATGTGAAGAATGATATTGAAGAACAATATTTCATATCTGTTTTATGTGTTGTTGTCCTCAATGTAAACTCTTATGGATTGTGAAGTTTTGATGTAACTGATACAAGTATCTATTTATTTGTTGGTGATATGAATGATATTTGTAGTTTTGTGCTGGGCTTAAACCAGGTTTGAATGATAGATGGTTTGTGTTGGTTTGAAATGAATGATACATGGGTTGTGATGATTTGATATGAATGATGCAATGGTTGCAAGGGTAACTAACTGGTGCAGGTGCTGATGGTATATGCAAAAAGCCCTAATGAGAATTAGCCAAGAAATAATTATGTGATCTGCAAATAATGCTATTGACAGCAGCTGGTGTCATGCCAAAATCCAAACCCTCCATGAGAGGTCGACACTTCAAGCAAGAGAGGTTGACACTTCCTATGTACAGACTTTGTAATGTATAGACTTTGCTCAGTTCAGCAAGAAATGTATAGACTTTTGGAATGATGAAAATAATGCATTTTCAATGAAGATGCCCTGCATCTGTGTGTTACATGTGAAGAGGTCGACACTTCAAGCAAGAGAGGTCGACAGAGAGGTCGACACTTCCTATGTACAGACTTTGCAATGTATAGACTTTGCTCGATTCAGCAAGAAATGTATAGACTTTTGGAATGATGAAAATAATGCATTTTCAATGAAGATGCCCTGCATCTTTGTGTTACATGTGAAGAGGTCGACACTTCAAGCAAAAGAGGTCGACACTTCCTATGTACAGACTTTGCAATGTATAGACTTTGCTCAGTTCAGCAAGAAATGTATAGACTTTTGGAATGATGCAAATAATGCATTTTCAATGAAGATGCCCTGCATCTTTGTGTTACATGTGAAGAGGTCGACACTTCAATGTATAGACTTTGCAATGTATAGACTTTGCAATGCGACAGTAATGTATAGACTTTGCAATGATTTGGTCCGATGTATAGACTTTGCAATGTATAGACTTTGTAATGTATAGACTTTGCAATGACTTTGCAATGTATAGACTTTGCCAATGTATAGACTTGGCGTTATGAAGCACAGACTTCACCGATGTATAGACTTGGTCTGATGTACATACTTGACCGATGTACAGACTTGGTTCGATGTACATACTTGACCGCTGTACAGACTTCACCGATGTATAGACTTGCTCAGTTCAGCAAGAAATGTATACACAAAAATGTATAGACTTAGAGTGAGTGTGCATGCATAACGATGTACAGACTTGTGTGTGCGTGCATGCAACAATGTGTAGACTTAGTGTTTGTGCATCTAGCCAATGTAACAAAGCTTCTGTTACATGTCAAGAGGTCGACACTTCAAGGAAGAGAGGTCGACACTTCAAGAGGTCGACACTTTAAGTCCACGAAATTTTAGGTCATTTGACCACGGTTGACCAGGATGGTATAAACTCTCATCCACTCTCACCCATTCACTCTCACCCAAATAATAGGTCACCCCCCTCCCCCGGTTCACCTTCTCATTCTCACATCTTGTGGCCGCCAACATCACTCCAACCGGTGGAGGCTCCCTTCGAGAGGTCGACGGCCGCCAACATCTCGTGAGTGCACCTCTTCCTCTTGCCACGCCCTTCTTCCCTTCCATCCCCTTGTGCCCTATTTCTGCAAATGGCACCACCGGTCACCAGAGGGAAGAAAGAAACAGCCGCCGCCGGAGGAAAACAAGCCATAGGTCCAGATTCTATAACAAAGGAACCACGGACGAAGTGGCTCCATGACTGGCCGGCTGCACAGGGAGGACCACAAGACTCTGCTTCCGTCCGTGCACCCTCGCCACAGTCGGATGCCCCTCCTCGGAAGAAAAGGTCAGCTTCCCGCAAGACCTCTACAGCGTAGGAACATCCTGTTACAAGGAGAAAACCAGTAGTCTGCATATCTTCCAGAGAAAAGGAACAAGCAGCTACAAAGAAAAGGTTGTCCACCAAAGAGAAAGGCAAGGAGGTCTAGGACCAATCTGATTTCGATCCCTCATGGATACTATTTCCACGGTATGTAGATTTTTCTGACCAAGATATGCTACATGATTTTCCTGAACTGTTACCTATATTTGAATTTCAAGGCTGGGTTGAGTTTATGAGTACACATACAGTGTACTATCCTAAACTAGTCCAGGAATGGTATCAAAATGCATGGACTGAAAAAGATGGTCAGGTGTGGACTGTGGTTCAGGGTGTGACCATTCCTGTGCAACCCCGTTTATTTTACAAGACATGGCACATTCCTAAACAAGGATTGACAGAACAAGAATTCCCCTATGATTTGGAAGAAGTATACACTACTATAGCTGGGAAACCTATCAAGTCTGACATTCGTATAACATCCATAAGCACCAATCAGTTCCCTCCTTTGCAACGCCTACTACATCACATGCTCACTACGATCATCACACCACAAGGTGGAGGGAGAAGCAGACTTACTGAGACTCAACGGTTTTTACTTTATTGTATGTTAAAACATGTGAAAGTATGCCTCCCCAAAATAGTTATGCATGTGATGTCTGGATGCTTTGCGAAAAAAAGAACTCTACCCTATGTTGGTGCCTTGACTGCTGTGTTCATCAAGGTTGGAATTTCATTGGAAGATGAACCTGTTCAGATAATTCCAAGGACCAATGTCTACTGTCAGAAATTCATTTGCACGTTTATGCATTACAAGAAGAAAGGAAACATGATAGTAAGAGATCTTCCAAGCTATGATACATTACAAGGTCCAACAGTTCCCTCAACCGAACCTCAGGCTACTCTAGACACACACATTGGAGCTATAGTTCCTTTTGGAACATCTCCACCCTCTTCACCTCCTCAGATGTTCAGAGAGTCAGATGCACCTCCAGAGTTCCATACACAAACATCTGCACCAGATCAAGCCGGCACAAGCTCCAATCATTCTCTTCATTCCCATATGATGAAATATATGCAGGAGCAATTTACTGTCATGAAAAGTGAAATTTTTAAGCTGAACTCCAATCAAGATATTATTCATACCCAACTAGTATATGTCAGTGCACAGCTGCTTCCTATTATGAATGAACTTAAGGAATTCCGTGCAGACATTTAGATGAAAAACACTGAACTTCAACAGCAAATTCAAGAGCTTTCTGTTCAACATTCACAGTTCCAGGATGCAGTAGTTCACATCTCCTCGCAGCTTAGTTCCCAGCATCTAGTCGGCTCCAGTTCTGATATTCCCTCTACAGTCACAGCTCACTTCGATCATTTATTGAACACTATGCAGCACTGGGCTACGGACATAAATACACAGATTGCACATGTTCAAACATCTGTCAAGCAGACAAACCAACTCATGAATAGCAAATTTGCCTCACTGGGGGTTAAGGTATCAAAGCTTATTCGAGATGTTCCAACAGCAATCCCTTTGAATAAATCAAGAGGATCCGGTTCAAGATCTAGGTCAGCACCGCCTCCTACTCTGCGTTCGTGAATGGTACCCTTTTGCTTGATGACAAAGGGAGAGACATACATAGTTCTACATGCATATCATGCATTAAGAATCTTTTTGAATCATGTCATTTCTATTTTTGCACTTATTGTAACAATCCTTTGTGATTGAACGAGATGCCTCTTTGTCAATGCATGAATTGTCTTGTTTTGTCCATGTCTGGAATCACCTATTGAGAATGAATGGAATGGGTTATTAATGAATACACCGTTTTGACTATATGTCTTGATTATTAAGAGCATAAAAGGTCGACCTCTCCATTAGGGGGTGTCGACACCTCTCCAGCCTTTTCTGTCAGGATCATGGGCTGCAAGCTAACAGAACGTATATCTGTCTGCATCCAACCACCACAGTCACTTTGAACATCTTTTAATGACGTTGTTCATTCCCACAAGCCTTTATTTCATTTTGGATGATGATGGCCAGAGATGCTGATGATGATGACACCTCACTCTTCACACATGTCTGTGAAACATGGGCATGAGCAGGTGAAGCATGCACTGGCAGGCATTTGGTCTGGAAATGAGCTGGTGAAGCATACACATGGGGCATATAAGACTAACGATAATAAGTGGCATTACATTCTAGTAAAGACGATTACATGTCCAATATAGGACTTACATTGCATACGTCTCTCTTAAACACGTTCACTTGAATAGGTAAATGACAAATAGTACAAATATGACAAAATACATCAGTAATTTTAAGTTTTTCAATTGCAACTCTATCCTTTCTAATTTCTTTGTCATGCATTCTTCCATCGCCTTCAGTTGATATTTGACATCCACAACATTATACGTAGTATCATCAACCCACTCAAAGAAACCGCAATCCCCGTCAGTATTTGCATACGGACAATAATAGAAACGCTTGCCTTTCGACCTCTCACGATTTGAGACGTAAACCCGACAATTACCCCTTCTACAGTTGCATTCCATCGGCGGCACACGAGATGAGACACAGCTCCTCGAGACAACTACATCCCACTAACATTTGATGACTGCATACGACACGAACAAGTTATTATCACTGTAAACATAGATGTGGAGAAAAATCTAGCCATCAAAATAGCATACCATTTCAGACATGGGGAGAATAACAAGGGTCGATTTGTCGTGTTGGGCGTGATGGCAAGGGCCGGCGGTGGTCGGTGGGCCGTCGGCGGTAGGCCGTCAGCGTCGACCGGTGGGGCTTCTGCGGCTGGGGCCCTGCGGTGGGGCGTCTGCGGCGGCCGGTGGGGGTAGTCCGCAGCTTGCAACGGCGGTGGGGCGTCTGCGGGGGTGAAGGGTTTCACTGGGAAAGGGTCATGAGTAAGGGTAGTTTAGGATTTTCAACTTTTTTTAACGGAAGGATGGAATATTCCATCGAATATCCAATTGTTTTAACGTCGGTGAACTACACGGGCCTTTCTGTAAGAGTTACATGATTTTAAGGACTTTTTAAACAATAGAGAGATTGTAGGGACTAAAAAATAATTCGTCATATTTATAGGGACTAATATGCAAAAAACCCAAATAATAATAATAATAATATGATAAAATATGTACGTGTCTAGACGCGTCCATTAAAAAAAGAAAGAATATATATATATATATATATATATATATATATATATATATATATATATATATATATATATATATATATATATATATATATATATATATATATATATAATGAGGAACAATAATTCAAAAACATTTCACTTCGCATTTATTTCATTAAAACAGCAGAGTGAGCTACATTAGGGGCTTAGGCGCTTTAGGTCTTAACTTTAAGGCTTCGCACAACACTATCGGGCAACGCAGCGGATAACAAAAATTCATTTTGCCCGATCCCGGTGCTATGGAAAGTTTAATCTGTGCTCTAATCAGTGTTTCTTAGACCCCAACCCGCCTAATTACAGGTTGCGTATTTCACCTTGCGCGAAACGACGCTGTCCGCGATGCCCGATGCAGAATACCGAGCCGTACAGCTGTACGGCCTCTAGAGCAGATCCACACGGACCCTTGCACAGCGACGGTACCCCCCCCCCCCCCCCGGCACGACCTTCCCCGACTCTATCATCTTCTGGAGAGAGAGAGAGTGAGAGAGCAAGAGGGAGAAAGGGGGGAGGCTAATCCTCCTTCTTTGGCCTTAACTGCTTGATTAGCCAAAGGGAAGGAAGAGTTCGAATGAACTCACGTAGGTGCCATATATATAGAATTTAGACCTTTTCTAAAGACCTCCAAAGGATCAAAATTGTATATATGACCTTTCCATTATTATACATATGTATTAAGCTCCATTTACACTCCTTTCCAAAAGGAATTAAAAGGAAATAATACATACATTTGTATAATAATAATCTATCACCCAAGAATCCATTGTGTGTGATCTTCTAGGCCCATAGTCACTCTAGTTTAAGGCCCATTATGTAATACCCCGATTTTAAAAATCTAAAATTTAATTGTAATAATTGAATTTTTAATCAAGATAAATGAATTTCAGAATTTAATATTTAATTCCTTAGTAAATAGAACTAGTGAATTTTCGACTACCTTATAAAAATTTAGAAAAATACTAATTGGGTCTAGAACGATGTATTTAGCAACTTTATCTTCTGGGTTTAACCCAACAAAAATCTATAATTATGTCTAATTAGTGGATTCAGCCCAAAACTGTACACTTAGTTCACTATACCTGACCTTAACTTAAAACGCAAGATTTGAGCTTAATGCTCAACCAATGACCCCAAATCCTTTTATAAATTTAATTAGACCTTATTTGAATTATTTTAGTAATTTAATAGGAATTATTTGAAATTATTTGAATTTGTTTGAATTTATTTGAATTAATTAGATTAATTCTTTAATAATAGAATAAGTCACTTTTTGACTATTTTATAAAAATCCATAAAAATTGTATTCTTATATAATCCATTTCGTTTAACATTTTTGTCTTCTAGAGCTAAGCCTAATAAAATCATTAACTAGGCCTAATCAATGGGTTAAGTCAATTTTTCACACCTCCCTAACCCAAATTCGTGTTCATTGTTAACCCCAACTTAGAACGTCAAATTCGAGCTCATTTCTCAACCAAATGAGGTGATTGCAGAGGTAAATGAAAGGTATTATATAGAGGAACATTTCCCCTCTCATAATGCCACGAAATCTTTACCATATGGTAAGTATTTGGGCGCGCAAGAGCTTGGTCAACGTTGGCGGCGGTGTTTGGAACACGCCACTTGCTTGGTCGATTTCACCCTTCCTGGAAGGATCCAGAAGGAGTATGACCTATTAAAAGAAAGCTCTATGTGTCTAGATTCATTTGGTAGCTGTGGTGTTCGCAGAGAATTCAGATCTGGAGAGATCTCTTGCGATAATTGGAGGAGGGTCCGAGTTCGTGGGTTTTTCTTAGGCCTTTCTTCTTCCTTCGATTGAGGTAGGTAATCTTGGCCAAAATATGCAAGTAGATATATCAAATTGTTCCCCTCTTCGTTATCTTTCCAGTGATAGTAAAAGCCCCAAATGTTATTAGGTATGGAGTGAGATATCGTGGAATTAGTGAAGGGCTGTCAACGTACGTTCTTGGTTCCAACTTCTTAGTTTCTCTTCGATTCAGGTAGGTTATAATAGCCCAACTTCTAATTAACATATATGAATGTAATCAGTAGCATGTTAACTTTCTTTTAGCATTAAAAGCCCCAATTTTTATAGATCATGCTTAGAGTATTTCGTGTTTTATTAGAAGCATGCTAAAAAGCTAGGTTTTTCATGTGTTCTTCATAGAATAGGTTGTATTTCATTTGATTTCTGTCGAAATTCATGTTTCAAAACTGTGTTTTATGACCCTAGCATGTATATTAAGAACCCTAGAGCATATGGTTAATATCCCAATACATTTAGACCCCAAATCATGGAGTTTTTCATGTTTTACGGAAGCCCATTCGAGTCTGGAAACCCAGGGGTCGACCCCATGGGTCGACCCATACCACCCAGCAAGCAGAAATTTTCTGCCTTGCATGGGTCGACCCATGGGGTCGACCCATCACCAGACTGGCTCCTGGAAGCCCCAGGGGTCGACCCAATGGGTCGACCCATGCCTTGTAAACCCGTTTTAAGTTGTTTTGTGACCCGGGGATCGATCCGGATCATTAGGGGATCGACTCATCCAACTTAATACATTTGAAAACTATATTTTTGAGGAACTAATGACCTATTCATGTACCCATTTGATTTCGATTTACATTGGTTCCTACATTCGATTATGGTATTAAAACATGCCGTTTACCATCTCCTTTGCAACACATACAATGGTTAAATAGAAACCCACATGATTAGTGGTTAATTATGTAACTAAATCTCTGTTAATGCATGTTATTACACTCTTGTGCGAGCTTGTTCCTTACCTTACCATCTTGAATCATCTTTTTGGCAATTGTCTTAATGCAAATGATAATGGATAATCCTTGGTATATGAACTTGGTAATTAGGATTAAGTTGATTGTTAAGTTGCTGTTTTAGTCGTTATTACTCCAGTATAATGGATTGCTTACACACTTGAACAGTACACTGTCAGCCGTTCTTTCTTGACCCCGTGGACCAAGTTTTGGTCCAATTCTTGTAACGCGGCATAGAAGTAACTGTATAACCGAGTTTTTGTTTTAGTGAATCAAAGGACAAGTTAGTCCTTAAATCTCACACTTGTGGCAGTAATTTATCTGATTAATTGGCCATTAAAGATTGACTGAATGTCTAGACGGATGGGGCTTTGGACCCACTAAATCATTGCCAACGCACCGTAGGGGCCCGGTCTGGTCCTGGGGAGAGCGCCCGAAAAATTATTGAGCCCATGGGATGTTAATGACATGGTGAGGCATTGCACCGAAATACTTGCTTGTTTGTTGCGTCAATGACAAAAATATCTCGTTACTTGTTACTTGTTACTTGATCGTGCTTGGATTGTTGTTCACATACTTGCTTGTTTGGCCAATTCTCAATTCTTTATTACTATCTCCTGTGGTAAATTTTGTACTTGCTATCTAATTATTTCTTGTCATCATTATATTTCTTGACCTTGCAAGATCTTTGTATTACGATGTTTTATAGTACCGTCCTTTATTTTTTTCATTTAGCATGGCATATGAAAATGTTATTAAACTGTTAATCACGTAAACTTGCATGTTATTTCCTACTGAGCGTCAGCTCATAGTTGTTGTTCCCCCCTTTCCAGGCTATTCAGGTGACGATGCGCATACCGATGGGGAAGGGCAAAAGTGATGTCTTTTGAGTGTATTTCTTAGTGGATGCCGAGTTGGCATGATTGTTTACCTCTAGTTATTTCCTTAGAGTTGTGTTAGCACTTGTTACTTTTGGAGTCAGTTGTTGTATTAGAATTCAGATTTGGAAGTCATGTTGATCGTGTATTAGCCGTGTTGGTTATTGTAATAATTTGGAATCATCTTGATCAATAGTTTTGCATCTTCCTTAGCACTTGTCTAATCGTTTAGCTTAGAATATTTATTTGCTTTCTAGCTAGTTTCTAACTATACGTCCCGATATTCCACGTCGGGACATGACACATTAACTTCTAATTTTTAATTAGAAGTAAATTAAACGTATTATTCGCTTCTACAAGAGCCGAATAATAGTTTAATTCATTCCGAACCTTCGATCATGTTGGGTCAAAGAAATCCACGTGATCCTAGAAGACGCCGGGTTTAAACCAGCCTGTCTAGTACCTATAAGTCCATAGTTACTGCATCGATATAATCCCTCGCTCCTTCTATAAGTCTGGTACGATCGAGGGTATGGTTTCTGTCAAACCCCATGATCGTGCCATTTGACTATGACCTCCTTAAAGTGTATGACGTCCGTTCTAAACGAACTCACACGACCCTGGCCAGGGATTTAACAGAGCGTCAATGTCATGACCCATTAACTGTCTGATATATACCCGACAGTGAGCGATCCCTTCTTGACCATTGACGATCTTCACACGTATCCTGGAGTGGTTAATGACTCGGCAACTCATGACTTATGGTTAAAGTCACATAGCCAAGTAATTAAACCATTCCAATCCTTGTGTAAGATCCGATCAATATCTCAGGTCAAAGGACCAACGATACTACTGAGACCGTTGGATCTTCAGTTGACATTAGGTATAATCAACCATCTGAAGATCCAATAGCGGATCAGTTCAGTGTACATCCTCCAAATACATACACCTACACATATGTGTTGGTGCCCCGCACCAATAACCATGAGACTGGTCACTAACACATCATGTGTACTGGTTTAATAGGTAATCAAAGTCCCCGAGTGATTACCCTCCAACCATGAACAGTTTAAGGTATGTGTTCATGTAAAGTCAGTCTCATAATCAAGATCCCATCTCGAGTTGACTTTACAACCACATATCCTAGGGACAACGTAAAGTAACACAATCGCATATTTACGCTCAAATACCACTTTATTAATAACGAACAAGATCGTACAACTATTGGGCCTACCCGACCCGAAATTGGCATGTAGCACACCAACACTAACAATAACTTCCCCAGTTCGATTACATAAGCCCTCCACAACTCGCATTCTTCCTCTACATGCACTAATGCCTTTCCCGGGATGCTCGTCTTCCACGACATTTTGATGGCCCTCACCTCCTTTGCATCGCCTTCCGCGCCCAACTCTCTCTTCCTGAGAGGAGCGATGCCAGATAACGGTGGGAACGAATGACGGGGAAGGTCGATTTGAATGCAGCACCGATGCGCGTTGTAAAGAACAAACTCAGTCGCGCTAATAAGTTAGAGTCCAGCTTCGGGGGAAGACCTCGTGAGGAGTTCGCGCGAGAGTAGGCATGCCGGTGCACAATTGAAGAAGCTTTGCGTCATAGTTCTAAAGTGAGACCTCCAGTCCTCACATTTCCTCAGCCACGGAACGCGGTTCACTATATTACCACCAAAGCCTAACACATCGGCTATGTGGTAAAGGGGGCATTGTTGAAAGATCTTTGAGGCAGTTGGCATCCCCTCGCGGTGATCAAATTTGAAATGTAAATCAACCCATCAATTCAGAAGAAGTGCGCAACCAAAAAGAGGCTTACCCATGCTGGAAGTAGTAAGGCCACTGTAAAGGTAAGCAAGGACGGCAGGACCCACCCTTTTGCAATTCCAAATGCCGCAAATCGCACTCAGCTGATCTTCCTCCACTATGTTGTCGGTATGAGGGAATAAGAGAGCACCCGCCAAACAGATTATGAATCCCTTCATGACTCCTTCCAAACGATCATCATCTGGTAATCCTCTCAGGGCATCCATGACCCATTCCGCGAGCTTTTGCAGGTTAATTCCCTTCTGAGTCTGGACGTTTCTAACAGCACCAGACGGCATGAAGCTTTCGAGGACGTCCTCAGAAGTCATTTTCTTCAGCATCGGTATGATCTTTATCCTTTCATCTCCTTTGAATCTTTTCAACCCAAGCAGGAGTTCCACCTCCTCTAGAAACATGGTCGCCTCGAAGGTGGTGAAAACGAAAGTATGAGTCTGAGGATGCTAGATCTCCACCAGCGCACCCATAGCCGCCCAGTCCATGCGAATCTTTTCGTAATGCTTGGCGTGAACCAGGAGCCCTTGAAGATGCCACCACGTAATTATGGCCCTGATGCCGATGGAGAGGTTAGAATTTAGCTTTGAAAGTCACGGCAGTTTGGAAAATTTCCTTGGGCTTGGGAAGAAGGGATACGGCTGGAAAAGAAGCAGAAAAACAAAGGAGGAAAGAGGTGAAACAGAAGTCGTACATGAAATTTGAAATGAATCAACTCACCATACGTGACTGGATCATCTCACTCAGATGTCCTCCGAGGTCGGGGAGCCGCCTGAATTCACTACTAGGTCTGCTCCTCTTCATAGGGCGGGAAGACTCACCTTCCATCTTGAAGAACCCAAGATTCTTCTCCTCCTCCTCTTGAGTTTCAAGACTCTCCTTAGTGCATTTGGCTGAACTGGGCAAGGGGGAGTACTTATAAGAAGGGAGGGGTGTAAAAGCCAAAACGCGTCACATCAATAATGAGTCGTCGTTGTTGACTTTAGCAAAAGTATTTTATCTTGATCTCTCTTGTACTGTGGTGCAACTCTGCTGCTTTTAATAATGTTGATCAAAGCATGTTTCAATAATGGACACCACTGTCCCATCATGTGCCACCATTCGGTAACTATTCCCCCCATGTCATGCATTCTATTATATATGATATTTACGCTATTAGAACATGTCAAGGGCCTTGCGACCTGAACGAATCTGGAATTTGAGTTCCCCTTCAACAAAAATAGTGATAATTTCATAAGATTTTGAGTTGTACGGATAGGCTGTTAAGTTGTGAAAGCGTGGGGATGATGGTTCCGTTCAGTGAGTTGGTGTGTGGATAAACGGATCCCGGCTCAGTATCAGCTCACCGGATTGGTATCCTGACCCATTCTTAACAACTTGACAATATTATCCTTGGCTATCTTCTATTTTAATTTATTTTAAGTTTTCCTTTAAACCCAACATGCATTCATGTAATACTTTGATTCTATTGTGGAAGATCATTCAAAGTAATTCGATTGTGAAGGCCGCCGTGCTTAATTCTTATAATATGAGATATTCCATTCCGAATGAAGTATTGAGTTTTCTTGAGACAGTCTTGGGCTGTTCTTCCTAAAGAAACTCTTGTTTAGACTGATCCTCAAATGTTTCTTTACTTTTACTCCATTTGACCCACCTTGGCCGCAGCACTTCCACATTGGCTGGTAACCCCTCCCCAAAGGTGAAACCTGCAGGTTTACGACCCATGTACTTCCACACATAGAAGTTTGTCCCTTTTTCTACTTGTGCCTGAGCGCACATTTTTCCCTTCCTTGTTTGATTTTCGTTCAAGCAATTGTTGAATTCGGAAGACCTTCTTCAAGGTCGCTTCATTAAAACTCTGAAAACATTCCAAACCATAATTTTGAAAGCGTGTCTCATCACACCTTGGCATCTACTTTTCAGTCCGCTCGCACTCCATTTCATTTCACTCCTATGCCACTCCACTACGTGCCGCTCCCTTGCAAAGCAGACGCCAAGGCGGGGCAGCTGTAGACACGCCGTTCTTGACATTATCGTAGGTAAATCTCATATTACACCATGATACCACAAGGTTGCCTTCACATTTTTAATTACTTTGGTGATTTCCTATTTTTATGAATTTTTTTACATTATTTTGAATTTTTTCGTGAAAAGTCTTTGACGTGTCAAGGACCCTAGACGTCTCACTTTAAGGCGCCCAGGAGCCTAGACGCCTTGTTCAGAGCCTCATGCAGCGCGCACGTGGCACCGCTCCGACCGTTTAGTTTGACATTTCGAATAAATCTAATCATATGCACGTCTTACCGACCAGACGCGCCCTTCGAGAGTCACGGTTACACGTTGAAACCACGCGCTTTCTCCACTGTCGACGGTTTTCGACGGTGATTCGATGGGCAAAAATAGGCGCGTCCGGGGTCCCGGACGCCTCTTTATTGAGACGTCAAGATGGTTGGACGCCTCAATAAATAAAAATAAAAAAAATAATATGGAGGCATCCAACATCCTGGACGCCTCAACATTGAGGCGTCCCGAAGCCTGGACGCCTCAATCACTTTCCCCTCTATAAATAGAGTACCCCCTCCCTTGAAGGGAGGGGGCTTCAGATCTGACAAAGGAAGGAGAGACTCTGTCGGATCCCATTTCTAACCCGTGGGTCTTTGCAGGGGGAGGTTATGCCGGCTACTTGGGTGTCCGCGCTCGCGAGAGGAAGGTTAGCTCCGTCCATTCTGCTTCCACGTCATCCCTACGCTGTTGAAGCTCTGCCGAATCCCGCCATCGGCATCTTCAATAAGCCATTCTCTCCTCTTCTCTTTTGTCATTTCTGTCGCATGCATCATCCCGCCATCTGTCATCTCCCTTCATAAGAGAGATCCGTTTCTTTACGCACATTTGCATGATCTTCCATTTATCATACCATCTTCCTCATACTCGTGTCTAAGTGGGGTTTAAAAACAACACCAATCAGGTGTGTGTGTGTCTCGCCACGATTTAACCATTTTTCATTACGAGGGACTAATACTACACTACCATTGTTTCTGATCCACCTGTTATCTGTCTGTTTCTTCTTTTACAAGGGTAACCAAGGAAAGCCCTCTCCATCGGCCGGTCAAAGGGAGAGGAAGAAGTAACCCCCCATCTCCTGCTTTTGAGGTAGGCGCGATCACTTTCTTTATTTTGGGGTCTCCGGCCCCTAGCGATCACATCATATTCTCAAGGCCGCGGAGAGTCATTTCCCGCAATGGCCGTTTAAATTTCTGTCACTTATATTTTGTGTTGTAATTATATCTATTATATTCTCGAGGCCGCGGCGAGTCATTTCTCGCAATGGCCATTTAAATTTCTGTCACTTACATTCTGTGCTTCTCATATCTGCTCATATTCTTGAGGCCGCGGCGAGTCATTTCCCGTAATGGCCGTTTAAATTTCTATCATTTATATTATGTGTTATTCTAGCATCTTCTCATATTCTCGAGGCCGCGGCGAGTCACTTCCCCCAATGGCCATTTAAATTATTGTCATTTAAATTCTACGCTATTCCCATCCCCCGAGGTCGCGGAGAGTCATTTCCCGCTATGGCCATTCAATCCCCATATCTGGTTACGTTGCATCTGTTCTGCACACCTCACTGGAGCAATCTCCCGTGGTGGTCTCTCTGCTTCTCTCTCTCTTTTTCTGTGTCGTAGCAAAACGAGCCGGCACGCTCCGCTTCGCCTCCGCCGCAATCCGCGTGACGTCGCTCACAGCAGGTTGTACCACCAAAACCTGAACTTGTTACGTGATCGACCTGCTTGAATTACTGTACTGTGAGTCACGGCTCAATCTGAGTCATGGCTCAATGTGGACTGACTGAGTCTTGAACGGTTAGAATCGAACCGTTTTACTCAATAGACGGCCCATTATGAACCGTGCATTCCCTGGCCGAGTGCTACTTACATTGGTCGATTAACCTTATCCTATCTTCGACCAAATCATTTTTGGATCGACCCAATAAGCCCTAGGTTGACCAGTGGAGAGTGGGCTGGACCCTGGTTCAGTTCTGCCCCACTTATGGGGGCCCGGAGCCCATTTTTGGGTGGATTTCTAGTCTTCTAGTTAGGCCCAGTTGAGCGGCCTGATTAGAACCATCCATATACTAGAGCGGGTCTTATTGGACCATTCGTCCATTGAGCGGCACTGTAAGGACCGTTTACCTTGTTCTTGGGCTTCCAGCTCTTCTAGCCAGGAGCGGCCCATTATTGACCGTCCTTTCATCTTAGCGGCCCAAAATGGATCGTGTATCTTCTGGAAAATGTTTTCCGTGGTTATTGTGTTTGAATTCACAGACCTGATTGGTTCTTGATAATTTGAACTTTCTGGTCAAAATATCTCTTCACTTACCCTTGGAAATCTCCGAGGTAAGTTCTACACTTAAAATTATTGGCCATTTAACTTGATTAAATTCTTGACATAATTTGGATCTCGGATCCATTAAATCAATGCCAACGCATCATAAGGGTCCGGTCTGGTCCTGGGAGGAGCGCCCGAAAAGTACTTGTGCCCCGGAGAGTTTGAATGATATGGTGAGACATTGCACTGAGTGCATGACTAGCGTGATGTCTACGACAGTAATCTATTACTTGAATCTTTTCTTGACTTGGTTAGTTCCTGCTTGTTGGCCAATTTCCAGTTATATCATGAGCTTGCTTTCTCTTTATTATGTTGTTTCGTCATATCATCATTTCGTTTCGTTACTTATTTTCTCGCATATAATTATAATTAATTGGTTAATCACTTAAACTTGCCTGTTATTACCTACTGAGCGTTCGCTCACCCAGTTGTTCCCCTTTTCAGGTAGCTCAGGTGAGGATTCACAGACCGATGTGGACGGGCAAGAGTGATGGCCATGGAGCGAACCTGTTAGAAGCGTGTGGAGCCAGTCATAGTTGTTTGTGTCTATTTATGTTTTAGAGTGTGATGGAAGAATTGTAATTCGAAGTCAGCAATTGTAATAGTGTCAAGTGGATGTTAAGTTGATAGTTTGTTTCAGTGGGTTATGTGATTGGAATATGGATTATTTAAGTGTTATTTAGTGAATGAAGTTATTTTCTGTTCATGGTGTTGTATTGACCCTTAGCGTTAGCATATCATGTCTGTAAATCAACATATTATTATTAAGTGTTTCTACTGCCGGGTCGGGGCGTGACAGTTAGGTGGTATCAGAGCCTAGGTTTCTAATATTCCTATGTTTTCTCAGTTCTAGGGTTCTAAGTGATGTCGTATAACCTATAATCTTATTATAAGTCTAAGAATCCAACCTAGTGAGATTGGGTTGAGTTAATAACTTAATTTAAAAACTATCCCTTCTAAATGATCCTAAAATAATTTATTCTACGTGTAGGACATTCTAATGGCATCCGAGCGCGCGCAATGGCGAGACATGCGGCGAACGGTTCAAGGACTTACTCGGGCCTTGCAGCAAGTGGCCCAAGGGGGAGCGGCGAACCACAGAGCTGGCGATCTTCACCGGAACTTTTGTGGGATGAATCCCCCGCGTTTTGGAGGCTCGACCGATCCCGATGAAGCCGAGCATTGGCTAAAGGAGATGGAGAGGATCTTTGAAGTGATGCAGTGCAGTAACCAGGAGCGTGTTCTTTTAACGACCTTCCAGCTGGAACGTAATACGAGAACATGGTGGGATGTAGCGAAGGCTATCCTCGATAATAGACAAGTTTCATGGAAAGAGTTTGAGGAGCTCTTTAATAGTAAATATTTTTCTGATAGAGTGCAAGAAAGGAAAGCGGCTGAGTTTACGGCTTTGAAGCAGCGTAATCTATCTGTGGCTGAATACGAAGCTCAGTTCTCTCGATTATCTCGTTATGCCACTTACTTCATATCTACGGAGAAGATGAAGGCCACGTGTTTTCTCAACGGACTGAAGTTACATTATATTAATCAGTTTGCACCATTGGAAATTTCGACGTATGCAGAGATGGTGAGGAAAGCTCAAGTCTTGGAAGACACTTTGGAGATGACGGAGAGAATCCGTGGGAAGAATGTCAAGCAGGAACAACCTACTGGATCCGGGAGTGCCAAACCCGGCAATGGCAAGAAGAGGCCTAATGGCGGGTCTGGATCATGGAAGAACAAAATGCTGAAGAATGAAGATAAGAAGCCTAGCCCGATTATGCCGTTTAAGGGCGTGTGCAAGCATTGTGATCATCTAGGTCACAAGATGGAAGAGTGCTGGCGCAAGCTGGGCGCCTGTTTACGTTGTGGTAGTAGGGACCATCGTATCCCTGAGTGTCCCCTTTTGTCTGATCAAGCTACCCCAACTAAGCCCCAAGGAAACAAGAAGCAACAGGGCAAGCTCCAAGCCCTACAGGAAGATGATGCATGAACCACCGAGGAGGGTGGACTCGTTGAAGGTACTCTTATTATACATGATAAGCCAGCATTCGTTCTCTTTGATATCAGCGCCACTCATTCTTTTATTTCTCAAAAATTTGCTAAGTCTTTTGCTGTGAAGCCGATCTTGATGAATTCCCCGTTACAGATTTCAACCCCTATTGGTTCAAGTTCAGCAATTAAGTATTTCTATCCTTCTAGTAAAGTTATGATTAATGAACAAAACTTGCCAGCTGACTTAGTTTGCATGGATATGAAAGATTATGATATAATTTTAGGAGCAGATTGGTTGGCTAAGTATGAGGCCAATGTTCATTGCAGTTCTAATTATGTGTCTTTTTCTAGACACCCTGGACTTTCTTTTATAGGGGTTAGGCACCATAAGTTCGTGCCACTTATTTCGGCCCTTCGAGCTGATAAGTTGATGAGGAAATGATGTCAGACTTTTCTAGCCTTTGTTTATGTGACCCCTGAGAAGAAGATCGAGATTAAGGATATTCATATCGTTCGAGATTTTCTGGATGTCTTTCCTGATGATTTTCCAAGACTTCCGCCTTAGAGAGATGTTATCTTTTCTATTTATTTATTTTCTGGCGTGACCCCTATTTCTAAAGCTCCTTATCATATGCCTCCCGCGGAGCTGAGGGAATTAAAGCAGCAGTTAATGGAATTACTCGAGAAGGGGTTCATTCCTCCAAGTACATCCCCGTGGGGAGCTCCAGTATTATTCGTCCGGAAGAAGGATGGATCGATGAGTTTGTACATCGATTATCGGCAATTGAACCAGCTGACTATTAAGAATAAATACCCATTGCCGAGAATTGACGAACTATTTGATCAGATAGCAGGAGCTCAATATTTTTCTAAGATCGATCTTCGATCTGGATATCATCAATTACGGATCAAGGATGAGGATATCTATAAGACGGCATTTCGTAGCAGGTATGGGCATTTTGAATTTGTAATAATGCCTTTTGGATTAACGAATGCACATGCAGCTTTCATGCAGTTGATGAACAATGTGTTTCGGCCCTATCTTGATCGATGGGTCGTTGTGTTTATTGATGACATGTTGATTTATTCTAAGAATGAGGAGGAGCATGCTGAACATCTAAGGATGGTGTTGTAAATATTGAAAGACCATCAATTATACGCCAAGTTTAGTAAGTGTGAATTATGGTAGCAAGAGGTGTCCTTTCTAGGGTATATTATTACAAAGGAAGGTATTTTTGTTGATCCCTCGAAGGTAGAGGCAGTGAAGAATTGGGATAGGCCTACTAATGTGACTGAAGTTAGAAGTTTCCTAGGCCTAGCAGGCTATTATCGGAGGTTTATTAAGGATTTCTCCAAGATTGCGGTGCCTTTGACAAGATTAACCTGCAAGGAGAACAAATTTGATTGGTCAGAGGATTGCCAGTGAAGCTTTCAGACCTTGAAGAAATGTCTAACTACTGCCCTTGTTTTGGCTTTACCATCTGGGGAAGGAGGTTTTGTGGTATATACTGATGCTTCAGGCATTGGTTTAGGTTGTGTGCTTATGCGGCACGGGAAAGTGATAGCCTATTCTTCTAGATAGTTGAGGAAGCATGAAGAGAACTATCATGTTCATGACTTGGAACTTGCAGATGTGGTGTTTGCCTTGAAAATATGGAGGCACTAATTGTATGGAGAGACATTTACGGTGTTCTCAGATCATAAGAGTTTGAAGTATTTATTTTCTCAGAAAGAACTCAATATGAGGCAGAGGAGATGGCTGGAGTATTTAAAAGACTTTGACTTCTCTATAGAATATCATCCTGGAAAGGGAAATGTAGTAGCAGATGCTTTGAGTCGCAAGCTAATAGCTAAGTTGTCGCATCTCATGTTGCAAGAATGGAGACTGTTGGAACATTTAGCTAGTTTGGATCTTAATGTTGACAAGGATCGGGTTACGATCGCTCAGATTCAACTCAGACCAAAATTGTTAACGGAAATCAAGTCTTTGCAAGACAATGACCCAGAGTTGGTAGAGATCAAGGAGAGTTTGAGTAACATACCTGATTTCACGATAGCTGACGATGGCAGATTATTATTTCAAGTAAGGACCTGTGTACCTGATGTAGCTGAAATAAAGAATAAGATTCTCGAAGAAGGTCATAGATCCAGATACACTATTCATCCAGGAGCTACTAAGATGTTTAAAGATTTGAAAAGATCTTTTTGGTGGCCGAATGTGAAGAAGGAAATTACAGAATCCGTGAGTAGATGCTTGGTGTGTCTGCAAGTCAAGGCTAAGTATTTCAGACCTGCAGGGAAATTGAAACCACTTGATATACCCCAATGGAAGTGGGAGGGTATTGGCATAGATTTTATTATGGGTCTCCCTAGGACTCGTAGTGGATTTGATGCAATATGGGTTATTGTGGACAGATTAACTAAGTCTGCTCATTTCTTGTCCATGAAGTCTAAGTGGACAGTTGACATCTTAGCTGCTTTGTATATAAAGGAAGTTGTAAGACTCCATGGTATTCCAGTCAGCATCGTGTCTGATAGAGACCCCAGATTCACCTCACATTTTTGGAAAGGATTGCAAGAATCTTTGGAAACCCGTCTGAATTTCAGTACTGCTTTTCATCCACAAATAGACGGACAGACTGAAAGAACCAACCAGATAGTGGAAAATATGCTTAGAGCCTGTATGATTGATTTTGGAGGTGGTTGGAGTGACCACTTGGCTTTGATGGAATTCGCCTATAATAACAGTTATCAGTCCAGCATTCAGATGGCTCCGTTTGAAGCATTGCATGGAAGAAGCTGTCGATCTCCATTATGTTGGGATGAGATAGGTGAGAAGCAATGACTGGGACCAGATCTCATTTTTGAATCGTCATAAAATATCCGTATTATCAGATATCGATTGCTGGTAGCACAATCAAGACAGAAGAGCTATGCCGACAATAGAAGGAGAAAGGAATTTCAGGTTGGTGAGCATGTGTTTTTGAAGGTTTCTCCCATGAGAGGGATTCGCAGGTTTGGCATTCAAGGCAAGCTGAGTCCAAGATATGTTGGTACATTCGAGATTCTGGAAAGAGTGGGGGAGGTTGCTTACCGTTTAGCACTACCACCTCAGTTATCGGGAGTACATAATGTCTTCCACGTGTCGATACTACGGAAATATGTGTATGACCCCACTCATGTTACTCAACATGCAGATTTGGAGCTGAAGGAAGATTTGACTTATGAAGAAAGACATGTCAAGATTTTGGATCATAAGCAGCAGCAACTCAGAAATCATTCCATACCCATGGTTAAAGTGCAATGGAGTCGGCGTGGAACCGAAGAGGCTACTTGGGAGTCAGAAGATACCATGCGGAAGCAGTATCCCGACTTATTCTAGGTGAGTTATCTTGTTCCTCATCTTCCGTAAGTGCAGTGAATTTGGAGGACCAAATTCTTTTAAGTGGGGGAGGGTGTAGTACCCTGATTTATTAAAGAATAAAAATTTTGAGAAATTAATAAGAAAATCCTTAAAAAAATAGGATAAGTAAAATTTTGAACATTTTGTAAAAATCTGTAAAAATTAGAATCTTGATGAGGATGAAACGTTAAGAAAAATTGTTTTCTACGATCAACCCAAATAAAATTCATAAACAAGCCGAATTAACATATTAAAGTCCAAAACCACACTTAGCCTAATTGGACCTTAAAACGTAAAATTCGAGCCCAATACTAAACCAATTAAGCTAAAATCGGATGCAAATGAACGATAAGGATCAAATCTTTGTTTCCCCTCTGGTTAAACCTCCGAAACCCTAACCCTAGGAGGTGTATTTTGCGGCAGAGTGGCGGATTGACTTGGCCTCGCACGAATCTCGCACGTCCGCGGTGCAAGGAGTCTATCTTCCCGATTAGGGCTCCCCAGACCCAATTGAACCTATAAAAATGATCCTTAGCCACCCTAGAAACGTTTAGAAGCTGTGGCGGCCGGAGAGGAGCTTAATCGAGGGAGGATTTTGACGATCATCGGCGGTGTGTACCTAGCGCGATCGGCTTCCCTCTTCTTCCTTCATCATTTGATTAAGGTAGGTGATAGCAAGCCAAACCCAAACTATTATATATCAATAGAAGCGTTGTTGTGTCCTCTTTCCATTGATCTAGAAAGCCTAAATTTCATCTAGTATCCTGCTAGGATTTCGAGTTTTTGTGGAAGCATGCTAGAACTAGGGTTAACTATGTTCCATCTCGATTTAGGTAGGGATTTTAGGCACTAAATATTAAATTGATCATGCTATCTTGTATAACTTTTCATGCTCGTTCTATTGATAGTAAAAGCCATAATTTTCATGCTCTATATTGTTATTTTTACTAACCCTAGCCAACCCCACCGGAGACGGGCAAGGTGAAGGGGCGGCGGACTGATCTGACTTGCGCGGCCTCTCGATAGACTGCCCATATTCTATAGGCGGCATGTTCTCGACCGTCCATATGTTTTACCTTCGATCGGTGTTGTAGATTGCGTGGTGTAACCCTAACCGCCCTTTTCTTTAAGCGGCCAGTCCCAGACCGTGCACTGTTCCCGGCGACACATTACAGACCGCTCATCACCAACAGGCCTTCGGACTTGAGAGGGTGTGAACGGCCTGTCGTGCGACCACCGAGGCCAATGAGCGGTTCTGCACAAACCGCCCAACTATACAGAACTGCTTATTTTCGTTTTAGCATGATTTATCTTAGTAAATTTATGGTTAATGGTAAGTTAACAATCCACATGACAACTGGAACTTATGGAAGTAAACAATCAGGAATTTTGCTAATTGTTTTCAACTTGATCTTGATTCATCATGGCCTTGACTTATTTCAATATGTTAAATTCAAACAAGATTTCATAAAAACTATTAGGATTGTTTGACAGTCGTTCTACTCCGGTAGGATTTACTAACCGCTATACTTGGTTTTCGATGGTTTGATAACCTCATTTCCTTGTAATGGTTGGGACTCTCCACCGGATATTCCTTCCGTTGGACTAGGACCTTCATTGCGGGACCTCCGTAAGCCCTCGCGAGCCTGGGATTCCCACTAGGACGCCAGACAGGTTGTACCACCAAAACCTAAACTTGTTACGTGATCGAACCGCTTGAACTACTGTACTGTGAGTCACGGCTCAATGTGAGTCACAGCTCAATATGGACTGACTGAGTCGTGAACGGTTAGAATCGAACCGTTTAACTCAATAGACAGCCCATTATGAACCGTGCATTCCCTGGCCAAGTGCCACTTACATTGGTCGATTAACCTTGTCCTATCTTCGACCAAATCATGTTTGGATCAACCCAATAAGCCCTAGGTTGACCAGTTGAGAGTGGACTGGACCCTGGTTCAGTTCTGCCCCACTTATGGCGGCCCGGAGCCCATTTTTGGGTGGATTTCTAGTCTTCTAGTTAGGCCCAGTTGAGCGGTCTGATTAGAACCGTCCATATACTAGAGCGGGTCTTATTGGACCGTGCATCCATTGAGCAGCCTTGTAAGGACCGTTTACCTTGTTCTTGGGCTTCCAGCTCTTCTAGCCATGAGCGGCCCATTATTGACCGTCCTTTCATCTGAGCGGCCCAAAATGGACTGTGTATCTTCTGGAAAATGTTTTCCGTGGTTATTGTGTTTGAATTCATAGACCTAATTGGTTCTTGATAATTTGAACTTTCTGGTCAAAATATCTCTTCACTTACCCTTGGAAATCTCCGAGGTAAGTTCTACACTTGAAATTATTGGCCATTTTACTTGATTAAAGTTTAGACATAATTTGGATCTCGGATCCATTAAATCAATGCCAACGCATCATAAGGGCCCGGTCTGATCCTGGGAGGAGCGCCCGAAAAGTACTTGTGCCTCGGGGAGTTTGAATGACATGGTGAGGCATTGCACCGAGTGCATGACTAGCGTGATGTCTACGACAGTAATCTATTACTTGAATCTTTTCTTGACTTGGTTAGTTCCTGCTTGTTGGCCAATTTCCAGTTATATCATGATCACTACAAGAAAAACCGCGAATAGCGACCGACCTATCGGTCGCTATTCGGTCGTAGGTCGGTCGCAAATATGAACTGCGACCGAACAGCCACCTCTTAGCGACCGAATATGTCGGTCGCTATATAATAGTCGCAAAATAGCGACCGACATAGATCGGTCGCCGGATCAGTCTCTGATAGCGACCGATTACAATCGGTCGCAGGATCAGTCGCTAATAGCGACCGATTACAATCGGTCGCATGACCGGTCGCTAATGTCTTCGGTCGCTATTCGGTCTCTATTCGGTCGCGAATTATGTAATATATTTTTAAAATAAAATTATATAAACGACTATAAATAATATAATTTAATAAAATAAAAAATAGAGACGGTCGCTATTCGGTCGCGATTCGGTCGCTCATTTTAATTCTTTAGTAAAAAAAATAATACCTAGAGTGGCTATTCGGTCGCCATTCGGTCGCTATTCGGTCTCTAATTTTACAATATTTTTTTTTATAAATTTATATAATCGACTATAAATCACCTGATAAATAACAATTTAATAAAATAAATATCCTGATAAATAACAATTTCATAAAAACATACAAACACACAAATTAATCATACATCCATAATAAAATGACAACATGCAAATAACTAAAATGAAATCACAAATCCTCCACATATGTGTCATCCTCGTCGTCGTCCTGGTCTCGCGACGGATGATCATGTATATCATTTAAAAAAATTAAAATCAGATCCTTAATAAAGAAATCAATTTTTCTTGAAAATTAAAAGCAAGATATTTTTCATTTAAGTGAAATTGACGAATGACAATTTTAAACGTTTTGCTGAAATCGGTAGTCCAATTTGGACTCCGTCAATTTCTACAAGTCACTCTCACCTTTCCGGTCGTGTTGGAGTCATTGACAAATTAATTGGACATGAATTTCTTTATTTTTGACCCTCGGACCCCGACTGCTTTGATTATAAACCAAGTCCATTTGCAAAATGCACTTTTGAGCGTCGGGCTCTAACCGGATGTCCGATTTAGAATCCGTCAGCTCTGACAAGTCACGTCTACGTACCTCCCAGGTCGTGTTGGAATGATCTGAACGCCCGTCGGATCAGTATTTCACATTATGGACCCCCGGACCCCGACTGCTTTGATTATAAACCAAGTGAATTTGCAAATTACACTTTTGAGCGTCGGGCTCAAACCGGATGTCCGATTTAGAATCCGTCAGCTCTGACAAGTCACGTCTACCTCCCAGGTCGTGTTGGAATGATCTGAACGCCCATCGGATCAGTATTTCACATTCTGGACCCCTGGACCCCGACTGCTTTGATTATAAACCAAGTGCATTTGCAAATTGCACTTTTGAGCGTCGGGCTCAAACCGGATGTCCGATTTAGAATCCGTCAGCTCTGACAAGTCACGTCTACCTCCCAGGTCGTGTTGGAATGATCTGAACGCCCGTCGGATCAGTATTTCACATTCTGGACCCCCGGACCCCGAATGCTTTGATTATAAACCAAGTGAATTTGTAAATTGCACTTTTGAGCGTCGGGCTCAAACCGGATGTCCGATTTAGAATCCGTCAGCTCTGACAAGTCACGTCTACCTCCCAGGTCGTGTTGGAATGATCGGAACGCCCATCGGATCAGTATTTCACATTATGGACCCCCGAACCCCGACTGCTTTGATTATAAACCAAGTGAATTTGCAAATTGCACTTTTGAGCGTCGGGCTCAAACCGGATGTCCGATTTAGAATCCGTCAGCTCTGACAAGTCACGTCTACCTCCCAGGTCGTGTTGGAATGATCGGAATGCCGATCGGATCAGTATTTCACATTATGGACCCCCGGACCCCGACTGCTTTGATTATAAACCAAGTGCATTTGCAAAATGCAATTTTGAGCGTCGGGCTCAAACCGGATGTCCGATTTAGAATCCGTCAGCTCTGACAAGTCACGTCTACCTCCCAGGTCGTGTTGGAATGATCTGAACGCCCGTCAGATCAGTATTTCACATTCTGGACCCCCGGACCCCGAATGCTTTGATTATAAACCAAGTGAATTTGCAAATTGCACTTTTGAGCGTCGGGCTCAAACCGGATGTCCGATTTAGAATCCGTCAGCTCTGACAAGTCACGTCTACCTCCCAGGTCGTGTTGGAATGATCTGAACGCCCGTCGGATCAGTATTTCACATTCTGGACCCCCGGACCCCGAATGCTTTGATTATAAACCAAGTGAATTTGCAAATTGCACTTTTGAGCGTCGGGCTCAAACCGGATGTCCGATTTAGAATCCGTCAGCTCTGACAAGTCACGTCTACCTCCCAGGTCGTGTTGGAATGATCGGAACGCCCATCGGATCAGTATTTCACATTATGGACCCCCGGACCCCGACTGCTTTGATTATAAACCAAGTGAATTTGCAAATTACACTTTTGAGCGTCGGGCTCAAACCGGATGTCCGATTTAGAATCCGTCAGCTCTGACAAGTCACGTCTACCTCCCAGGTTGTGTTGGAATGATCGGAACGCCCATCGGATCAGTATTTCACATTATGGACCCCCGGACCCCGACTGCTTTGATTATAAACCAAGTGCATTTGTAAATTGCACTTTTGAGCGTCGGGCTCAAACCGGATGTCCGATTTAGAATCCGTCAGCTCTGACAAGTCACGTCTACCTCCCAGGTCGTGTTGGAATGATCGGAATGCCGATCGGATCAGTATTTAACATTATGGACCCCCGGACCCCGACTGCTTTGATTATAAACCAAGTGCATTTGCAAATTGCAATTTTGAGCGTCGGGCTCAAACCGGATGTTCGATTTAGAATCCGTCAGCTCTGACAAGTCACGTCTACCTCCCAGGTCGTGTTGGAATGATCTGAACGCCCGTCGGATCAGTATTTCACATTCTGGACCCCCGGACCCCGAATGCTTTGATTATAAACCAAGTGAATTTACAAATTGCACTTTTGAGCGTCGGGCTCAAACCGGATGTCCGATTTAGAATCCGTCAGCTCTGACAAGTCACGTCTACCTCCCAGGTCGTGTTGGAATGATCTGAACGCCCGTCGGATCAGTATTTCACATTCTGGACCCCCGGACCCCGAATGCTTTGATTATAAACCAAGTGAATTTGCAAATTGCACTTTTGAGCGTCGGGCTCAAACCGGATGTCCGATTTAGAATCCGTCAGCTCTGACAAGTCACGTCTACCTCCCAGGTCGTGTTGGAATGATCGGAACGCCCATCGGATCAGTATTTCACATTATGGACCCCCGGACCCCGACTGCTTTGATTATAAACCAAGTGAATTTGCAAATTACACTTTTGAGCGTCGGGCTCAAACCGGATGTCCGATTTAGAATCCGTCAGCTCTGACAAGTCACGTCTACCTCCCAGGTTGTGTTGGAATGATCGGAACGCCCATCGGATCAGTATTTCACATTATGGACCCCCGGACCCCGACTGCTTTGATTATAAACCAAGTGCATTTGTAAATTGCACTTTTGAGCGTCGGGCTCAAACCGGATGTCCGATTTAGAATCCGTCAGCTCTGACAAGTCACGTCTACCTCCCAGGTCGTGTTGGAATGATCGGAATGCCGATCGGATCAGTATTTAACATTATGGACCCCCGGACCCCGACTGCTTTGATTATAAACCAAGTGCATTTGCAAATTGCAATTTTGAGCGTCGCGCTCAAACCGGATGTTCGATTTAGAATCCGTCAGCTCTGACAAGTCACGTCTACCTCCCAGGTCGTGTTGGAATGATCTGAACGCCCGTCGGATCAGTATTTCACATTCTGGACCCCCGGACCCCGAATGCTTTGATTATAAACCAAGTGAATTTACAAATTGCACTTTTGAGCGTCGGGCTCAAACCGGATGTCCGATTTAGAATCCGTCAGCTCTGACAAGTCACGTCTACCTCCCAGGTTGTGTTGGAATGATCGGAACGCCCATCGGATCAGTATTTCACATTATGGACCCCCGGACCCCGACTGCTTTGATTATAAACCAAGTGCATTTGTAAATTGCACTTTTGAGCGTCGGGCTCAAACCGGATGTCCGATTTAGAATCCGTCAGCTCTGACAAGTCACGTCTACCTCCCAGGTCGTGTTGGAATGATCGGAATGCCGATCGGATCAGTATTTAACATTATGGACCCCCGGACCCCGACTGCTTTGATTATAAACCAAGTGCATTTGCAAATTGCAATTTTGAGCGTCGGGCTCAAACCGGATGTTCGATTTAGAATCCGTCAGCTCTGACAAGTCACGTCTACCTCCCAGGTCGTGTTGGAATGATCTGAACGCCCGTCGGATCAGTATTTCACATTCTGGACCCCCGGACCCCGAATGCTTTGATTATAAACCAAGTGAATTTACAAATTGCACTTTTGAGCGTCGGGCTCAAACCGGATGTCCGATTTAGAATCCGTCAGCTCTGACAAGTCACGTCTACCTCCCAGGTCGTGTTGGAATGATCGGAATGTCGATCGGATCAGTATTTCACATTATGGACCCCCGGACCCCGACTGCTTTGATTATAAACCAAGTGCATTTGCAAATTGCAATTTTGAGCGTCGGGCTCAAACCGGATGTTCGATTTAGAATCCGTCAGCTCTGACAAGTCACGTCTACCTCCCAGGTCGTGTTGGAATGATCTGAACGCCCGTCGGATCAGTATTTCACATTCTGGACCCCCGGACCCCGAATGCTTTGATTATAAACCAAGTGAATTTACAAATTGCACTTTTGAGCGTCGGGCTCAAACCGGATGTCCGATTTAGAATCCGTCAGCTCTGACAAGTCACGTCTACCTCCCAGGTCGTGTTGGAATGATCGGAATGTCGATCGGATCAGTATTTCACATTATGGACCCCCGGACCCCGACTGCTTTGATTATAAACCAAGTGCATTTGTAAAATGCAATTTTGAGCGTCGGGCTCAAACCGGATGTCCGATTTAGAATCCGTCAGCTCTAACAAGTCACGTCTACCTCCCAGGTCGTGTTGGAATGATCTGAACGCCCGTCGGATCAGTATTTCACATTCTGGACCCCCGGACCCCGAATGCTTTGATTATAAACCAAGTGCATTTGCAAATTGCACTTTTGAGCGTCGGGCTCAAACCGGATGTCCGATTTAGAATCCGTCTGCTCTGACAAGTCACGTCTACCTCCCAGGTCGTGTTGGAATGATCGGAATACCGATCGGATCAGTATTTCACGTCAAACTGAATGTTGACGGTGCTTCAAAAGGGAATCCTGGCCAAGGTGGGGGTGGTGGTCTATTCAGGGATCACAAAGGATCACTCCTTCTAGCTTTCAGTCATTTCTATGGCCCATGCTATAGTATGGTTGCTGAAGCTGTGCACGAGGTGATATTTGGAGTTAACAAAGGATCACAAATATTTTGTAAGCTGATATTTAGAGTTAACAAATAGAAAATCAATCAAATAAAATACTTACCGGAGGCTGCTGTGCAGGAGGTGCAGGAGGTGCTCTATTAGTAGCAAGTCCCAATTCTGTGAGCATCTGGGAGACGGTCTGAGAGACGATGGTTGAGATATTCTGAGAGACGGTCTGAGAGACGATGGTTGCGATATTCTGAGAGACGGTCTCGTTGACGATCGCCCTAAACATATCTGGAGTCATGGTTAGGGCGGCACTGGAAGAACCATCTGGGGCTGCTGGTGTGGTATCTGGGGCTGCTGGTGTGGTAAATGGAGAGGTCGCATGTGAGATCGAACTCGAGCATGCTGATAACACCCTAGTCATGCCCAAGCTATGTCCAAAACCATAAACATGGCCTTTCTTGGGTGCCCCAGATGCTGCAAACCAAATGTCAGGATCCAACTCTGGACGCTGACTGTCATCCCCGTACCTCTCATCCATTCGTCTACTATATGAGTCCTGCAAAAAACAAAAAATCAAAACAAAATTATTCTACAGTTTAATCTTAAATGAAAACTATTAATGTATACACTTACCGCTACCTCCCGAGCTTTCTCACTAATGTAAGCATTTGTCCCTTTCTTCTTATGAGTTTGATCAAAAAGTTCTTGAAATTGAGGTGGCCGCTTTAACTGTACTTCATGTTATTGAAATAAATCACAGTTTATTATTACATTATAAGCATTTGCAAAATTTGGAAGTGTACTTACCAATCTCGCTTTATGCGTTGCAAAGGAGACAGAGCCACCCGTGTGTACATTCGCTTCAGGATGCGCTGCTCTGTTTTGCTTTGCTTTGTTTGAATTGGCATTCCATTTCTCCGTTCCCCAAATGTTGCACAGCTCCGTCCAATACTCCTTTCTCATCCACACAGGCCCATGCTCCTTCCATTGGTTCTTATCTGTACTTGTACATGCTCTTTCTGCATTTTTTCGGATATTGTGCATAAGATGTTTGAAGTTTGCTCTTGCAGTAGTTGTCCATGCAGATTTAGCACGTAACTCATCTGAATGTTCTGTGAATCGATGATTCCTCTACATATTAACAAAAAATAAATTATATGTTACATAACAATAAGTGTGTTAAAATATTGCAGGAAAATGACTTAATATGATAAAATAAGATAAATACCAAGAACATAGTGAACAATAAATCCCGAACATCCATCGGAAAATCAGAAAAGCGACGGATGGGGTCTGGAAAATGTGCTTCAATTGACTTTGTAATAAATTGTGATGCTTGGGCTGGCTCTATTTTATTCCTGAAATTGAAAATGTTAATACCACAACGATGAATAGATAACAAAAATAATGCATTACATACCCTTCATTTATCCACACTACCCGCATCGTCTCATTATAACTGCCCTCCCCCTCGTGATGACTCGTCTCGTCATCAGCACGTACTATACGAAATGGACAAAAATAAATAAAACAAACTATCAAAAAAATGTAGAAATGTAAATGAACATACCTGACTCAGCTGGAGGAGGTGTAGATCCACTCGCCGTGTGTGATGGCGGTGCAGAGGCCGTCAATGTACCTGTTGTCAGCGGTAACGGTGCAGAAGTCGTGGGTCCTGTAAGGATAAGAATCAGATACCACAAAAACATAAAGAATTATTTTAAACAAATACTACAATGCATTGTACATGAAAGTATACATACCTAGTACCCGTGGTAGCGGTGCAGAGGTCGGTGGTAACGGTGCAGAAGTCGTGGGTCCTGTAAGGGTAAGAATCAGATACCACAAAAACATAAAGAATTATTTTAAACAAATACTACAATGCATTATATATGAAAGTATACATACCTAGTACCCGTGGTAGCGGTGCAGAGGTCGGTGGTAATGGTGCAGAAGTCGTGGGTCCTGTAAGGATAAGAATCAGATAGCACAAAAACATAAAGAATTATTTTAAATAAATACTACAATGCATTATACAAGAAAGTATACATACCTAGTACCCATGGTAGCGGTGTAGAGGTCGGTGGTAACGGTGCAGAAGTCGTGGGTCCTGTAAGGATAAGAATCAGATAGCACAAAAACATAAAGAATTATTTTAAACAAATACTACAATGCATTATACAAGAAAGTATACATACCTAGTACCCGTGGTAGCGGTGTAGAGGTCGGTGGTAACGGTGCAGAAGTCGTGGGTCCTGTAAGGATAAGAATCAGATAGCACAAAAATATAAAGAATTATTTTAAACAAATACTACAATGCATTATACAAGAAAGTATACATACCTAGTACCCGTGGTAGCGGTGTAGAGGTCGGTGGTAACGGTGCAGAAGTCGTATCTTTGAGTAGCTGATAAAATCTTTCAGCTGTCTTGTTTGGCGGTTCTTCATTGTGTACATGCTCCTCATGAACATTGAATCCTGGACCAGCAGCATCTATGACCATATCAACATATGAACTTCCACTTCCAACATTGGCAGGCTCGTAGGTCGACCACAATGTTTCACCATGACATATCCAGTTTGTATAATCTTTAACAAACCCCTTTCTGTATAAATGACGTTGTACATCCCATGTTGTCAGCCACTTCAAATTCTTACAGACTACACAAGGACATCGGATACGACCCTCACAATCTACAGCTTCAATAGAATTTCTCAAAGCAAACTGAATGAATCTCTCAACTCCATTTTTAAATTCCATAGACACCACCTGATCAACTACTCTACGGTACATCCATGAACGATCTTCAGACATTTTCCCTATGCGAATGAAATGTAAACACACAAAACTTTAACATGTTTAACAAAATAAAAAGTCCAACCCTTTCCTCACATCGTCCATGTCTGCCATTTTAAATAGGACGGAAATATCATTTAGATCTTCACTTTTTAACCCATCTGTGAAGGTTTGATCGCACGATTAATTACTATATGTGTTGTGTTGTTTGCTAAAAATTTCGGCAGCATCTCCCCACACCTCTCCGATATACCACAAAATATTTATTGATTAAGAAATTTTCTTAAACACTTACTAATAAGTGGTTAAGAAAATAATCAAAATCAATAAAGGTATATCAGAGAGGAGTGAGAAGACGCAGCCAAAATTTTTAACAAACAACACAAACACATATAGTAACTAACCACCTAAGTGCGATCAAACATTCACAGACTGTCCAAACGGGACAATTCAAGACTTTGAGTTAGATATACACATTCTCATCATTCAAAATGAGAACGTGCATATCAATCCCAAAGTCTTGAACGGGTAGGTTGATTGACACGGGCTTAACACGCTCTCCTAAGATGCGTGCAATGTTAGGTTGCACCCACGCATCTCAGCTCACATACAACACCCAACTAATTAAATATTGACAAGATAATAACACAATCTAAAAACATAGCAGTAACATGTGAAATTGGCAATACATGTACACAATGAAAACATGAATTTTATTTTAACATTCAACATAGAGACAACACTTTCACTAGCTATTTAACAGAAATAAAATATAGCATGATACTTTTTAGCTTAAAGATAACACTGTCACTAGCTATGCAGAAATCAAGTAAAGAAATTGATGGTATCGTCACTGAATAAGACAATAATAAAACACACTTTACTTTTCATCCAACACTATCCAAACAGTACTCTTAGCTAATGACATGTTTTAGATATTCTAAAATTAAGAAACTGAGCTACAATTCTAAAATGTCAATGTTTCTCTAATACTCATGTCATGTAAATTTAAACATATCAATAATTTATGAGGTTGTCAACCACGACTGCTAATCTTTTTTTTTTTTGAAAATCTACAAGATGACTAGTAGCTTCCATGGTCTCCAAGTATTGTTACAATCTATTTTTTTTTGAAAACCAGGACACATGCCAACTCTGTTTTTATCAACAATCTATGGTCTCCAAGTAATGTTTGCTCAGTAGAGTTTAAAGAAAGACATGAACCATTTCAAGTGATATTCGGAATTTCGGATAAAACCCTCAGAAAGGTGCTGAGGAGCGTGCTATCTGGGTTTGGAAGTTGAACCAAGTTGTCTGACATACTGATTTGGTAGTGGTGATTTAACCACTGAAATGTCAATATTGTTACATATTCAGGTACCGTATGAGACTAAAATTAAAGAAAGTCAATTCCTTAGAACATTTTGACCTAAACTATGCAGAAGTATAGGAATAGAATCCACCCATTCTCCCATAGCAGCCAAGTAAAGCGTGTAGTTGGACAAGAGTTCAATTTAACACTTTGATCAATCCAAAACCTATTAGAATTTTCCATAAATAAAAAATCAAATTCCGAAGAAATGGCTGCCAAAACGCCTCATCAACTCGAGGCCCACAAATTGCTAACATCTGAGTTTGAGAACTGCTTGTTCCTGACCAGGACTGATGTAATTCTGCAAGATGATCATATGTGATCACTTTTCTTGATTTAAACCATGCACCCGTAATCAAATCAAAGATGGAGATGATTTGTCGGGCTCAGCAATAGATCACACGATACAGAGGAGTATTTTCATCTTAGTTTCCAAGTTGTGGAGGAAGTTGACGGACTTTGAGGTAGGTGCAAAACCCTCCATGGAGGAGGTCTCCACGACCATTTTAGTTACTGCACCAGAGACAACACCAGGCAACCCTTGATTCCCAGGATCGCAAACTAAAAGTTTTCCTTTGCTTCTGATCGACTTGGGAATCATAGCTTCTAACTAAAGAAAGCCAAAATGATATCTCTCTCTCTCTCTCTCTGTGTGTGTGTCTGTGTGTGTGAGAGAGAGAGAGAGAGAATGATCTCTCTCTCTCTCTCTCTCTCTCTCTCTCTCTCTCTCTCTCTCTCTCTCTCTCTCTCTCTGTGTGTGTTTTCCTCTGCCTTTAATACATGTTTGATGTGAAGGTAGAAAGTGTCATGCTGTGTACTCCTTGCCCGTAGAACCAAGGAGAAGCATCCCATCATCTGATCAAATGCTTTCTTAATTTAAACATACATCCATTATGTATGCACATATTGCAAATAAAAAGTGCAATTTTTTTTCATGATTAAAGTGCGTAATCTGGTCATAGAAAAATATGCAAATTAGATATAGCACAATTGTCTAGCAGCGTATTTATATGTCTAATGTGGAGATGTAGGTGATAATCCGACGTCTATTAATCCATGAGATTACTCCTATCATTATTACAGTAATAGTCATTCCACGTGAGACAAGAACGTACACGGAATTAGATCTTGGGCCAATCCTTGTTGGACCTGAAATCGATCCTTATTGGGCCTTAATGCGCCATGAACTCGTTTCTCCCTCCTCACATATTATACCGAATATGCGTCACCTAATTTCAAGATCAAATAGTTGACGTTAAATCTATATTTAAGTAAATTAAATTTAAGTTCCTTACTCTTGACACAACGTTACTAGATGAGGATTTAAAGCACACGAAACAATAAAGATGGGGGGGGTGGGGGAGAGACGGGAAAGGTTGAAACATGGAGGGTGGGATCAATTGCACGAGGGTGGCTTACAGTGAAGGGGCGACCAAATCACTAAAGTAGGAACCCCAAAAAATCGAATCTAGTTTAGGTTATTCTATATTTATATAAAAAAAATTACAAATAATTTTTAAAATAAAAAATATTTGTGAGAAATTCATGTACCGCTAATACACTACACCTCCTACCCTTGACACACGCGCACACAACCTCTACGCCAAATCAGGGGATCTGTTCACATGTACGTGAACATGCGGGGTGTTATTTACAAATACTCATTGTCCAGGACATTTTCACAAATTCGTGATCTTTTTACCGGTTCACCCAAAATCCCAGGTAATACATTTTAAATAAGATAAAGAGCACATTTTTTTGACGTGAAATCGAAAGCTCTGACAATATTCACCAACCATGTCATCTTTCCTGTTCTCTCCGCTGCCTTTTCTTTGACCAAACAAACGGCCCATTATTGTTCCAACCTTTAAACCAGATAACTATTTATTTTTTATATAAATAAAGATTCAGGACACGCTGTGTGCTTTCCAAACATGAAACTGAGATGACCAAGATAGCAGAGAAAATTATAGTTCAATAGTGGTCTATGTGGTCATAATTCTTGACTGGATGCTCAAAAAGAATAAAATCATAGTTTCTCCTCAAGTGGCAATCTTTCATATGTATGAGAATTATTTTGTACTGGATTTTTTCTCTTGGATCTAGTATCAACCACAGTTTAGAAGAAAAAAAAATCCTACTTTTAAGGATTAGAGATCCCAAAGGTAGATCAAGGAAGGCAAACTAAGTCTTACCTTTTCTGCCTGATCGGCAAATACAAATACTGTACCTCAAACTTCCACTTCCCTCAAGCTCTAGTTTACTTGGGACAAACTAGTCTTTTATGCCTATGAAGGTAAATGTTGCAGAGATCACCTAGTGCATTTTTTATGTTGTTTATGAATTCATGTCATGCTTGATAATCACTGACAAAGTGAATGGCTGCTGTGTAGCTCATTTATTTTACAGGCATTCACTTGCAGAAAGAAAGAAAAGAAAAGAAACATGCAGAGATGAAAAGCATGTGAGAAATAGGAAAAAGGGACATAAGTCCTTATCCCACAGGAGACCAGACATTTAGTAATGAAACAATTCCACCATTAACTGAAAAGTATAACTTTTGCATGTGAGGCAACTAAGCTATGGTCCTGATCAGCAAAGATGATAAAACCATAGTTGCAGGGAAACGCTCGGGGAAGTGGGAAACACGTTCAGGAAACGAATGTGATATGTTTGGGAAACGCATGAGAAATGCCCCCTTGTTTTCCATATGTATTTTATGTCCCCTTGTTTCCCATATGTATTTTATGTCCCCTTGTTTCCCATATGTATTTTATGGGTATTTTAATCATTTTAGGAAGGTATGTTAGCAACTTAAGGGTATTTTAATCATTTTAAAAATACATGAGATACACTTGAAGAGCTAAACCTTCTTAAAATGATTAAAATTCCCCTTGTTTCCCATACTTATATCGTTTCTCGTTTCTCACTAAATTTTAGAGCCTCGTCTCTCACTTTCATTTCTCACTTTCGTTTCCTATGTCGGTAACTATGGATAAAACCCTTTTTTCACATCTAGCCAGAAAGCCCACAGCTACAAAGCATGTCCAGTATCTACATGGCTTGGCTTAGAAAAATAATGTCATTCATCGAAAGACATATGCTACAACATTGTTCCCCAAATGTACAACCTCTAACCCTGAATTGTTTGACAGTTTATTTAATTCCAAGAAGGGCATCTAAATCTTCATAAATGACATTTAAGATATGTAAACCATTCACAAAGGAGGACTTGTTTGAGTTCCACGCCTGAAAAAATGTATCCATTTTATACCTGAATCCCTAAGATGTCTTCTAAGAAAGTGGAAAACACAATCCTTTAACTTTATTAAATGACATTTTTGTCCACTTTAAAAATAATTAAGTATAGTTGGCCATGTGGCCAGCCACACTCATGTGCTTTTAGCATCCAAGAAATTAAATTGGATTCCAAAACCAGACCAACCATGGCCGGTTCCACTTCTGGTTCCATTTACAAAGCCGGTTTTGGCCATAAACAGGCCGGCTAGCCGTTTCCTCCATATTGGAACCAGAACAGTTCCGGCTGGTTCTGATATAGTTTAGCAAGTTCCATTCCACTTGGGCCGGTGTTTAGTACTATGATAATATCGATGTTAGGGGGGTCTAATTGAAGATAGAAAGATATGTTTAGAGCACCCCAATTTCAGGAAGCCTAATTGGAAACAGAATTGAACTTGGAAAGAAATGTTATTGACTCTGCTAAACTGGAATCAAAACTGATACAACTGAATATCAGCATGTAAAAAATTGTTTACTGGTTTATAAGCTTGCTAGCCCCATAGACAAAGCTAATGTGCCTGTACTCAATTTGAAGACAGGAAGCTGGTGGGTTGGGTTGGGTTTGTTTGGAGTGGGGACCTCCTCTTTGCCCTAGTGTGGCACTTGGCTAGGTTTGGTCCACCCAACATTACTCCTCAGATCAAAATATTCAGCATTTTTAAGCATTAAAAGATTAAATGATAATAACATTAAAAAATTAGAAATTAAAAAAAATGTTAATGAAACCTTCAAATTGGGTGGGGGGGGCCGCGGCAGGTTGGAGAGAGAGAGAGAGAGAGAGAGAGGTACCTGTGGGGGGGGGGGGGGCGCGGCGGGTTGGAGAGAGAGAGAGAGAGAGAGAGGTACCTGTGGGGGGGGCCGCGGCGGGTTGGAGAGAGAGAGAGAGAGAGAGAGAGAGGGCCGCGGTGGGTTGGAGAGAGAGAGAGAGAGAGAGAGGTACCTGTGGGGGGGGCCGCGGCGGGTTGGAGAGAGAGAGAGAGAGAGAGAGAGAGAGAGAGAGAGAGAGAGAGAGAGAGAGAGAGAGAGAGAGAGAGAGAGAGGTACCTGTGGGGGGGGCCGCGGCGGGTTGGAGAGAGAGAGAGAGAGAGAGAGAGAGAGGTACCTGTGTGTGAGAGAGAGGAAGCCGGCGACGACGGCGAGGCGAGCGGCGACGGCGAGGCGAGGCGAGCGGCGACGGCGAGGCGAGGCGAGCGGCGCGGCGACGACGGCGAGGTGAGCGGCGCGGAGGGGGGCTCCGGCGGAGGGGGGCTCGGGCGGGAGGCCGCAGGGGGAGGGGGGCTCGGGCGGAGGAGGGGGGCTCGGGCGGGAGGCCGCAGGGGGAGGGGGGCTCGGGCGGGAGGCCGCAGGGGAAGGGGGGGCTCCGGCGGAATGGGGCTCGGGCGGGAGGGGGGAGGGGGGGCTAGGGCGGAGAGGGGGCCGCAGGGGGAGGGGGGCGCAGGGGAAGGGGGCTCGGGCGGGAGGGGGGAGGGGGGGCTAGGGCGGAGAGGGGGCCGCAGGGGGAGGGGGCCGCAGGGGAAGGGGGCTCGGGCGGGGGCTCGGGCGGGAGGGCTCGGGCGGGCGGGGGTCGCAGTGGGGAGTATAACGGGATCAGCGACCGATTGGAGATCGAAGTAAATTCGGTCGCAATAACAGCGACCGATTGGAGACCGAACTAAATTCGGTCGCTAAAACGGTCTCAGATATGCGACCGATTATTTCGGTCGCCGAATTGGTCTCTATTTGGGACCGACTAGCGACTGATTTAATCGGTCTCTAATTCGGTCGCTATAGCCACTTTTTCTTGTAGTGGATCTTGCTTTCTCTTTATTATGTTGTTTCGTCATATCATCATTTCGTTTCGTTACTTATTTTCTCGCATATAATTGTAATTAATTGGTTAATCACTTAAACTTGACTGTTATTACCTACTGAGCGTTCGCTCACCCAATTGTTCCCCTTTTCAGGTAGCTCAGGTGAAGATTCACAGACCGATGGGGATAGGCAAGAGTGATGGCCATGGAGCGAACCTGTTAGAAGCGTGTGGAGCCAGTCATAGTTTTTGTGTCTGTTTATGTTTTAGAGTGTAGTAGAAGAATTGTAATTCGAAGTCAGCAATTGTAATAGTGTCAAGTGGATGTTAAGTTGATAGTTTGTTTCAGTGGGTTATGTGATTGGAATATAGATTATTTAAGTGTTATTTAGTGAATGAAGTTATTTTCTGTTCATGGTGTTGTGTTGACCATTGGCGTTAGCATATCATATCTGTAAATCAACATATTATTATTAAATGTTTCTACTGTCAGTCCCGATATTCCGCGTCGGGGCGTGATGCGGGTTGTATCTCCTCGGTGAGCGAGATGGTGGCAACGATGCCATGGCTGGAACTTCATTGTGACTGAGGTGATGTCAGACTTATATCATTTTGTGTGCAACGCTCGCTCTGAGATTCGGTGTGTATTGGGTTATGGAGTGAGATGTTTCCGCTCGTGGTAATAGTCTGGTTGTGTTCCTCAGGAGAGGTGGCTTCACAAGAATCAAGGTTTAGCTGGAGCACTGGAAGCGTTGCCAGCTGGGTAAGTCGTTCTTCCCCTGTGTCATGGTCTTTGCATCAAATTTTGAGGATGGAATTTTTGTAAGGGGGGAGGCTGTAACTCTCTGAATTTTTCGGATCAGAATCTGAGTTTTGGAGAGCTTTCGTGGGTCCTGGATCGTGTTTTACGATTAAATCAAATTTTTGGCTGTCGAGCCTTCGGACCCCTGTGTAGGGTGAACCGATGTGTTTGTAGGCTCTAGGATGTTGTAGGCACGTTGTGCATTTTTCGAGGATCGTGGACATAATTTTTTCCCTATTTTTGTATTTTTTAGATTTTTAAAACCCTAAATTTCTTTTTTATAAATAAACCCTTTCACCCCTCTCTCTCTCCCTCATTTCTCATTTTTCTCCCTCTCTCCTCTCGTTGCTCTCTTTCTCTCCCTCTCTTCTCCGGGCGGCCGATGGAGCGAGAGTTAGGCGAGGCGGAGGCGATGTGAGGGTGACGATCGGAGAGGATGGAGCTAGGATCGAGGTAGTGGCGCGGAGTGGAGCTCGCTCGCCAGTTCGTAATACCAGCATGGTTTCTAGCGGCGTTTTCGCGAGGAATCGACGTCATCGGCGTGGGAAATCTTCGGTGAAGGTAGGAGGATGGATCCCTGGCCATTTTCTTTATTTTCCCGTGATTTTGTAGGCCGAGGTGAGCCGAGAGAGGGCTTTCGTTCATGTCGGGGAAGTTTTGCCATGTTTAGGGTGAGTGACGGTTTTCGTCGGATCGAGCAACGTTTTGCAGTTTATTTACTTGCACTTCGTGGGTTGGGACTCGGGGAATGGTCCCCAATGTTTTCCCTATCGATTGGGATCGACTGGGCATGGAAATCGAACCTTCTAGGGCAGGTTTGATAAGAGTCTCTGCCGTTTTCGGTCGACCAACCGGTTGGGTCTAGTTGACTGAACGGCTAGCCACGAAAGGGAGAACCCAGGTGGGTTCTGTCTATCGAACCCAGAGGGCCGGTCAACCGACCCCCTGTTGGGAGGTCGACCCACCTTGCTGGTGAGTCGACCGACCTTGTGGGTGGTCGACCGACCAGCCTGGTCGGGTCATCGACCAGGGCTGTGTTCAGCCCAGCTACGGGCAGGTCGACCCACCCTTGTTGGTCGACCGACCCTTGCAGGTTGGTCAACCGAAATACAGCTATCTTGCCCTTTTTGGCCCCCGGTCGACCCGGTTGTGACCCTTTGGTAGACCTTTGGCCTCGTGGATGTCTCAGACACCCCGTGGGTATCGAGACCGTATTTTTGTATGTCCAAAGATATTGTGTTATCTCAATTAGCGTGCCCGTGTTGTTTTGAGGGTTTGGGGGACCCCGTGTGTTCCGGGATTTCTTGTTATGCTAGATCGAGTCACCGTGTGTCGGTGTAAGTGTGGAGGGCTATCCCCGCACGACGTTGGCTTCTTTGGAAAATGGTTTCCATGTGGGCCATGCGTATGGCCTATGACCGAGTGTTCTGTGACACTGCCCGGGGCTGGAGGTTTCTTGGTCTCCCTTGGAAAGGTAATGAAGTCAGCGGTTATGAGCCGCCTTAAGAAATTATTTTTCATAGTGGTTTCTGACCCTAAGAGTCGGGCAGATTGACGGCATGGAGCCATGTTGTACAACGGTCTTGACCCGAGTCGCATGACTCAAGGACCGTTGGATTAGTAGTCTAGTGGACTGCCCATAGTCTGGTGGCACCGTGCCACCCACCATGTTCCGAGTCACTTGTGACGAGCCTGTGCATAGCCCGTCAGTACTCCGGCAGTTTCTTCTGAGAGTCTTACCTCGAGTGACCTTACCCACTAGTCGTTGTTTTCCTACGCACGCGTGTGTGGACCCACTTGGGAGTGGTGGAGAGCTTTCCCAGTGTGACAGTTTCTAGGCTGGTTACCATAGGGCCCCTCTTCTTTGCAACTTGAGCCTAGGCTGGGGGGAAAACCAGCTAGAGGACCCAACTTAGAGCGCATAGTCTGTGTGTACATACATGATTGGGGGCGTCGAACCCGTGCTGACGAGCGCGACCCCAGCTAGTCCTTGTTTTGTGGTTACTTGTACGGTATCTCAGTTTCTGCCTGGGCGAGTAGGGAGACAGCTAAGGTTGCGAACTAAGTCGTCAGTGGACGTATCCGGCCTTGCTTCTAGTGGGCAGTACTTCTATCATGTGAGATGAGTTTCTTCGTGGTTCTTCGGGTGACTTCTAAGCGTTTTCCTGACTTTCAGGTCGAGGGCTCCCGGTAGAGTTATCGAGGTTTCACCTGTAGATAGTGTAGGGTTCACGACGGTGAGGTCATAACTGTGCCTTGGACCGCGTGGTCTCGGGTTGGGCCTTGTCTGTGAGGACGGGCCTCCATGACAGGGGTGTCATGGTGTTTCTTTTAGTAGTGTAGCCTGGATTTCTCATTGGTTTGACTGTCCCCCGACTGTGAGATCGGGGTTCGATTTTCATGTTGTTAGGGGTAGCTTAGAGAGCCATGGTTCCAACGGCTACTGTGTTTGTTATTCTCATTACGGCTGTTCCTTTCGCCGTTAGTGTTACTGTCGCTACTCCCGTCACTATTGTTGTTATTTTTGCTAGCGCTGTTATTATCGCCGTTGTTTTGTGGTAGAGTTCCATGGGACCCCTACTGAGCCAATGAGATGAGGCTCACCCTAGGGGTGAGTATTATTCGGGTTCAACCCGAAAACCAAACCGAACCGAACGATTTGGTTCGGTTTGGTTTGGGTTGAAATTTAAAAATTTTTGGTTTGGATTCAAACCGAACCGTATTAAAAAATTTGGTTTGGTTTGATTTTGAATTTCAAGAAACCGAACAAAACCAAACCGAACCGAATAACCCGAATTTAAGAATATTTTTATCAAATTAATATAAATGTATATGTATAAGTAACTATAAATCCGAATTTAAAAAGTCCTATTCCCACCATTCTAATAGGGTTTTCGACTTTATGAAATATGTTTCAAATCACCTTCTATTTTACTGTAACCGAACTTCTTAATTTCTTATGTAAAAATATTATGGAGCTTGTTCTTACAAGTTACAACTTTGTATGTTATTTTTTTAATATTTACTTTATTTGGTAGAAATTCTTTTACCCTACCTTTCTCTAATGTTGTTTGAATCTAATCTAATTTATAAAATGGGAGATGAATATGGTTCAAACCGAACCAAACCGAATTAATTCGGTTCGGTTTGGTTTGGTTTCAAACTAGTTTGGTTTGGTTTGGTTTGGGTTGAAACCTTAATTCGGTTCGGTTTGGTTTGAGAAAAATTCTCTTCAAACCAAACCAAACCAAACCGTGCTCACCCCTAGCTCACCCTTGTCATTTCAGGTGTTGTTGTTCCTTCTCGTGGTTCAAATATGCAGCGCGGAGGTTCGTAGTTGCCAGCTCGCCAGAGCCGGGAGTGCACCCGGCGTTAGAGTACGTTCCTTTTTCCTGTAGATTGTAGTTTGTTGGACTGGACTCTGTAGTTAGATTATTAAATTAAAAATGTAATTTTATTTCATATTATTTAAATTATTAATTATATAATTATTACCTGTATTATTTTAAATTTCAATGTACCTCCACACTCCTAATAACCCTTCCGAGCCCTCCGGCTCGTGGGTGGCGGGCCAAGATTTGAATGGTATCGGGTTATACTCGGTATCCGGATCTTGGGTCGTTACAAATAAGGTGATCGCAAATACCTTCCAAACGGAGGATTATGGGTCATGCATGTCCTCGCTCTCAGTCGGCCAAGAACGGGGAGCTCAAATCTACGAGTCTGCTCCGAATTCCCTAGAAATCAACCAGTAACCATAGAAAAGAAACCCATTAGACTGTGCAAAGGTAGTAAATGTTCAATAATAAAAGAAAATCGCGCAATCGGGGATCAATCTTACTTGGAAGGGGGTTAGGAATGGAGGATGATCGAGACTTTCGACCACCCGCCTTCCCTATATTTTGGAATGAAAATCTCTTTAAAATGGGGATCTAGGGAAAGCTAACGTGCATGTAATATAATAGAAACGAAGGGAAATATGTTAAAATGAACTAAAATGCAGTAGGGAAGTAAATAGAGGGAAAATACGGGGGTTGTTCGTCGACCAGTAGTGGGTGGCTGGATTCATGGCTGTTCAAGGAAGATGGGTGGCTAGATCGATGGCCGTTTATTGTAGACTTCGTCTCCCCCGATGGTGGATGCAGATTTTCTTTCCGCAGGCAGAGCTCGAAACTCTTCGGCTTTGATTCAAGTTCTGGATCGATGGGACGGTAGTGGGAAAGACTGTCAAAGGTCTCACCGCACTCCATGCTCTGGCCCTCGGAATATCCAACCTCCCAACCCCAGTGTTGGAACCGTAGGGACCTCTTTTGTATATGGAGGGGTTTCCCTCCTAAAAATCATTCGAAACTGGCCTTGAATCCACGTGAGGGGGTTTTGGGCCACTCAAGGAGCGAGTATGTGCATGGTTGTGCGTGCCTCAACTTCTCGGAGTGGGATGGGTTATGGCAGATACTTTCAAAGTGAGAGGAATCGTGAAAATGTGAGTTGACAGACAATTACCAGAAGGCGGTCATCATGTTGGTCGTTCAAGAGGACTTGGGCGGCCAAGTATCTGGCGGCTCAGGAGACATGGGCGGCCAACGTTGTGGCCTTCTTTCAAGAGTTGGGCGGCCATCGTTTTGGCCGCCCGAAAAATAGACTTAGCCTATTATTTCGATAATTTTCAGTCCAGTTGAGTTATTAGACTGGAAATGAGCACTCAAGGGTCCAATCATCAGAGAAAAGTGTCACTCTTATGATGACTAGAATCATGGTCCCCAAGAGGTCCAAAATTAGATGTCTATAGTCCTTCCTTTTGCTCGTAGGTATCTTCCTCAGAAAGTTTCTTCTCTTCCCTGACAAATAAATCTTAAAAGTGTAACGCACAGTTCAAAGGAGTTGAAGGATCACCTTCAACATGTACCTGATCTAAAATTTTATTTAGTTTTATCCTACCTATCACTATCTACTATACAAAAGTTAACATAACAATTAGGTTATCCATAAAGAGATCTTTGCAATTATATTTTCCCTAGAAGTTAGATTATAATTGAACGCCACTTTTACTTTCATATTATCTTTAATAATTTGTTAAAATTAAAATAATATCAAAACACCCTCTAGTCAACCTCTATTTATTATGTGGTGAATATTCTCATATGCAAATGTGACCATTTAGATGAAAATACATCATGAAAAGAAGTTCTTTCACCATGCTCTCTCTCTTACACACACACACATATATATATATATATATAGAGAGAGAGAGAGAGGCTATTTTGAATATTTTTATACATCCAATTAAAAGTTAAAAATAAGATATTATCATATAATATTGAAGGTAAGGACATTTTTACGGATATTGTGATTCACAAAATTTATTTAAAATAATACAAGAAATCAGAGTTTCAGTTTTTGCTAATAAACTCACAAGAAAGATATATTTGTAAGGATCATTAAAGAAATAATGTTTAATTATTAATAAAAATTATATGTAACTATTCATTTTAAGCGACAATTATGATTCCAATTGTATAATACTTCGCTTTAATACTAGTTTGTGTATATCATTTATGACCACGTCTATTAAATTTTCAACTTCAGTCGTTATTTGTGCAATGATAAGTTGAAATATTAATAATTAATTGATTGTTATTTACAATATTACTAGATCTTTTGAACTCGAGATGTGTCTCGATGGTTCATCATCTTCTCCCACTATGAAGACATTATGAGTTTAATTTCGCTCTTCAACATGTAAAATGGGATCACTCACCCCTGAATTATTTACGAATGTCGTATTATTAGTCAGTGAGATCATCCGTTCACGATTTATAAAAAATTACGAAACACCCATTTCAAATTATGATCCCCCCTTTTCCCTAGACCACCGTGCCATCCAGATCAACTATGGTCGTTATACCATGCCTTCCGATTGGAGTGAGCGTCAACCGGTCAATGTGAAACCCTACTCTAGAGCACACAAAAAAATAATATTATATAATACATTATGATATTAATTGCAAAGATATAGAATGCATACATTCCAAAAGATAATCGAGACTCAAATTTTTGTTCATTTTCTCTGCTTCCGTGGGTACGAACAATTCATGATAGTGTTGAAAATTATGTTACGTCCCCGTGGGCTCCACGTTCCTGGCGTCCAAAAGGGACAATTTTAAAAATCGGGTTTTCAATGGGCTGGAAGGAAACGGGGATCAAATTGCCACGTACGTTTTGTACAGATTATTTGTACACCCCTTTGTTGGTGATTTAAGTAACGAGGAACTAATAAAAATAATTACATGGTTAGGGTAATAGTTACATGTGTACTCTTAATTTTTTAAACATTTTTATGTATGTTTTTAATAGATATTATTTTATATATATCATCTTTACAACTACATATCAAAAATAATATCATTACATATCAAAAATCATACATATTATATGTATAAACTATAAACTAAAAAGATAATTACATATATACCTTTAAAATTTTATGTATTCTACTTCGTACCTTCATATTCTTGATATTATAATGTATATCCCGGTGTTAAGAAATATTATCCAATTAATTATATCTCCTATATATCTTAACATTGTCGAAGTTAATAGAATATTCAGATTTCAGTCGAACAACTATAATATAAAATTTAAAAGTGGTATACAAGATAAGATTATAGGTGTATATATATATATATCATTATTTTACTAAGATGATTAAACAAGAGTCAATTAGTCTTTTTTTGTCTTAATTCACATAAAATTAAATTAAATAAAGTTTAAATATGACAACAGTGTATACCAAGAAATATGGTGATTATGAAAAAACACATAACAATATAAAAAATATAAAGGCATAGAGCAGAATATTTAAAGTTTAAAGTGTACACATATAATTATCACTAATTTAAAATATCCCTACTTGTCGTGGCTGTTACCCTCGGTCTCATTAAATAAATTAGGTGTGATTAAAAGCTAATTCATGTAAAAAAAAATGTCACTACCAGTGTTGGAGAGATAAGCGGGCATCGTCGTGTTGGGGAGAGATCATAGCGGAGGAGTTTCCCTTTTATAATATGAAAATATAAACATTGAGGATAATTTAGTCATTTAATCTTTTCTCTATTAATTAATTATTAGACTCTGTCATTCCAAAGGAATTAAATGACAACTAGCCTGAATAACAATTTTGAAAGTAAAGTTTAATAAAAATGGCATATATGATATTTAATATATACAAATGATATTTTTGATATTTTACATGGAAGGATGTCATAGATAATTATCCCTAAAATGATAAAGGAGAGTAATTTTTCAACAATGGAGGTCAAAGATTGGTATAGAATTGCCACTCTCACAAATATATTTATTCATGTACTTATATTATATAAAAATAACATCAAATTTTATCTTGAAACTTAGCATCTTCTTAACTTAAACATGATCGGCTCCAGAGTTTTATAAATCAGTTCGGTACGAGACGAATCGCACGTACTGGACTGTACCACTCATAGATTAGTACGACCAGCCTGTGATATGCTACCGGTACGTACTCATATATTATATATGGTATTTTATATTTAATGCACGTGGATGGGTAAGCTGGTTAAGGATGAGTGTTTCTCAATGTAGATTTCAGGTTCGAAATCGGGGAGCGTTGTGTTTTCACCATGTCAAGGGGAAAAAAATCAAAAGACAACCGTGAGATTCAAACCGCCCACCTCACGGTTAAATAAAAAATGACTTAACCAACTCTGCTATACAAGATCTCATGTTTATATTTACCATAACAGATATTTATTATATTTTTTTCTTTATACATTGTGATATAATACGGTATGGCGTTGTAACCGGTACGGCCGGTACGACCAGGCCGTCAAATGTTGATCGACTCAACACTTAATTTTAATATTAGAATTTTTGCCAATAAGTCCCTACAATCTTATTTAATTATATTTTAGTCCCTAAGTTCTTGACATGTCCATATAAGTTCTTACAATCTTTAAACGCTCGTAAAAAAATTCATGTGATTAACTGTAGGGGTGTCAATGGATCATTGGGATCCGATAATCCGATCCGAATCCGATTGTTATTTTAGATTCGAATCCAACATTTGACCCGGAATGTCACCCGTATGTGCATTCTGGGAGAGGTTTTCCCGACCTGAAATCGTTGATTTCGGATCGGGTTGTCGGGGCGCCACAAATGACACCGCAAAGGTTGCCTTGAATCCCCCTCCCCGATCGCGATCGCTCGGGCTCGCCTCTCCCATTCTCGCCGCCCGCAGGCCTTCCCTGTGCTATTGTGCCTCTCTAGGGTTTCTCCATCGATGGATATCTTGGCGACGATGACGCGACCTCTTCGACGGCCACATAGCGACGACAAGTGGTATGATGATCTCTCACTCGCTCGCTCGATCTCTCTCTCTCTCGCCCTTAACTAGTCCAGGTGCCAATACCCCTTCTTTCTCAACCTTTTTTGCTCCTTTCCCACCTTCGGAGAGCTCGTCTGTAATGCCTCGAATTTTTCGGATATTTATTAGATCTGGATCCGTGGGTTTCGGATCATTTTTGTGGGTCTTGGAGTGTGTTTTGTGCTTTACACGTGTTTTTCCCTAATGTGCCTTCGGAACACTGTGCATGGTGAACTGTGATTTTTTCCGACTCCGGGACGTGACTAGCGCGTTGTGCTCCTCCCGAGGATCGCGAAAATAATTTTTCGTAATTTTCTGAATTTCTGTAATTTTTGGGCTTTTCTATATATTAACCCTTTCTCTTCTCTCACGCTCTCCCTTCTCACCCTCTCTTCTCCGGCGGCCGACGGAGCGGGGCGGGGGCGGAGCGAGGCAACCCGGGCGAGGAGGATGGAGAGGATGGGTCGAGGATCGGGGGACGGAGCCGCAGTGAAGCTCGGCCGCGAGTTCGTGACTCGGCGGGGGTTTCGTGTCATTTTCTTCGTGGATCGGCATCCACAACGCGTCGAATCTTCGGTGGAGGTAGGGAGATGGATCCCCAGCTCATGTACTTCCTTTCCCGCGATTTTGGTAGGCCATGGTCAGCCGAGCGGGCATATTCTTGCATTTTGGGGAAATGCATATTTTTGGGGAGTGAGCCGGCTCTAGCATTTTAACGCGTTATTCCGTGGTTTGATGGCGTCATTGGATGCCTAGGGGCTTGGGGAAGGGTTTCCCCTTTATTTCCCCTTCACGTGGGCGTGAACGGGGCGTGGAACGGAGCTTTCCACCATGTTCGTCATTTTCGGGTTTCCGGAATAGAAACGGTCCTAACAGAAACCGTTTTTAGGCTAGGCGGCCCTCAGCGAGGCCGCTACTCTCCCGTTTCACCGTGTTAGGTGTGCGGTCTCGCGATAGACCGCTACATTGGTGTAGCGGTCCAAGCCAGACCATTTCTGGTGGCTGGGCAGCCATGGGCCGACCGCCTAGGGTTAGGCGGCCACCTGGAGGCCGTCATTCGGTCACTGTTTTGTCGGCAGGTTTTACGGTCGTGCGATGGACCGCCAAGGTTTGCGACGGCCTATCGGCCAACCGTTTTTCCTATGTGGGTCAGCGCAGCCCCCGAGGGCGAGTGTTGACCGTTGAACGAGCCTTTTTGCTTTGCGGTCACAGGATGACTGCCTAGTTTCTGGTTGCGGTCCTAGAGTGACCGTTTTAACCCTTTTTGGCACCCCATTGCGTTGCGGTCAGGTGGAGGCCGCTTCTATTTGGAGCGGTCTAACGGCAGACCGTTTCATTCTTTGAACGGTCTGGCGGTAGACCGCTGATTTTGGGAATTGCGACCCATGTGAGACCGTTTTCTTCTCCTGGCGGTCTAGGCTTGACCGCCTTTGCCTGAGACGGCCCAGGAGAGACCGCCTCTTGGTTTTCACGCTTGCTAGGCCCGTTTAGTGTCGTGTTGGTCTCCAGTCGATCCGGTTATGACCTAGTGGTCGACCTTCGGCCTCGTGAATGTCCCAGACACCCCGTGAGTTCCGTGTCCGTGTTTCTGGGGTGTATGGAGGTACCATGTTATCTCGATTAGCGTGCCCGTAGGTGTGGTGGGTCCGGGTGACCCCATGTGTTCTGGACTTTCGTGTTTTCGCTAGATCGAGTCACCGTGTATCGGTGTGAGTGCGGTGGGGTTTCCCCCGCATGTCGTGGGTTTATCCAGAGGATGATTCTCGAGTGGGCCAAGTGTGTGGCCTTGGACTGTGAGTCCAATCATCCAGCCTGGAGCTGGAGGTTTCCCGCTTTTCCCTGGGATGGGAAATCGGCGTGGCGGCTTGTGAGCTACCTTGGGAATCATGCTTCTGTGTTTTCTGCGTGGGCCGTGTATGTGGCATGTGGACTATAAGTCCAATTACCTAGCCTGGGACGGGAGGGTTTCTTAGTTCCCTTTTTGAGGGAATGGTCTTAGCAGTTGTGAACTGTCTCGTGAGACATCGTGCCGAGGTTTCTGACCCTAGGGCTAGGGCAGATTAACGGCGTGGAGTCGTTCGGTGCAACGGTCTTGACCCCGAGTCTTGTGACTCAAGGACCGTTGGACTTAGTGAGTCTAGAAAACTATCTAGAGTCCAGTGGCTCGGTGCCACTTGGTTCTTCTCGACTTTCGTGCAGGGCGTGTGAGTGGTTCTCGGAGTTTCTCCTCGGAGAGTGATCACATCAGTGACTCCCCACTAGTCGTAGCCTTCCGACACGCGAGTGGTCCCACCAGGGAGTGGTGGCGAGACTACCCCAGAGATACGATTTTTAGGCTGGTTACCGTCGGGCCCCACGTCTTGCAGCCAGAGTCTGGCTGAGGGGAAAATCAGTCAGAGGGCCAGACCTAGGATGCATGGTCTGTGTGTGCACACGTGATTGGGGGCAGTTGAACCCGCGCTGACGAGCGCGACCCCAACTAGTTCTTATTATGTGGTTACTAGTACGGTGTCCCCGTTCCGCCAAGGTGTGATGAGGGAGACACCTGTGGCGCGGTCTAACACGCTAGGGGGCGCATCCGACCTTGCTTCTGGTGGGCAGGTACTCCTGTCACGTGAGACGTGACTCTCTTATTTTTAGGTTTCGTTTCCCATCTGCGAGACGTGGTTCCCCCGACAGTTTCAGGGAGTGTTCCCGAGATAGAGGTCTAGGGTTTTTCAGGTGAGTGTCACAGAGGGTCTTCCCTAGACGGTGTTAGGTCCACGACTGTGAGGCCATGTTGGGCACTTCTGGCGGCGTAGCCAAAGGTTCTCTCGTTAGTTCGGTAGTTCCCCGACTGTGAGATCGGGGCGGGCTTTTCTGGTACAGTAGGAGTAGCTGCAGTGCCGAGTTTTGATCGACCACTGGTTCGCTGTTCCTACTGTAGTTGTAGCTGTCTTTCCTTTCTGCTATCGCCGTTGTTCTCGGTTGGGGTTCCGCGGGACCCTTACTGAGCCAGTGACAGGAGGCTCATCCCTTCTTTTCAGGTGCGACGGTTCTTCCTCGAGGTTTGAGGGTGCTGTGCGGATGTTCTTAGTTGCCAGCTTGTCGGGCCGAGTGTTCACTCAGTGCTGGGTACATTTCCTGCCTTAGATTGTACTTTCTGTTGGACTGGACTCTGATGTTGTTGTAGTTATTTATTTACTTCTGTTAATTGTTGAATTATCTTGCCTTATTTCTTATTTCTTTGTACCTCCACACTCCTTTTAGCCCTTCCAAGCCTTTCCGGCTCGTGGGCGGCGGGCCAGGATTCGAATGGTATCGGGCTCCTCCTGGTATCCGGATCTTGGGTCGTCACAGCTGATATCAGAGCAGTGGTTGTGGACGTACATAGGAATTCGAGATATTATAGTGATCAGACTCCGTAAGGTCCAGTACAGTCGGCAGTTGGCCTAGGGTTTTGTGCATGTTTTTCGCTTTGTTTCTCGCTTGAGAGCTTGAGTGCACTGCGCGGCGCTGTAAAGGTGGTTGTTGTTCGTGGCTTTCATGCCGGTGTGGGACCCAAGGGATGTGATAGAGAGATTTCTTCCCGATGGGTTGTGATCCCGGTTGTGCTGCGTTGAGCATATGTTACCGACAGGTGCGTTGCTGCGTTGCTGTGTTCGAGGAATCTGTAGCGAGGTCAGGCGGCTGGCGAGGATAGTTTGTGGTTAAGTGGCCGTGAGCGTGCTCTGAAGGAGCTGTTGTCGAGTCTGACCACTCCAGCTTGAGGTTTATCCAGCCCCTGAGGTGTTAAGATTATGGTTTAAGGTGGCAGAGCGGATGTTTTGATCGAGAGGTTTGCTTGGGTGAGCGGAGGATCTTCTCGGTGAGTTGCTGATTTTCGAGCCTGATGTCCTCGTTGTGCTCTGTGGCGTCAGAAATGACGTGTTAGTCCCGATTGTTTTGTGAATTTTGAGGCAGGATTGGGCGGAGTTGTCCCAATAAGTTCTTGCTCCTGCGCTCCAGTGTGCGAATGGGTTGTGTTCGCCTGGATTTGGCTTGAGTTGTGAAGGTTCCGCGGTGAGTTCGGGACTCGAGGATGAGCGTTAACGGTTGGTGATTATGGCTCGTGTTACGATCCTTGATGGGGCGTTGGCGTTGGAATGGTTATCCCTGGTTTGGTGACCAGCATGGGATGGTTCCTCTGTAAGTCTGAGTCGAGTGAGGTGATGACCGAAGACTCCTGAGTCTTGTCATTGGTTTCTTCGTGCTCCCCTGCGAGGGTTGAGTTAGAGTGACGATCGAGATCGGATGCAGTGTACGAGAGAAGTTCAGCTCGAGATGTGGTAATTATCTGTGTGTGAGTCAGCGGATGGCCCATCGAGGTTCGAAATGTGTTCGTCGGTTCTGGCGTAGGACCAGGAAAGAAGGAAGAAGCTGAGCAAGAGGAGGGTTTCCCATTGACGAGCAGCTGGTGACCAGCGTGTGGTCTTTTACAGACAGAAGATGCTAGTGGTTGTGCATCGAGAACGGTGAGAGCCATGTATCAGTGATACCTTTTGTGACGGCCCGAGAATCCGATTACCGGGAAGGCCCGATAACCCGAGACTCGCACCGCCGCCCACGAGCCGCGAGGGCTCGGAAGGGCTAAAAAGGAGGGTGGAGGCACAAAGGAATAGGAAATAAAGCAGGACAATTCAACAATTAACAGAAATGAATAAACAACTACGACAGAGTCCAGTCCAACAGAAAGTACAGTCTAAAGCAGTAAAACATACCACATGCCAAGTGAACCCTCGGCCCGGCAAGCTGGCAACTAAGAACCTCCGCACAGCACCCCCGAACCCCGAGGCAGAACCGCCGCACCTGAAACGCAGGGGTGAGCCTCCTGTCACTGGCCCAGTAGGGATCCCGCGGAACCCCAACTGAGAAACAACGGTAGAAGGAAAGCTACGCTAGCAAGACGGCAACGGAAAAAAGTAACCACGAAAGCAGGAAAGTAACTACGGTGGCCGGCAAAACCTCGGCTCTACAGCTACTCCTACTGTACCAGAAAATACAACCTAGTCTCCCGTCGGGGGACAACCAAGCCACGCGCCCGACCACCCGATCCCACGATCGGGGACCACCAGACACGAACCGCCCTAGCCATGCTACTAGGAAAACGCCACGCTACCTCCGTAGCGGAGGCCTGCCCTCCGAAAAGGGCCCAAGCCGGATCCACACGGTCAGGAACACGATCACGACCTCACCGTCGTGAACACAACACTGACTAGAGAAAGGCCCTCGGTGACGCTCACCGGAAACCCCAGACCTCGACTCCGGGAACACTCCCAAAACCACTCACGAAGTCCCGTCCCACGGACAGAAATAAAACCCGGTGCACGACGACTCACGTCACGTGACAGGAGCACCACCCACTAGAAAAACGACCGGCTGCGTCCCCTGACGTCTTACACCGCGTCACAAGTGTCTAGCTACGACGCCCCAGGCGTGAGACTCAGACACACTCAGTAACCAGTACCACAGAACAAGGACTAGTTGGGGTCGCGCCTGCCGGCGCTGTCCGACGCCCCCAACCTCGTGTGCACACTCAGACCATATGCCCTAGGCCTGTCCTCTAGCTGGTATTTCCCCCTAATCCCGGACTCGGAAGTACGCGGGGGCCCTGCGGTAACCAGCCTACTCACCGCCTCTCTCGGGTACGCCGCTCAGCCACTCCCAGGGGAGCCAGCACACGCGTGCCGTGGGAAAGCTACGACTAGTGGTAGGGTCACAGAATGTGGACACTGAAACCACGCACGCACTCATTATGAGTAACACGGAGTAACAGGTGGCACGACGCCACCAGACACTGGACAGCCCACTAAACCTACAAACCCAACGGCCTTTAGTCACAAGACTCGAGGTCAAGACCGTTGCACATGACAGCGCTGAGCCGTCAAATCTGGCCTAATCCCTAGGTCCAAAACCACAATGCGATGACTCACGAGGCGAATCGCAATCGCCGAGACCATTCCCCCACCTGGGAACTCAGGAGACCTCCAGTCCCAAGTTAGGACATGGACTCGTGGTTCACAGGCCATAGGCACGGCCTACGCGGAAACAACAGAAGCTTGATTCTCGAGGCAGCCCGCAAGCTGCCACACCGATTTCCCAACCCTGGGAAAAGTGAGAACCCTCCAGCACCAGGCTGGGCAACTGGACTCGCAGCCCAAGGCCACACACATGGCCCACTCAAAACCAACTCCCGGAGAAACCACGACGTGCGGGGACACCTCGCCGTACTCACGCCGATACACGGTGACTCGATCTAGCAAGAACCCGGAAGCCTGGAACACCTGGGGTCACCCGGACCCGCCAAGCCCACGGGCACGCTTGTCGAGGTAACACGGTACTTCCAGACACCCAAAAATACGGTAACGAAACCCACGGGGTGTCCGAGACACTCACGAGGCCAAAGATCGACCACTGGGTCACAACCGGGTCGATCGGAGACCAACACAACACGATCGGAACGCGAGAGGGTCACCCAGACCCTTAAACTCACGGGGACACTAATCAAAGTAAACGGACCTCCGGACGCCCAAAGACACGGTCACGGAACTCCACGGGGTGTCCGGGACACACACGGCCCAAGGGGAGCACGATCAGCTGCAAACCGCCTGCCCCGGGCAGCCCGGCTGGTCACCTCCAAGAACGCGCTATAGGTGCATAGCGCGTTCAACAAGAACGCGCTACAGGTCCATAGCGCGACCAGACCAGGTCGCGCTATGATCCTATAGCGCGACAACAAGAACGCGTTGGGGGTGTAAGGCGCGACCCGAACCGCCTTACTGTTCATCTTCTCCGATGAACGCGCCCCGTCGGGGCAGCGTGACCATCAAGAACGCGCTACCTGAGGGTAGCGCGTTCTCACCAGGTAGCGCGTTCTCAGTCCGCGCCCAAAACACGGTGAGAACCACGAAGAAATCCATTCCACGCCCCGATCACCCCCGGGTGATGGGGAAACATTCCCCAACCTCCCTAGCACTGAGAGAACCCATTTAAACCCCAAAAATACGATCAAAACACAAGATTTGGCTCACTCCCCAAAAATATGCATTTTTCCCAAATCACCCCGTTTAGCCCGCTCGGCGCACCACGGCCTACGAAACTCGCGGGAAATGAGGTACGCGGGTTGAGGGTCTATCTCCCTACCTCCACCGAAGATTTCGCGCACCGCGGACGCCGATCCACGAAGAAAACGCCGTTGAAGCCTCGCCGTTCCACGAACCCACGGCCGAGCTTCACCACGCCTCCACCGCCTCGATCCTCATCCATCCTCGCCCGTGCCTCGCCCGCGCCGTCCCCGCCTCGCCCACACTCCACCCTGTCGGCCGCCGGAGAGAGAGGGAGAGAGGAGAGAGCGTGAGAAGAGAGAGGGAGAGAAGAGAGAAATGAGAGATGGGGAGAGAGAAAAGGAGGTTCATATAGAAAATCCAGAAATTCTCCAAAAATACCAAAAAATAGAAAATCACGTTTCCGTGATCCTCGGAACGCACCGATCGCAACGGTACCACTCGCGCCTTGGTGAACGGCTCGGTTCACTCGCAACGAGGTCCCGAAGGAATTACCGAAACACACACCGGGAATCGGAAAACACACGCGGAAAAGCCGCGGAACGCTTCCGGGCCTCCGAAACAACTCCGGATCACGCCGATCCGAACACGAAAGATGTCCGAAACGAAATTTTGGACACAATAGAGTCAGACACTCCGAAAAACCAGATCCGAGACCTACGAACAAGGGTCTGAAAAATCCGGGGCATTACAGCCCTCCCCCCTTAAAGAAATTTCATCCTCGAAATTCAGGACCAAGCACAAAGTCACAGGGGAAGAACACCGAACCAACTGACAACTCTGTCAGGGCCCCAGCACAGAAAACCTCGCTTCTCACGAAAACACCGATTATGAGGGATACGGCCAGACCATAATCACAAACAACGCCACGCTCCGCACACCGCACACACACCGGTCACTAGAGCAGGCATAATACAGAGGCACAAGTCTGGCATCACCTCAAAACACAACGGAAACCACTCACGGCATCACTGCCACCCTCTCGCTCACCGAGGGAACGCAATCCTCGCCACAGAACCAATCCACCGGTCAATGCCCATGCTCGGCGGACCAACCAAACGCCAGCTTCACAACCCGCTGACCGGTCTCACACCCTGCACCAGGGGCAACCAATCACTGAGCTTCCACCAGCTCACACCTCAGAAACGGCCACCAAAAGGCCTCGCTTGCACGCCGCTCTCTCCATTCTCAAGCCCTTACAACCAGCATCTTCTGTCTCTGAAAAGACCATCCACTGGTCGCCAGACATTCGCCAACGGAAAACCTCCACCGGCCCAGCAGGCACGATCCAACACATGACATGCCATCTGCTGACTCACGCACAGACCAACACCACCTCCAATCTCGAACCTCACGCCAACTCTACCCTCTCAGGGGAGCACGGCGAAACCACATGACTCTATCTCCACACGGTCCTCACGTCACTCGACTCAGACTTACGGGGAATCCTCCCTTGCTGGCCACAGACTGAGGATCAATATCCCACGTCAACGTCTCATCAGAGACCACTCTATGACGCCGATCTCACGAAAAAGACCTCCGCCCATAGGCGTCGCTCTTCCATCTGGTCTCATCAAATCCTTCGATCAATCCAAATGGACACCTGCCAATGCCATAAACCACCATATCTCAAGCAAAGGCATGGCAACAACACGTCTCACGCCGCCGAAGACAACACACACCGATGAACCAATCCTCCGTTGCTCTACACTTCCTCAGAAATCCACCCGCAGCAACCAACGCTACGATCCGCGCACTCTGATCCACACACACAGACACCACAACGCCAACTCAGGATCCACCATCCCGACAACCATCTGCAACCCCGCAGACTCCGATCCTCCGCACATCGGGAACCACAACACCAACCGCAATTCTCGTGAACACCGCCCAGCTGGCACTCGTCCTTCCGGAACAGCGCCAACACCCTTACACATCAGGGAACGGGCAACTCTTCTCACAGGCAACCACCTTGCCAAAACACGGAACACGTCTCGCACGGACTTCATGGCACACCGAGGCCAACCAATCCAAACACACAATGCAAGACGACGAACCTTAGCCAAACACGATTCTCTCCAACCAAAGGAGAAACCAAACGCACTTCCGACCAACGGAAGAACTCCATGCTCAACCTAACCTCGCACCTCGCACATGCTGGAAATAGCACCATCCAGCACCGAGAAAACCATTACTCCCGTCAGGTCAGCTCATCCGACACACTCGGTGAGTGTCACATCGGATCACGATCACAGCATCTCTCGATGCATGACCACCGCAATTCCCCAAATTGCAGCATGCCCCGCTAAGAGCCGCAATACGAGCCATAACCGGCAACTACCAACGTTCATCCTCGAGTCCCGAACTCGCCACAGAACCTCCACATCCCAAGCCAACTCCCGAACGAACACAACCCATCCACTGACAGAAATGCAGGAGTAAAGACTTACCGGGACATCCCTGCCAAATCCTGCCTCAAAATCCGCAGAACAATCGGGACCGACACGTCTTTTCTGACGCCAGAGAGCACGACAAGGACACCAGGCTCGACGAAACAGCAGCTCACTGAGAAGATCCTCCGCTCACCCGAGCACACTTCTCGATCAGAACACCCGCTCTGCCGCCTTAACCACGACCTGAACACCTCAGGGGCTGGACAAACCTCAAGCTGGAGTGGCCAAAACCAACAGCAGCTCCCTCAGAGCACACTCACGGCCACTTAACCACGAACAGTCCTCTCCAGCCACTGACCATGCAGCAGGTTCCTCGAACGCAGCGTCGCGAACTCATGCCTGCCAGCCACCTCTGCCCAACGCAGCACAACCAGGACCACCACCGATGAGGGAGAAGCTCTCAACCTCAATCCTTAGACCCCATGCTGGCACGAAAGCCGCGAACAGCAACCACCTTCACAGCGCCAAACAGCGCACTCAAGCTCTCAAGCGAGAAACTAGGCGGAAAACAAGCACGAAACCCTATGCCAGCTGCTGACTGTATTGGACCTTATGGACTCTGATCACTGCAATGTCTCGAATTCCCATGTACGTCCACAACCACGCTCTGATACCAGCTGTGACGGCCCGAGAATCCGATTACCGGGAAGGCCCGATAACCCGAGACTCGCACCGCCGCCCACGAGCCGGGAGGGCTCGGAAGGGCTAAAAAGGAGGGTGGAGGCACAAAGGAATAGGAAATAAAGCAGGACAATTCAACAATTAACAGAAATGAATAAACAACTACGACAGAGTCTAGTCCAACAGAAAGTACAGTCTAAAGCAGTAAAATATACCACATGCCAAGTGAACCCTCGGCCCGGCAAGCTGGCAACTAAGAACCTCCGCACAGCACCCCCGAACCCCGAGGCAGAACCGCCGCACCTGAAACGCAGGGGTGAGCCTCCTGTCACTGGCCCAGTAGGGATCCCGCGGAACCCCAACTGAGAAACAACGGTAGAAGGAAAGCTACGCTAGCAAGACGGCAACGAAAAAAGTAACCACGAAAGCAGGAAAGTAACTACGGTGGCCGACAAAACCTCGGCTCTACAGCTACTCCTACTGTACCAGAAAACACAACCTAGTCTCCCGTCGGGGGACAACCAAGCCACCCGCCCGACCACCCGATCCCACGATCGGGGACCACCAGACACGAACCGCCCTAGCCATGCTACTAGGAAAACGCCACGCTACCTCCGTAGCGGAGGCCTGCCCTCCGAAAAGGGCCCAAGCCGGAACCACACGGTTAGGAACACGATCACGACCTCACCGTCGTGAACACAACACTGACTAGAGAAAGGCCCTCGGTGACGCTCACCGGAAACCCCAAACCTCGACTCCGGGAACACTCCTGAAACCACTCACGAAGTCCCGTCCCGCGGACAGAAACAAAACCCAGTGCACGACGACTCACGTCACGTAACAGGAGCACCACCCACTAGAAGAACGACCGGCTGCGTCCCCTGACATCTTACACCGCGTCACAAGTGTCTAGCTACGACGCCCCAGGCGTGAGACTCAGACACACTCAGTAACCAGTACCACAGAACAAGGACTAGTTGGGGTCGCGCCTGCCGGCGCTGTCCGACGCCCCCAACCTCGTGTGCACACTCAGACCATATGCCCTAGGCCTGTCCTCTAGCTGGTATTTCCCCCTAAACCCGGACTCGGAAGTACGCGGGGGCCCTGCGGTAACCAGCCTACTCACCGCCTCTCTCGGGTACGCCGCTCAGCCACTCCCAGGCGAGCTAGCACACGCGTGCCGTGGGAAAGCTACGACTAGTGGTAGGGTCACAGAACGTGGACACTGAAACCACGCACGCACTCATTATGAGTAACACGGAGTGACATGTGGCACGACGCCACCAGACACTGGACAGCCCACTAAACCTACAAACCCAACGGCCTTTGAGTCACAAGACTCGAGGTCAAGACCGTTGCACATGACAGCACTGAGCCGTCAAATCTGGCCTAATCCCTAGGTCCAAAACCACAATGCGATGACTCACGAGGCGAATCGCAATCGCCGAGACCATTCCCCCACCTGGGAACTCAGGAGACCTCCAGTCCCAAGTTAGGACATGGACTCGCAGTTCACAGGCCATAGGCACAGCCTACGCGGAAACCACAGAAGCACGATTCCCAAGGCAGCCCGCAAGCTGCCACACCGATTTCTCAACCCTGGGAAAAGCGAGAACCCTCTAGCACCAGGCTGGGCAACTTGACTCGCAGACCAAGGCCACACACATGGCCCACTCAAAACCAACTCCCGGAGAAACCACGACGTGCGGGGACACCTCGCCGTACTCACGCCGATACACGGTGACTCGATCTAGCAAGAACCCGGAAGCCCGGAACACCTGGGGTCACCCGGACCCACCAAGCCCATGGGCACGCTTGTCGAGGTAACATGGTACTTCCAGACACCCAAAAATACGGTAACGAAGCCCACGGGGTGTCCGGGACACTCACGAGGCCAAAGATCGACCACTGGGTCACAACCGGGTCGACCGGAGACCAACACAACACGATCAGAACGCGAGAGGGTCACCCAGACCCTTAAACTCACGGGGACACTAATCAAAGTAAACGGACCTCCGGACGCCCAAAGACACGGTCACGGAACTCCATGGGGTGTCCGGGACACACACGGCCCAAGGGGAGCACGATCAGCCGCAAACCGCCTGCCCCGGGCAGCCTGGCTGGTCACCTCCAAGAACGCGCTATAGGTGCATAGCGCGTTTAGGCAGAACGCGCTATACACCCCTTAGCGCGTTCAACAAGAACGCGCTACAGGTCCATAGCGCGACCAGACCAGGTCGCGCTATGATCCTATAGCGCGACAACAAGAACGCGCTGGGGGTGTAAGGCGCGACCCGAACCGCCTTACTGTTCATCTTCTCCGATGAACGTGCCCCGTCGGGGCAGTGCGACCATCAAGAACGCGCTACCTGAGGGTAGCGCGTTCTCAGTCCGCGCCCGAAACACGGTGAGAACCACGAAGAAATCCATTCCACGCCCCGATCACCCCCAGGTGATGGGGAAACAAAGGGGGAAACATTCCCCAACCTCCCTAGCACTGGGGGAACCCATTTAAACCCCAAAAAATACGATCAAAACACAAGATTCGGCTCACTCCCCAAAAATATGCATTTTTCCCAAATCACCCCGTTTAGCCCGCTCGGCACACCACGGCCTACGAAACTCGCGGGAAATGAGGTACGCGGGTTGAGGGTCCATCTCCCTACCTCCACCGAAGATTTCGCGCACCGCGGACGCCGATCCACGAAGAAAACGCCGTTGAAGCCTCGCCGTTCCACGAACCCACGGCCGAGCTTCACCACGCCTCCACCGCCTCGATCCTCATCCATCCTCGCCCGTGCCTCGCCCGCGCCGTCCCCGCCTCGCCCACACTCCACCCCGTCGGCCGCCGGAGAGAGAGGGAGAGAGGAGAGAGCGTGAGAAGAGAGAGGGAGAGAAGAGAGAAATGAGAGATGGGGAGAGAGAAAAGGAGGTTAATATAGAAAATTTGGAAATTCTCCAAAAAATACCAAAAAATAGAAAATCACATTTCCGCGATCCTCGGAATGCACTGATCGCAACGGTACCACTCGCGCCATGGTGAACGGCCCGGTTCACCCGCAACGAGGTCCCGAAGGAATTGCCGAAACACACACCGGGAATCGGAAAACACACGCGGAAAAACCGCGGAACGCTTCCGGGCCTCCGAAACAACTCCGGATCACGCCGATCCGAACATGAAAGATGTCCGAAACAAAATTTCGGACACAGCAGAGTCAGACACTCTGAAAAACCAGATCCGGGACCCACGAACAAGGGTCTGAAAAATCCGGGGCATTACACCTTTGGTGGTCATTCTCGTGATGTTCTTTTCCGGATGGGATCTGGGCTTTGTCGAAGTTTGTCTTCTGGCAGAGTTGGCCCAGTGATATGTCTGGCTTTCGGCTTGCCATGTGTGAGGTGATTCTTGGCGTTGAGCCGATGATTTTGTTGCGGTCTGTTGAGATGACTGCGTGAGCCAGTGGAGGCTCTATATTGGCTGTTCCATGAAGCAGGGTGTGAAACCAATCAGTTGGTTGTGAAGCTGATGTGTGAACTGTCCACCGACCATAGGATGGATCGGTAGCTGTTTCTCGTGTCGAGGGCTATGTCTCCTCGGTGAGCGAGACGTTGGCAGTGGTGCCATGATTGGTTCTTGTTGTGCCTGAGGTGATGCCGGACGGTGTCCTTTAGTGTATGCCTGCTCTGATGGCCGGTGTGCACGGCATGCGGAGCGAGGTGGTATTTGTGATTGTAGTCTGGCTGTGTCCCTCAGAAACTGTGTATTTTGTGAGAATCGAGATTTTTCTGTGCTGGGGCTCTGACATCGTTGTCAGTTGGTTCGGTTTTCTTCCCCTGTGACTTGGCATTTGTCCTGAATTTTGAGGACGAAATTTGTTTAAGAGGGGAGGGCTGTAATTCCTCGAATTTTTCAGATATTTATCGGATCTAGATCCGTGGGTTATGGATCATTTTTGTGGGTCATGGAGTGTGTTTTGTACTTTACACGTGTTTTTCCCGGATGTGCCTTCGGAACACTGTGCAGGGTGAACTGTGGCGTTCTCCGACTTCAGGACGTGGCCAGCGCGTTGTGCTCCTCCCAAGGATCACGGAAATAATTTTTCGTTATTTTTTGAATTTCTAAAATTTTTGGGCTTTTCTATATATTAACCCTTTCTCTTCTCTCACGCTCTCCCTTCTCACCCTCTCTTCTCCGGCGAACGACGGAGCAGGGCGGAACGAGGCGACGCGGGCGAGGAGGACAGCGAGGATCAGGGGACGGAGGCGCGGTGAAGCTCGGCCGCGAGTTCGTGACCCGGCGGGGGTTTCGTGTCATTTTCGTCGTGGATCGGCGTCCACGGCCCGTCGAATCTTCGGTGGAGGTAGGGAGATGGATCCCCAGCTCATGTACTTCCTTTCCCGCGATTTTGGTAGGCCGTGATGAGCCGAGCGGGCTTATTCTTACATTTTGGAGAAATGCATGTTTTTGGGGAGTGAGTCGGATCTCGCATTTTAACGCGTTATTCCGTGGTTTGATGGCGTCATTGGATGCCTAGGGGCTTGGGGAAGGGTTTCCCCTTTGTTTCCCCTTCACGTGGGCGTGAACGGGGCATGGAACGGAGCTTTCCACCATGTTCGTCATTTTCGGGTTTTCGGAATAGAAACGGTCCTAACAGAAACCATTTTTAGGCTAGGCGGCCCTCAGGGGGGCCGCTACTCTCCCGTTTCACCGTGTTAGGTGTGCGGTCTCGCAATAGACTGCTACATTGGTGTAGCGGTCCAAGCCAGACAGTTTCTTGTGGCTGGGCGACCATGGGCCGATCGCCTAGGGTTTGGCGGCCACCTGGAGCCTGTCGTTCGATCACTGTTTTGTCGGCAAGTTTTGCGGTCGTGCAATGGACCGCCAAGGTCAGCGGCGGCCTATCGGCCGACCGTTTTTCCTCTGTGGGTCAGCGCAGCCCCCAACGGCGAGTGTTGACCGTTGAACGAGCCTTTTTGCTTTGCGGTCACGGGATGACCGCCTAGTTTCTGGTTGCGGTCCTAGAGTGACTGTATTAACCCTTTTTGGCACCCCATCGCATTGCGGTCAGGTGGAGGCCACTTCTACTTGGAGCGGTCTAACGGCAGACCGTTTCATTCTTTGAACGGTCTGGCGATAGACCGTTGATTTTGGGAGTTGCGGCCCATGTGAGACCGTTTTCTTCTCCTGACAGTCCAGGCTTGACCGCCTTTGCCTGAGATGGCCCAGGGAAGGCCGCCTCTTGGTTTTCACGCTTGCTAGGCCCGTTTAGTGTCGTGTTGGTCTCCGATCGATCCGATTGTGACCTAGTGGTCGACCTTCGGCCTCGTGAGTATCCCAGACATCCTGTGAGTTCCGTGTTCGTATTTCTAGGGTGTCTGGAGGTACTGTGTTACCTCGATTAGCATGCCTATAAGTGTGGTGGGTCCGGGTGACCCCATGTGTTCTGGGTTTTCCTGGTTTCGCTAGATCGAGTCACCGTGTATCGGTGTGAGTGCGGCGGGGTTTCCCCCGCATGTCGTTGATTTATCCAGAGGATGATTCCCGAGTGGGCCAAGTGTGTGGCCTTGGACTGCAAGTCCAGTCATTCAGCCTTGAGCTAGAGGTTTCCCCCTTTTCCCTGGGATGGGAAATCGACGTGGCGGCTTGTGAGCTACCTTGGGAATCGTGCTTCTGTGTTTTCTGCGTGGGCCGTGTGTGTGGCCTGTGGACTATAAGTCCAATTACCCAGCCTGGGACTGGAGGGTTTCTTAGTTCCCTTTTTGAGGGAATGGTCTCAGTAGTTGTGAACTGCCTCGTGAGACATTGTGCCAAGGTTTCTGACCCTAGGGCTAGGGCAGATTGACGGCGTGGAGCCGTTTGGTGCAACGATCTTGACCCCGAGTCTTGTGACTCAAAGACCGTTGGACTTAGTGAGTCTAGAGGACTGTCCAGAGTCTAGTGACTCGGCGCCACTTAGTTCTTCTCGACTTTCGTGTAGGGTGCGTGCGTGGTTCTCGGAGTTTCTCCTCGGAGAGTGGTCACATCAGTGACTCCCCACTAGTCGTAGCCTTCCGACACGCGAGTGGTCCCACCAGGGAGTGGTGGCGAGGCTACCCCAGAGAGACGATTTTTAGGCTGGTTATCGTCGGGCCCCACGTCCTGCAGCCAGAGTCCGGCTGAGGGAAAATCCAGTCAGAGGGACAGACCTAGGACGCATGGTCTGTGTATGCACACATGGGGGTAGTTGGACCCGCGCTGATGAGCACGACCCCATCTAGTTCTTGTTCTGTGGTTACTAGTACGGTGTCCCCGTTCTGCCAAGGTGCGATGAGGGGGACACCTGAGGCACGGTCTAAGACACCAGGGGGCGCATCAGGCCTTGCTTCTGGTGGGCAGGTACTCTTGTCACGTGAGACGTGACTCTCCTATTTTTGGGTTTTGTTTCCCGTCTGCAAGACATGGTTCCCCTGACAGTTTCAGGGAGTGTTCCCGAGATAGAGTTCTAGGGTTTTTCCGATGAGTGTCACCGAGGGTCTTCCCTAGACGGTGTTAGGTCCACGACTGTGAGGTCGTGTTGGACACTTCTGGCGGCGTAGCCAGAGGTTCTCTCGTTAGTTCGTTAGTTCCCTAACTGTGAGATCGGGGCGTGCTTTTCCGGTACAGTAGGAGTAGCTGTAGTGCTGAGTTTTGACCGGCCACCGGTTCGCTGTTCCTGCTGTAGTTGTAGCTGTCTTTCCTTTTCGCTACCGCCGTTGCTCTTGGTTGGGGTTCCATGGGACCCCTACTGAGCCAGTGACAGGAGGCTCACCCCTACTTTTCAGGTGTGACGGTTCTTCCTCAAGGTTTGAGGGTGCTGTGCTGAGATTCTTAGTTGCTAGCTTGCCGGGCCGAGTGTTCACTCGGTGTTGGGTACGTTTCCTGCCTTAGACTGTACTTTCTGTTGGACTGGACTCTGCTGTTGTTGTAGTTGTTTATTTACTTCTGTTAATTGTTGAATTATCCCGCTTATTTCCTATTTCTTTTTACCTCCACACTCCTTTTAGCCCTTCCGAGTCCTTCCGGCTCGTGGACGGTGGGCTAGGATTCGAATGGTATCGAGCTCCTCCCGGTATCCGGATCTTGGGTCATCACATCGTCTGTCCTTACTCTCTATTTCTAGGTGATAGATATATGCTCTCTCTTGTGTATTTTATGTTGGCAATCTATGGTGGGTAGGAGGGTGGAAAGAGGGGAGGTGTTATGATGATGGTCTTTAGATCTCGTTAATCTGATTTTTTCCTCTTGAGGACAACTCACAAATCCATTCTCAAACTTAATCTGAGCACCCCCCAAAGCCTTATCCTTCCATTGCTCTCTCCCCGCCCCCTTTCTTTTCATTTTTATTTTGATTGTTCCATTTTTTGGGCCCTCATAGATTCTGGTTAATCGTAGCTTTAGTCATGAAGTCTTACATTTTTCCCTTCCATTTTTAGTTTGAACATACTATCTTTTCACCGTTTCATTTACTCATCTATGTTGTTTTTAACCATGGGATTCAGGGGGGGGACAATCTTTGGCCTTTGATGTATATTACCTCTTTTTTTATTACTCGGGTCACTGGATGACTTTGTGAAAATTTGTTCTTGGGGAATATGCAATGCATGTTCACGGAAAAGAAATGATGCAGTATGGCATGTCTAACATGTTCTTAGGCTTATGTAGCAAAGATTGAGAAACTAACAAGGTTCAAGATGAGTAAATGCATTTATAGGATTAAGTATAAGTTTAGAAAGATGATTAGTTTAGTAATTTATGGTCACAACAAATCAATGGAAATATACTCCAGAAAGATATCTTAATGTGTGTGTGCCTAGAACTGCAATTAGGCTATTGTATATACGCACAATATATGATCATGTGTGTCTTTATTCTCTAATTAGTTAGTCCCCCAACAAGATTAATCATGATGTTGTTTATCCATAATGGTTGCATATCAAGTGTCACAACTTGATGGATATGTATATAATTCAAATTGAGGATAGTCTCTTGAGAAAGCCAGAAGTACATATGTACTTCACTCATAACATGCACTGGCAGGCGTCTGTGCAAGATGCACAACCAGTTTTCCCCACTCAGAGAACTCCATATCTTGCAAACAGCCGTGGCCTCTACCCTCTTGGCAATCCTTTCATGCTTGGCTCATATTTTTTATTTTTAACCTTCATATGTCATCATTCATATTTAGGGATTAACTCCTCCAATTCTATTTTTTAGTTTTCAAATTCTAACATTCCAAAAAAGAGGACATACGCAACATTAATCATGGTTCTGATACGAGAGTGAGATGTTCTCTACTATTGACGTGGGCAATAGATCAAGTTATGTCGAGTTTGCAATATATCTCAACCAGTGCCCTACCCAATTTTATCCAAAACTTTAATGACTATTAGAATGTCTCCATGTTTTTTTTAAAATAATCAAAAATATTGTCTTAGATTATCGCTTCTGTTTGCTGTGGGGGCAAAGTTAGAACATATTATTACTCGTCTAGGTCAAGAGACTGCTATGCAACTTACAGATGATACCGAAACAGTAAGGGTGAAGCCATCAGGTGAGTATTTTAATTGATTGCACCTGCCTGGAGTTGTCCTTTACTTGATTCATTTTATATTATTTCAGAATTTATTTGAGATAGCATTTTTCTTCTGGATATTGGTGAGTAAAGTGAATGCTATCATTTCAACGTGGAATAGTGATGAGGGTACTGACTGTTCCTTGCTACTCCTCAGTGGACATACGATTTTTATGGTTCCTCTAGCAGATATTGTTACAGATTATTATCTATTTTTCCATTGTTTATGTTCTGTCACTTTCAGGCCTTGATGATTAGTTATGTTCTGTTTCTGAAATTTGTCATTTATATATTTGTGTGTGTATCCTCTCTTTTACCATTATTTTCTCTTTGATTATTTTCCTCCATCTATTCATTCATGAGATTTTATTAATTATCTCTGATTTTTTTTTATTTTGCTATTGTGAAGGGTGTAGATTATAGTGTCATTTTGAATTGAAATCATGGCAAGTGATCCAGAGAATATAGAATTTGATGTAGATAATACAGAAGCAAGTGTTACTCAACCGTTTGGTGAACCTCCACATAGAGGGAGAAAGCTAAGGTCAAAAGTTTGGTTAGACTTTGAGAGTGCTGTAAATGAAGATGGAAGTGTTGTGGCCATTTATCGATATTGTCAAAAATAATTAGTTGGCAAAAGTTCAAGGGGAAACCAAACATTTAAGTAACCACATTATGCGTTGTTCTGATGCTCAAAGTTTGAAACGAAGTAAATGAGATGTAGTAGGTACTGTAACTAAAACTGAAAAGTCATCCTTTGTGTTTGATAATGAGAGAAGTAGAGAGGATCTTACAAAGATGTTTATTGTCCATCAGTATCCATTTGTAATGATTGAGTATGCATTCTTTAGAAATTTTTTAAAGAATATACAGCCTGAATTACAGTTGTTGTCTCGTAACACAATTAAGTCAGATTGTATGAACCTTTATGCCAAAGAGAAAGAGATGGTTTATTTCTCACTTGAGAGTCTCAATTGTCGAGTAAGCTTAACTTCGGACATGTGGACTTCCATTGATAACGATGGCTACTTGTGCCTAACGTGCCATTATATAGATGATGATTGGAATTTGAGGAAGAAAATTCTCAACTTTGAGTATGTTGAGGCTCCTCATGGTCATAGACAGATAGCTAATGTGCTACTTGACAAGTTGTTAGAGTGGAATATTCATAATAAATTATTCTCAATTGTGTTAGATTGATAAGTACAATATGAAGTGATCTAGAAGGGGAGGGGATGAATAGATCACTGTTTTTCGTAGAATTAAAAAAGTACTGCAGAGTATATCGCTAAACGCAAATAACCTCGAGCTCCGACTATCGAAAATGATGCAATGCAGTTAATAGCTCAAGCAAATAGAAGGCATACCACAATATTACCACAATCGATCACACAAGGACTCAGAGGATTTTAAGGTGGTTCGGTCCTTCAGACCTACATCCACCCCACACTCAAACCGAGTGTGGCTTCACTAAAGGCTGGGCAACACAGCTTGCCAAACAACTGCTGATACACAGCTTCCCAGGAGAACAACCTCTCCTCTTCCTCCTACCAGGAGGGAACCTCTAGCGACCAGCAGTCACTAGAACCCAGAGACTCTCGTCTCTCTTCCTCTTTACCAAGAGGGAACCCCACTAGTAGCAGTCCTGCTACTAGTGAACCAGAGGTCGAAGACCCCTCTTCCTCCCAACCCGGAGGGAACCTACAAGCAGCCCACCTGCTGCTTGCAGACTGGAGATTGACTCTCCCTTCTCCTGATCTCACAGGAGGACCCCGACCTCAGTCCAGAGGATCGGAAACACAAACAAGAACAGTTGAAGAAAGGTAAGAACAATAAACGAAAAATACGATCGAAGGAAATCAAATGCCAGAAAATGGAAACAATGTAGCTCAGTACAGAGCAATAGACTTCGGATTTGATCCGCAAGTCAGAACAACTCTTCTGATCACTCTCTGCTCTCTCTCTTTTTCTCTCTGCTATTCTTTCTTCTTTCTTTTCTTTTCCTGGATCGAAGGGCTCTCTATTTTCTTGCTTTTTCTTCTATGCCACTCTTCTTCGATCACCTTCATCTGAGGACGAAGGATTCTATTTATAGCAGTAACAGCAGGTGGATAGGGCACAAAACGCGTGTGCCTCCCACGCTCGATCCAGAATCTTCCTGCCACGTGCCTTTATCAGATTGGTTCCTCTTGTCTCGGATCACGTGCAGCCCAGGAGTGTGGAATGTTCTTCCTCGGACCTGTAATGAGATTAAATCCATTAATACGCTGCATGGCCACAAAAACCAAAACTGCATGAGGTATATAGTAACAACACGACGTGACTATTACTCGAAATGACACAAGAACAACACGAGATACTCTGTAACAGGTCAGACACACAGAAGAAATGACACGAGGTGAGGTTATAAGCCAAAAGAGACACGAGGTCACGAAAGCAAAAACAACACGAGGACAACACGGGCTAACGACAGAACCTGACACGAAGTGGTTGCAAATATTCAAGACACGAGGTTTACGGAAGGCAACACGATGTGTGGTCAAGGCGAAAATGACACGAAGTCTAAAGCGAGAAACCAACACGAAGACAGAATATAAAGAAACGACTCGAAGTGAAAACAACACGAAGTGAAGTTTGACACGAAGTGAAGACAACACGAGGTGAAGTTTGACACGAAGTGAAAAACAACGACACGAAGTATAGTGGTGACAAACACACACTACACAGAAAACGACACGAAGCCAGTAAGAACAGCACGAGATGAAAACAACACGGGCTGACCACAACTTAAGGACGAAAAATAGAAACCGACACGAAGACAGATAAACACGAAGATGTAAACACAACACGAAAACATGGACAACAGTAACCGTCACGAAGTGTGGTTACTAAGTAGGAGCGACACGAGGTCTACAGGAAAACTACTCGAAGTTCATCAGAACTTTTAGAGCAGCTTCAGGAATACGACACGAAGACATGAGAAGAGAAAACAACACGAAGTGAAACGAACACTTGAACTTAGACTGACTTAGAGACTCAGCGAAAATAGACTCGAAGACAGGAATACAAACGGATGACATGAGCTAAGGATGACATGGAAACAACACAGTAATCAAAGACTGCACGAGGTGAAAGACAACACTCAATCAGACGACAACATGGCTAACTCGACACGAGGTGAAAACGCGAAGTAAGAATGACATGAGGTTTAAGGAAAACAGCACGAAGACCGAACTTGTACGAACACACGAAGTGTTACCTCTTAGCAGCTTTTTCATATAAAACCATGGATAACTCAAGTGCAAGATATCTGATCAAAAATATCAACAACAATTAACATAGTGTTGCTCATCATCAAAACACTTAGGGAAGACACAAAATCCAACAATCTCCCCCTTTTTGATGATGGCAACACTATATTAAGTATAAGAGATAAGTTCAAAAGAGATCATTTCAAGAGATTTAATGCAGACAAATTAAAGCAGACTTTCAACGCACTAGCTTCCTTGCTTCCTCTGATGACACCAGAACACTCCCCCTGAACACAGCAACAGCTTACCTCAGACTTGATAACTAACTTCCCCTCAACACAATGGCATGCAACAAAAACTCTGAAACCGAAACCACACAATTCTCTCCCCCTTTGACATCATCAAAAACTAGGGGCAAATCTGAAGATACAGAGAAAGGAAAATTGCTGACTATAGAGAGAAAACAGGACAGAGTAAGGCAGATAAATGGAGGTTATTGAGATGTTTAGTCAATTAAGAAAGCCATTAATTTTATGTGAGGATTTTTGAAGATCAGTTAGTCAGACTGTGCAAAAACTGTGAATAAGGATTCGCTCCATACACAGAACCAGATTCTAAGCAAGTGAGTTACAAGATACCAGTTTGATCAAAGTAAGTCTTTACTGAGAGAGTATAAAGTAAGACAGTCTGAAGACAAAGACCTGTGGTATTGAGAACAAACAAATCAAGAGCTATACTTCAAGTGAGCAGGATCTTTAAAGATAGTCAAGATCAAAGGTAAGTCTGTCAAGTACACCTTTGACATTAGGGAGACACCTTGTTTAGAGGCATGAAACCCCAGTTACTCGGTGGCAGGACCACATTACCCCTTCTGACAAGAAGACAGAGATAGTATTCTAACTGGTGTTGACATTAAGGTGACACCTTTATCAGAGGCCAGACACCCCAGTTACTAACCAGATATGTACCATAGCTCTGTATGATCAAGACAATTAATAAGAAACCAGATAAGTACTGCCATCTCATGACATGGGATGTTTTTTCACTTCATTGATGAAAATCCCAGTTTCTCAATGAGCAGTTAACAAGGTTGACAACAATTTTATGAAATTTTTTGTTTTTATTAACCAGCTCTTAAAACCTTGTTAATTAAGCTTGAGTCCGTTTGAGAACAATACACCAGATCCAAGGTGATTCAGACTAGAGCACAAAATACCTCATTTCGGACTCAACATTGACTAAGTAGGTATGCTGTACTGGCTAGATCAGAAGACAGTTACCGTGTAGGAAGATAATCTTTGAATACAGATTTTGATCTCAGTGGGACTAACAGCTGAAATTCCAACAAGAAATTAGATGAACAGTCTTAAAGGATAAAGCATCCAACACTTTCTTTTATACACCTAATCAACCTGATTCTCTTTTGATGTCAGCAAGATGTCGTTCGGAGTATGTTCAAATTAGGCCAAAGACCAAAGCACCTATTATAAATCTAGCTCCCCCTGAGACCTTGACCCCAACACAGACTTAACCAAGACAACCCTCAAAACACTTCAAAGAGAACACCATGAAGTTTGAACAGACTATTCAATCAAAACGGAGTGAGTCACCAAACACTCATAATGAAGTTATTTCTTCAGCAACAGACAATGAATATGATAAGCACAATAACACATGACATGGTATTCAGAAATCAAATGTTCAATCATGAAATTCTGTAAATACCTAGTTCTCTGCGCAAAGTGCTAAATTTTTCAGTATCCAGTGGCTTAGTGAAGATATCTGCAATTTGTGAGTTAGTGCCAACATGGATCAACTCAAAAGTCCTCTTAGCTACTTCATCTCGAATAAAATGATGCCTGATTTCAATGTGTTTAGTTCGGGAATGAAGTACAGGATTCTTTGCAATATTTATTGCACTAGTATTGTCACAAAAGATAGGAGTACAACCTAGCTCAACCGAGTAGTCCAGAAGCTGGTGTTTTATCCATATAACCTGTGTGCCACAGCTCCCCGCTGCTACATATTCAGCTTCAGCAGTAGAAAGAGCCACAGAGTGTTGCTTCTTGGATCCCCAAGAGACTAAGCATCCTCCTAGATATTCACAGTGACCACTAGTACTCTTCCTGTCCAATTTACATCCTGCATAATCTGCATCAGTGTATGCAATGAGATCTAACTTACATGATGCAGGATACCAGAGACCTAGATCATGGGTGGTAGATAAGTATCTAAAGATTCTCTTTACAGCTGCCAGATGCAATTCAGTAGGCCTAGCCTGGTATCTGGCACACATCCCTACACTAAATTGAATGTCGGGCCTGGATGCAGTTAAGTAGAGGAGTGAACCGATCATACCTCTATATAGTTTAGCATCCACCTCTTTACCTTTTTCGTCTGAATCCAGTGAGGAGCTGGTACCCATGGGTGTTGAGATTGTCTTGAGGTTGGTCATTCCAAACCTTTTCAGCATCTCCAGAGTATACTTGGTTTGATTTATGAAACAACCATCCTCCATTTGTTTGACCTGCAGTCCAAGAAAATATTTTAGTTCGCCAACTAGACTCATTTCAAATTCTTGGGACATAGACTCAGAAAAATCTTTACATAATTTTGAATTGTTAGATCCGAAAATGATATCATCAACATATACCTGGACCACAATTAACTCCTTTCCGAGACTTTTGGTGAATAGGGTTTGGTCAACCTTACCTCGAGTGTAGCCCTTACTCACAAGGAACTCAGAAAGTCTCTCATACCAGGCTCGGGGAGCCTGCTTCAATCCATAGAGGGCTTTATTCAACCTAAAAACCATGTTAGGCTGAACAGAAAAATTAAACCCAGGAGGTTGTTCAACATATACTTCTTCCTTCAATAACCCATTTAAAAATGCGCTTTTGACATCCATTTGCTGTAGCCGAATGTTTCTAGAGCATGCAAATGCAAACAGAATTCTTATAGCTTCCATCCTAGCTACTGGTGCATAGGATTCATCAAAATCCACACCAAATTCCTGACTGTAGCCTTGAGCTACAAGTCTTGCTTTGTTTCTAGAGATAGCACCATTTTCATCAATCTTATTTTTGAAAACCCATTTAGTGCCAATGACATGAGTGTTTTCAGGTCTAGGAACTAGTTTCCATACATTATTTTTCTCAAATTGATTTAATTCCTCACCCATGGAGGATACCCAAGAATCATGCTTTAAAGCCTCTTCCACAGTCTTGGGTTCTACCTGAGATGTCAAAGCAGATAAGTCCTGTTCTTGGACAGTTCTAAAATGAGACCTTGTCCTAGTGGGATCATGCAAATTACCTATGACATTTTCACTAGGATGATCTTTGTGAAATATTACCTCACCTGAGGGTTCACCTACCTCAGTTGCTCCTTCTTGTTGTAAGTTTTCTGGTTGAGCAGTTTGCTGCATCTCTTCTTCTTCAATTTTCTCCAAGAAATCTCCCTCATCAGGTGACTCCCTGTCATCATTTATCTTTTTGTCAGATAGAACATTCTCATCAAACACTACATGAGGTGTTTCTTCAACAGTTTGCTCATCTTTATTGAAGACTCTGTAAGCCCTAGAGGTTTCTGAATATCCGAGAAAAATTCCAGGAGAGCTTCTTGCTTCAAACTTATCCAAACCATTCTTACCATTATTGTGGATGAAACATTTGGAACCAAAGATTTTAAAGTAAGAAATGTTTGGCAGCTTACCCTTGAGGAGTTCATAAGGAGTTTTCTTATGAGTAGGTCTTACCAAGGCTCGATTTAAAATGTAGCATGCTGTATTTGCAGCTTCTGCCCAAAATCTCCTTGGAAGTCCACTCTCAATCAGCATAGTCCTGGCCATTTCAATTATTGACCTGTTTCTTCTCTCAACAATTCCATTCTGCTCCGGTGTCCTGGGAGAAGAAAATCTGTGAGTCACTCCCTCTCTTGAGCAAAATTCAGAGAATGAAGAGTTTTCAAACTCTCCTCCATGGTCAGACTGAATTGTAATGATATTATGTTCACCTTGCAGTTTGATTTTATTAAAAAGTTCTTCAAAGTGAACAAAAGCATCATTTTTATTTGCTAAACAGAACAACCAAGAAAATCTAGTGAAGTCATCAACTATGACTAGACCATATCTCTTACCTGACAGGCTTTGTATTCGAGTAGGACCAAAGAGATCCATGTGCAAGTGCTGTAGTGGTTTAGATGAGAGACCTTCAGTTCTCAACTTAAAAACTGCACGAGTCTGTTTACCTTGAGCACAAGCATCACAGAGCTTGGACCCTAACTGAATTTTATTTTGGGCAAACCTCTGACTAGGTTATAATTAGACAGTTTATTCAAAGTAGACACACTAGCGTGGCCTAGACGCCTATGCCAGTCAAAAGCAACCTGTTCAGAATTAGCAGACAGACACAAGTTTGTTTCAGAATTATCATCTAGATCAACGATGTACACATTATTTACTCTATGACCTTTGAACATGATGTTATCAGAGTTCAGCTCAAAAACAGTGCACGAGTTGTGGTCAAAGAGTACCTTGTGTCCTTTGTCACAAAGTTGACTTATACTTACCAAGTTGTGCTGAAGTCCTTCTACAAGATACACATCTTCAATGGAGTTAGTGGAGGACTTACCAATCGTACCAATTCCAATTATTCTACCTCTGTTATTTCCTCCGAATTTGACCAAGCCCCCAGACTTCATTTTTAGTTTGCTGAATTTGGACCGGTCTCCTGTCATGTGCCTGCTACAGCCGCTGTCAAGATACCACTTGTTATGCTCAGCTGCCAGGCTGACCTGCAAAAAAATTCAGACAGAGTAATGTGGGACCCAATTCAAATTGGGTCCAGAACCAGTTTTCAGATTATGCAAAAAACACTTGGGAATCCACATTTGTTTTATAGTTCTCTTCAGTGGTTTTATGTGGGTTGATTCTTCCCTTTTGTCGTTTCTTGGTGGGTGTTGAATAAGCTTATTCCTATTTGAACTATGCTGTTTCTGAACAAAGACATTGTTGGTTGGCCTCTTAGAGGATACGCGTGTGTGTTGAGCATAATTCATGTAAGCATTTTTACTCCAATAAAATTTGTGCTGAACCTGGTGAACGTTGCCATGTTCTACTTGATAATTAGCATGATGAGCTTTCTTAACAAAACTTTTCACCCTTTTTGTGACATCAATAGGACTGGTTCTGTGAGAACCTTTGTTCCCCACCTGTTGCACATGAGCAGTTCTTGTTTCAGGATTTCCCGACTTAGGTTGCTGACCAGTGGATTGAATGAATTTGCCGGTCGAAAACTTCATTGTAGAGACAGATTTGGAACTGGATGGTGTTTCCAGTTTCTCTTTGCCTTTGGCGGGGCAGAACGTGGTAGTCTTAAATTCAAAGGGTTTTTTACTAGTAGGGTTGTATCCTAATCCCTCCCTATTGAAGTTTACCCTCGACCCCAGAAGGACATTCAGGTTGTTTCTCCCCTCTGTAAACTTCTCAAGCACTTTTTCTTTGTCCTCAATCTCCTTCTGAAATTCATTGCATTTGTCCTGGAGTTCCTGATTAACTTTTCTAACTGCCTCATATTTTTCAGCCATCAGTCTAATCTCTCCTTTACACTCTTCAGCTTTACACTTCAGCTCATCCATTCTAGCTAGACTCTCCTCTCTTTCCATTCTCAACCTCTCAATCTCACCTTTAACCTGGTCTAGCTCAATGGCCATCTCCTTGGTTTTCATGCTATCAGTGACAATAGAAGAGTGTTCTTCAGACAGAGAATGAAACTTACGTCTAAGCATTCTGTGCTCCTTGTTTAAACAATTATATTTACTTAACAGGTCGCCATAGGCGTCCTCCCAATCATCCAAGGTAAAATTCTCAAATAAGTTTGTTACCTCTTTCTCATGGTCGGCCATGAGGCAGATCTTTTCTTCATTTTCACTGGACGAAGTGGCTTCTGGGTCCTCCTCCTCATCGCTCCATGTGCACAGCATGGCCTTCTTCTTCTTGTGCACCATCTTCTTCTGGTGTCCTGGAGCCTTAGCTTGTAGCTCTGGACATTCACTTTTCATGTGACCGGGTTTCTGACAATGATAGCAAGTGATCTTCTTAGCAGACCGGTTCTTCTCAAATCCTCGCTCAGGAGACTTCATTGCAGCATTAAATTTCTTCCTCCTGTAGAATTTTCCTTTAGTTCTCAGGAACTTTCTGAATTGCCTGGTGAGCATAGCTCGCTCGTCCTTGTCCAGGTCTGAGAATCCATCAGAGCCTTCGCTGCTATCATCACTGCTGCTGCTGCTGCTGTTGTTCTTCTTAGCATGTCGTGAGACCTTCAGAGCAACATTCTTTCCCTTTCTGTCATGCCCATCGTTTCCATGTTTGAAATTCATTTCATGGGTCATGAGGGATCCAATCAGCTGGGTTACTGTCATGATGGATAAATTTCTTGATTCCTCTATTACAGTCACCTTGGTTTCCCAGACGGGAGTTAGAGACCTAAGGATCTTCCTGACTATGTCTTCTTGTTGAATATCCTTTCCAAGGCCCTTCAGACTGTTGATGATCACAGATAATCTGGCATACATTTCTGTGATCGGCTCCTCTGGCTTCATCTTAAATAACTCATATTGAGTTGTAAGTATGTTGATCTTGGTAGCCTTCACCTGAGATGTGCCCTCATGAATTAACTGCAAATCATCCCACATGTTCTTTGCAGTCTTGCACGCTGAGATCCTCGAATACTCTTCCGGGTGGACGGCGCACTGTATGATGTTAAGAGCTGTCCAATTCAGTGCGGAGAGTTTGACCTGATCTTCTGTCCACATATCTTCATTCGGTGGAAGGGTGTATGGACCATCTGTAATAACTTTCCATAGCTTGTGGCTTTGGGCCCTAATAAAGACTTCCATCCTGTTCTTCCAGAAGAAGTAATTATTACCATCAAAGAAGGGGGGACGGGTGATAGACTGCCCATCAGCTATGAAACTGCGAGGACCAGTGGATCCGTTTCCCTGGCCGTTGGACCACATTCTGGGAAAAACCTGCTCTGATACCAACTGATAAGTACAATATGAAGTGATCTAGAAGGGGAGGGGATGAATAGATCACTGTTTTTCGTAGAATTAAAAAAGTACTGCAGAGTATATCGCTAAACGCAAATAACCTCGAGCTCCGACTATCGAAAATGATGCAATGCAGTTAATAGCTCAAGCAAATAGAAGGCATACCACAATATTACCACAATCGATCACACAAGGACTCAGAGGATTTTAAGGTGGTTCGGTCCTTCAGACCTACATCCACCCCACACTCAAACCGAGTGTGGCTTCACTAAAGGCTGGGCAACACAGCTTGCCAAACAACTGCTGATACACAGCTTCCCAGGAGAACAACCTCTCCTCTTCCTCCTACCAGGAGGGAACCTCTAGCGACCAGCAGTCACTAGAACCCAGAGACTCTCGTCTCTCTTCCTCTTTACCAAGAGGGAACCCCACTAGTAGCAGTCCTGCTACTAGTGAACCAGAGGTCGAAGACCCCTCTTCCTCCCAACCCGGAGGGAACCTACAAGCAGCCCACCTGCTGCTTGCAGACTGGAGATTGACTCTCCCTTCTCCTGATCTCACAGGAGGACCCCGACCTCAGTCCAGAGGATCGGAAACACAAACAAGAACAGTTGAAGAAAGGTAAGAACAATAAACGAAAAATACGATCGAAGGAAATCAAATGCCAGAAAATGGAAACAATGTAGCTCAGTACAGAGCAATAGACTTCGGATTTGATCCGCAAGTCAGAACAACTCTTCTGATCACTCCTCTGCTCTCTCTCTTTTTCTCTCTGCTATTCTTTCTTCTTTCTTTTCTTTTCCTGGATCGAAGGGCTCTCTATTTTCTTGCTTTTTCTTCTATGCCACTCTTCTTCGATCACCTTCATCTGAGGACGAAGGATTCTATTTATAGCAGTAACAGCAGGTGGATAGGGCACAAAACGCGTGTGCCTCCCACGCTCGATCCAGAATCTTCCTGCCACGTGCCTTTATCAGATTGGTTCCTCTTGTCTCGGATCACGTGCAGCCCAGGAGTGTGGAATGTTCTTCCTCGGACCTGTAATGAGATTAAATCCATTAATACGCTGCATGGCCACAAAAACCAAAACTGCATGAGGTATATAGTAACAACACGACGTGACTATTACTCGAAATGACACAAGAACGACACGAGATACTCTGTAACAGGTCAGACACACAGAAGAAAATGACACGAGGTGAGGTTATAAGCCAAAAGAGACACGAGGTCACGAAAGCAAAAACAACACGAGGACAACACGGGCTAACGACAGAACCCGACACGAAGTGGTTGCAAATATTCAAGACACGAGGTTTACGGAAGGCAACACGATGTGTGGTCAAGGCGAAAACGACATGAAGTCTAAAGCGAGAAACCAACACGAAGACATAATATAAAGAAACGACTCGAAGTGAAAACAACACGAAGTGAAGTTTGACACGAAGTGAAGACAACACGAGGTGAAGTTTGACACGAAGTGAAAAACAACGACACGAAGTATAGTGGTGACAAACACACACTACACAGAAAACGACACGAAGCCAGTAAGAACAGCACGAGATGAAAACAACATGGGCTGACCACAACTTAAGGACGAAAAATAGAAACCGACACGAAGACAGATAAACACGAAGATGTAAACACAACACGAAAACATGGACAACAGTAACCGTCACGAAGTGTGGTTACTAAGTAGGAGCGACACGAGGTCTACAGGAAAACTACTCGAAGTTCATCAGAACTTTTAGAGCAGCTTCAGGAATACGACACGAAGACATGAGAAGAGAAAACAACACGAAGTGAAACGAACACTTGAGCTTAGACTGACTTAGAGACTCAGCGAAAATAGACTCGAAGACAGGAATACAAACGGATGACATGAGCTAAGGATGACATGGAAACAACACAGTAATCAAAGACTGCACGAGGTGAAAGACAACACTCAATCAGACGACAACATGGCTAACTCGACACGAGGTGAAAAATGCGAAGTAAGAATGACATGAGGTTTAAGGAAAACAGCACGAAGACCGAACTTGTATGGATACACGAAGTGTTACCTCTTAGCAGCTTTTTCATATAAAACCATGGATAACTCAAGTGCAAGATATCTGATCAAAAATATCAACAACAATTAACATAGTGTTGCTCATCATCAAAACACTTAGGGAAGACACAAAATCCAACATAGATAACACAAGTGCTAACAACAAATCAGTAAAGATGTTGCTAAATGATACTTTTTTTTCATAATTTTTGCCTCTCGATGGATCATGGTTTCATCTAAGATGCAGTGCACACATCTTAAATTTGATTGTGCAAGATGATTTAAAAGAGCTTGATGAGGTCATTTTCAAAGTATGCGAAAGTGTAAAATATGTGAAATCCTTTCAACAAAGGAAGGAGAACTTCATAAAAACTGCAAGAATTGAAAGAGGTCCTCATAAGTCTCTCATTTAGATGTGTCTAGGAGATGGAATTCTATGTATCTAATGTTAGAGAGGGCTATTGAATTTGAAAATGTCTTCTCATACTTGCAGTTATATGATCCATATTATCCTTATGTACCATCCGCCAATGAATGGAAAAATGGTAAGCTGGTTCTTGAATGTTTAAGTGTCTTTTTTGAAGTGACTGAGAGACTCTCAGGGACTAAGTTTCCAACTTCTAATATTTTCTTTGGAGATATCTGCATAATTCACGTTTCTTTGAAACAGTGGTGTGTTCATGACTACTCATTCATTTCTTTGATGGCTTCACGAATGCTTTTTAAAATTGAGAAGTATTAGAAAAAAAATAAATACTCTTCTTACAATTACAAATGTTTTGGATTCACGTTTTAAAATGATCATGGTAAAGTATTTTTTTGAAAAGATTTATGGTGATGAAGTTGATGGGCAGATAGCAGAGATGAAAATGGGACTAAAAAATCTTTATGATACATATGCCACTAGAAGACAAAGCCAGTCATGTAAGAGTAAAACTGTTACTATGAGTGCATCTTCTATGACAAGTGTGTCGAAGAGGAAAATTATATCATCTTCAAGAAGTGCATTGACATCTATGTACATGGAGTTTGACCAGTACCTTCACTAGTCTTCATTAATTTCATCAGAAAAATTTGATTTGGATGCTTACCTAAAAGAACCAGTAAAATCAGATGACAATTTAGATATTTTGAAGTGGTGGAAAAGTAACTCTTTAAAGTATCCAGTGCTTTCATTGATGGCACGTGATATGTTGGCTATTCCGATGTCCACTGTATCATCAGAATCAGCTTTCAGTATTGGGAATATGGTGTTGAACAAATATGGAAGCTCATTAGATCATACTACTGTGCAAACTCTGATATGTACTGAAAACTGACTTCGAGAAGATATTTCTTCAGTTGACACTTCAGAAGAAGATGCACTCTGCTCCATATTTACAAGTAGCAAGCTTGATGATGAGATTGAAAATGATATCTTAGAAGTTTCTTTCGATGGAGTATTTGCATCTTCTCTAATTTCTGATTAGGTATGATGTCTACACTCAATATTTTATTCCTTATTATAATTTTTTTAAGCAAGTCTTTACACTAATAATGGACATATGTGACTTAACTTTGATAGGGGATTCCTCTGAATAAGTTAGAATCGAGATAACGGCAAGCCAGGTATAATTTTTTTGTATGTTTGTATATATGCTTGTGTATTATATGATGCCTGCCATTCTGTTGTCAGAGAATATGATGGATGCAACTAAAATTGGGTTAAATTTCCCTGTCACTATTTTATCATGATTTTGATCTGTTTGTCGTGATTTTGATATGTTTTTGTCACTATTTTATCATGTGCATGCAAGCTATTTTTAAGCGAGCAACTATCCCTGTCTTTAAATCTCACGGAGGTGCCCAAGCAAGGATAGCATACTGTTCATGTTCCCAAAAAGAGATGTCAGTGAGACTGCCTTTCACTGTAGCTTGTGCACTTTAACCTATAGATTTCATTTTGACTCTTCAATATTTCGAGGAGACAGGCACAATAAAATGTCTACTAAACATTTTGCCCACAAGAGTTCAGGAATTTATGTTTGGTTCATCAGGTCTTCTAACATATTTTCCTACCTTTCTACATATATAGGTCAAGTCTTTTGTTGGTGAAGAACGTCAAATGTCTATGTTTGGTAGCCTGGTAAACTTTTATTATCTAAGAAAACTGATATTTGACTTTTACTGTACTTTGTAATGGGCTACATGAATCCTGTCTTGCCACTTTGATCCTATATAATTTTTATAATAACAATTAATGATGTCTTTCGCATGAAAACTTGTAGAGGTTTATTGGTTCTACCATATACTTTTGCGCTTCATAATTTAACTCAAACTAAGATTTTAAATAACACTGAGTTGCAGAGTGTGAACACTAGCATCTCAGTTGCCCTTTTCATATGTTATTTGATTTTAGAAAGACACTAATGGATATAATTAATCACATAGTAGAGTGTTGTATATTTTACAGTCTTAAATGGTAGAATGCTAAAAATCTTGAGCTACACCTCTAATTTATCATCGGGGGCTCAATTTGGGTGATCTGAAAGGAGTACTAAGATCCTTCTTTGCACGTCTTGATATTGATGTGTGTCCCCATTTGAGTCATTTAACTTTTTAATTTTTACTTTAAACACATATTTTACTAATCTGTAATGACAAAAGTAAATTTCCTACCAAGCTCAGTAATCATAATTAATTTTTCCATTTGATCATCAATGAGATAGTAGCAGCTGTACATAGTTAACATCTTACCTATGATGTAGGTTACTATGCATATCATGCATTGACATTTTTAAGTGAAACCCCTTATCTTGTTTCTTCCTTTTAAATTTCTGGGTGTTGCTCAAAGGGTGGGATGGCAGAGGAAGGGTGGGAATTAATTGTTGACCTACCGTTGACTCTAATGGTCTCTGGCAACCGAAGGGGGAGAGGACCATACTCAAATTTTATCTTGAAGGGAAGAGTTTTCTCTGTATGAATGACACTTTAAGGGGGAGCATCTCCAAACAGCTCTTGTAAGCTCACTAGAATAACATGTGATCCATAGTTGTGATAGATTTGACAAATCATCTGTGATCCGTTATTGTGCTAACAAAAATTTCTTTATAACTGTTCTCCAGTAGAAGTGAAGCATTTCAAGGGGGGATAGAATTTCTACACTTTCTTGTCATTTGAAGAGGTGGCAGGAAGAGATTTCCCACTAAGAAATTCATAAGCAATTTTGATGCTAAACTTTCTATCCTTGGATAAACCCCACATCTATCTTCCTCCCGTTAGGTAGTACTGAGATATATAGGCAGATTAGAAAAGAGAGTGTAGACGGAAAATGTGAAAGCTTTATTTGCACCCACAGATAAAGTAGTCGCAAGTTCTCAGAGTTTGAAAAAGGAGGCAGACACATTTGCTTGTTAAATAGCATTCATCTTGCTTTCTAATTGATGAATTGTTTGACTTTTTTCCGTTCACCAGAGGGATTGTTGCTTCACAAATCTTGATGTAATTTTGTGAATTCTGAAACAAGTGCTTAAATAGAATTTTTTCTAGTCTAGTTAATCCAATTTAAACCCCCTACTGCCATATGCACGGTGTGAACGACATCACGCGGAGAGAATGAGCAGCATGAAAGGGCGCTGTTGTGGTGGAGTGAGGATAAGGTTGAGGATAATGACACACGCGCTTGATGAGATGGCGGGAAAGACACGGAAGAAGAGAGAATTGGACTGCAGTGGGATATTACTCTCCGCAGGTTTTAACGGGGAATGAAATGGGGATGAGAGGTGGTGAATTAAAATGTAAAAATTTAACGGCCATGACAGGAAGTGACTCGCCGCAGGCCTTGGGGGGGATGGAAATGGTGCAGAATTTAAATGGCAGAAATGAATTTACAGAAATTAAACGGTCATGGCGGGAAGTGACTCACCGCGCGTCTCGGAGGGATGGGAATGGTGCAGAATTTAAATTGTAGAAATAAAATTACGAAAATTAAACGGCCATGGCGGGAAGTGACTCGCCGCGGGCCTCGGAGGGATGGAAATGGTACATAATTTGAATGAACCGTCGCGGAAAATGACTCTCCGCACATGTTAGAACAATACGGGAACCGCCGTGAGAAATGACTCTCCGCGCGGGTTAGAACAAAAATGACAGAGATGAAATGGAGAACCGGTGTGGGAAGTGACTCTCCGCGGGTTTTAATAGAGGATGAGAACCAAAGAAATAAGAGAGCGCGTGTGTGGTGGTGGTGTGATCGACAGGGGCTGAGGGCCCCAAAATAAAAGGAAAGTGATCGCCAGGGGATGAAGACCCCAAAAAATGAGAAGGGTGATCGCGCTTACCTCAAAAGCGGGAAGTGGTGTGGGTTGCTTCTTCCTCTCCCTTCGGTTGGCCGACGAAGAGGGCTTTATGTGGTTACCCTTGCAAGAAGTAAACAAACACCAAAATAGATCAGAATAAAAGTGGTGTAATATCAATCCCTTGTGATAAAAGTAATGAAATCATGAGCGGACAGACACCTGGTTGGTGTTATTTTTAAACCCTCTCGAACGCGAAAGGGTAGGAAAATGAGATGATGAATGAAATCACGTGCAAAAACGCACGGAACGGCGCCCTCTCAAAGAGAGGAGCGTGATGCGAGTAAAAATGACAAATGATGCATGCAGACTAAAAATGGAAAGAACAAAGAAGAATGGAGGGTAAGGAAGAGCGTATGGGACGCCGATGGCGAAATTCGGCGGAGCTTCGGCAGCGTGAGGATGACATGGAAGCGCGGGGGATGAAGCAGCCTTTCTCTCGCGAGCACGCGAGCACCCGGAAGTCCGACAGAACCTCCCTTGAAGAAGCCTCGAATCTGGACCGATTTTGGCAGAGTAACCCTCTCCTCTGTCGGATCTGAAGCCCCCTGGTTTCGAGGGAGGGGGTCCTCTATTTATAGGGAAATTTTTGATAGACGCGTCTCGTCTCTAGGACACGTTCAAGTGCACGCGTCCCGTTCATCAGACGCGTTGACAATTAAAATATTAATTTTAATGAGATTGACACGTCCAAAGTCCTGGACGCGTTATTTGGGTCCCAGACGCGTCTATCCTCTTCCACAAAAATGGCGTCAAAAGCCACCGAAAGTGTCAAAAGCGAGAGGTTTCGGCGCATAACCTTGACTTTTTAAACTGCATCTGATCACCCAGACGTCTTCTTCTTTTTGGTTTTATTTGATTCGTCAAACTGAACGGCGTGGCTGGCGCCGCCCGCGTGCTGCACGAGGGTTGAAGGAGGCGTCTTAGGTCCCTGACGCATTTAAAAAAGAGAAAAAATGCTGAAAAAAGATATTTTAAGAAGGCGTCAGGGCACGGTGACACCTTTAAAGGAGGCGTCAGGGCAGGGTGACACCTTTAAAAAAGAGTAAAAAAATGCCAAAAAAGAAAATTTTAAGAAGGCATCAGGGTAGGGTGACACCTTTAAAGGAGGCGTCACCCTCCCCCGCCGCGTTTAAAACTTTTCCCGAAAAAAATTCTAAAAATAGAGAAAAATACCAGAAAAATAGGAAATCACCCAAGTAATTCAAAATGTGAAAGCCGCTTTGGGACATCATAGTGTAATATGAGATTTACTCACGGCAATGTCAAAAACGACGTGTCTACACACGGTAGATTTTTAATCCAATTGAGTTTGAGCTGGATGTTCTGATACTGTTAACCATGTATGTTCTTCTCTGTGTCTTGATGTTTTTAAAAGGACTTTGCTGATGTACTTCAGGTTGAGATTATTAGCAGAATCTAAAGGCTATTGGCTGGATAATATTAGTTTTGGATGCTCAAAGCTATCACGGGAAATTGGTATTTTGTTGAGTGCATACTCTAATCATTCCACTTGTACAACCGTTCATAAAGTATAGAATGATTCAACTATTTTACAGGGTGCTGCACAAAATCAAGCATTAGCATACACTGTCAAACATAGAGGGGGGTGTTTGATCTACTTGGGCCTACTTGGGTTTCCTTGGCTACAGCCACACGAGAGGAACTTCTGATGGACTTATATTGTATATATAGTCAATCCGTATATGTAATGAGCTCAAGTGCAATGTTGTGTTTACTATTTTTACATGAATTTAAGTCCAATGTTGTGTTTACTATTTAGATCCGAAAATTCAGATCCAAAAATTTGTGCTTGCTATTTACCCACAAAGGTATGAGCTTAGGTGCAATGTTGTGTTTAATATTTAGATCCAAAAATTCAGATCTGAAAATTTATGCTTATTATTTACCTATAAAGGTATCCGTTTAGGTGCAATATCTTGTTTAGTATTTAGATCCGAAAATTCGGATCCAAATTCAAACCAACATGTAAATTCGGATCCCCTTACTCATTATCTATTAAAGATGTACATAACAGAATTTCGGTTTAGATCCGAATCCGAAAAATTAAATTCAGAATTCGGATTCGGATCAGATCCGAATTTCAAATAGTACTTTATTTTAGATTCGGGTCGGATTCAGATATGATATTATTGGATCCGGATTCAGATCATAAAGGATCCGACCTGGATCTGACCCGTTGACACTCCTAATTAACGGTCGTTCGAAAAAAAGAATATTATATATAATATTCCATTCGGTGCACGTAAAACATCTTATGTGCCATGGACCACTGTGCCCATTATCTCCTTCCTTGAGAAAACCCTAGCCACCTGAGAGTCTGCTACCACTGTAGCATGGAATGGCTCCCACCGGCGCAGACCAGTGACCTGAGGCTCCCGAGTGCAGCCACAGGAAGTCCGATAACCGACCGACGACCTCCCTGTGGCCTAACGACCGTGTGAGAGACGTGTTGGTGAGGGTGGGGGTTCCTCTAGGGGGAAGGGGGGCCTTCCCAAGGTGAGGGAATGGGGTCGCCGACGTGATGCCGACATCGTAGATGGACTAGCGATGGTGGGGATGCTACAAGTGGCACTGGGACCTGCAAATCAATGGCGCGATGGAGATGGCGTTGGGGACCGTCAGACGTCACCCTCTCCAACCCCCATGCGCGATGGTGACAGAACCCCACTCTCCTACACCATGAAAGTCCCCCGCTGCCCACCACCATCCTTGCTCATAGAACCACAACGGAGCAACAGGAAAGTGGGGTTCGCTGGAGGTGGGTCTGGCACCTCTCCTCTCTCTCTCTCTAACGTGCACACTCACACCCCACCCACTAGGTGAGGTCGCCCTATCTCTCGCGCACACACACTCTCTCTCCCTCTCTCGCTCTTTATCTCACTCGCTCTTTATCTCTCTTGTTCTGTCTCTCTCTTGGTCTCGGGATGGGGGTGGGGGGAGCAGAGCAACAAAGAGGGGGGTGGGGGTCGTCGGAGGTGGGAGGGGGTGGGTGGTAGATGGGGAGGGGCTCTTATAGCAAGAGGGTTCTCTCTCTACTAAATAGGGGTAATTATGTCTCTTCTTAATGTTGGGTCAAATTAATCACAATTTGGTTAACTTTTGTTGGATATTAGCAATAATTGTAGGGACTTATATGGATCTGTTCAAAATTCAGCGACTAATATATAATTAAGTAAGATTATTGGGATTTATTAGCTAAAATTTATTTAATATTTTAAGTAATAAAACATTTTATACATCCCCTTTTCTTCTCACTCAAAAGGAGAGAGAGAATCATAATTTAAAAGAAGAATTATTTTCACATGCCGGAAATATATCAGCAAATATAGTTCTCCAACACTTATAAGTAGTTTATATACATTTAATTTCATTTTTTTATAAGTTAATTTCATCCTTTACTTCTCCCCTCATTAACGAGCACCACAACCCACGCAGTCTATCCCCTCCGCCGAGTCGGTTACGGACCTACATCTATAAATAGGGCCGCTCCGAAGGGAAAAAAATCCACCAAAACCAACTCCGGAAATCGCGCCTCCCCCTCTCTAGGGTTCATCGTCTAGGGTTCGCTCTCTGGGTTAGGGTTTGCGTCTCCCTCCTCGATCCCTCGCTAGATTCTAGGCTTTTCGTGCTCTCGATCCGTTTGTTCTTGCCTCGCGTTCCTTCCTGCGGGGGGCGGGCATTCGCTGCAGGGCGAGATGCCTTCGGCGAAGACGATCGCGGCGGCCGTCAAGGCCATCCCGGCGAAGAAGGGCGACCTGAAGAAGGCCTTCGAGGAGCTGCAGGCGCACGCCTCCTCCCTCTCCTCCTTCACCCTCCAGTGGAAGGACCTCGAGGACCACATCGCCTCCATCGAGCGCTCCATCGAGGAGCGCTTCCGCGAGCTCGAATCCAAGGAGGAGGAGCGCTCCGCCGCCGCGCAGCCGTCGGAGAAGAGGAAGCCGCCTACGACGGCCGCCGCCGCGCAGCCGTCGGAGAAGAGGAAGCCGCCTACGACGTCCGCCGCGGCGGAGGAGGAGGAGGAGGAGGTCGACCCGCGCCCCGAGCTCAGGTCCCTCTGCGTCAAGATGGACGGCAAGGGCCTCCTGGTGTTCATCAACGAGAACCGCAAGGATCTCACGAACATTCGCAAGGAGCTCAACCGGGCGCTCCGGGCGGCGTCGGACCCTGCCAAGATGGTCCTGGATGCCGTGGTGGGGTTCCACCCGACCACTGGTGGCCCCACTGATGGGGAACTCCACGCCAACAGGAGGACCTGTGTCCTCCTGCTGGAGCGTCTCCATGCGATCTCGCCGGAGATCAAGTCCCCTGTGAGAGAGAGGGCGAAGAAGATGTCGAAAGTGTGGAAGGAGAAGATATCGCAGGATGGCGGGCAGAAGCATGTCGAGATTCTAGGCTTCCTGCAGCTTCTGGAGTCCTTTGGCGTCATGCCGGAATTTGACGCGAATGACATCTTGGACCTACTCGTTCCTGTTGCAAAGCGGAGACAAGTCGTTGATCTTTGCAGGAATTTCGATCTAGCTGAGAAAATGCCAGGTAAGGAGTGGAAACCGTTGATTCAATCGCCTTGGAACGGCATGTCTTTGCTGCCTTTGATGTTTCCTTATTCAATCCTTGGATAGTTTGTGTTTATAGCTTCTTTGAAGATCACGTCACACACTTGTGGGTTTAGAAGCGAACATGATTATGAGAGGTGCACTCTCACAGGCAAGCGAAGTCGGGGTTTTTCACATGAATTTGTTGTTTTGATTATCCGCCTTTGATGTTTCCTTACGTTGCAGTACAAGGACCCGTTCCACTGGGTTAAAAAACATATATCTCCGAGCGAAGTTGGGGTTTTTCACATAAGTTTGTTGTTTTGATTATCTGCCTTTGATGTTTCCTTACGTTGCACTACAAGGACCCGTTCCACTGGCTTAAAGAACATATATCTCCAAGCAAAGTTGGGGTTTTTCACATTAATTTGTTGTTTTGATTATCTGCCTTTGATGTTTCCTTACGTTGCACTACAAGGGCCCGTTCCACTGGCTTAAAGAACATATATCTCTAAAATTCTTTCTCCAAGACAGATCCAGATCACTTAAAATCTATGTAACGCATTACACCATTATTCCACACTTGTTTATTCCATATTTTGACATCCCTAGGAGGTCTTCCTCCACTAGCAGTTTTTCTTCGGTTCCATGTGTCTCCTTATGCATGTATGGTCTGTCGCTAATGGCATACAAATTGTGGAAACCTTCATTATTTGTGCTTCCACAAACTCCAGAGATAGCATTCTGTGCTGCATATACCATCTCCCTTTTTCTTGTGCTCTTGGCCCCTGAAAGTATTTCCACAGCAGCCACCTTGTGCTCCATCTCAATGTGATTAAGTGGACTATTGTTTGCTGCAAATTCTGATTCAGAATCTTCAAATTGGAAACTATATGTCCATTTAGTGAAGTAATCTGTGTGTCTGTGATCAGCAGCCTCATCTTTTATCTCTACATCTTTATCTCTACTCTGATCCTCCAGGATTGCCTATTTAAAAAATCCCATCAGTCATCATTTTCTGTCTCCTCTGAACTGGCATCAGTTTATGTCTCCATGGTTGACCTCGAGCTTGGCTGCTATTTGGTGGAAGGCATACCTAAGTCATCCTCTGAAGTAGGCTGATGCATATTTGTCTTTAAAAACTGTACATGCACAGCCCTTATGGCTCAGTCCATTTTTGGATCCACCTTAGATCAACCAGGTTCCATCTCGATATTTGTTGGATCGGATGGGACAAGAATGTGGGTCAAGGAGATAATTTACTTAAAATGTTCAAAGAAGAAAAGATTAAGAATCTATATGTTTAAACTTTTTTACAAGTAGCACTTTGTAAAATCTTATAATTTTGCTAGCACTATAATGGGGCTTCCTCCATAAAAAGACGTCCTTTTTCCTATCTTAGGTGTACCCTAACCCATAGTTGCCAACTTGGGAAATGAAAGCGAGAAATATGTATTATGAATATATGAGGATGGATTTCCTGTTACCCAGTAACAGGAACTTTCCTATTACCTCTTTCTTGTTGTGGCGCCTTCGGCACCCTAAATCCACGGGGGTCAAAATGTTGTGCAAAAAGAGGAGAGACATTTTAAAAACAAAAATAAAAAATAAAATCTCAGCCCTCTGATCTAGTGATCAGATGGCTGAGAACGCATCTAGGTGGAATTGCCTGGACGTGCCATTGCACGTGCATTCAGGTGATTCTGCCTGGGCTCGTTTTGTGCATGCCCTGCGGAATTCATGCACGGAGCAGAATTTGCGCACTGACGTCCCTCAAATGGTTTTTCAAGTTTCTTTTTTGACCATTAGGTTAAATCGAACAGTTCAAACTAAAAGGGTAACATAAAATATCCCTGTTACCCGGTATGCATACATACATACATACATACATACATATATAGATATAGATATAGATATAGATATACATATACGATATATATTAATTATTAGTGTTGTATGTTTATATCTTTATTAATGTAATGTATCTGTGATATTTAGGATGTATTAAAAGTATTATCTGACTTATAAACATTTTGATATGTATAAGATTTCAAAGGAAAAAGTCTTTATTGTAATTTATATACAATAAGAGTTTTTATTTTCTATTTTTTTTTTCAAAAATTGCTTAATTTTTAATTCATTTTTTACAAGTTTTAAGTTGTTTATACAATATTTTCCATTCAATCTGGATATCTTTGTAATTATACATTAATAATGAGGACAGTTTGGTTATTTTACAATCAAGTCTGCTTATGGGGATTATCTCATAAATTTCCAACACATGAATCCCAAGGGTTGCGAGTTGCCGCTGACGTCGCACACCATGCCGCTTATCCTCACCTGGATGCTGCCATTGTCCTCAGCTTCACAGCATGGTGGCACCTGACCTTGGCTGTGCAGCATGCCACGGCAGTCATCCTTGGCTGCATGGTGAGATGCTGCCGTTGACCCCCCTGCACAGCACATTGCCGCCGTCGTTGTCAGCCTGTGCAGCATGCCACCGCCACCGTCACCGTCCTTGCCTGTGCAGGCCACCCCATTCTTCTTCCTCCTCCTCCCTTGTTCTCATTCTTTCCATCTTAGAAATGTGTTGCCCACTTTAGGGAATGTTTCCTTGCAACTATGCTTTAACCTGCCGCCTAAAGCTTGCGATTTAGAAAAACAAAAAAAGGGGAAATATGTAGGAAAGATTTGGCATTGTGGCATCAGTGGCAGCGTATCAGCAGTAGGAGGCATCAACAACAGCGTCACTGGCAGGGGTAATTACAGCAACATCGCTGTCAAGAACTCACTCTACCCACCCGTTTCCTTTCCTTTTCCTTCATTTATTCTTTCTGATGGCAGATTTAACACCTTCTGGCAGCCTGCTAGCCTAGTGCCTGGAAAGGGGTTGTGCAGAGGGGATCAGCTAACCTTCCTCTTCCTTTCTAGCTTGGTAGGTTGCAGGGCTTATGAGGGTAGAACACCCTCCACTTTCAAAAAAAAAAGAGGGTAGAACACCCTTTCATTGTATTATGGGTCTTGCAAAACCAGTCAAGCAAATTATTGATCTGACTATTCTTCGGCTAAATTTGGCCCATTTCAAAATGTTAGTAATTTTCTATATAGTTTTGACCATCTTTTCTGCAGAAATTGAATGACAGCCTAGTTTCGACTGAATCGGTGTCAACAAATTCTGTGGATCGTGACACCCATTTTGACCCAAAAACTCCTTGTGGAAATTGCCTATCTTCATGAAGTCCAGATGATTGTTTGGTAGCCTTATGGGACTAAAGGCAGGGATAGGTGGGATAGGTGGGATAGGTGGGACCTTCTCTATGCCCCCCTCTACATACCCTGTGGAACAAGGCAGGGATAGGTGGGACCTTCTCTAACAAGCTTCCTCTTCATGACTACACTGATCCTCCCATATGGGACTAAATATTTCTTAAGCATGCTTTCACAATACCCAAGGGAGTATGAGAGATGCTGCAAACAATTTGTAAGACCAGCCTCTATTTGGTGCAACCTTTTAATCTGTGCACAAATCCTATAAAGTGCTGCTACAATGTGTCCTCATGCTCATTTCTACCAGGTTGGATGCTAGATTTTTTGTGGATCGCAAGCTCTGCAATTCGTGAAGGAGCTTGTGTTCTCAAAAAAACTCGTCTGCTGTTTATCTGATTTAGGTTTATTTTTCTGATGAATATTTGATGACATCTTTGTTGGTGCCCACTGTGCTTTTTTATTCTAATTTTCATACTAATGTTTGTACTAAAAGGGGATTCCGAATGATATTATTGCTCACTGGGTGATGATCTGTCTATATTACCATGTCCTGGAGAGTGGGTTTTGCAATACTATTATTTTATGGTATACTGATTTTTTTGACTTTCTTATAATGTTCTACCAGGCCTTATTCTAAGGATTTGCAAAGTTTGATTACACATGCTATTAGATAGCTATTCAAATCTTGTGTTTCATGGTATTATTGCTCACTGGGTGATGATCTGTCTATATTCCCATGTCCTGGAGTGTGGGTTTTGCAATGCTATTATTTTTTAGTATACTGATTTTTTTTGACTTTCTTATAATGTTCTACCAGGCCTTATTCTAAGGATGTGCAAAGTTTGATAACACATGCTATTAGATAGCTATTCAAATCTTGTGTTTCATGGCTTGTACAATGATATCTTGTTCATATGGTTCCTGGATTATCTGTCTAATTATGGTTAATGTCATAATTCATTTAGATAAGCTGGACTCTTGGCGTGGTTCTTCATTTCTTTAATGGCTATCATCTTTTCATCCTTAAATTTCATACTTCTTTTGTTTTTTTTTTTGGGGGGGGGGGGTGGGGCACTTGTTTTTTTTATCATTTTGCAAAACATATTTTGGAAAGAGGAAGCTATCCCAGTTATTCCTTGTTTTCATTTTCTCAGTTTATCCATAATGTTTTGCTATGCAAAGGTTGTCATGTGCCTTTTCTACATGCCAGCAAGGTGTACTGACAATCCAAGGCCCCTGCCTGAGCTCCTTCCTGAGTATCCACTTGACAGGATATGTTTTAAGTGGATTCTTAATGACCACACCACCCGCAATCTGTGGCACTTCCATTTTCATTAATATAACAAAAACCCACATTTCTATGAAATTGAATTTCATTATCTGAACCAAAGTTTGCCATATCTTCAGACTCCCGGTAGATTGCCCTTCTGTAACAATAAGTACCATAATATAGTAGGTAGAATAAAACTGCCTGTGTATCCATTCGTGGTTCAGTTGTAACTTGATCGATGTCACCCATGTCAGTGATTTTATGTTTTTCCCGCTTTTCTGGTCTTCCATTCGTGGTTCAGTTGTAACTTGATCGATGTCACCCATGTCAGTGATTTTATGTTTTTCCCGCTTTTCTGGTCTCTAAGTGCGCACCTTTTTACCTGTGACCATCTCTGGTCTGATAGGCTTCTCAATTACGTTGTCATTCTGCATTTTGAAAGCTTCCAATATGTTTTTTCATGATTTATTTGGACTCACCACTTGTGTCCTGTGATGCTGTTAAATAGTGAATCGCTTTGCAAGTCAAATACCCTGTCACCTGTTCCTAACCTGCAGTCTCCACTTTCACTATAATCAAGATTTTCAAGTGTTTTGTTTATTTTTGTACTCTTTTCACATGGATCACTCCTTTTAAATGCACCCCGGAGGTGAAATGACTCGCAAGCATTTTTTGCTTGTACCAGATTTTATTCAGAAACTGTCTAGTAAAGGAAGACAAATAGATGCTGTTAAATTTGTCTACGCCTTTGAGTTGGTGGACAAATTTTCTCCTGTACAACTTCTAAAGGAATATGTAAAGGAATCTAAAAAGATTGCACAAGAAGTACGAAAAAAGGGTAACAACTCAGCACAGGCACAGGTATGCATTTGTCTCTCTCTTTTATGAGTTTGGGCATGTACAATTGCACTTTTTAAAGTTGCAACGTGTCCTATATCACAGAATGAGGCCACTGCCAAAGAGCTTGCTGCACTAAGAGCAGTAATTAAAACCATTGAAGAATACAAGCTGGAGTCTGAATACTCTACTGAGAGTCTTCAGAAGCGTATTACACAGTTGGAACAACAGAAGGCAGAAAAGAAGCGGCCTGCAGCTACTGCTTTCGCAAATCCAAAAGGACAGGCAAAGCAGCAGCAAGCAAACAAGCGGCCTCGTCCATCAGCTGCAACCCCTGTGGTTGCTGCTCACCCACCAGCACCTCTCTCACAGGCCCAACCACAGCATCCGTTGGTTGACCGAGCTCAATTCATGGCTTCAGCTGGACCATATGGTCTTTCTGGAAATAATTATCTCTATGAGCATGCCAGTTCAGCATACACTGCAAACCCACTGGGTTTGGGTGCTACAAGAAGCCCACCGAGGTCTTTTCTATATTCAGACCCGCTTGCAGGGTCTAGCTTATATGACAGATCAGGGGCCTATAGTGGTTACTCTTATTCGGCAGGCTTGCCACCTCAGTTTAATTCATCCCTGTATCGCTAGTTGGTGAACAATGTCACTTGTGCTTGGACACCCAGGGACCAGTAGTCTCTGTTTCCTTTGGTTATGGGGTATGAACCTAGTGGTCTGACTTTGTCTATCTCTAATGTTCAGACAGTGTTGAGACTTTCTTTCTTGTTGTTGTAAGCTTCTTTTATTTGCTATTACTGTTACTCTTATCCCTTTTTATTGATTATATATCAGCAGTTTAGTAAGGTTCTCTAGAACTTAAAATCATTAGGTTAGTCATGTAGATAGTGTTGTGATCAAGTACCTTTTGCTTAGAGATGCCATTTTCTTGGACATTCGTTGATGAGTTGTGTAGCATCTGTTATTGGATGCTTTTGTACAGTTTCTGTTTGTTTGCCTTCTGGAATGCTTGGAAATGTGGGACCTCTTCTTCTTTTGATGTTTGGGGATCTCCCTTTGACGATCTAGGTGATCAGGATAATTTTAGTTAAGCTTGCATGCATTTTCTTTTCTAATCATTGGGTTTTCTGTCACATTGTAGAAGCATATACAGTTACAAAAAGGTTCCAAGGGCCAAGGAAAATGTGGGGGCAGTGGAAGCCCTTCAGCCCTCTTTGTTGATACTAAGGTTTCTTATGTTAGCTGAAGTTTTTTTGCCTCTTGTACTCCAATTAGTATCAATAGTTGTTCACTCTTCCAGCAAGGTCAGCAGTCATTCCTGTCCTGTCAATATTAGCCATCCTTTGTATTAGTGTGAATAGGACTTCCTTTGTCTTTTGAATTTTAAGCTTATTCCTCTTATTCACTCCCAGTAAGAATGGCAGTCATCTTTAGAGTTTGTTCATACTGGTCTTCTTCTCAAGAAAATCTGCCTTGTTTTCGGGGTTGCAGAAAGGAAGAGCCCTGAGATATTTTTTTCTTTTTTTTGGGGGGGGGGGGTTGAGGGTTGGTGGGGTGTTGTGTGGAGGGGGGAGCTTGTATAAATTGTCAAGTGCTGATGTTAGGATCATAACAAGTTGTCTGGGGGATGCCCATGTATTTACATCTACTCTAAATTAGATCCCTCTTTCTCAAGAATTTACCCATTGCTTCCATAAAATCTTTTGCTTGTTAACTCTTTTTGAACTCCTTAAAACAAAAAACTTCTAATTGTCTGCAGCATGCTTCAGTGCTGCATATGTATGTGTGCTTCTGATTTTTTTGTGGGGGATAAGTGATACCAAGCACTTTTGAAAAAATGGTGCAATCCAGAGTACATACAAAACAGAATCTTCATTTTCTCATTTCTTTTTCAAATAAAGTGTTTTTTTTTAAAGTGGGTGGTACCACTAGTGTTAAAAGTAGAAGGATATATAAGTATAGCTCCGCCTTAGCTTCTCTTCTGAAGCACCTGTTATTCTGCTCCCCCACAAAGAACACAAAGTAACATGAAGAATCATCCACCAGACAACTCTTTCACTTCTGAGTGGTCCAGCATGTGCTCCAAGTCAGCGCATAGAGTCTTCCTGTCCAACTTCTCCCAAACTCTCTGAGTAAGTACAACCCACAGATAGATGATCCAAGGACTCGTCGTCCTCTCCACACAAACAAGTGGGAGAGATGTCATGAAGGAAAGGTAGCAACCTATCCCGAATGCGTAGCCCCTGATGGGAGATTCTCGTTCTCCAGATGAGAATCTTCACCTTCAGTGGGTTCCTGGGTTGTCAAATCCGTAGGGTGAGACTATGTCGGATCCTTCCATCAGAAATAAATGAGTAGGCTGAACGGTTTGAGAAAGAGCCATCCCTCCCCCATCTTCATGACCAACCACCTCCCTTATTGGGCCAAGGGGCAAAGTCCATGGGGAGGTGAAGGAGGGCGAGAAGCTGTTCCATCTGCTCGAATGTGAGCTCCCTCCTGAAGGTCATTGCCCAGGTACCTCTTGGTAGGAGATCGTCAAAACATTGGGAGACAGGCCTCGTAGGGGCCGTTGAAATTGCAAAGAGCCCCAGAAAAGAGGCCTCTAGGGAGAAACTATGCAGTCCAAGGCGTGAGGTGACCGAGGCGACTAGGGGGTCGCCTCGCGCTTCAAATGCCTAGGCGACGGTCTAGGCATTAGAGGCGAGATTTTATGAAATAAATATATATAATTCAGAAATTAAACTATATGTCAATAAATTTTTTAAATATTTTAAATTCATATATAAAGTCATCAAATTTCCTAAATTCATTTATTTCTAAACAAGAATCAACGCTAATATTGTCGTACACACAAATACACTAAACAAGAATAACAAGTGCAATATTATAACAAAATTAAAATAAATAATTAAACAACCAAACAAATCAATTATGTAATTCTATAAAAAAAAATTGTTTCAAATAGTCATAGTCTACCATCATAGTCATAAAATATCTGTGTGTGCATGTGTGAGACAGTGAGAGAGAGAGGGAGGGAGACAGAGGGGCTCGACCTCTCCCTCTCACTGTGAGGGGGACAGAGGGGGAGAGAGAGAGTGACATGGAGAGAGTGTGACAGAGTAGGAGAGGGGCCGACCCCTCTCTGAGTGTGTGTGTGTTACAGAGAAAGAGTAAGAGAGGGAGACAGAGAGAGGGAGAGGGAGAGAGGGAGAGGGAGACGGTGAGAGAGAAATAGGGAGAGGGAGACAGAGAGGGGCTCGGCCCCTCCCTCTCACTATGAGGGAGATAGAGAGAGGGAGAGAGGGAGAGGGGGAGAGGGAGACGGTGAGAGAGAAATAGGGAGAGGGAGACAGAGAGGGGCTCGGCCCCTCCCTCTCACTATGAGGGAGATAGAGGGGGGAGAGAGTATGACAGAGTGGGAGAGGGGCCGAGCCCCTCTCTGTGTGTGCGTGTGTTAGAAAAAAGAGTAAGAGAGGGAAATAGAGAGAGGGAGATGAGACAGGGAGACATAGACGACAAGAGAGGGAGACGGACAGAGAGGGCCACGAGAGTTCCGCCGCCGCCACTTGTCGATTGGAGGCCACCATCACTACTCGCCGCTCATCGGAGGCCACCGTCGTTGCTTGCTCGCTCGCTCGCCGGAGCCGCTAGAGGTTAGAGTTTGAGGGAGGGAGGCATTTCCAAAAATTGAAGATACAAATCAAGAAATTGAATTTAAATTATGAGGGGGCGGGAGGACTCGAGGGATAGTTTAAAAGTCGGATCCGTTTGAAATGGGTCTGGCGACTCGACACATGTATCCGCGAGTGACGGGAACGGCGAGAAAAAAAATACGTCGCGAGGTCGGGCGAGGGGGGTAGGCAAGCGAGGCGTTGTGGCGAACATCGAGGTGACAACGACTGTGGCGAGGCGCGTTGTCACTGCCTCGTCCCGCCCGCCTCAGTGCCTAGGCACTCGCCTAGGCGTGATTTCGACTACATAGGGGAGAACTTGTCGCATCACCTGCCCTTCTAGAAAAGGCATCGATCACCTTTCCCTCGACGGACCCGGACGTTGAAAGAGATAATATCCCTATAGGTCAAGATATCTCGCCAAATGAGGGAAACATGTCATTGAGAAGGGAGAGTCACGTCCCAGACCCTCCTACTATAGTACCTATGCCTGATCATTTGGGTCCACAGCCTCTCCTCACCCACCCCCAACCTCCACATCTATTTGCACAAGAGAGTCAAATTGAAATCCCTTGTGTTCTTAAGCTCCACACCTTCTATTTCCTAGTTAGATGTCACTCTACCTCACCTGATATCATGTCATCCCTTACACCTTCCGTCACTCCCATGTCAAAAGAATCTCCCTTGAATAGCTTTCACTTTCCTCATCACTGTTTCCGGAACATAGATAGGTAGTAAGTGGGAAGGCTGTCCAACACATACATAAGACAAGTCTACCACCATAGGATAACAGCGTCAAATAAAGTGGTTTGTACCAGATCACAATATGATTTCAATTCTAATATGTTTGGTTCTGAAAAGGTGAACTTTGATTTTCGTACACTTGCTCATGGAACATGAAGTCCACATATTTTATAAATATCTGGACTATGTTGGTGGTGTATACCCTCTTCCCCCAAAAAACTGAAAACAAAAGGCTCTCTGGAAGCTGGCTAGCCACTTGAAGATTGCGTCTTTTGGAACTTCACACTTTCATTCCCCAATTGCATGTCATAAAGGGATTTCTTCTTACTATCAAAACTAGTTCGTCCATTTCTGCTTTCTAATACGGTAACGCTCTTCTAGTATCTTCATAGAAGCGTACACATTATCCACATTTAAGCTTAATTTTTTAGGATTAGGTGGAAACTTCGGTTCACTTATGCAATTCTGCTATAGTTTGTCTCACAACCTTGATTGCATGCCCCTCTTACCTCTTCATCTAATACTTTTTCTGCCTTCAGTTTCACGTTTCCTACCACAGATTTTTAATGAGCCGTCCCGTCCTATATTTAAGCATTGAAATTTTTGTAGCCAGCACATCTGCCTACTCTTTTACCTATTTCTACATCATGGCATTCTTCGGTGACAATTTGGAATTAGAGAATGCTACATATGCAAGATGCTATATTTTGAGATATTTGGTTTTAACCCTTAATTCTTTCAAAATTTGGAAAAAGAACTGTCCTAATCTACCTATTAGTCAAAAGTCCTTCCAATCTTCAAACCCTTAGTAAAAAGTCTCTCGAGTTGTCAACCATCTAAAAATAGAATATTTTGGAGAATATTCTTTTTTCTACCTGTTAATTTTTATATTTTTCATTTTACCCTCTCATTATCTCTCTGGGCACTCTCTATCTCTCTTCTCTTTATCTCTCTACAGAGAGGGGGGTTGTCGGCACTGGGAGGGAGGGATGAGGGGGCGTCTGTTAGGGTTGGGGGGAGATAGGATGGGAAAAGGTGGGGGGGGGGCACTGGGGTTGAAGGCGGCGATCAATGTGGCGGGGACGTCGTCGCCGTTCTTCTGGAAGTCGAAGGGCCTGTTGGGGTTGAAGGCGATCACTTGGAGGCCGAGGTTGCTGTTGTATTCGGCGAGGCATTCTCCGGATGAACATTACTTTTTTTTTGTCAGCATCACTGGAGAATGTCTCACCGGAGTTGAAGAAGAATTGTTCTACCCAACTATTCCCTTCTGTCCAACACTTCTGGTCCACCTTCCCCAGCCTGCATAGCCATGCTCGTCTTAGCTTCTCCCTCCCTGCCAGCCTCGCCTCCTGTGAGAGGCTCATCAACCTCAACCTGTAAAACAGTCGGCTCACCGGGGAGTTCCTGATGGCCATCAACATGAAGCCCTCCCTCGTCATCTTGGACCTATCCGGCCACTCATGTCTTGGACCTGCACTGGGGCCACCTCCGCGGAGTCCTCCTGGCACTAGCACTGTTGACCTCAGACCTCTTCGCTAGCTGCCTCACTGCCAACCCATACGGCTCCTTGAAGGCACCAGAGACCTAGTTGAGCTCCTGCTGTGCCCCTACTCCCTTTGGTGTAGGATGACTCCAAGATGGCGCCGTTGTCGTCTCCTAGGCTACCTATAGTGTCGTCCACCATGCAGAAGTCATCTCCACGCCGGAGGAAGCACGTGGGCTCGGCGGCCATGTCGAATCTCAAGTGGGTAGGGAGGCAGGAGGTCTTGTAGGCGACAGAGGGGGGCGGCGGGGAAGGGGTCATTGGTGCCGGGGGGGGTTGGCCTTGAAAGGGGTGCGGTAGAAGTAGCCGCCGAGGGGGGGGGGAGTGGGTGGAAGTCATGGAGGGCGAGGGTCTCGACGAGGTTTTCGAGGTCCACAGAACAGAACTAGAAGGGGGGGGAGAGAGAGAGATCGGAGGGAGGGGGGGTCCGTCGGGGTTGGGGGAGACAGGATGGGGAAGAGGCGGGGGATCCGTCGGCGTTGGGGGAGACGGGATGGGGAAGAGGACGGGGAGGGTTCAGCTGGGGTGTAGAGGGAGAGGGGGGTCGCCGGGATGGATGTTGGAGGGAGGGGTATGTCGAGGTGGGGCTCTCTCTCTCTCTCTCTCTCTCTCTCTCTCTCTCTCTCTCTCTCTCTCTCTCTCTCTCTCTGTGGGGTTAGACAAGGGCACTATGGTCTTTTTCGCCCCTCTAGTTAGACTAGACCATGCTTAAATTAGTCTACCCAGGTCTTACTAGATGATGAGAGACGGGAGGGGCTTTTTCATGTAACGGAGAAGATAATTGAGGCTTCTGGCTTAATAAGTGCAGTAAGGGGGGCTTTTTTCTAATTTTGAAAGAATTTAAGGGCTTAAAATAAAAAATCCTTATATTTTATTCATTTGTGTTGCATTGCTATTTTTATAATGGTCTGTCAAATTAATGTTTTCTTAGCTCAGCTGTTTGGACAACCCTGCAATGCTTATTTCTGTTTCTTTCTCTATACTGTTGTCCTAATTTGATGCCTGCTCACGGTCCTGGATGTGTTCTCTGATACCGTGTGAGAGGGTGCAAACATACGCTGTAGTTTGGATCGAGTAAGAAATGTTGATGTCTAAAGTTAGTGATTTTACAATCTCTGCGGATGTTGCCTTTCCACCACGAGGCTCTGTTGTATGTGACAGTTTTATCTAATGGAGGCCTGTTGTGGGATTGCTGTTTGATTCTTCAGACCATTTCTGCATCGTGTTTTTTATAATATAATGAGTGGATAGCTTGTGCTTGAGTGGTGTTATTTCTTGCCCAAGTGTGGTATTTATAATTTCTTCTAGTGCTGAATTCATTTGTGGGAGTCTGTTGACTCGAGGTGTATTTCCTTGCAAGGTGCATTCTTCTGTCTGTTCAGTAGGTAGTTATCTTTAGCGAACAGAAAGACTTTGAGTTGGACCCTATCATTGACAACTTGCGCATGAGCTGATCTTTGTTCCAATTTTGTACAAGCATGGTTGCTGGACTAGGTTGAGTGATTTGTCTTGTGAATTCGGGAACGAGTGTTTTCATTCCCTCCACAAAGGGTAAAGAATGAAAACCAAGACTTGCCCGTAAGTTCATTAAGTACACAACTATGATGATAGGAAGGAGTGATCGGAAGTTAAGAACACATGTAACACAATCATGGATATCCAGTTCGGTAGGACAATTGATAGAGTGGTTTAGAGAGGTGCACAGTAGCTTGCGTTTGATATCCACAAATTTGGCGCAAGCATGTGATAGGGGTGCTGGAGAGCTATGGGTGGGCTTTTAGGAAAGGTGTTGACTGACAATTGTGTGGATGTCCTTTTCGAGTTGCCTTGGATGTGTCAGGAGAAACAGAAGTCTTTCTAATAGCAGTGAGATAATATAACTGGCATCTGCTTCCACTCGTTTGTCTCCGTGATGTTTTGTTATCATAGCAGATCAAAGAAGTTGTTCCTGGCTGCTCGTGGATGATACTGCTCTTAACTCGGGGGTATAGAAGATTGTTTGAATGCTTAAATTAGATGCTTGGAGAGAAATCCTTGGGATAAAACATTCGTTAGGTTAGTCAGGCAAAAAGTGACTTGTGGAATGCGTCCCTAGGAAGGGCTACGACGTTAAGAAGTCTTTAAAGGATGAGTGTGCCACTAAAGTTTTACTTACAGCGGACAGTAACAAAATAATGGTTGCCCGGTTGGAAAATTTTCTATCTACCATGGCTTCGCGTGAAAGAAATTAACCTGCAAAAAATCCACAATGATAGGAGCGTGAATAGTCTCGGATGCAGTAGTAAGGCGTTTGGAGAAACGAAATAGGAGGAAATCAGGGAAAGGCTTGTTGTGGCCAGAAAGCAATTATTGAAACGGAGTAGTTATGTGAAACTTTTGGAGCATGTAGCTTGAAGTACGCTGGCTATTCACCCATATGAGGGTTCAGAGGTGTCATGATGAATGTGGTACTGCAAACAGCTGTTTGAAGTCAAAGATATGTGACCCAAAGGTGCACGATCAGTATGTTACGGTGAATAAAAGGGTTGGTGGGCTGTTTGTAGTTTCTGTTTGACCTCCGTTTCTGTTTCATTTTTTTTTCTCTCTCTCTCTCTCTCCCTCTGCCTCTCAGGTTTGTTTCTCTATCGCGTTTGTACTGATTGCATATTATTATTGTTTTTGCTCTGTCCTTATCACATTTTGCTCCCAATGTTTATTGTGTTTATCTGTAATATGAGGTCCTACTACCGGCCAAGTTGCGTATAAGAACTTTTAGGGGCTTTAATTGTGATCTGTCGTCCGATTAATCTCCCTTAGGTCTTAAGGTACGTGTGGCTGATAGGGGGTGAGGGCCGGCCCAGGAACGCTCCCAATTTTAGTTGCATTTTTTTTAATAATAATGTTAAAACTATCGCTCAGTGCTGCCATGCAGGTTCTTATCTTCTCTTCCTATGGTGGCGTATGTTGGGTTATGAATGCTTTGACACCGCCTGTGAAACTCGTTTCATCTTCTGAATATTATGAGTTTAAAAGATGCTAGTAGAATAGGTTGTCTTTCTTGTGTTTAGAGGAATATGAAGAAGGGATTCAGCCAAATTATTCATCCTATTTTGATGTTATTTTTAATACCTTTGTTAGCTCACGAGTAGCCTTAGCATCTTTAACAGTGGTTAATGGCAAGGGTATTTTCTGCACCATATTGATGTGAGGAGATTTTTTTAAAGAATGACAATAAGATAGTTTTGCAAATAAACTTGTAAGGAGGATATTGTTTATAAAAAATCTATAATAAAAGGGGTAGTTTTATACTCACGTTAGTAATATTCCAAAGTTTTCCCCCTTATTTTAATTTTAAAAGTCCTTCCAAGGAAGTGAACTTTACTCAAAAGAGTGGTGTCTTCCTAGGTTGTGGGCCTATAAAATAAGCTTAAATCGTTGTTTTTTAAACGTAAAACAAATGGTGAGCATTTAAACGTGCAGGTTCAGATTTCAATGGAGGAGGATAATATTTGGTCTACTATGGAAATATTGTCAAATAAAAAGCTCATGTTTAGCGTCTTACCTCCCCCTTACCAAGCGGAAGGGTGTTGCGTGCTAAACGCCATACGAGCTTCCTGTTTACGAGCAAGGCTTTCCAAGCCTGCAGGAAGCACAGTGCAGATGGTTCATGCCAAGGGGACTTTTGTCTTAAATGTTCTCCGACCATTGAACAAACAAATCATTAGCCATCTTAATGATGTGTACACAAAATATCCCAACCCTGCTTTAAAATGTGGGTGTGGTCTCTAGTCATCTTAATGAAATCAGAGGAAGAACGTATGCCAAGGAGAGTTTTTAACGGTCATTATTTCATATCAAATGGTGAGAACTTAGCTAAGCTTTAAAAAGTCCGTGTGGTCTCTAGTTTACTTAGAGTAGTTGCTCCTATGTTATTTCTCAGACCCTTCTCTACAGCTTTGACTCGCCCGATCTTGTTGTAAGAAATTCTAACGTGCCGGCTTAACTTGAAACTTGGAGAAAGAGCCTTCCCGCCGGTGCGTAGCATCGTGTGCAGGAGAGGTGATACCGGCCGTGATGGATAGGTGACAATACATGGCAATGCACTTGGAAGTTGGAACGCCTCTGCACGGTGCGAAATCATCTTCCAGCTTGTTGTAACCCGGCAATCACACGGAGGATTGCCATCATTCAAACGGCATCAATGTATCTTGCGCTGGCAGTAACAAGCCTTTTGAAATTCTGCAAAGATCTATGGCATGTGAACTGATTGAGGTGTGGAGCTGCTTCACACTCCCACACAAGCTCTCGTGATTCCATGACGAGCGTTGCAGCTTGGGTTACAACTTTGCCCATTCACGTAGTGGTACCGGCACATTGAGCATATGCACCTCAGAGCCACTAACGAGCGCAATTCGTCTTTCATCGCTCTTCCCCCACTGGAGAATGTTTGTATCGAAATCTCGCATCATGCTGTTACCTCAGTTGCAGAACAAGTGAAGGGATAGTTTGTAAACCTGTTATAGAGGTTGAAATAACGTGGGGATGGTGTTTTTTCGACAATATATTTTACAAAGCTTTGCTTAATTATATATAACCTTCAGTTGAGGGTTCAAAACTGGGAACCCAACCCTCTTTGCAAAGGATTAAGGTATGGCTGCGTGTAATTGACCTTTGGGATCTATCGTGACAGAGTCCTGTGGTACTGAACCATCTTATAAATCTTGAACAATGAAGATTGCGGAAGTAGGGGAGCTCACGGCGGCTTGCCGGGGTGGTCTCACCATCTCCTCCTTTGGGTGAGGTCACTTGTTCGATCTCGAGTTCTATTCTCCCCGTAAAAAAAAAAAAAGTACTCATCGAAGAAAAACGGTGCTAAAGTAATATTGGATTTTTCTTAGATGAAAAGCATCTTCCAGATGTATTTGTTTTCAAAGGAACGCAGTCGATGAGAAATGTAACTGTAGAGTAACCTCCCAGCCGAGCAGGTATAATGCTCTGGGGGAGTGTAGGTTGAATGCTTTAAAGCCCGTGGTGGTCTACATGGAAACTTGGGTGCATTTAGCAATTTTTTTTATAAAAAAAGAATTGGAGTTTTTGGTCTTTTCACAGTTTCAATACGGTTATTTGAGAGAATTATATGATCGACCTCATTCAATATTGTTCATCTTGGAAGTAAAAAATAATTAAACAGAGTTTTCAACTAAAAGTTTAGCCAAAGACATCCTTCAGTTTTACAGAAAATTTCACCGTAGGAAATAAAATGCAGGAGTGGCTTCAAATAAGAGTTTTGTAGAGCCCTCTCTTAATTATTGCCCGGTAATCTATTTGACTCATCGGCTTTTACAGGATGGGAACTGCAATGTCATCTTGTTCCATCTTTCTTACTCAATTACCCCTTACCACCATTACCATTACCAATCAAGATTGGTGGTTGGTGAATCACAAGACAGTCATATATACCCTACTGTTATTATCTCTTACTACCATTACCATTACCAATTAAGATTGGTGGTTGGTGAATCACAAGACAGTCATATATACCCTCCTGTTACTATCATCTCAGACGACAAATCTAAGGCACCATTGGATGCAATTGAGGAGGGAGTAATCGTAAATGTATTTCTCGAAAAACCATTTATCATAATTATATAATTCTGTTAACTCATGTTTGGTTATTCTGCATAAAGATGATTGAGTTATGGTAAGTTCTGTTTATGAGAGGTGTCCTCGGCGTAAAAACTGATTATTCTGAACAGGTTCATACAGAATTGCATTTACGGAGAGATTCTGAGTTCATCACAATCTCCAGTAGGTACTGATGAATCCATTTTTAACCATCCAAACAAAGGCTATGGCCAAAACGAGGTTATACGATCGACACCAGAGTGTTTCCATACAATGGCTATAAGGAACACACTTGATCCTTCTCAATATCTGGCAATGGCACTCAAATTAATAACATCATCTTTTAGGCAATAACAAAGAATTTGGGTATGCCCCCTGCTAAATTTTCCAAGATCTTTACAAAGGGAACAAGGTAGACATCCCCTCCATTGAGACTGAGAGATAAACAGTATATATTCTTCTCCCACATGGGGATCGAGAAAACAACTGCATGCAGGGGGGGTGGGGAAACAGAAGCTCTACAAAACTAAAGCTGGAATGCTACAGACGAACAACAGCATAGGAATATAGACAGACTAGCTAAGAGAGATCAACAGAAGCTGGTGAAACACCAACACCACCAGCCCCCCCCCCCCAATCCCTGTAGGGGGGGGGGTTCCCCCATATATATTAGCGCATGCACGTCGGTTGCTGCTTCTCGAGCTTGCTGATGACATGCTTCGCACTGGGGTGGGACTTGAGGCTCTGTGCGTGCGCCATGAGGGCCTTCGCCAACCTTTTGTACAGTGCTGGATACCCCTGCCCACAACAAAGTAAGAAAATCTTATTCACGGCCATGGTCTGTAACATCAGGCTACATAAGGCAGATCTGAGCACGAGCGCAGGTCGAGGGCTGCATTGATCTGTTTTTACCTTCAGAATGTCCAGTGCCCTCTGCAAGACAAAGTTCCCGTAGGGGTCTCGAGCTATCTGCTCGGGCTTCCTACAGAGGACGAGCTCCTCGAGCAGGTGCCACCGCCCCGTGGAGGCGATGCACTTCTCCACCACATGGCTGCCGTGCTTCTGCGTGCAGAGCTGCAGGCAGTAGTCCTTGAGCTCCCGGCACAGCCTGTCCGTGTAGTCCTCGTCCTGGAGCTTTATGATGTGCTGAACTACGTAGTTCCTGAAAGCATGAAACAAAAGACTTACAAAGCTGCATGCTCCCCCCCCCCCCCCACCCCCACCCCCACCTTCTCGAGAAGAGTGCCAAGGGGAGAAGACCGAACTGAAGGAAGAGCATGATAGAGCTGAAGGAACTAGCTAGGAGATGAGAAGGTCTACTGGTTGTTTCGGGTTCTTGATTTGATTAGACGGGGCAGCTAATTACCCATAAGGATCTTGCGAGAGGCATGCAGAGGTTGCTATTATTCTCTCCACAAGGTTCTCTTTTGTTGGTCCCGCCGCGTGGTCGAGGCATTGGCTGAGTGCTAGGCACCCGTGTTGGGTTTTTGCGACTTTCTTCAGATTCCTCAGAGCTCCTTCGTATATGAACTGGTTGTTGACAAAAGAGACAGCAAAGGAAAAAAAAGTGAGCTTTAATGATCAGTTATGTTAATTTTCTGCAACTTCAAAAGTGGAAAGATCAAGTTCTGGCATGGCACAGAGAGTGCAGCGTGTGGGGTATCAAGGCAATGGAAAAGGCAGTGGCTGATTCATGAACATTTCAAGGCGTTGAGATCATGAGTAGCTCAAACATCCCAAGGAACAGCTAGTGTTTCTGAATAGCCCGTCTTCAAGTCTTCCTAGTGTTTTTGGTCGTTTGACTTGTTTCCTGTTATTGGCTCACTGCTGTGACGAAATTATGAGATTGAAGAAGAATAACATGGGTTCTGCGCGCTAAAAACAGAACTGTAATGTTACTACTATCACTGCAAGTATCCTGATATTCTGGAACAATTTGTGTATGATTCTCCCCGTTTCTGCGTACTGACACCGCAATAATATGAGCTTGCTAACTAATGATTCAGATGAAAATGCCGTGTGTTATATACCTCATGCCTTCATACTGCTATCAGTACTAACGCCAGTGCTTGTGAGACAAATTGTGCATACAACCGGCACAATACATGATAACATACCGTAGTTTCTCATCCTTCAGATTAAGAGAAAACAAAATCAAAGCCCAAAATTTTATGGAAAGCTCTCCACACCTCAGCTTTACAAACATTCTGATCAATAAATCTCATTATTCGATCATCCGGGTTATTGTAACTTAATTTCAAATTAAACACGATAGTCATAACCATGGTTTCTTTAATTACTGTTTACTTCTCTTACAAAAGCCGTAAGACCATGGTCATAGAAGCTCTTCTTTACCGTAATCCAACGTCGCTTATAAAAAAAAAAAACGAAAAATACACCACCTATAATGAGGACCCTTTCATGATTATGATCACAACCAAAAGATTGTGGTTATCGCAAGCAGATAATTATTAAGTTTTAAATTTCATTTGCTACTGCTGCGGCTAATGTTGCATGAAGGTTAATTGGTCCAAGCTTCACAGAAGAGACCATATGCACACTCACCGCCGTCTGCTCGGCATCGAGGCGGTTCAAGCACGTCTGGATGAGGTCCAAACCAGAGGGGTCCATCATCAGGCCGGCGACGTCGAAGGAGAGCGCCGTGGTGAGCACCCTCAGCATGGGTTTCCACTCCTTCACCGCCAGGAGCAGCTGTCGAACACATTTCACCCTGCACAAATGAACCCAGATTGCACCCGTGAGCCTTGCCTTGGTCCGAGCTCGGCAACAAAACAACAGAGGACGCAGACGAAGGGAAGGAGTTGGGGGCAGACTGACCCGTCTTTGTCCCTCGCCGTCGAGGCGAGCTCCTCGGGCTGCGACGCCACCGCCCGCACGATGGCCCGGAGGAGGCCGTTGCGGCACCCCGACACCAGCTTCCGGAACAGGTGGTGCCCGAACTCGCCCTTCATCACGACGAACACGAAGGCCCGGATGCCCAGCACCGCTCGGACCGTGTTGGCCACGCATGCCTCTTTCCCGGCCTCGAGGAGCCTCTGCCAGTGCTTGCTGGGGACCTCCTCGAGCGCCGCCTGCCACACCACCGCCGGGTCGGGCCAGGCGCCCCCGACCACCTGGTTGACGACCTGGACCAGCACCTCGGGGTCCAGACGGACAGCGGCCGCGGCCGCAGCCTCGCCGGCAGCAACATCTGGATGCCGTTGGCGACGATGGACCCCGCCATGGCTAACCTCCTGCAACGTCTGGTAGTAGTAGGGGTCGTCGGCCGGGATGAGGCCCGAGGAAACGATCCCCATCTGTCGTGGCTCCCCGACGAAGGCGTCCTGCCAAGCGTACGTGGGGTAGCCCGTGCCGGGACGGACTCCGGTATCGCCCACTGCAGGGAGGCTTCGAACTCTGTCGAGAAGGCCTCGCCAGAGAAGTGGGTTGCAGCCGCCGCCTCGAGCAAAGAGACCCGCCGGCTCCGCCGCCCCGAAGGCCCACTGCGTCGTGCCCGTCAGTATAGGAGGCGGCGGCGGCGGCGACACAAAGCCCCTTCGCAGGGCGCCATCGTCGACCATGGCCCTGCTGCGGTCCATAGCTAGATGAAGGCCGAGGAGGAAGAAGAAGCTAGGAAAGGGGAAGGGGCCGTGATGATGAAGCTAGCTGTCCGGCGAAGGAGGGAGCCCCGTCGTCGTCGTCGTCCACTTCCAGGGGGGCACGCACCGGGGAGGCCTTAAATAGAGACTAGAGAGGGCTCCCCGCGCAGGGAGGCACTTGTGATGTAGTTGGACTCCGCCATGAAAAGGCGCTTCCAAGGTCAGAGTCGCAGTAGGATTCGTGTGTGTTGCCGTGGGGGTATGTAACAGGGGGGGGGGGGGGGGGGAGAGGGCGGGAACGGGAGGGATCCGCGAAGGCCGGTTCGATCACGGTCGGTTCCGGGTAGTGCGGGTCGCAGTAGACCCGACCTGAACGCATTGACCCAGGCCGTTCTTAAGTGAGGCCCGAAGTTTTTTTTTTTTTTTTGGTGTTAAACTCGTCAGGTTCGGTTCCCTAGTATTCTCTTGGAAAGAATTTTACATGCGAATTTTTTTAAAAAATAATAATTATAGATTTGTCATTTTCTACTTACATATATACATGTTGTTGGAACGGTGTCCTCTGCCAAAAATTCCCTGCTCCGAAATCGTTTTCGCAATTTCAGCTCAAAGAGAAGGGTGGAATCAAAAGCCCCTCCAATGACCACATACGATTCGAGGACTTTCTCATTCACACGGTCTTCAGAAGGGAACTTTCCCTTTTGCACCTTGCAATAGCATGCAAACATCTTCCCCAGCATTATGCCACCGCTGTTAATCTTCCACCGAGGATGATGTTTCTTAGCCTGCCCTACTCAAGCAAAAAAAAAAAAAAAAAGAAACATTTCCAATTCTCTCTTTTATCAGATTGCCACAACACACTTGTTTCCATCGTCATATAAAAAATGTAAACCCTAGTGTCAGTGTATCACTCTATCCATAGTTGAGAAAGTGTAACCGAGCAGATATGAAGCCTAATTGGGTGTCTTAAAGATAAGACGATTGACATGTTTGGCTGCGCAAAACAGCACAATTCGAGGGGATACGTCAGCAAAATATTAGGGTCAGTACCATCTTCCATTATAAGATGGTGGCTGACAACATAACCCTGCATGCGCCCTGACAAACGCTGTGACAGTGTCTTGAGGAGCAAAAGCATAGCTCAGTTTTCGCAAATTCACACCATGGAACAAGGGAGAAATAAATGAAACGGGGATGATTACAAACGCCAATTGGACTATCAACTTGCCAGTCAGTCTACAAGAATTTGTGAGGTGATTAAGAACCCATCATGATCACCTCAAGGGGCAATGTGTTTGCTCCGACTTTCCGCTATATATGTTTTGTAGTGTCAATTACAGCTTACAACAGTCTGCTAACATTCAAGTCCCCCCCCCCCCCCCCCCCCAAATCTGTTCTCCAATACCTTCCATTATCAACCCTCTTTAAGCAGCCTCGCCTTCTCAAGGATATATTTCCCCTCTTTATATTTCTGGCTCTCTTCATAGGCCTTCTCCTGCAGTTGAGGTCAAATGTAAACACATGTGAATAAGAATACTCCGACAGATGGAATTTTCATGAATGTGAGAACAGGGAACGTTGACAGAATACATAAAACGCATCCTTATTCACAACCATCTAGTTAAAGGACGCATGAAAGAGTAGCATCCTTTTCCTTCCCTGTGCAAAGGCACTTTCCTGATATCTCATCTAACGATCCAGCCAAATGGTGACACTTGGGGCATTAGATCCCTTGAGGTTAAGCAATTGCATTGTAGCCAAAACATGCATATGTATGAAAGTTATACTCCAAAAGCAAAATAACTGCATATCTGGGACCATCATAGAAAGTTTTTTAAATTCGCAATAAAAAATTATTAATTAGCTGAGCCGAATAACAGCACAAGCAAATTTGTCTATTTCCATTGGTATTCCTTGTGGGATGTTAGCGTGGGAACGACAAAGCAATGTCAACCTCATAGACAGACGACTAACAAGGCACCACAGACCTTTCAAAAAACAAGGTGTGATGGATTGACTTCAAATAACATGCATTTACTGTGCATGATATCATAAAAAGGAATTATTAAATTCAGGTCTCAATTAAAACGTACAAGGACACTGATCACATGACACGAGAACCCTGAACAGACAAGCTTATTGGTACAAAGCACACAGGCATTGAAAAGACGTATGGAGCCATTCTTCGGGTATTTGGGCGCAGGTTCTATGAACAGCAGGAGTCCTTTCCTCTTCTTCCATGGCTATCCTATTTTCCTGCCAGGATTCAGGCAGAACCAATGGAAATCTCCAGGTATGGTCTTCCAAGTCCTAACCCAATCCTAGACTAATCGAATCAGGTCTTTGCATAATAATGATGAATGCAAATCGCTTTTGAAAAAGCAGGCCAGTCATGTCCAGGCCAAGCCGAGGCATTTTCTACCAGCCAAGGCCAGACCTAAGCCTACTTGGTTCAGCCTAAACCAGTCAGGGTTACAAGAATCAATTACCCTGGGTTTATAGGCCTGGCTTCAGCCTCACCAATTGAAACCCCTACTTGCCTCGGACTCTCGGAGATGTAATCTTTCCACCAATTAAAACTATTTTGTCCGCTAAGCATGATACATTAATGCATCGTCACGTAAAATCATGGATCCTTTGCATTTTAGGATCTGTCACAAGTGTATATAGGCTGTGAATCGAAGTGCAGCTTATTCTATTGCAGTCGAAAAAGGTTTTTCAGCACACCACAAACAACTCACTCCTATTTGTGCTCCCTTAACATACACTCAACCTTGAGATCTTGCCTCCTGAGGTGGATTCCCAAGCAACTGCTCTGCAGGACGAGAGGACCATGACCAACAAAATGGCATTTCTCAAAAACCTGACAATAACAAAGGTCAGATAGTGGATTTTATATCTTCCAATATGTTTTTCTATCTTGATTAAATAAATTGGTTGGTTATCTAGCAAAAGGCAAACCATCTATGACTGTCTTCCACGCCAACCTGGCTCCTACCTAAAGTTTCATGGTAGAGCTCGTAGGCTTTAACAGCAGTCATATGTGGTACTCTTAGTATTTATTATATAAGAACGTAGTACTCCTCCAGTCGCAAATCACATGCTCATTCTTCCAAATAGCAACCAAAAGGTCGGAACATATTGTTCTTTCTCAAGTAAGTTGGTGCAAACAGTTCTTCTTTACCATTTCCTTTGATTCTTTTCTTCAACACCTTTTTCTTCTTTTTCCATGATGATCCATCCATGAGGGTCAATTCCGCCTTAAAAGTCCATTTTTTCTTTTAAATTCCATCATATTATCTTTTTGGGGGGAACAGTGTCAGATTATTGTTCAGACTTTCGAAGGCAGTGATACAATGGACAGTTGATCAGCCGAAATCAGACTCCATCAATGTATTCTGATCCAAGACTCCAGACCATGGGCCCAATTCAACAGGCCAATCTTTCCTCCATTAGAACTGGCCGACAGGAAAATAGTAAACTGAGATGCGTTTGGAAAAACAAGATCGATGGGCTTCTGTACCTGATGAGTACAGATAAGATACACGGAGGTTGTTTGTTACACAAATAAAGGGAATCACATGAAGCCTTCTACCTTAGTCCTTAGCTGTGCAAATCTACGAAATTTGACATCTAATTATACAAAAATGACAGACAACTCATTCTCTTTTTACAGAATAGTAGATGTTATCCCTTGGGTGGTGATCGATTTAGGCAGTTGACCAATATCCGAGTATTTATACAAAGTAAAATGTGCATAATGGTCTTAATACATTCTTTTCATGGCAACAATAACATTTTATTCTTGACGAGAGAATATGAATCAACAGATCTTTAGATTCTTGTGACTTTCAAATACATGGAAACAGAATGACTGTAACTGCCAACAACCTGACCTACATGCCTTAGAAACGTTTAAAGGACTACTCCCATACACAAAGGACATCCTGATCAAGACCACTGATACCTATGACATTATTTATTATGCCTCAATTACAAAGGGCAGCCTTAGCATACACCGAATACTTACCTGGTGCCTCAATCTTCTAATACTCTATAACAAGGTATCATTTGGTGAAAAAAATGTCATTTCCCAATTCTAGAAACATACTTGGGCAGATTCTTCCTACTTACAAACAAAGAAACACTAATCAACAAATGTTTCATCCAGGCCTCCCTATATCTCTGTACTATGACCCAAAGCAATACACAAACACAAGCAAGGAATACATATACATACACGTGTGGCAAAGAACAATGAAATTCAATTTTTCCAACAAAACCTTATGTTGTCTGATGTGACACGAGGTCGAGGAAAGACTTCAAACTGTCAGCCGGAGAGCATGAAGGCGAGGTGACTAGAGAAGAACGGAGGAGCTCGGCCGGGGCCTCACACCCATCCCCATCTCAGGGACGACGCAGTCGCGCTCTTCAATTCTTCTCTGCGGTGATGGCGGTTGCAGGCGTTGCAGTTGGCACGGCGGTGGTGGTGGTGATGGACGACGACGGCGGTTGAACGGTGAAGGAGGAAGATCTTGGAGCTTCGATGGGGCTTCACACCCGTCCTCTTCTCGAAGAGGATGCATCGGAGCTTCACGGACGACCTCCATGGCGGGGCGAAGTAGGGTTGGGCCTCTCACCCGGGGTTCCAAAAATCTGGAAGAACACTCGAAGCCATAGCTAAACTGATTTTTTCTTCGTTCTATTACTTCAAATAAGGACTACAAGACTTTTTTTATAGACTTCACAAAGAAGATCAAAGGACAAACTCTAAGACTCTTTAATGCCTAGAAATATGAAAAGACACCTATGACTCATTATAACTCCCTTAAAGACACTTAGGGATATCAAAAGACAAACTTCAAAGACCCTTATGTAAAATAAAAAAAAATTACAAATATTTTAAGACGGAAGATCAAGTTCGATGTCGATGACGATCCCGTCAAACCCCTCCTCTTGGAGAAGGTTCGACCTCGAACCTCGAATCTCGAATCGCAGGACTCCGGCTTGCTGGGACAAACCGGACGACTTGCTCTGATATCATTTGATGTGACACGAGGTCGAGGAAGGACTTCAAACTGTCATCCGGAGAGCAGGAAGGCGAGGTGACTAGAGAAGAACGGAGGAGCTCGGCCGGGGCCTCACACCCATCCCCATCTCAGGGACGACGCAGTCGCGCTCTTCAATTCTTCTTTGCGGTGATGGCGGTTGCAGGCGTTGCAGTTGGCACGGCGGTGGTGGCGGTGGTGATGGACGACGACGGCGGTTAAACGGTGGAGGAGGAAGATCGTGGAGCTTCGATGGGGCTTCACACCCGTCCTCTTCTCGAAGACGATGCACCGAATCTTCACGGACGACCTCCATGGCGGGACGAAGTGGGGTTGGGCCCATAGTTGTCAAGACGGGCGGCTAGGCGCCGCCTAGGCGCCCAGGCGCTCTTGAAAGGGCAAGGCGCTGCAGCGCCTTGTTGACACTGGAAAAGGCGACCTAGGCGGTCGCCTAGGTGGGCTAGGCGCCAAGGCGGGGCCAACCTTGACCTGCCCGAACCGGATCCAACCTGGTTATGTACATTTAACTCTTTCTTTTTTATAATTTTCTTGATGTTATTATAATCTTTTGTAATTTTTCTAAACTTTTTACATTTATTTTTTCAAATAGATCATTCCTTTCTGACAGCAATTCCCATAGACACTTTTCATGAAAGCCCAAGTTCATCAAACGTAAAATTTTGATGCCAAGTCCCACTCCCCCCTTCCTTTGCTGGTGGACAGACAATGGCTGTTGAATTTGCATTTGCCCCTCCCACCCACCCACCCACACATGCAAAGTTTCTACTAATCCGGTCCAGTTGTCTTTGAACATTGATAGGCATAAAGAAAACAGACATGTAATGTTCTGGCAAGCTTGAGAGACATATTTGAGTAACATGATCCTCCCTCCAGAGAGAGGCATTCAGCGTTCAAAACAGAGATCTTTTTTCTGCCCAAACATATGATAGGAAACTTTTCTGTCTTACAGCCCATGAAAACTATTAGCTCACCATATGTTCTTCCATATGAATTTCTAAGATACAGCTCCTATGGAAGTTTATCTTAAGCACAGAACAGTGTTCAAAAACTTTTGTGTATAAAGATGAGAGTCCTTGCTTGGTCAAAGCTGCCTTCCACAAGTATTAATGGTTCATCTTCATATTGTGTCAAAAGTAATATTGACCACTGACTTGGACAACATGCAACCAACCTTGCTGCTCAACAATCTTACATATCTTACTTGCCACACTGGCAACTAACACAAATAGTTGTGATGATAGGGAATCACCTGGTCTAGTTCGATCAGACTTGGAAAAGTCCATATTTATTCCCTTTCATAATAACAGTGAATCAAACTATACATATGCAAATTTTCAGCCAAGATATTCACTGCACAGGAAAGTCATGATTGGATATTATATTCCACAAGCTCTGCCACACTGCTCTTTCACAAGCTTCATTGAAAACTAATTAGCATGCCACCATCATTTTGTTACTCTGTTTGAGGGAAAATGAAATGTCATGGGCCTTGCAGAGAAGCATCCTTTACTCTTCTTCTGTGGATGAATCCTGACATAATTTAATTACAATAATTTCTTCATGTAATTTATTTTTTTGTATTTTTCAGATTTTTTATTCTTGATTTATATATTGGAGGATATATATTTTAGATTTTTTAATTAGTGGCCGAAGTGTCGCCTAGACGACGCCTAAGCGGACGCCTTGTCGCCTAAGCGCTTAGGGACCCCGTGAATGCCTTGGGTCGCCTTGTCGCCTTGACAACTATGGTTGGGTCTCTCACCCGGGGTTCCAAAAATCTGGAAGAACACTCGTAGCCATAGCTAAACTGATTTTTTCTTCATTCTATTACTTCAAATAAGGACTACAAGACTTTTTTTATAGACTTCACAAAGAAGATCAAAGGACAAACTCTAAGACTTTTTAATGCCTAGAAATATGAAAAGACACCTATGACTCATTATAACTCTCTTAAAAATTCTAAGACTCTTTAATGCCTAGAAATATGAAAAGACATCTATGACTCATTATAACTCCCTTAAAAACTCTAAGAATCTTTGATGTCTAGAAATATGAAAAGACACCTATGACTCATTATAACTCCCTTAAAGACACTTAGGGATATCAAAAGACAAACTTCAAAGACCCTTATGTAAAATAAAAAAAATTACAAATATTTTAATACGGAAGATCAAGTCCGATGTCGATGACGATCCCGTCATTGTCACTCTTACTGCAGTTAAATATTGCATTTTATTGTTTTATAGGCGCTACATAAGTGAATGCTTCTAGTTCAAAAAATATGTCAGAAAAATGAGAAAAAGCTGAGTTCTAACTCACATATCTCCAGCCAAGAATTTGTTGACAGCAGCTGCAGAAAATGTCATTCACTGTGTGCAACCCAGTCAAGAGATGCCGTTCTTCATTGGGACCCAAGCAAACATTCACCCTGAAATTTCATAAGAGCAATTAGACGAGATCGATTATTTCTGAGAAGATATAAACATTGAGTATTGACTCTAGAGCAAATACACACTGACGATAAACATGCAAGGAGAATTAGACTGCTTTGTATGATGCCCACGATCTAGAAATTGTTTTAACCATGGATAACAAATACTACACACAGACAGAGACACGGATATGAGCTGCATCATCAACCAAAATAAGAAACTAATATATCACAAAAAATGAAATAAATAAGAATATATTGATATACACTATGAAGTTGGAATCTTTAATTCCAATAGCATAAGCTAAATAAAACCTCGATGGCTACCCAAAATTCCAGCTGCTCAATTTTGAAATATCCAAATGTGCTGTAAGAAAAATCATACGCAACATGAGACAACAAAAGTCAAAAGCTCTTATATTCATCACTATAAATCTGTCCAGTACATTTTTTGGTCAAGCGGACATGGTGTAGTTGATGCAGAAATGATGAATATATAACACTTGTACATTTTTACCACACTACGTCACTAGCAAAGGCAACTTATTTGGACTTCAAAATGATTGCTTAAATGCAGACCTAACATGCATAATTATTTCATTCTTCATGTGCTATAACTATGCAAATAACCGGACATGCCTAGGGCTAATGGGAAAGTTTATGCTCTTTCAGAATCATGTAACCCAGCAGATATGAATGATAACAAAGAAAAACAAAAAAAAACTGCTTTCTGTTCCAATTAGATGACATTAAGCAGCATATGCACTTTAGCAGAATGAAGTTACCACAGGTAGTTACTTGATGGGGATGAAATGAGATGAGGTGGGTGGGGGTGTGTGGAGGAGAGTTTGCTGTGTTTGGGATCCAGTTTTAGAAGTTTCCCTCGTTCTTCATTCAAAGAAACAAGAAGGCATTCTCCATTTCACATTTTTAAAATGGATTTTTTAGGAAAAAAACCTATTATCTTGCCTAATTAGAGAAAAACCCCTGTAATCCATCTAGTTATTAAAAAAACCCAAAATCTACTAATATTTATAACAACGCCCACATAGTTAACTTCTGTTAAAATAAAGGACACCTTCCACCCATTAAATTTTTACTTTCCCAAAACCTCTCTCTCTCTCTCTCTCTGTGTGTGTGTGTGTGTGTGTGTGTGTGTGTGTGTGTGTGTGTGTGTGTGTGCAGGGGGCCCTCGGTAAGACTGGGTGGGCTGGAGCTGAGAAATGCCTTCATGGGCTCTTGGCAGGGTGGGCAGAGGCTTCTGTCGCGATCTAGGCTGCAGAGCAGATCCCAGTGGTGATGCTCTCTCTCTCTGTTGGGGGGGGGGGGGGGGGGCTCACGGGGAGACTGGGCGGGCTGGGGCTGAGCAACGCCTTCATGGACTCTTGGCAGGGTGGGAGGCTTCTGTCACGATCGCAGAGCCAAGTGGTGGTGGTGTCCGAGCTAGGTGGGCAGTACGAGGGCTTTGAGGATCTCTCTCTCTCTCTCTCTGGGCGGGGGTTATTCAAGGAGTTTTTTGGTCATTTTATCACACCGGTTTAACCTTAACCATATTTAGGTGAAGCACTGTAGGTGTCTCCTTATGGAGAGAAACGGCAGGGCCTTTTTCCTATACAGAATAGATTTGGGGGGCTTTTTAATAAATAGACGGATTATGGGGTTTTTTCTAATTAGGCAAGATTATAGGGGCTTTTTTCAAAAAATCTGTTAAAATAATAATACTATTTGGCAATCAGTCTCTGAAGGCCTTTTCAAGGGAAGGCCACCAGAAGATGAAAGGAAGCTTCAGAGCAATTCCCATTCTCTTGGAATGATCACCTTCATTCTCGTGAGGTTGTCCTGGAAGGGTTACCAAAAAGATTTAAATGAGCTCATTCCTCATTTTAAGTGAGAATGGCTTTTTGAGAATGGATGGCAAAGATTCTGTAGGACATGAACTGGCAAAATTTCCAAGAAATCATCTGCATTCCAACTAAGATAGTATACCATGCAAACTGTTTGCTTTGCTACTCTTCTTTTTATAATGATCCAGGAAAAACCTGAAGTTACCTTTCTTGAATAAAGGGTCATCTGAAGCTGTGAAACATTCCAAGTATCCTCATTTTTAGAAAACATTAAGCATAAACTAGGCTGCCACCGAGTAAACAACCTGGATTGCATTGCACCCACAACCCATTCACACAAGGCTTCCAGTCCTGGCTAATTTGAGCGCAACTGTTTCCTTATTCCAGAGGCAAGCATCATGGCCGACCAAGCCACTGGACATTAAGAATTCTCAATGTGTTTGGAGGATCTAAAACTTGTCCAAGGATTGCAAGCTAGTACAGGCCAATGAGATGACAATGATTGAAAGTGGCAACATTTTTATCAGAAGTAACCTTCCTAAAGCCTAGATTAAAGGAAATCCAGTCCAAAAAGTCACCCAGGTGACACCAGCCCACAAATTGGGAAAACTCAAACTTCAGCCAACAAATGGCCAAACCCAAAAAATTCCGGATATAGATTTTGGACCCATAATCAGCAAAAGCTGTACCACATACATGAGAAATTGTTACGACCAGCCACCAAATTTAAAGAACCCCCTTGAATTGGCACCACATTCTTACAGGAAACAGTCACAGGCTGGAGATGAAGCCTCCAGAATTTGTCTGTACCAGCACATGTCAATTGGAAAAGAAACTAATTCCAAGTATCCAACCAGGAAGAGTTCTAAAAATCACAAGTACACTTGATGTTATACCAATGGGAAAAAGGTCCAGTTAAATAAATTCCACAGCAAATCTTCATCATCATCATCATCATCATCAGAGCCTTATCCCAATTAATTGGGGTCGGCTACATGAATCATGTTCCGCTAAAGATTTCTATCAAGTGCAATATTCGTATTTAAACTCAAGAAACTAATGTCCTTCCTAATAACATCGCACCATCTCATTTTAAGCCTTCCCCGAGCTCTTTTACTAGCATCCACTAAGATTTGGTCACATCTTTTAACCGGCGTTGAGTTAGGGCGACGACACACATGTCCAAACCACCTGAGTCTATTTTCTCTCATTTTACTATGAATTGGAGCTATCCCTAAGTCCTTACGGATACGCTCATTTCTAATCTTGTCTTTCTTAATCTTGCCACACATCCATCTCAACATCCTCATCTCTGCTACACACATTTTGTGGATGTGTTCCTTTCGTACTGCCCAACACTCGGTACCATATAACAAAGCAGGTCTCACAGCCGTTCTATAAAACCTCCCTTTGAGTTTCACAGACATACGACGATCACAAAGGACACCTGATGCACTTCTCCATCTTAACCAGCCTATCTTAATCCTATGTGTAACGTCATCATAAATCTCCCCATTCTCTTGTATGATAGACCTTAAGTATCGAAAGCTACTACTCTTCCGAATGTTATGTCCATCAATTAGAACCATGTCTTCCCGAACCACTCTCCCATTACTAAAATTACAGTGCATAAACTCTGACTTACTCCTACTAATTTTAAAACCTTTAGACTCCAAGGCAAGTCTCCAACGCTCTAACTTAGCATTTAGAGCATCAATACTCTCATCAATTAAAACAATATCATCTGCAAAAAGCATACACCAAGGGATATCCTCATGCAATTGTTTAGTTACTTCATCCATAACTAAGGCAAAGAGATACGGACTTAGTGCAGAACCTTGATGCAAACCTATAGAAACGGGAAATTCACCAGTCTCCCCAGCAATAGTTCGAACACTAATAATAGCGCCGTCGTACATATCCTTAATCAAATCAATATATCATTGAGATATTCCTTTCTTTCTTAATGTCCACCAAATCAATTCTCTCGGTACTCGATCGTACGCACTTTCTAAATCAAGAAAAACTATATACAAATCTTTTCTCTATACTTCTCCATTAGCTGCCGTAGTAAGAAAATAGCTTCTGTAGTAGATCTATTTGGCATAAAATCAAACTGATTTTTCGATACAGTAGTCATGCATCGGAGGCATTTTTCAATTACTCTTTCTCAAAGTTTCATAGTATGACTCATAAGCTTAGTTCCACGATAATTGTTACAACTTTGAATATCTCCTTTGTGTTTATAGAAAGGAACTACAACACTTTTTCTCCAAACTTCTGGCATTCTCCGTTCCTTTAAAATTTTATTAAAAAATTTAGTTAGCCACTGAATGCCAATATCTCCTAGGCCTTTCCATACTTCAATAGGTAAGCCATCTAATCCTAAGGCCTTACCCACTTTCATTTTTCTTAAAGCATCCTCCACTTCTGACATCTTAATACGCCTGAAATATTAATATTTATCAAATATTGTGGACTCCTGGGTACCTTCTAAAGATAAATCATTGACGGAATCTCCATTAAGTAACTTCTGAAAATAGCTATGCCACCTCTCTTTAATCTCAAGATCCTTAGTTAAAACCCTTTGATCTTCACCTTTAATGCACCGAACATAATCTAAATCTCTAATTTTCCTTTCTCTTAATTTAACAAGTTTAAATATGTCCTTTTCACCCTCTCGGGTTCCTAATTTATTATATAAATCTTCAAATGCCTTTGATTTAGCTTCGCTAACTATTTTCTTAGCTCTCTTTTTAGCGATTTTATAGGTTTCTAGGGTTTGATCATTTTTTTTAGTTTGCCAAACTTTAAAGCATTCCTTTTTTACTCTAATGGTATTTTGAATTTCCTCACTCCACCACCAAGTCTCTTTTTATAAATTCTTTTTACCTTTAGATTCGCCTAAGAGTTATTTTGCAACTCTCGTTATACAATTTGTAACATTATTCCACGTTACATTAGTTTCTTGTTCTAAATTCCAAATATTTTCCTTTAATAGATGATTTTTAAATGTTTCTAAACTTTTACCTTTTAAATTCCACCATTTAATCTTGGAATAATTATTTATAATGATCTTTCTTTTGAATTTAGGGATAGTGACATCCATTACTAACAACCTATGTTGAAGGGCTAGACTCTCACCAGGAATAACTTTGCAATCTTTACATAAAACTCTATCGACCTTCCTAATGAGAAAATAGTCAATTTGACTTATATGTGTTCCACTCTTGTATGTTATTAAGTGTTCGTCTATCTTCTTAAAGAAGGTATTAGTAATTGCTAGATCATAGGCCATAACAAAATCAAGAATAGTGTTACCCATATCATTTCTATTGCCAAAACCAAGCCCTCCATGAATCCTCTCATAGCCTCTATTATCTTTACCCACATGACCATTAAGATCCCCTCCAACAAAGATTCTCTCTTCACTAGGGATATTTTGGATCAAACTATCAATAGCCTCCCAAAATTACTTTTTAATGCTCTCTTCTAATCCTATTTGAGGTGCATATGCACTAATTATATTCAAAGTATCCTCACCTAAAATAAGTTTAATTAACATTAGTCTATCCCCCAATCTATTTACTTCCACAACTCTGTCTTTTAAGTTTTTATCTATTAGTATAGCAACACCATTTCTAGAATTATTATTACCCGTATACCAAATTTTATATCCATCAATGTCTTTAGCTTTATGTCATTTTCACCTAGTTTCTTGTAGGCAAGCTATGTTAATCCTCATGTCCTTCATTAACTTAACTAATTCTAAACTCTTACCCGTTAAAGTTCCTATATTCCAAGTAGCTAGACGGATCCTATATTTTTGGACTTACTTCTTTACCCGTATGCGTCCACCCCACACGAGAACCCTTGCCTATTTGACACCGCAATCGGGCGCCATAACATGTGAGTCTGAGAGACAAATATCACTGCCCATCTGGGCCTGTCGGACATGTTCCTTGTCTCTGTCTTAAATCTTCTAACTTTGTCAAGCGTCAATATCCATCCCAGTCCCACTGCACCTCCAAAGCAACTGCATAAGGAAAATCCTTGCGGCAAACTTGTCCAATGTCCATAACACTTGAACACCTTTTGGATAAGATTCCCATAGGTCGTTTGTCTCAAAAAAAATTCCGCCCACTTCCTATCTTTAGATCCTTCTTTGTTCTATCACCAACTTCTGAATAAATCCTCACTTGGCCTACACAACTCATAAAGTTCAGAAATTCTGAAATTTCCTGCTGTTTCAGATTTCTTCTAAAGTGGAGGCCCTGGCAACCTGAGCCTTTTACCCTCTTTAAACCTGATTCACAGTGATTCTTTTTATGTCAGAATATAGGATAAAAGTTAGGAAAAACCTCTAGGAAGTGAAATCTACCCACTGTAAGAATCATTCTAGAACATGTTTACCCAACCATTGCCAATGTTGAACATTGTTGAACTGCACTTGAGTTGCAGATTCCTAGGATAACATGATATGGTTCATCAACTTCAAGTATCTTTATCTCTGAACTGTTTCTCATCTATCAATCTTAGTGCAAGACTAGTCGTCATCCAGCGCATTCTCTGCAACCATTTAGTAATCAGTGCAATACTCATGGTAATGACAAATATAAATCCTCTTCCTACCTCCTTTGACAAACTTTCTCTCACTTGATAGGATGTCACAATCTTTCTTGTACCTCCTACCACTTTTTCAAAGAGGGGGGGAGGGGGTAAACACTTCTGATAGCCAAGATTCTTTTCTATGCTGCACTGGAGTCTGGAATTTTGAAAACGAATAGACAATAGACAAACATACTAAAGAGAACTGCTTTGGAGTGGACTCATCACAAGAAGTACTAACCAGTCGTCTGCACATCCTCAGCTTGTCATGTAGAAGCCTGAAAGCCAAATCTACACCACAGTGGTGTAGAAAGAACACACACGCACACAAATGTTCACAGAATGTAACCTTTGACTTATGGGCTGCAGTCATTCCCTAGTATAAACATGCAACATGCTTGTATAACTGAACACATCTCATGGTTCTCACCAAATGAAGTGAATATCAGAGTTCTCAAGAGAACAACCGAGAAAAGGAAAATTGTGTGGACCTCCCACAAACAGTGCAGAAGCAGAAGAGTTGTATAACAACGAAGCCGAGAAAACAAGCAATATGCAGGAATAACATATGGAAATTGGAAAGCATTACCTAATATCCAGTTGGAGGGCATGCTAGTAATAAACCGCACACTCATCCAGGAATCTACCAACTGAATTGTAAAGGGATGACATAACCACAAAGTTGAAATCCAACTAAACTGGCAGTGGCATGCAGCATTAGATGAATCTGACAGCTCTATAATAAAATCATTTATTTCAATGACTTTTTCCTTTTTCTAAATGTGCTCTTAGATAATCTTCGGATTACTTGACATGTAAAAAAGAATGAAAACATTTGGAAAGTTTCTCACTGGTCTAGAAAAATGTTTGGTCCCACAGAATAACAGTGTATCAAATCGGATCGAGCAAAACCAGTATGGATCTGGACATATTACAGCCAAATATATCTATTGTAGATAATATCAACCATCTGCGATAACCAAAAGAACCAATCACACTTAACAGAAAGGAATGAAGGTAAAACCTTCTAACAATTTCATGACGCAACATTACTCGCCAACTAATGAACTTTAAAATGCATACTAAAGAACAATTCATATTGTGTAATATTGCTTGTCTGTCATATCCAAAATATGTGGCACCTCCAGAATGTGTCAAGGTACATACTGCTCATATCATAATATCATATCACGGGAAAAAGAGAACAAAGTTGTTTAATGCACATTCTTGCTTATATTCCGACCTACATATAAATCAAACATGCGATACTTTCTATCAACTTTAAAGCAGAATAAATGGCATACGCAAGCCAACATTATGGCAGCAGATCAAACGAATGACATTCAACAATACCAAATATCGAGCAGCAATACTTCACATAATTTCACAATGAGATGGCTACCCCATTCCCGGGCTTCAGTCACACCCGCTCATATCCCAGTAGGGGTGCAAGTGGCTTCCCCCACCCCAAAAAAGGACTATCTTTTTCCCTTTTTAAAAGTAAACCAAACAACCGGCACCCCTCCAACCAACAGAATCCACCCTAGATGAACAAGCAAAACTCCAGCCAGATCGAGGATGAGGATCCAAATGGCCACTTGGATGAAACAAGTAAAGGAACAGGGAAATCCCCCCCCCAATCCACGGCGGTGGACCCCATGAACAAGAGTGGATGGGAGGAGGTGCTCACAAGCACTTGAAGAGGTAGGCCCGCCCGTAGCACCCATGGAAGTCCTTGTAGATGATGGCATCATGGGCGGCCAGATGCGCCCTGCAGCACCTGCACCTGAACACCTTCCCCCCGGCGGGGACTCCAGGAATATCAAACTCATCTCGACACCTCCTTCCTCCTCACCAGCTCAACCCCCATCCACTGGATCCCCAACCTCTGGGAAGAATGCCTCCGCCACCGCCGCCGCCACCACCACCAACTCAATCTCCCCCTTCCGTCCTCCAGAGCCCGGCGAGCGATCTCCCCACCGAGAACAATGCGGAATCCCAAGGAAGTGGATGCCAAGAAAAAACGTATGCCTTGGCAACAAAGAAAGAGGAAGAAGAGGGCCTCCATCCTCGGCAAATAGGCAGTTTGATGGCGCCCCAATCCCCATTACGTGGCAGTTGGCGGGATGTGAGCTGCAGGTGGCTCCGGATGTCCGAACACAAACCGGCAACCTCCAATTTATCCCAAGAGCAATGTTATGGTCTCACATTTTATCATTCAGCTTACCACTCATATGCCTGTTGTTCAATCGAAAAATCAAATACCCAAAACAAGATCAAATTTAAAGTCATGTTTACTTTTTTACTGTATAACTTTTAAATTAGATAGCAAAAAAAGTATAGCAAATTGAGAAATTTCACGATGATGAACCTCAGTCGTACCGAGAAGCTTTAGAGACTCCTGCCACTAATGTACACCAAGTATTTCAATGGCAAATTTGGTGACAAAGAATAGGGCACTGTAGCATTTCTTTTCTCTGAATCATCCATTTACAACATCCTTTAGTTTATGACACGGATCCTTTGTCTTCATTGGACCGAAGTCAGGTCATCTAAGGATAAAATGTTGTCACCATCATCAGTCTTCTCTCAATCAACTATTATCCAACGATGACAAATCCAGAGTCTGACAGCGGTAATGACCAATGGTGATAGCATTTTAGCCTCCAAATCAACCGAGTTAGATCCAATGGGGCTTTAAAGGATCCAGATTCCTTAATTTCATATTTCTTTTTACTTGTGTTGGCAATTTGCTGAATCGTAATCATGTAAGTTATTTGACAAGTTGATGAAATGATAACAGTCTTTAAAATAAAAAGATGTGGGAAGATAAACAGATTAGGCACATTATCTATGTTTTTTGTGCATGGTCTAAAGTTACAAAACAAATTTGGTAGGCAAAAATAAACAAATCTAAAATATGAAAGATATCATTAATATATAATTGGCTGGAAAGAACATGAGCAATAATTACCTATGGAGAGGATTGAATTGGCTTCAGCTCATTAAACTCAGTAAGGACCATAAGGCTTTGGTCTATCATGCCAAGTCATTAGGGTGGCCTAGAAGATGGTTCATGTGCCTCATGTGAGCCCTTCGTGCAAGAAGTAAGTCCTACTCTTGGCAGCAAAGTGCCAACTCTGACCAACTTCCACTTGGAGAAGTCTTCACAGAACCAAAATTCTCTTGGAGAAAAAATGAACTCTCTGAGGTCACCTTCCTGACTACACCATAGTCAAACAACAATATTTAGACAGGAATCCCTAATCGCTTTGTCCAGGCAATCAAGCTTTACAGCCACCTTCACCAAAGGCCCCTGGCTCAACATTTGGAGCCCACCTCTCAGAGGCCACACAACACACCTTCACATCCAAGCTCACATGGATTGACGTGTGAGGTATGATGGACCAAGGGCCAACAAGCAAGGTAAGAGAGAGCATACTCCTATATTTTAATAGGTCAATGTGTACGGTCAGCAAGTGATAAGGAGACTGTCTGATGTGTTCAAAGGCTATGCAATATACTACTGGAAAAACAATTATGTAATTGTTTACCTCACGGAAATAAATAAATAAATAGATAAATAAATATTTATTCTTTAAAGAAGAAAATGCACATTAATTGTTATTTAAGTAGCGAGTGTATTATTATTTCTGCAAATTTAGGTTTATCAGCCGATTTGGGTTCGGTACGAGACATTTCCCCATCGACTGTAGTCGAAATTTGTTTACATTGGCGTAAAGTCCGAATACCCTTGAGTAACTGTCAAAGAAACGCCTTTTGACCTCCACAATATCAGCTGTGATATTGGGAATTTTATCCAATAGATTTGATCAAAGGGATCACCCATTAGAAATCAGGGTTTGTCGTCCCATCCGTCCCGGTCATGGCTCGGGACGGGACGGTACAGGGTTGTACCAGTGCGTACCGAGACGGCAAAGCATAATTTATATATATATAATGGAACAAAATAATTCAATTGAAATTCTATCTTAGTTGGTTAGTTATTCTACAGTTTATCCGAGTGTCCCGGGTTCTAATCTTAGCTCCGCCATTGTTTTAAACGTTTTTAATGTAACTTTTCAAAAAACGCAAAAAAAAAGCGCGCCAGAAGTGAGATTCGAACCAGAGGTCTCACGATTAACTGTGAGACACTTAACCAACCATGCCACAGAATTAAACTATTATAAAAAAATTAAGATAATATATGAACCGTCCCGGTTGCGTCCCACAGACCGGTCGTCCCGATCTGTGGCTGGGACGGGACGGGATGGTCGGTTCGGGCCGTCCCGTACCGGTTTGTCAAACCCTGTTAGAAATACACATTTGCAGGAGAAAACTAAACATTTCATTCTTTGGATTCATCTTTACAAAATACATGGATCATTTGAAATACATGAAATCCCGATTACATAGTCGGATCATTTGATTTACATATGGCCTCCATTCCACCATCAGACAGACTATTGAATTTGAGTTTTATAAAGACCAAACTCCTTGTTTTGGGGTATATTTGCAATTTCTGACCCATCCTGGGTATCTCTACAATTTTGGACCCTTTTCTAGGTATTTCTATGGTTTTTGACCCTTCAGGGGTATTTTTGCAAATTTCGACCCTTCTAGGATATTTTTGTAGTTTTTAACCCCTCCATGGTATTTCCTCAATTTTTTCTCGATTGTGGGTCTACCTGTGATTTTTCCTCGATTAGGAATTTGTTTGCAATTTTTCCTCGATTGGGGGGTTGATTTGTAATCTTCCCTCAATTGGGGATTTATCTACAATTTTCCCTCAATTGAGATTTCATATGCAACTTTCCCTCAATTAGGAGTTTGCCTGCAATTCTCCCTCAATTGGGGGTTTACCTGCAATTTTTTGGAGAATTTTTAGAGATATTTGCATAATTTCAGATGGGCCGGGGATATTCTTGTAATATCTGGACTGAACATGGATTTTTATATAATCTTGACATGAGGCGCAAGTCCCTCCTTGGCGGGGGCGCGTTGGCCAAAGACTCTCGGGAGATTGCTTCTCCTTCTCGAGCTCCCATGGGTTGTGGTTCAACTTCATGCGTCTATCGGCGCAACGCCGAAAAAAATTTCTTATAATCCCTCTCCAAGGAGTGACACAAGAGACATCACCACAGGGGCATCTATGCAGACCCTTTTTGTAAAGATTGGGGTGCTTATAGGATTCCTGATTATTTCATGGAATCACATTATTTTTCCTAAAGACATTTACAATAAGGTTACATTAACCACAACACAAACATGTGTGCGGACCCAAGGAAGGACAATTTTATAATATACCCTCACTGTGAGTACAAGCACAAGCACAACACAAACCCTCCCAAAGGATGGGCCTTCAAAAGCACAAGCACAAGAGTCCTTTGCGCTCTCTCCTATCTACGCTCTGTTTGTGTGTGTTCGTCTGGGTCCCACTAGGGGGTATATTTATAGAGCCCTGTGGTGGTTGAAGGTGGATCAGGTCCAAACCCATCACCCCTACCTAGGGGGAGTGATTCGGTCCAAAAATCCCATGTTGGGGAGTGACCCGGTCCAAAACCCCATATTAGGGGAGTGACCCGGTCCAAAACCCCATGTTGGGAGAGTATGTGATTGGATCCAGTCAAAATCCCCATATGGGGTGGATCCAGTCCAAAGGCTCCAAGTGGGAGTTGGATCCAGTCCAAACCCTTTAAGAGGGGTTGGATCCGGTCCAAACCCCCTCAATGAGGGCAAGAAAGCGTCGGGGATCAATGTCTTGTGGTGTAACTGTTGTTGCTATTAATTTTTTTTGTGTTGCTGCTGATCTTGTTTGTTGTTGCTGCTGCTGCTGCTAATCTTGTTAGCTGCTGCTGCTGCTAATCCTGTTAGCTGCTGCTGATCTTGTTTGCTGTTGCTGCTGCTAATCTCGTTAGCTGCTGCTGCTGCTAATCATGTTTGCTGCTGCTGCTAATTTTATTGTTATTGCTGCTGCTAATTCTGTTGTTGTTGCTGCCAACTTTGTTGTTGCTGCCGTTGCAGCTGTTGTGTGCTGCTGTTGCAGCTGATTTTGTTGTCATTGTGCTGCTATTGCAGCTGGTGTGGTTGTGCTGCTGTTGCAGCTATTATTGTGGTGCTGCCATTGCAGCTGTTGTTGTTGAGTTGCTACTGATTTGGTTGTGGTGCAGCTGCTGCAGCTAATTTTGTTGTTGAGTTGGTGATGTCGCTTCTGCTGGTCTTGAGGTTGTTGTTGTGGATGTTTTGGTTGCTGCCACTGCTCATCAATGCCATGCACATGCATTGGAAGATATCTAGAAACTGCCTTTTTGGATGATCCTTGATTAGGGGGTTTTTGCATTGCTTGTTAACTAGGGTAGAATACCCATTTAAAGCTTAATCAGGCCAAAAACCCTTAATCCGGTCCAAAGAGCTTTCATAAGGCTTGATCCGGTCCAAACCTCCATGGAGGGGGTTGGATCCGGACCAACCCCCCCCCCCCCCCTAGGGGGGGTTAATCCGATCCAAACCCCCCATGGAGGGGTTGGACCCGGACCAAAACCCCCATGGGGGGGTTGACCCGGTCCAAAACCCCTCCATGGGGGGGTTGGATCCGGTCCAAACCCCATAGAAAGAGATAAGAAAGGGGGGCAGCTTCTATATATACTTATTATTGATTTTTTATTTTTTTGGGTCAACAGTAATCTAGAGCGCTCAAGAATTTAGAATGCTTTTAACCACCTTCGTTACTCATTATTTTTTTATTTAAGCATCAAAGAGTTTTTCTCTGTGAATTCTTCTGATCTCCTTGTGGCAGGTCATTTGGTGGCTCTAGCACTCCTTGGCCAAGCAATTCGTAAAGCTCAGAAATTTCTGAAATTTCCTGTTGATTCAGATTTCTTCTAAAGCGGAAGCCCTGGTAGCTGAGCCTTTTATCCCCTTTGATACCTGATTCACGGTGTTTTTTTCCCCAATGTAAGGGTCATTGTGGAGCATGTTTATCCAACCACTACTCTGTTCATCTGTTGAACATTGTTGAGCTGCGGTTGAGATACAGATTCCCAAGATAATGTGCTATGGTTCATCAACTTCAAGTGTCCATATCTCTGATCTGTTTTTCCTCTGTCAATCTTAGACTGGTCCTCATCCGCCCCTTCCACACAGCCATTTAGTAAGCAGTGCTCTACTCATATTAGTAATAGATACCAATCCTGCTCCTCCCTCCTTACTTTGACAAACTTTCTCCCACTTGATGAGATGCCCCAATCTTTCTTGTACCTCCTGAACTTTTTTAGAAAAAAAAGGCACCTCTGATAGCGATGATTCTTTTGTGATGCTTCAACCTCTCCTGTACCTCCTTCCTTTTTCCATAAATAATTAATTCAGATAGTTATGATTCTTTTCTAAGCCGCTCTTGGACTTTTGACAAAAAGTAGACAATAGATAAACATACTAAATGGAACTGCTTTGGAGTGGACTCGTCGCAAGAAGCACTAGTTAGTTGCCTGATACCCCAAGCTCCTCACATAGAAGCCTCAAAGCCAAACCTACAGCACAGTGGTTTAGAGAGAAAACACACACGTCCACAGAATGCAACCTCCAACTTATGGAACTCGAAGACACAGCATACTTGTATAATTGAATACATCTCATGGTTCTCACCAAATGAAGTGAATATCACAGTTCTCAAGAGAGCAACTGAGAAAAGGAAAACTGTGTGAATCTCCCACACAAAGTGTAGAGGTAGAAGAGTTTGTATAACTATGAAGTTAAGAAACATGAAATATGCAGGAATAACATATGGAAAGCATTACCTAATATCCAGTTGGAAGGCATGCTAGTAATAAACCGCACTCTCATCCAGGTACCTACCACCTGACGTGTAAAGGGATGACATCCACCACAAGGTTGAAATCCAACTAAACTGGCAGTTACATGCACAATTAGATGGATCTGAAAGCTATATAATAAAATCAGTTATCTCAATGGCAGCATTATTTTTCCATATTTTGATGCACTCCCATGTAATCCTTGCATTACAATATCAAAGCCGATTGAGCAAAACTAGTATAAATGCAGGCATGTTATTTGCAAAGAAATCTATCATAGAGAACGTCAACTATTTATGATTCCAAAAGGAAATCAATCAAGCTTAACAGAAAGGAATCAAGGAATAATCTTCTAGCTATTCCATGACGTTGTAAAAACCACCTAGTCAAACATAACTGTACAATTGAACTTTGAAATGCATCCTAAGAACAATTGTTTAGTACTGCTTGTCTGCCATATCCGAGATATGTGGCATTTCTACAACGTGTCACGGTAGAAACGGTTCATGTCATAATAAAATACCACGGGAAAAAGGGGGGGGAAAGTGTTTGTTGCACGTTCTTACTTATCTAACGACCAATATTGGCCAAACATGAATCAAACTTGTTATAATTTACATCAATTAAAGCAGTGTAGCAGTAATATGCAAGCTAACGTTATCACAGTTGGTCAAACGAATGACATTTAACAATACTAGATATGGAGAAGCAACACTTCATATAATCCCACGGTGAGATGGCTCCTCCATTCCCAGCCTTCAGTCACACCCCCTCACATCCAGTAGGGATGCAGGTAGCCCCGCACCCCACCCCACCCCACCCCAAAAAACAAAAGCGAACAGGACATTATTTTCCCCTTCGAAGAGCAAGCAAAACCATCCCCGCACCCCTCCAACGAACAGAACCTGCCCAAGACGCACGAGCAAAACTACCCCCCGGATCGAGGACGAGGATTCAAATGGCCATCCGGGAGAAACAAGCACAAGAACGGGGAAATCCAATCCACCCCACCCCACAACGAATCTACGGCGGCGGAACCCACGAAGAAGAGGAGTAGATGGGCAGGAGGTGCTCACACGCGCTTGAAGAGGTAGGCCCGCCCGTAGCGCCCGTGGAAGTCCTTGGAGATGATGGCGTCGTGGGCGGCCAGGTGCACCCCGCAGCACCTGCACCTGAACACCTTGGGCCCCGGCAGCGACTCCAGGAATATCAAACCCATCTCAACGCCTCCTCCTCCTCCCCCCTCACCAGCTCAACCTCCATCCGCCGGATCCCCAACCCCTGGGAAGAACGACGCTGCCGCCGCCGCCGCCGGCAACCCCACCTCCCCCTTCCGTTCCACCGGAGCTCGACGAGCGATCTCCCCAACGGAGAATCCCGAGGCAGCAAGAAACGTGTGCCTTTGGCAGCAAAGGAAGAGGACGAAGAGGGCGGAGCGCTCACCTGGGCAACAAAACACGGGCGGTTAGATCGCGCCCCAACCCTCATTACGTGGCATCTGGCCGGGATGCGAGCGGCCCGACCCTCCCAACCCAAAAGAAGATCATCGGAACCTCCAATGTATCCGAAGAGAGCCAGAGAGCAATTTTATCATTCAGATGCAGGAGGGACGCCCCCCGTCCGGGTGATCCCGAGACCCGACCGAGGTTCAACTACTCGCTGATATGTGTCTGATGACTCTGATCAGGATTATCTCGGTCAATAAATAATGGTATGTTCAGGTCACATGAGACTCCGGTTTACTCGAGATCTAATTTATGATAAAAAATATAATAATTATTTTTTAAATAGTTATATCAATTATATTAATATTTTAATTAGTTTAAAATTATAGTAACATCTCAAATTTACACATTTAAACTCACCATAACTTAAACAATATCAATTAATATATTGAAATTCATCGTAACTCCTCGAATCAATATGCTCAAATTCATCGTAACCTAAACACCTCAAATTAACACATTCAAACATATCATTATTTATAAAAATCTATGGACACATTCAAAATTATCAAAACACCTCAAATTAACACATTCAATTTTATCATAACTTATAAAAAAATCCACGAATACATTCAAAGGATCGTAACATCACAAATTTACACACTCAAAATTTCAAACTCATTGTAACTCATAAAAAAAAATCTTTGATTACATTAAAAATCTAACAGTTGAAATTAACACATTCAAACTCATCGTAACTTTTTTAACTCGTCATAACACGTCAAAGAAGCACATTTAAAATTTCAAATACATAGCGTGAACTCCCACACTCCAACAAAAATCAAACATCATATTTTAATATTCTAAGAGAGTAAACCACAAATCCAACAGTACATATACTTAATCAAAGTTTCGATAGTAATGCTGTGTGCACCGCGTGCGGTGCACAAAAGTCACCTCATTATGTAACATCTTATCTTATTATCTCCAAAAAAGGTGAAAAGATCATTTTTAATGTAAAAAGGATATCCCGCGTCAGTCCCGTGTCAGACCTTCAGCCCCGTGTCAGATTCGATCGGCCACCTGGTCGGCCCACTTTTTGGCTCGACGAGAAATACGGTAGTGAAATATTTTGTTATAGAGTGAAATATTTTGTTATAGGAATGAAACGTTTTGTTATAAGAATGAAATATTTTGTTTGACTACAGAGATAAACGAATAGAAGTGAAATATTTTGTTACATGAATGAAATATTTTGTTACAGAAATGAAACGTTTTGTTATAAGAATGAAACATTTTGTTTGACTATAAAACTGAACGAATAGAAATGAAACATTTTGTATTCGTTCATCTTTGTAGTCAAATAAAATGTTTCATTCCTATAACAAAACGTTTCATTCCTGTAACAAAATAATGCACTTCTATTCGTTCATATTTGTAGTCAAGTAAAATATTTCATTCCTATAATAAAACGTTTCATTCTTATAATAAAATATTTTACTCTGTAACAAAATATTTCACTCCCGTAACAAAATGTTTCATTCATGTAACAAAATATTTCGTTCATCTCTATAGTCAAACAAAATGTTTCATTCCTATAACAAAGCGTTTCATTCCCGTAACAAAATATTTCACTTCTATTCGTTCGTATATGTAGTCAAACAAAATGTTTCATTCCTATAATAAAATGTTTCATTCCTATAACAAAATATTTTACTCTGTAACAAAATATTTCACTCCCGTAACAAAATATTTCATTCATGTAACAAAATATTTCATTTCTATTTGTTCATCTCTGTAGTCAAACAAAATATTTCATTCCTTTAACAAAACGTTTCATTCCTATAATAAAACGTTTTTGGTGATGCTGTTTGGGCTCACCAATACCCCCACAACGTTCATGGATTTGATGCATAGGGTGTTTCATCCCTACTTGGATCGGTTTGTGGTCGTGTTCGTGGATGACATCCTTGTTTATTCCCAGTCTGCAGAGGACCATGTGTACCATTTGAGGGTTGTGTTGCAGACATTGCGAGATCACCAGTTTTATGCGAAGCTCAGCAAGTGCGAGTTCTGGCTTCGTGAGGTGCACCTTTTGGGGCACGTGATTTCTGGTGATGGTATTTCCGTGGATCCAGCCAAGGTCGAGACAGTGATACAGTGGCCGAGGCCGGGGTCTGTGACGGAGATTCGGAGTTTCTTGGGGTTTGCAGGCTATTATAGGAGGTTCATCCAGGATTTTGCTCGTATTGCAGCCCCGATGACCAGGCTTACGAGGAAGGATGTGCCGTTTGTCTGGACTGATGAGTGTGAGTAGAGCTTTATGGAGCTAAAGAGGTTGCTCACCTCAGCACCGGTGTTGGTGTTGCCTTCTGGATCATGAGGTTTTGTGTTGTGTACAGATGCTTCCAGGATCGGTTTGGGTGCTGTGCTGATGCAGCACGGTAGAGTTGTGGCGTATGCATCGCGACAGTTGAAGTCACATGAGGAGAACTATCCCACCCATGACCTCGAGTTGGCTGCTGTAATCTTTGCATTAAAAATTTAGAGGTATTATCTGTACGGCGAGAAGTTCGAGGTGTTCACTGATCATCAAAGTTTGAGGTATTCACTCAGAAGGACCTTAACCTCAGGCAGAGGAGATGGATAGAGTATATGAAGGATTATGACTTCACCCTGTCTTATCAGCCGGGCGGGATGAATGTCGTTGCTGATGTCTTGAGCAGGAAGGTCGTGGCCAGTACAATGATGTTGAGAAAGTGGGGGCTCTGGGAACAAGTGCCAGCCATGACATTTAGGCTTAAGGTTCCTCAAGAGCCAGGGTCAGCTGTTCTTGCGAGCTTGACTGTCACACCAGCCATCCGTCGTCAAGTGACAGAGGCCCATCATGCAGACCTTGAGTTACCCCGGATTTTGGCTATGGCCGATGTGGAGCTCGACGAGGACGAAGCGGTGAGATTCCGAGGTAGGCTATACGTCCCGGCTGAGGAACAAGTGAGACGTGCGGTGTTACTAGAGGCTTATGGGAGCAGATACACCGTACATTCGGGTGCGACGAAGATGTATCGAAACTTGAGGAGGCAGTTCTGGTGGCCTGGCATGAAGCGAGATGTTGCTGAATTTGTGGCCAGGTGCCTGATCTGTCAGCAGGTGAAGGCGGAACATCAGCGACCTGGTGGTACGCTTCAGCCCTTGGAGGTTCCCGTGTGGAAATGGGACCACATGACCACTGATTTTGTGGTGAGATTGCTGAGGACTCCGAGTGATCAGGATAGTATTTGATTGCTGGTGTATAGGCTGACGAAGACGGCTCGGTTGTTACCGATCAGAGTCAGATGGAGTGTGTCTAAGCTGGCACGTCATTATGTGGAGCGGATCGTACCTTTGCATGGAATTCCCGTTTCCATTGTGTTAGATCGAGATCCGCGTTTCACTTCTGGATTCTAGATGAGTTTCCAGAGAGCTCTAGGCACCGAGTTAGCTTTTAGCTCGGCGTACCATCTCCAGTCGGACGGTCAGTCAGAGAGGACCATCCAAACGCTGGAGGACATGCTGAGGTCATGTTGTCTGAAGTGGCAGGGGAGTTGGATTCACCATCTACCGTTGGTGGAGTTTGCCTACAACAACTGCTATCATTCGAGCATTGGGATGGCTTTCTATGAGGCGTTGTACGAGCAACCGTGTCGGACTCCACTCGATTGGTTTGAGGTTGGTGAGCGTGTTATGACGGGACCAGAGCTGGTGCAGCAGTGCGTGAATGTGGTGCATTTGGTCCGTCAGAACATGTTAGCGTCGCAGAATCAGCAGAAGAGCTATGTCGATCAGAGAAGGCAACCCCTCAGTTTCGTGGTCGGTGACCGAGTATTTTTGAGGGTTTCTTCTATGAAGGGGGTAATGCGTTTCGGGTGGCGTGGGAAGTTGAGTCCCCGCTATGTTGACCATTTTCCCATTGTGGAACGCATTGGCGAGGTTGCTTATCGGGTGCAGCTACCTTCGGAGTTGGCTGCGGTGCATGATGTGTTCCATGTTTCCATGCTGAGGAAGTACATGCCCGATGATTCTCATGTTTTGGAGGATTCTATTTGGCCCGAGGTGACTCCCGATCTGTCTCTTCCGGAGTTCCCCATCCGTATTGAGGATCGGCGAGAGCAGCACCTACGGAACAAGGTTATTCCCCTGGTTAAGGTGGTGTGCTTATCAGGTGCAGCTACCTTCGGAGTTGGCTATGTTTTAAATTTTAATTAGTTAGAGTAATTATGTTATTCATCGACAATATTAATGATGTTATTTATCAAAAATATTTTTTACTTTTATGATATATTCAATTTGTAACATATATTAAAAAAAGTATAATTAAAATAAATTTAAAATTATTAAGATGACTAGTAACTCAAATTAGTAATTAATGTGTGTGAGAGATAGAGAGTGACGTGAGAGAGAGGGGAGAGGTAGAGAGAGAGAGAATGATAGATATATTAAAAAATTAAAAAGATATATAAATATAATATTTTATTTATCATCATTATCGGGTTAACCTACTACTTATCAAATCACACTAAAGTAAAAGTAAGTTAGGGTTGTCAATAGGCTGGACCTGGGCTGGGCTTAAGTCGGCCCGGCTTGGGCCTGACTTATTAATATTAAAGTCCGAGCCCGACCTAGGCCCGAGCTTTGTCGAGTCGGGTCGGGCCGAGCCCGATACTATTAAAAAATTGTAAAGCCCGACTAAAGTCCAGTCCCGCCCGAAAACTTAAATAAAAAATAAAAAATAATGAAAATTAATATATTTAATAATATAAAACTTATAATCTTACTAAATTAACTAAAGTTTTGATATTAATTACATAATTTGTACGAAAATAGAGTTTTAAAATTTTAAATTAAGTAAAATAATATATTTTTAACTAAGTAGTTTTAAAAAATTGAAGGAAGGAAAAAAAAAGAATGGGCCGGGCCAACCCGCGGGCCGAACTTAAAGCTCGAGCCCAGCCCATGGGCCTAGTCGGGCCGGGCTTTTAGACCCGGCTAAGAGCCCACGGGCCGACAACAGCCTTGCGACCTGGTTTAAAATCGAACCAGGCCCGCGGGCCTATCGGGCCGGCCCGGCCTATTGACAGCCCCACTCCTATCAAACTAAAAATGGATTAACTCCGGGCTACTTTAATCGGGTTGAGTTAGCCCACCCTTAACCTAACTCTATACCAAAGCCAACCTAAGTGTATAGCATTGGATGGGTGCTTGTGGATGACCCTGCACACATCTAATCCATCTCGACATATGATTGTGTATGTGCAGCACTAGGTGATAAATCAAATTATGTAAAGAATGTCCTCACTACATTTACTGACTCTGTTGGAGGGTGCAACATTGTGGAGGAAGAGGCTGCTAATGTACTGCCAAAATTAGCATGTAGTGCTCTAACAAACTGTGTACGAACATGGGAAGAAACAGATTGACATGCAATATAATCTCTACCAAGTCTCGCGAGATGCTCAGAAAATCTTATGTCGCTAACTATATGCTCACAGTTATTGGGTTGACATCTAAGTATTAAGTTAATCTTGAAAATTGTTGAGCTGAAATCCACACATTAACCTTGAAAGTAATTTTGGCAATAACAAAACCTTGAAAGTACTTTGGTAATAACAAAACCTTGATTTAACAAAAATCTAGAAATAACAAAGCCTTCAATGAACTAAGCTATGTGATGATAAAATATTGTGAGCAAGAAGAAGAAGAAATCAAAATCCATCTAAGTGTAACATAGGCGCTGAGGAGGGTAAAATCTACCCGGTCCAAATGTGGCCCATCAGCGCCAGGCCTACGTCGGCCCAAGACTCGCCCGGTGTAAAGCAAGCCGCCCGACAACTAGTGGCCCATACTAGGCGGCCCAATGGAGACGCACAGGAGATTTGCTAGCCCACAAGGGGGCATCGACACGGGCATCTCGGGCGTCGGATAACTCTCTGGTGACCGAACGTTACTCCCGACATTGCCGGTCTCTACTCTAGTAAGGGCGAGAACGCACCTAGAGCGCCATAAGACTCGCTCGAAGGCCATACTGCCTGGATAAATGAGCGCACAATAGGAAACTCGGCACGATCTCGGGGAGGCGTTACCCCGTGACGCACGCCTTTCCCTGTTAAGGGATGGGCCTCCACCGCCAGGACAACCAGTATAAATAGACCTCCGATCAGATGACAAACACACAGAGATGAACACAAGGGCACACAGATACAGACATACAAGAAGGCACGTACTCACAGAGAGAGAGAGACACACCCCTACAAGAAGGCAGGCCCGCGTAGTGACACACCCGGATACTTGGAAGAGGAATGAGAGACACCAGAGAGGGCTGACTGCCGAGCACGTTTTCCGGCACGACGAGCACTCTCTGAGCACCCACTAGATATAGTGAGCACATCTAGAGACTCCTCTTTGACTCCCATGCTTGACTACTCCACTCCCACACTCTCTCATCTTCTATATTTCTTGTTGCTCTTCGCCTCACCACGGTCCTTTCTTAGGCATCGAAGGGTTGTACCCTAGGGTAATGCCCAAGGCTCCTTCTGACGCCTTCTTCTTGGTGTTTGCAGGCTTCCACGGGTGGCTAGGCGTCCTTCCCCAATCAAACTAATCTCAAAAGTGTGGTACGAGGTCCAGGTTACCATTTTTCTACCTCCAAAATTTTTGGCGCCGTCTGTGGGAACGATACAAAAAACCATGGCATCCCGTGGAAGCTACCGCAACACCAGCAACCGCGGCCAAGGATCCCACCAGGCCCCAAGTTCTCGACGGGGGTCTCAGGAGGTGTCCTCATCCATACGGCCACAACGCAGTGCTGCCACGGATGAGCTGGCAGAGGTGCGCAGTCAACTCCAGGCACTGATAGAACTATGCCAAGGCCTCCTCAACTGACCTACGGGGTTGGACCGTGGCCCAACTGAGCTACCCCAGAATAGAGGGGCTCTGACCGTGGCGGAGTCTCACCAGGTACGAGAGCCCTCCCACGCTTCTGCTGCGCAAGCCCAGCATCTGCGCAGCTCGCCGGCACCACGGCCTCCCAGCCCGCTCCACTCTAACCCAGAGATGGCTTAACGGCTGCGACGCTACGAAGAAGTAGAACGCGAGCTAGATGGTAAAGTTCGATACATGGACGACGTTCTACACACTGCGAGGACTCGGGGGTTGATCAATGATGACACTGACTTCCATGCCCCCTTCTCCAAGAAGATCATGGAGGCCCCCATTCCTCCAAAGTTCCAACTGTCGTCATTCACCCCCTACGACGGCACCACCGACCCGGCCGACTACATGCATAGCTTCGGGTCAAACCTGGTGTTCCATCGGCTTCGGACACTGTGAAATACTTGACGTTAATCACCACCCTCCGAGAGAATGCCCGGACTTGGTTTGAGTCTCTATCGGCCGAGACCATTACCTCCTTCTAACAGCTGTAAAAGCTGTTCAAGGAGAACTTCATGGGCTGTCGAAAGGAAGCCAAGTCGGCGTTAAGCCTACTCGTTATCAGGCAGGGGTGCGAAGAGACCCTATGGGACTACGTGTCCCATCTTCAGGCAGAAGCTCTCTGCATCCCTCACCTGGACTGTGGGTGTTGGAATCAGTATGTGGGTGATCCGGAGAAGTGTGTATATCCGCAATGCGCGTTCACGTTGTACCCCTCCTTCCCGCAACACAGACACCTACAACACATAAAGTCAGAATGATAAAAGATCGTGATCGCCAGAGGTTATTACCTGAACCTCACAGGGAGAATATGATCGCAAACAACTCTAAGCGGGGAGATGGTGGAGTCCCTTCTTCTCCATCCTCGGTCGGCCAAGGGCGGAGAGCCATGCTACGTCCCACGACGCCGAAGTCCTGTATACAATGCCGAAGCTCACGAAAACACAAGGAGATATGCCATTAGTTCTGAGAAGTACAGTACATATTCTAAACACGTATGAAAGAAATAAGATGGTGGCGTGATTACCTGGGGGTGGTGGGAAGGAGGGGTGGTTGAGACTTTCGGCCACCCGCCTTCCCGTTTGTTGTAAGATGGAAACCTCTATATGAGGATCTAAGGATTCTAGTATGTAATGGGATGGAAATGTGGAAGGGGAAATTTACGAGAAGCAAAACAATAAACACGGAAAATAGGGAATCAAACCCGGGAGGGGATCACCCTCGTGAATGCCCAGAGGTAGAGCTCGAAGATCACTCCCCGAAGTGCGACTCCATCGCCTCTGTCTCCCTACTCTGAAGCTCTAGCTCTTCTAGTCTTCCCAGTCATCGAGCCTTCTTCCGATTGTGCCTCCAGAATCACCTTCTCGATGGCTTCCTCGAAAGATCACCCCGTCAAAGAAAAAAACATCTCCCCAAAAGAGCTCTCCCTCCCCAAGGAAAAAGTCCCACACCCAGTCCGTTCTCTTCTTTTTCTCCTCCTCCCTGTCGAGGGAAGAGTTTTGGTCTTCGTCACCTCCCTTTGGAAGGGTCGGACGACGTGGAATAGATCGTGTGTGACAGGGCAGGGTTAGTGCGGGGTGTGGCGGGAGAACGGGCCACGATCTTTGACCAGCAGTTACAAGACATGCGGCCAAGGAGTTGGCCGTTTAAGGACATGGGCGGCCACGTATGTGGCCTTTCAAGAAGATGGAGGGCGGCCAGGGTGTTGGCCTCCTATTGGGGTAGGCGGCCAACTCAGTTGCCACCTAGGGGGTGTAGGGCGGCCACCGGTTAGGTCACCTAGGGGGGTGGAAGGCCAATGGTTTGGCCTGTTGAGTCTCTTCAGATGATTTTGATGATAACAAAACCCCGGTATTACAACCTAAGTAATAACTTGCTTAAAGTACTTTCAAAGCCTTCCTTAATCATACAAATGCCTAAATCTACCATGTTTCAAGAAATGCCCTGGATAAGTTCAAGCAATTCATAGTGATTGGAACAGGATATGGTCATACGATAATTTGCTCACAGATTATGATTCATTGACTAACTCCATTGAAATTACAGGTTTTCCAGGTAGCGGTCGACCGCCGGTCAGGGGCCGGTCGATCGATTTTCCCAGCGTTGAAAGCCTCATTCTTGTAAAATTTCGGTCGACCGCCCTCTCCTGCCGGTCGACCGCCAGCTTCGAGACAGTAATTGTTGACTTGTGTTCTTCAACGTGGGAAGCCCCTTTCATTAGGTTTGTTTAATCCCAAAGTCACCAGACATGCCATGATTTGTGGATCTGGTTCCTGGCTTGTCCCTTGACCATCCAAGATCTATAAAAACATCACTTTGGGGTCAAAAACCCTAATCACTCAAGGAGGCTATCAAGGGGAGAAAGAGGAGTGCTACTGAATGTTGTTTCTTGGAGGCCCATGAGACTAGACATCCACCAAGAAACTAATAGTACCCACTAGTACTTTTACGATCTACAATACATCCGACATAATCCGCATCGGTGTATGTAATCAAATCAAATGAACTACCGATGAAAAACCACAAGCCAAAGTCTATGGTGCCAATTAAATATCGAAAAATACGTTTAACGGTCATTAGATGAGATTCTTTAGGGCATGTCTGAAAACGAGCACATAGACATACACTAAATTGAATGTCAGGGCGGCATGCTGTGAGATACAGTAGTGATCCGATCATACCTCGAAACAGTGTAGGATCTACTATTTTACCATTTTCATCTTTGTCTAACTTCGAGGTTGTAGCCATCGGAGTTGACAGGGATTTTGCTTCAGCCATCCCAAATTTCTTTAAGAGCTCCAGTGTGTACTTAGCTTGATTGATGAAAATGCCTTCGGGCGTTTGCTTCACCTGATTTTCTTGTGAAGAGTGTTTGGTCAACCTTACCTCTTTTGAATCCATTTTCCATGAGGAATGAAGTGAGCCTTTCATACCATGCCCTTGGTGCTTGCTTTAACCCGTACAAGGCCTTCTGTAACTTGTACACATGCTTTGGATGCTTCGAATCTTCAAAACCTGGAGGTTGCTCTACAAAAAACATCCTCCTTGATGTAACCGTTAAGAAATGCAGATTTAACATCTATTTGAAATAGTTTGAAGCTCAAAGAGCAAGCATAGGACAGTAAAATCTGGACTGCTTCTAGTCTAGCAACCGATACAAAGGACTCATCAAAATCAATACACATCTCCTGGCTATAACCTTTGGCAACAAGTTGGGCCTTGTTCCTAACAACCAATCCCGTATCATTTAACTTGTTTCTGAAAACCCAACGGGTTCCAATTGTGGGATGATTCTTAGGACGAGGCACGTGAGTCCACACTTTGTTCCTTTCGAACTGGTGTAGCTCTTCATGCATAGCCTGAATCCATGATTCATTTTGAAGAGCTTCATGAATATCCTTAGGCTCTTCTTATGAAATTAAGGCTATCAAATTCTCTTCTTCTACTAGCCTTAGTGAAGACCTAGTTCTTACCCCATCTTGAAAATTACCGATTATGTTTTCAGCTGGATGATTCTTTAAGAACCTAGAAGAGCTGGGCAAGTCGTGATGTTGCACTTGTTGCTCTTGAAGTGTTTCAATTGAAGGATCTTCATCCACTTTACTCTTGCTAGGGATCCCTTCAGTTGGTTCATCCCTGGCCTTAGCATCATTTGAACGTTTGGGATCTTCATCTGCATCCACAATTGGAATAGATTGGCTGGTTAATTTTAACTCAGATGCATCAAAAATCACATGAGGACTTTCTTCAACAACCAAAGTCCTCTTATTAAACAATCGATAAGCTATAGAATTAAGTGCATAACCTAGGAAAATCCCTATTTGCGACCGCGGGGAGCCACTTGTTGTTTTGTCCTCGCGGCGGGGGTGTAGACTCACCTTTTACTGAAGGTCGAGATAGGTTGAATGGGCACGCGGGGATTCCGGGGGTATTGAGAAGAAGATTGAGAGAACGATAGGAACGCATTAGAAGGGATGGCGTATGGTTCATCATTCTAGGAGACTGGGACAGGGACGGCTGGGTGGAATGCGGGCGTGCCAATCGATTTCTCGACAATCACCTATGGAACCGAGGATTGACCGGGGAAACGTCGCCAGGACGCGGCACATGGCTCGAGGGATCAGGCGACACGTGGATAGAAGGGGTTCCACGGGTGCGAGTACGCAGGTGATTATGGGGATTCATGTACTGGACGTCTTTCTCCACCAGTCACAAGCAACCGGTGTTTATTTTACATTGGATTGAAGCCGAATACCTTTGTTTCTACTGCCGAAGAGAGAGTCAGGGACCCTGGGAGCCGCGACGTCGGGAGGGCTTAGTCCGTGCAACAGCGACATGGCAACAGTAACACAACTGGGATAACTGGGGGCAGAGAGACTGGTTCCAGCGAGGAGGGGAATCTGCTCCTTGACTGGATTACATAACTTATTTGCCATGAAAGGCATTTATATGGGGGCATGAGAGCCCGATTACAATTGCTTGCAAGCCACGGGACAATTCCGACATTCATGACGGTCCCCGGGTCATTGCATTATTGTGTGGGTAGTTCCGTATGTGTACACAGTGTCCGTCAGAGGACCTGTGACTCAGCAGGATGGCACCCAGGGGGCGTCACAATGTATTCCCGACATGAGAGAGTGTCGAGGTCTGGGCAGTGGGGGTGCCATAGGCACCATTGTGTGGGGGAAGTTGAGTGGTCGGGTGCCGCGGGCCCCGATGTGACTGGAGTAGCTAGCAATCGGGTGCCGGGGGCACCGTTGTGACTGGAGTTGTTGGCAGTCGGGTGCCGGGGGCACCGTTGTGACTAAAGTAGCTGGGTAGTCGGGTGCTGGTGGCACCGTTGTGACTGGGGTAGCCGGCAGTCGGGTGCCGGGGACACCGTTGTGACTGGGATAGCTGGCAGTAGGGTGTCGGGGACACCATTGTGACTGGGATAGCTGGCAGTAGGGTGCCGGGGACACCGTTGTGACTGGAGTTGTTGAACGGTCGTGTGCCGTGGGCCCCGATGTGACTGGAGTAGCTGGCAGTCGGGTGCCGGGGGCACCGTTGTGACTGAGGAGGCGGGTGCTGCGGGCCCCGATGTGACTGAGTAGCTGGCAGTCGGGTGCCGGGGGAACCGTTGTGACTGGAGTTGTTGAGTGATCGGGTGCCGCGGGCCCCGATGTGGCTGGGGTGACTAGCGGTCTGGTGCCGGGGACACCGTTGTGACTGGAGTTGCAGGCAGTCAGGTGCCAGGGGCACCGTTGTGACTAGAGTTGCAGGCAGTCGGGTGCCGGGGGCACCGTTGTGACTGGAGTTGCAGGCAGTCGGGTGTCGGCGGCACCGTTGTGACTGAGTTGCTGACAGACGGGTGCCGGGGGCACCGTTGTGACTGAGTTATTGACAGACGGGTGCCAGGGGCACCGTTGTGACTGAGTTATTGACAGTCGGGTGTCGGGAGCACCATTGTGACTGAGAGAGCTGGGCGCCGTGAGACCTCGGTGGTCGTGCTTGGGGCCCATTTGCGGAGGTAGGGGCCTGACACTTCATCTTGCGTCGTGACTTGTGAAGTATGCCCATTGTCCAAGTAACAGTGCTGAGGGCACGCTTGTTGAGGTAGAGGACCCGACTGGGTGCCTCGATCGAGCCATGTCTGATGGTGTGCGACCATTGGGACAGAGACTAGGCAGGATGCTCTCATCAAGCCTCGTCTGCGTCGTGCGTGAATATCGAGGCGGAGATCGAGCAGGGTGCCTCGATCGAGCGATGTTTGACGGTGCACGATCATTGAGGCAGGGACTGTGCATGGTGCTCTTACGAAGCGACATCGGGGTCATGCACGAGTATCGAGATAGGACTCGGGCAGAGTGCTTTCACCAAGCAAAAGTTGGGGTCATGCATAATTATCGAGACAACATATCACAATAGGGGGTCGGAGGTGAGTGTTTGGGCTAGACGCCGTATGAGGGATGCTCATGCGGCATGCCCTCGGCGTGAGCCTAGCAAACACACACATAAATCTCCCGGAGATGGGTGTTTGGGCTAGACGCCGTATGAGGGATGCATATGCGGCATGCCCTCGACGTGAGCCTAGCAAACACACAAAATTCTCCTTAGCACGCCCTTGTAGTCCGGGGCTGAGCTCCTTAGGTGCTTGATTCATTTGGTGCTTCATCCATACATTTGGGCTCCCAAAGGGGGGCTTTTATAGTGGAAGGTGAAGGGTCACAGGGGGTTTACGCGAACCAGCTAAGGGGGGTGAGCTGGTCCGTGTAAACCTAAGTAAATAGTGCTTGGGTTACACGGGCTGAGAGAGAGAGGGGGAAGGGGTTTACTCGGACCGGCTAGGGGGCCCAGGCTGGTCCGAGTAAACCCCCCCTCGGATGGGGTTTACGCGGACCAGCCCAGGGGGTTGGGCTGGTGTGGCTCTGATTTTTCTTTTTTGAAAAAATTATTTTTTTAATTGAATGGGGATTTAGGCGGACCAGCCAGGGGGGGTGAGCTGGTCCGCGTAAACCCCCCCTAAGGGGGTTTAGGCGGACCAGCTTGGGGGTCTAGCCTGGGGGTCGATCCGCGTGCGAGGGCACACGATGGTGGTGCATGACGCGATGGGTTGCTGGGAGTCCCGAGTTGAGCTCCGACTTGCTGTAGAGTGGCTGGATCATACGCGCCCACCAAGTGCTCGGGGAAGTTCCCGACACGTGTGTGCGGGCCGTGTAAGGGTGCTGTGAGCTCCTGAAGCTTGCGGTTGGCCTTGACGGGTCTTCCTTTGACTTCAGAGGGCTGGAGGGAGGCGACTCGAGGGTAGACCCCGGCCTCATTCCTGGGCGCCACGTGGCCTTGCTTGTAGTCAGGGTGCCCCCGGGTCGGCTCGGGTAGCTATGTTGAACGCGGGCAAACCCACAAACTGAGTGATCGGGGGTGGACCCGATCGATTGTTGATATTGCCATGGGTCACGACTAGCTGCTTAGGACCCTCGGTTGGACCCGGTGATTGGGGCGTCGACATGATGATGTCGTTTGTCTGGTGGTCGGGGTGACCCTCGCTCCTCGGTGAAGAGTCGCCTGATGCGGCAGGCTGTTCCAAGTCCCGAGTTAACCCGGTTGTTGAAGTCTCGGTGGTATAATGCCGTATGCAGGGTGTCCGAGGGTGATCCCCGAATCTTCACAGAGTGCCGTAAGGTATGGCAGGTTATCCTGACTCCCGAAACTGACCCGGTTGTCAGGAAACTGGCTGGCATAGTGCCGTTTGCTAGGGGCCGATCCCCGGTTGTTATGTTGTGCCGCTTGACCAGACGACACGTCTCGATTTCTAAGCACAACTCAACTGGTAGAGAAACTTTGGCGATGTGCCGTTTTGCTCCATTTAGGGAGCATTTCCCTATGCTTAATCCTCGATTAATTCGAGAAAATAAGCCGGTGCCAACAAATGCCCCCCACGGGGCGTGCGTCGGAGGCGAAGACGACGGCGTGCGGCCCTTGCGCCTTTTAAGCTTGATTTCTCCCGGCCTTATTGGCATGTGGGAGTTACTTGTTCTAAGGGTTGACGCTCCCGTTGCGATCTTTCATGGGACAGTGGTACGTTTGCAGAAGACCGTTGAGCCTGGGAGGTTATAGAGCTGGATTCTAGAGAGATCCAAGTGGCTGGATACACACATGGTGCTTGAAGTTGGAGCCCGCTATCTGCAACTTGGGAATTCTGTTCCCGTTTGTCTCTCGTGTCGGGCTTGTAGCAGAGGTGTGCAGGGCCTGCGTCGCGGGAGTAATCTGGTCTGGATGCCGAACTCACCATACAGGTGGCCACTTCGGCGATTGATGATATGACTGGGATGGATGCCAATGCCGATGGCATAAAGAGGCCGGGGGAGCCCGGCATAACAATGCTTCTGGCTTTGTTGCCTATGTCTGGGGCCTGCCTTGCGCAGCGGGCTTTTTGGATTTTCCGAGGAGAGGCGGCTCGGTGGAAAGAACCCTCCCCCATTAGGGATCTGAGACAGGGGTAGGCCAGGACTGTGAGTCCATCCCGCCTCGTAGGGTGGGTGGCGAGCAATGGGAGACCACTTATGGCTCCCCTTTTCATTATCCGAGGTTGCACTGGCAGAGGCCATGTAATGCCCCGAATTTTTTGGATCCTTCTTCTCGGGTCTCGGATCTGGTTTCTCGAAGTGTCCAACTCCGTTGTGTCCAAAATTTCGTTTCGGACATCTTTCGTGTTCGGATCGGCGCGATCCGGAGTCGTTTCAGAGACCCGGAGGCGTTCCGCGGCTTTTTCCGCGTGTGTTTTTCGATTCCCGGCATGGGTTTCGGCTTTCCCTTCGGAACCTCGTTACGGGTGAACCGGGCCGTTCACCTAGGCGAGTGTGGTACAGTTGCGATCGGTGTGCTCCGAGGATCGCGAGGGTGTGATTTTCTATTTTTCGGGATTTTTCCGAATTTCTAGATTTTCCTATATATTAACCCACCCTCTCTCTCCCCTCTCATTTCTCTCTTCTCTCCCTCTCTCTCCGGCGGCCGACGGGGCGGAGTACGGGCGAGGCGAGGACGGCACGGGTGAGGCGCGTGCGAGGATGGATGAGGATCGAGGTGGTGGAGGCGTGGTGAAGCTCGGCCGTGGGTTCGTGGAACGGCGAGGCTTCAACGGCGTTTTCTTCGTGGACCGGCGTCCACGGCGCATCGTTTCTTCGGTGGAGGTAGGGAGATGGACCCTCAACCCACGTACTTCATTTCCCGCGAGTTTTGTAGGCCGTGGTGAGCCGAGTGAGCTAAACGAGGTGATTTGGGAAAAATGCATGTTTTTAGGGAGTGAGCTGAATCTTGTGTTTTGATCGTGTCTTTGGGGTTTAAATGGGTCCCCTCAGTGCTAGGGAGGTTGGGGAATGTTTCCCTCTTTGTTTCCCCATCACCTGGGGGTGATCGGGGCGTGGAATGGATTTCTTCGTGGTTCTCACCGTGTTTCGGGCGCGGACTGAGAACGCGCTACCCTCAGGTAGCGCGTTCTTGATGGTCGTGCTGCCCCGATGAGGCGCGTTCATCGGAGAAGATGAACAGTAAGGCGGTTCGGGTCGCGCCTTACAGCCCCATCGCGTTCTTGTTGTCGCGCTATAGGATCATAGCGCGACCTGGTCTGGTCTCGCTATGGACTTGTAGCACGTTCTTGTTGAAAGCGCTAAGGGTGTATAGCGCGTTCTGCCTGAACGCGCTATGCACCTATAGCGCGTTCTTGGAGGTGACCAGTCGGGCTGCCCGGGGCAGGCGGTTTGCGGCTGATCGTGCTCCCCTTGGGCTGTGTGTGTCCCAGGTACCTCGTGGAGTTCCGTGACCGTGTCTTTGGGTGTCCGGAGGTTTCATTTACCTTGATTTGCGTGCCCGTGAGTTTAAGGGTCCGGGTGACCTTCTAGCGTTCCGGCTATGTTGTGTTGGTCTCCGGTCGACCCAGTTGTGACCCAGTGGCTGACCTTTGAACTCGTGAGTTATCGCATTGTGGTTTTGGACCTAGGGATTAGGCCAGATTGACGGCTCAGTGCTGTCATGTGCAACGGGCTTGACCTCGAGTCTTGTGACTCAAAGGCCGTTGGGTTTGTAGGTTTAGTGGGCTGTCTAGAGTCTGGTGGCGTCGTGCCACCGGTTACTCCGTGTTACTCATAAGGAGTGCGTGCGTGGTTTCAGTGTCCACGTTCTGTGACCCTACCACTAGTCGTAGCTTTCCCACGGCACGCGTGTGCTGGCTCGCCTGGGAGTGGCTGAGCGACGTACCCGAGAGAGGCGGTGAGTAGGCTGGTTACCGCAGGGCCCCCGCGTACTTCCGAGTCCAGGTTTAGGGGGAAATACCAGCTAGAGGACAGGCCTAGGGCGTATGGTCTGAGTGTGCACACGAGGTTGGGGGCGTCGGACAGCGCCGGCAGGCGCGACCCCAACTAGTCCTTGTTCTGTGGTACTGGTTAATGTGTGTGTCTGAGTCTCACGCCTGGGGCGTCGTAGCTAGACACTTGTGACGCGGTGTAAGACGTCAGGGGACGCAGCCGGTCGTTCTTCTAGTGGGTGGTGCTCATGTCACGTGACGTGAGTTGTCGTGCACCGGGTTTTGTTTCTGTCCGCGGGACGGGACTTCGTGAGTGGTTTCGGGAGTGTTCCCGGAGTCGAGGTCTGGGGTTTCCGGTGAGCTTCACCGAGGGCCTTTCTCCAGACAGTGTTGTGTTCACGACGGTGAGGTCGTGACCGTGTTCCCTGACCGTGTGGTTTTGGCGTGGGCCCCTTTTTCGGAGGGCAGGCCTCCGCTACAGGGGTAGCGTGGCGTTTTCCTAGTAGCATGGCTAGGGCGGTTCGTGTCTGGTGGTCCCCGATCGTGGGATCAGGTGGTCGGGTGCGTGGCTTGGTTGTCCCCCGACGGGAGACTGGGTCGTGTTTTCTGGTACAGTAGGAGTAGCTGTAGTGCCGAGTTTTGACCGGCCACCGGTTTGTTGTTCCTACTGTAGTTGTTGCTCTCCTTTCCGCTACCGCCGTTGTTTCCAGTTGGGGTTCCGCGGGATCCCTGATGAGTCTCTATTTTGGAGACTCATTCCCTGCTTTTCAGGTGTGGCGGTTCTTCCTCGAGGTTCGAGGGTGCGGAGCGGAGGTTCTCAGTTGCCAGCTTGCCAGGCCGAGTGTTCACTTGGCATGTGGTACGTTTTACTGATTTAGACTGTACTTTCTGTTAGACTGGACTCTGTTGTAGTTGTTTATTTATTTCTGTTAATTATTGAATTATCCTGCTTTATTTCCTATTTCTTTGTGCCTCCACACTCCTTTTAGCCCTTCCGAGCCCTCCCGGCTCGTGGGCGGCGGTGCGAGTCTCGGGTTATCGGGCCTTCTCGGTAATCGGATTCTCGGGCCGTTACAGCTGGTATCAGAGCGTGGTTGTGGACGTACATGGGAATTCGAGATATTGCAGTGATCAGAGTCCGTAAGGTCTAGTACAGTCAGCAGTTGGCATAGGGTTTCGTGCATGTTTTCTGCCTAGTTTCTCGCTTGAGAGCTTGAGTGCGGTGTTTGGCGCTGTGAAGGTGGTTGCTGTTCGCGGCTTTCGTGCCAGCATGGGGTCTAAGAATCGAGGTTGAGAGCTTCTCCCTCATCGGTGGTGGCCCTGGTTGTGCTGCGTTGGGCAGAGGTGGCTGGCAGGCGTGAGTTCCCGGCGCTGCGTTCGAGGAACCTGTAGCATGGTCAGGTGGCTAGAGAGGACTGTTCGTGGTTAAGTGGCCGTGAGCGTGCTCTGAGGGAGCTGCTGTTGGTTTGGGCCACTCCAGCTTGAGGTTTGTCCAGCCCTTGAGGTGTTCAGGTCGTGGTTAAGGCGGCAGAGCGGGTGTTTTGATCGAGAAGTGTGCTCAGGTGAGCGGAGGATCTTTTCAGTGAGCTGCTGTTTCGTCGAGCCTGATGTCCTTGTTGTGCTCTGTGGCGTCAGAAAAGACGTGTCGGTCCCGATTGTTCTGTGGATTTTGAGGCAGGATTTGGCAGGGATGTCCCAGTAAGTCTTTACTCCTGCACTTCTGTCAGTGGATGGGTTGTGTTCGCCCGGGAGTTGGCTTGAGATGTGGAGGTTCTGTGGCGAGTTCGGGACTCGAGGACGAGCATCGGCGGTTGTCGTTATGGCTCGTGTTGCGGCTCTTGGCGTGGTGTGTTGCAGTTCGAGGAATTGCAGCGGTGGTGCATCGAGAGATGTTGTGATTGTGATCCGACGTGGCACTCGCCGAGTGTGTCGGAGGCGCTGACCTGATGGAAGCAAGGTTTTCCTTGGTGTTGGATGGTGCTATTTCCAGCGTGCACGAGGTTCGAGATCAGGTCGAGCATGAAGTTCTTCCGTTGGTCGGAAGTACGCTGGTTTCTCCTTTGGTTGGAGAGATGGTGTTGGGCTAGGTTCATCATCTTGCACTGTGTGTTCGGATTGGTTGGCCTTGTGTGCCATGAAGTCCGTGCGAGACGTGCTCCTTGTCTTGGCAGGGTGGTTGCCTGTGAGAAGTCGTGCTCATTCCCTTGTCGTGTGAGGGTGCTGGCGCTGTTTCGGAAGGATGAGTGCTGGTTGGGCGGTGTTTGCTTTCTCGGCTGTGCGCGTGAATCAGAGTGCGCAGCGGAAGCGTGGTGGGCTTGTGACCCACTGGTTCAGGATCGTAGCGTTGGTTGCTACGGGTGGATTCCTGAGTTCGCGTTGAGCATCGGAGGATTGGTTCCTCGGTGTGAAACGTGTTGTTGCCATGCCGTTGCTCGAGATATCGTGGTGGTGGGTACTGGCAGGATGGAGTGTTGGGAAAAGTACTAGCTAGTGCGCCGCATGAGTACCATGTTCCTGTGATGGGAGCCGTGTCAGGCGTCAGTGTTGGACCTGGATGAGGTTGTTGAGGATGTTGCCTGACGATGGTTGAGGACGTGTTGGTCAGAGTCGGTGGCTTGGTGCCGACTTGTGTTCCCAGTCGTGTCCTCAGATGAGATCATTTTGGGGAAGTGGTCTCTGGCAGACTATGGGTCCCGTTTGACGGCTATGAGTGGCTGGTGAGCCTAACCGTGTGACCGACCACAGCAGTGTCTGTTGGTTCTACGGTCTTGTCGGATTGTGACGGTGAGATGTTTATTGCTTTGGGGACCCGTGAGCACTGTTCAGGTGGTGTCCCGTGGCTCGGTGGTAAGGGCAGAATCGGGATTGGCAGGTGTCCACTTGGATTGATCGAAGGATTTGATGAGACCAGATGGATGAGTGATGCCTGTGGGCGGAGGCCTTTTGTGAGATGGGCGTCGGAGGATGGTCCTTGATAGGACGTTGGTGTCGCAATGGTTATCCCTGGTTTGGTGACCAGCATGGGATGATTCCCCTGTGAGTCTGAGTCCAGTGAGGTGATGATTGAAGACACCAGGATCCGTCATTTGGTTTCGTCGTGCTCCCCGAGAGGGTCGAGTTAGCGTTCGGATGCAGAGTCCGAGAGGAGTGCTGCTCGAGATGTGGCATCAGTCTGTGTGGGAGTCGACAGATGGCTTGCTGAGGTTTGGAATGATTCCTTTGGACCCGGTCGAGGACCAGGAAAGAAGGAAGAAGCTGAGCGAGCAGTCGGTGACCAGTGGATGGTCTTTTCAGAGACAGAAGATGCTGGTTGTTGGGGCTCGAGCGTGGCGAGAGCCGTGTGCCAGCGAGACCTTTGGTGGTCGTTTCCGTGATGTGCCTTTCCGGATGGGATCTGGACTTTGTCGAAGTTTGTCTTCTGACAAGAGTTGGCACAGTGTTATGTCCGGCTTTCGGCTTGCCATGTGTAAGGTGTTTCTTGGTGCTGAGCCAATGTTCTGGTTGCGGTCTGCGGAGAGGACTGCGTGAGCTGGTGGAGGCTCTGTTTTGGTTGCTCCCTTGAGGAGGGTGTGCGACCTGTCAGCTGGCTGCGAAGCTGATGTGCGATTTGTCTGTCGACCATTGGATGAATCGGTAGCTGTTGCTCGTGTCGAGGGTTGTGATTCCTCGGTGGGCGAGATTGTGGCTGCGGTGCCATGGTGGATTCTCGCGTTGTCTGAGGTGATGCCGGACTGTGTCCTTTGGTATATGCCTACTCTGTTGGCCAGTGTGCTCGATGCGAGGAGCGAGGTGTTGCTTGTGATTGTAAGTCTGGCTGTGTCTCTCAGGATCGATGTTTTCATGAGAACCGAGATTTTCTATGTTGGGGTTCTGACGGCGTTGTCAGTAGGTTACGGCGTTCTTCCCCTGTTCCTGTGCTTGTCCTGAATTTCGAGGATGAAATTTCTTTAAGGGGGGAGGGCTGTAATGTCCCGGATTTTTTGGATCCTTCTTCTCGGGTCTCGGATCTGGTTTCTCGAAGTGTCCAACTCCGTTGTGTCCGAAATTTTGTTTCGAACATCTTTCGTGTTCGGATCGGCGCGATCCGGAGTCGTTTCGGAGACCCGGAGGCGTTCCGCGACTTTTTCCGCGTGTGTTTTCCGATTCCCGGCGTGGGTTTCGACTTTCCCTTCGGAACCTCGTTGCGGATGAACCGGGCCGTTCACCTAGGCGAGTATGGTACCGTTGCCATCGGTGCGCTCCGAGGATCGCGAGGGTGTGATTTTCTATTTTTTGGGATTTTTCCGAATTTCTGAATTTTCCTATATATTAACCCACCCTCTCTCTCCCCTCTCATTTCTCTCTTCTCTCCCTCTCTCTCCGGCGGCCGACGGGGCGGAGTACGGGCAAGGCGGGGACGGCGCGGGCGAGGCGCGGGCGAGGATGGATGAGGATCGAGGCGGTGGAGGCGTGGTGAAGCTCGGTCGTGGGTTCGTGGAACGGCGAGGCTTCAACGGCGTTTTCTTCGTGGACCGGCGTCCACGGCACGTCGTTTCTTCGGTGGAGGTAGGGAGATGGACCCTCAACCCACGTACTTCATTTCCCGCGAGTTTTGTAGGCCGTGGTGAGCCGAGTGGGCTAAACGGGGTGATTTGGGAAAAATGCATATTTTTAGGGAGTGAGCCGAATCTTGTGTTTTGATCATGATTTTGGGGTTTAAATGGGTCCCCTCAGTGCTAGGGAGGTTGGGGAATGATTCCCCCTTTGTTTCCCCATCACCTGGGGGTGATCGGGGCGTGGAATGGATTTCTTCGTGGTTCTCACCATGTTTCGGGCGCGGACTGAGAACGCGCTACCCTCAGGTAGCGCGTTCTTGATGGTCGCGCTGCCCCGATGAGGCGCGTTCATCGGAGAAGATGAACAGTAAGGCGGTTCGGGTCGCGTCTTACAGCCCTAGCGCGTTCTTGTTGTCGCGCTATAGGATCATAGCGTGACCTGGTCTGGTCGCGCTATGGACCTGTAGCGCGTTCTTGTTGAACGCGCTAAGGGTGTATAGCGCGTTCTGCCTGAACGCGCTATGCACCTATAGCGCGTTCTTGGAGGTGACCAGCCGGGCTGCCCGGGGCAGGTGGTTTGCGGCTGATCGTGCTCCCCTTGGGCCGTGTGTGTCCCGGGTACCTCGTGGAGTTCCGTGACCGTGTCTTTGGGTGTCCGGAGGTTCCGTTTACCTTGATTTGCGTGCCCATGAGTTTAAGGGTCTGGGTGACCTTCTAGCGTTCCGGCTATGTTGTGTTGGTCTCCGGTCGACCCAGTTGTGACCCAGTGGCCGACCTTTGACCTCGTGAGTTATCGCATTGTGGTTTTGGACCTAGGGATTAGGCCAGCTTGACGGCTCAGTGCTGTCATGTGCAACGGGCTTGACCTCGAGTCTTGTGACTCAAAGGCCATTGGGTTTGTAGGTTTAGTGGGCTGTCCAGAGTCTGGTGGCGTCGTGCCACCGGTTAGTCCGTGTTACTCATAAGGAGTGCGTGCGTGGTTTCAGTGTCCACGTTCTGTGACCCTACCACTAGTCGTAGCTTTCCCACGGCACGCGTGTGCTGGCTCGCCTGGGAGTGGCTGAGCGGCGTACCCGAGAGAGGCGGTGAGTAGGCTGGTTACCGCAGGGCCCCCGCGTACTTTCGAGTCCGGGTTTAGGGGGAAATACCAGCTAGAGGACAGGCCTAGGGCGTATGGTCTGAGTGTGCACACGAGGTTGGGGGCGTCGGACAGCGCCGACAGGCGTGACCCCAACTAGTCCTTGTTCTGTGGTACTGGTTAATGTGTGTGTCTGAGTCTCACGCCTGGGGCGTCGTAGCTAGACACTTGTGACGCGGTGTAAGACGTCAGGGGACGTAGCCGGTCGTTCTTCTAGTGGGTGGTGCTCCTGTCACGTGACGTGAGTTGTCGTGCACCGGGTTTTGTTTCTATCCGCGGGACGGGTCTTCGTGAGTGGTTTCGGGAGTGTTCCCGGAGTCGAGGTCTGGGGTTTCCGGTGAGCTTCACCGAGGGCCTTTCTCCAGACAGTGTTGTGTTCACGACGGTGAGGTCGTGACCGTGTTCCCTGACCGTGTGGTTTTGGCGTGGGCCCCTTTTTCGGAGGGCAGGCCTCCGCTACAGGGGTAGCGTGGCGTTTTCCTAGTAGCATGGCTAGGGCGGTTCGTGTCTGGTGGTCCCCGATCGTGGGATCGGGTGGTCGGGTGTGTGGCTTGGTTGTCCCCAGACGGGAGACTGGGTCGTGTTTTCTGGTACAATAGGAGTAGCTGTAGTGCCGAGTTTTGACCGGCCACCGGTTTGTTGTTCCTGTTGTAGTTGTAGCTCTCCTTTCCGCTACCGCCGTTGTTTCCGGTTGGGGTTTCGCGGGATCCCTGCTGAGTCTTTATTTTGGAGACTCATTCCCTACTTTTCAGGTGTGGCGGTTCTTCCTCGAGGTTCGAGGGTGCGGAGCGGAGGTTCTCAGTTGCCAGCTTGCCAGGCCGAGTGTTCACTTGGCATGTAGTACGTTTTACTACTTTAGACTGTACTTTCTGTTGGACTGGACTCTGTTGTAGTTGTTTATTTATTTCTGTTAATTATTGAATTGTCCTGCTTTATTTCCTATTTCTTTGTGCCTCCACACTCCTTTTAGCCCTTCCGAGCCCTCCCGGCTCGTGGGCGGCGGTGCGAGTCTCGGGTTATCGGGCCTTCCCAGTAATCGGATTCTCGGGCCGTTACAGGCCATGCCTTGCCCCCGGAGGTGGACTTGTGTACTGAGATTTGTGTTTTTTCAGGTTTTCACACCTTGTCTAAGTCAAGGAGTGCTATGAGCATTTTTCACTCCTTGGCCTGTTCCCCTTTGGTCGTGACCGTAGCCGACGATGTTGTGTAAGGGGGTTCGAGACTTCCTTGTCTTGGGAATTGGAGGGCCACTTATCCCTCATCCCCTGGGATTGCTGGCTGGCGACAAGATGACCGTCGCTCTGACCGGGGCTTTGTGGCGAAGCCTGTGGTCGGTCGTTAGCAGCCTACCATTGCTGTGGTGGTTGATTCTTCTTGTGGGATGCTGGCATCGTCTATTGACAGCCCATGGGGGCACATTTGCCAAGCTTGGCGCCCACCGTCCTATGGGACGGACTGGTCACAGCTCTAAAGCATTGTAGCTGGAGTTGTGTTGTAGCGCTCTCGCAAAAATCAAGTTAAGGTGCTGGAGGCCACTTTGTCATGGCTGGATGTGACTAGGATTATAGCTGGTGGGTTAGGGGTTATAGGGGGAACTGGGATCATAATAGGGCTTTAAAGTTGAGAGATTCCAGCTCCTACCAGGGCCGCCATTGCACGGTCGAAGTGGTAGGGGCTGACTGGTTGGCTGGTGGTGTCAGGGAATCAGTAGAGGCCGGAGTAACAGGGGGATGGATGATGTTAACTGAGAAGTGGGCAGCTGTGGAGCAGCCACGGGGACCACACCTAAGAAGTAGGGTGATCCGCCGACTGGGGCGAAGCTGTCGAAGACAATCGGTGTCGTAGGTGTGTTGGTCTCATGCTGCTGGAGGCAAGATTCAACGAGACATGTTGGCCTGGTGTTGCTGGGAATCAGTCTCGGAAAGGTATCTTGGCTTGATGTTGCTGGAGACCTGCCTCGGGGAAGCATGTCTGCCTGGGGTTGCTGGAGACCCGCCGCGGCGAGGAGTCTTGGTCTGAAGTTGCTGGAGACCTGCCTCGGTAAGGCGTCTTGGTCTGAAGTTGCTGGAGACCTACCTCGGCGAGGCGTCTTGGTCTGGGGTTGTTGAAGACCTGCCTTGATGAGGCATCTTGGTCTGAAGTTTCTGGAGACCTGCTTCGGCGAGGCGTCTTGGTCTAAAGTTGCTGGAGACCTGCCTCGACAAGGCGTCTTGGTCTGGGGTTGTTGAAGACCTGCCTCGGCGAGGCATCTTGGTCTGAAGTTGCTGGAGACCTACCTCGGTGAGGCGTCTTGGTCTGGGGTTGTTGAAGACCTGCCACGGCGAGGCATCTTGGTCTGAAGTTACTGGAGACCTGCCTCGGCGAGGCGTCTTGGTCCGAGGTTGCTGGAGACCTGCCTCGGCGAGGCCTCTTGGTCTGAGGTTACTGGATTTGCCCCCAGAGAGGGGTGTTGGTTGGGAATTGTATTCGGCCGATCCTCGTGGTATATGGCCGAATGTTGATGCTGTCGGCTGACCATCATGGTGAAGTAGCCGAAGTTGAGGTCGTCTGACCCTTTAAATAGTACAATGACCACAAATGACGTTAGACACATAATCATCATAATATGGTGGATGGTACCTGTTAATGTGATGGTTGACCACCGAGGTGTATTGACTAGGAAGTCCACTCGGATGATTACTGAGTTATATTGGCTGGGAGCCACGATCAGTTGATCACTGAGGTGCCGATGAAGGGATTGTCGCTGGCCGACCATTGAGGCGCAATGATCGGAGTGTGTGATAGACCGACCCTCGGGGGTGCATTGGTCTAGGGCTGCTGTGGACGGGCCTTCGAGGCATGTCCGTTTGTGAGGTATCTTGACTGGTTCATGTGGTTGTTGTTGTAGATCCGCCTAGTTAAGGCATGTTGGTCTATTGATGGAAACTGGAGGTCAGAGGCTGGAGGTTGAAAGGCAAAGATTGGATGCTTGGATTGGAGATTGTGACCCAGATATAGGAGACTGAGTACTGGGGCTAGAAATCGGGAACCGGAGACTAGAAGCTGGGTGTTGGTACTAGGGCTGGGGACTGGGGCTGGGAATTAGGAGACGGAGACTAGGAACTAGATACTAGATTTGGAGGTTAGTATTTGGATAGTTGATACTAGGATTGGAGACCAGGCATCGAGACTAGAGACTGGGAACTCAGAGGTCGGAAACTGTGTACTGGGACTAGAGACCAGGATCTGGGTACCAGACGCTGGGACTGGAGGCCCACCTGCACGAGGCGTGCTGGCCTGTTGCTGGAAACTGGAACTGAGGTCGGGAACTGGATATTGAGATGGAAGACTAGGTATTGGGACTGGAAACTGGAAATTGGGAATTGGATATCGGGACTGGAGACTGGATTCTGGCCACTGGGTGCTGGGATGGAAGGCTGGAATTGGGAATTGGATGTTGGATATGGCAACTGGTAATTGGATATTGGGTGCTTGAACTGGAGGCCTGACCCTATGAGGCATGCTAGCCCATTGCTGGAAACTGGAATTGGAAATGGGAAATGGGAAATTAGATGCTGGGAACTGGGCATTAGAATCGGAGGCTGGAACTGGAAGCCGGAAGCGGAGTCCTGGTGCTGGATACTGGGAATCGGGGTACTTGAACTGGATGTTGGAGGCTGGGTACTGGAACTAGAAACTGGAAACTGGATATTGGAAGCTGGATTTTAGAGCTGGGTATTAGACATTGGATACTGGAGGCTGGATACTGGAAGCTGGGTACTAGAAATTGGGTACTGGAAGCTGGATATCGAAGGCTGGGTGCTGGAGGCCTGCCTGAATGAGGCATGTTAGCCTGGATGGCTGGAGACTGGAAGCTGGAGGACAATCCATAAGGCGGTGTTGACCTAGAGGATCGGGGACTGGAAGCTGGAGGCTAACCCATAAGGGTGTGTTGGCGTGTATTGCTGGTGACTGGAGGCTAGAGGCCGACCCGCGAGGGTGTTTTGGCCCACGTTGCTGGGGATTGGAGGTCGACCCGTAAGGGTGTGTTGACCTATATCACTGGGGGCTGGGAGCTGGAGGCCGACCCGTGAGGGTGCTTCCGCCTATGTTGCTGGAGACTGGAAGCTGGAGGCCGACCCGAGAGGGTGTGTTGGCCTATGTTGCTGGAGTCTGGAAGCTGGAGGCCAACCCGAAAGGGTGTGTTGGCCTATGTTGCTGGTATTATTTAGCCTGGGGAGTTGGAGTTGAGGTTGGCTAGCACGCTGCCATGGTGGCGTAGCCAGAGACCGGGGCTGGGACTGGGGCTGGTTGGCTAACCGTTGAGGTGTTGTAGCAGGATACTAGGACTGGTGATTGGAACTGGAACTGGGCGGCTGGCCTGTGGAGGCGTTGTAGCCGGAATACTGGGACTGGTGACTGGAACTGGGCGGCTGGCCTATGAAGGCGTCGTAGCCGGAACGTTGGGACCGAAAATTGGAACTAGGAAGCTAGCCTGTAAAGACGTTGTAGCCGAAACTGGAACTGAAAACTAGGCGGCTGGCCTGTGAAGGCGTTGTAACCGAAGCTGGGACTGGAACTGGGCGGCTGGCCTGTGAAGGCGTTGTAGCCGAAACTGGGACTGGTGACTGGGCGACTGGCCTGTAAAGGCGTTGTAGCCAAAACTAGAATTGGAGGCTGAGCGGTTGGCCTGCAAAGGCGTTGTAGCTGAAACTGGGATTGGAGACTGAGCAGCTGGCCTGCGAAGGTGTTGTAGCCGAAACTGGGACTGGAGGCTGAGCGGCTGGCCTGCGAAGGCGTTGTAGCCGAAATTGGAACTGGAGACTGAGCGGCTGGCCTGCGAAGGCGTTGTAGCCGAAACTGGAACTGGGAGTTGGCGGCTAACCGTGGAGGTGTATAGCCAAATACTGGAGCTGGAATTGGCGATGGCCGACCCTCGGGGGAGTAGTGGCCACCGGTGTCGTGGAGTGATGCTGAGGTCACCGTCGGCGGGATGTCACAGTTGACGGCTTTCATCAGTGAGGAGTAGAGAGGGAGAGAGTTTTTTTTTGTTTTCTCTTTACCAGCTCTACCGCCCTTGCGGGTTTTCGCCAGAGCTAGACTCCTTTTGCTTTTTTCGGTATGCCCTTGCGGGTTTTCACACCGAGGGGTCACCCGATTTTGCCTGAGGTGCTCTTGCGAGTTTTCACCTCAACCGGGTTACTGGCCTTTTTACCCCCAGCCGCCTCCTTGAGAAAGAGGATGACTGAGTCTGCCGAGGTATCTCTATTTTTAACCCCATTTATTTTTATTTTTTGTTTACCTGAGAGCCTTTTGGCTTTTCGGTGACTGGCACTGGGTGTCCTTAGCTTGCTGCTGTCGAAGGACGCTGTCGGTGGGATCATTGTTGTTGATCCTCTGTTGTTGATGCTGGAGTTGCTCGCTGGGGCTTGGCTGGTTGCCAAGCAATCTGGAGCTTCATGTAGACCTTTAGGCTGGCTGATCGGTGTAGTTTGCGGCTAGAGCTCGAACTGAAGCTTGAGCGGATCAACTTTGGTGATGCAAAGGCTGAGTTTCTGGGTTATGGTGGCGTATAGGCCAAGAATTGACGTAGGCCGACCAAAGAGGTGTATTGGCCAAAGGTTATGGATTTACCTGACCAGGAAGGTGTACTAGTTCAGGACTGGGTGATGTGTAGGCCTACCATTGTGGTATTTTGGCCAGAGATCAGGTGTTAGATTGATAGTGGAGGTGTTTAGTCAAGGGTATGTGTAGGTCGACTGTGAAGGAGGACGACCAAGGTGGAGGCTTGACCAGCCATGGTGGCATATAGGTCAAGGAGGGTAGCGGCAAATGGGGATAGTGTAAGACTAGGGGGAAACAAGTAGGTCGACCGTGATGGTGTATTAACCTGGATGTTGGGTGGTGACCAACCATGATGGTGTATTGGTCAAAAACTGGGTGTGGGCCGACCATCGTGGTGTGAAGGCCAAAAAGAATATTAGAAACCTAGGCTCTGATACCACCAAACTGTCACGTCCCGACGCGGAATATCGGGACTGACAGTAGAAACAATTAATAATAATATGTTGATTTTCAGACATGCTATGTTAAAGCAAAAAGGGGCAACACAACACCATGAAACATAAAATAACTCCATAACTAGATAACACTTAAATGATCCATATTCCAATCACATAAATTCTCTTAAACAAACTTCTGACATAACATCCACTTGACAACATTACATTTGCTAATCTCGTAATTACAACTCTTTCAAACCACACGATCTAAACATAACTAGACACAACAACTATGACTAGCTCCACATAGCTTCTAACAGGTTCGCTCCATGGCCATCACTCTTGCCCGTCCCCATCAGTCTGCGAATCCTCACCTGAGCTACCTGAAAAGGGGGGAACAATTGGGTGAGCGAACGCTCAGTAGGTAATAATAGACAAGTTTAAATAATTAACCAATTAATTGCATTTTAAGTGCGAAAATAAAGAATGAAATGAAGTGACGATATGACAAAGTAAATGGAATAAAAAGAAGGTGATACCATGAAGTAACTGGAATTTGGCCAACAAGCAAGAACTAACCGAGTCAAGAAGATTCAAGTAAGAGATTATGTCGTAGACATCACGCTAGTTATGCACTCGGTGCAATGCCTCACCATGTCATTCAAACTCCCCGGGACACAAGCACTTTTCGGGCGCTCCTCCCAGGACCAGACTGGGCCCTTACGATGCGTTGGCATTGATTTAATGGATCCAAGATCCCAAGTTATGTCTAGACATTAATCAAGTTAAATGGCCAATAATGTCAAGGTATAACTTACCTCGGAAAACCCAAGGATAAGTCGTAGAGGTACTTTGACCAGAAAGTTCAAATTAACAAGAACCGACAGGTCCTTGTATTCAAACACGAATAAGCATGGAAATCATTTTCTGGAAGATACACGGTCCAAACTGGGCCACTCAAGATATGTACGGTCTCATCTGGGCCGTTTAGGAAGAACTGGACTGAAGGTCAGCCTTAACGAAGTCAAGGATAAACGAACCAGTATGGGCCGCTCTTGAACAAGAACGGTCACAAATGGGCCATTCAACTAGTATGGACGGTCAAGAATGGGCCGCACATGGCCAGAAGAACTTGAGCCCAAGAACAAGTCAAACGGGCCTGATAGGGCTGCTCGGAGGATGAACGGTCCAATAGGATCCGCTCGTCAACATGGATGGGCCTAAACAGTCCGTTAAACTGGGCCTAACTAGAAGACTAGAACTCCACCCAAAAATGGGCTCCGGGCTGCCATAAGTGGGGCAGAACTGAACCAGGGTCCAGCCCACTATCCATTGGTCAACCTAGGGCTTATTGGGTTGATCCAAACATGATTTGGTCGAAGATAGAACAAAGTTAGTCGACCAATGTAAGTGGCACTTGGCCAGGGTGCACGATTCTTAATGGTCCGCCCACTAGGATAAACGCTCCTTTCCGAGCCGTGCAAGCCTCAGTGGGTCCAAGTTTGAGCCGTGACTCACAACACAGAAATCCAAGTGGTTGATCACGTGAACAGGTTCAGGTCTTGATAGTACAACATGCCTGGCGTCCTAGTGGGAATCTCAGGCTCGCGGGGGCTTACGAAGGTCCTGTAATGAAGGTCCTAGTTCGACGGAAGGAATATCCGGTGGGGAGTTCCAACCATTACAAGGAAATGAGGCTATCAAATCATCGAAAACCAGTATAGCGGTTAGTCAATCCTACCGGAGTAGAATGACTGTCAAACAATCCTAGTAACATGGTTCATGTATTCATAATTGAAATTAAGTTAATTGAAATAATAAACCAAGGTCATGATGAAAATAAACCAGAAATTATAAAATTTAATCTTTCATATGTTCCATGTACATGTTGGTTACTAGCCTACCATGAAGATTAAATAACTAGAGATAATTAACACAATTCTGTGGGGAAGAACGGTTCTTCCAGAACCTTTCAAGGGCCTCTGCGGTCGTCCACAGGCCGTTCACGCTCTGCAGGCAGGGGCCCGACAGGGGATGAGCGGTCTATAGATGGCCACATGACTTGTTGAGCGCTTCTGTTCTAGCCGTTTGTCTCCAGAAAACTCAATAACGCAAATAACACATGCGATTTTAGTCTGGCCGTTCATATAGATGTGCGGTTTATCGAGTGGCCGCTCATATTAGAACAAATCACTGCCCCCTTCGCCCTGCCCGTCTCCGGTGGGGTTAGTTAGGGTTGGGAACAAAGATAAATACGCACTATAAAGAGCAAGAAAATTGGGGCTTTTATGATCAATAGAACGAGCACAAAAAGTTATACAAGATAGCATGATCAATTGAACGTTTAGTGCCTGAAATCCCTACTTAAATCGAAGTGGAACATTGCTAACCCTAATTCTAACATACTTCCACTAAAACTCAAAATTCTAGCAGGATACTAGATGAAAATTAGGGCTTTTTATACCAAAAGAAAGAGGACACGATTATGCTTCCAACCATATATTACACTTAGGGTTTGGCTTGCTATTACCTACCTTAATCGAAGGATGAAGGAAGAAGAGGGAAGCCGATCGTGCTAGGTACACACCGCCAGTAATCATCGGAATACTCTCCCGTCCGAGGTCCTCTCCGGCCGCCACAGCATCTAAACGATTCTAGGGTTGCCAAGTTTCATTTTAATAGGTCCTATGGGGTCTAGAGAGTTCTAATCGCGGAGATAGAGTCCACGCACCGCAGACGAGCGCGAATCACGCAGGATAGGGTTAATCTGCCACTCCGCCACCAAATACTCCTCCTAGGGTTAGGGTTTCAAAGATTAATCATAGGAGAAATGATGAGTTGATCCTAGCCGTTCATTTGAATTTGGTTTGAGCTTAAATGATCGGGTATTGGGCTCGAATTTCGCGTTTTAAGGTCCGATTAGGCTAAGTGTGGATTTGGGCCTTAATCTGCTAATTCGGCTTATTTAGGGATTTTAATTAGGCTGGTCATAGAAGACAATTTTACTAAACGTTTTATCCTCTACAAGATTCTAATTTTTTTAGATTTTTATAAAATAGCTGAAATTTTACTTATCTTATTTCTTAAGAAATTTCTTATTAATTTTCTTGAAATTTATATTCCTTAATAAATCGGGGTGCTACACATGTCACCTGAGACGTGATATGGTTCAGTTCTGAAAAGTATTGACTAAAGTACCTCTATTCAAAATGAGGTGAAATTATTCAGTATTCTGAATAACCGGGGATTCTAACATGAGCTCCATGCGTCTACTCACGTAAAAAGGAATTATTTGAACCTGATCACTCTTAGAAAATTTTTGATTATCTTATGATATCATTAAAAATTTGATGTTGAAAGTTTGTGAGGTAGAGCGAAGCCTCTAATACGCTGTTCTTAAGATTGAAGTGCAGTATGTAAAATGTCTCATTGTGTTGATCTGAAAATCTGAATATCCATATTGCAACCATCGTTTTTCATGTTACTCACTTACACATCTAGAAATTTGACTCATTATGTATTCAGAAAAGTGATTGACTGCTTTAGCAATTACATGTATCTCCTACATGATTGCACAATCTCCTATATGCTATACATGTGCATTCCGATTGACATGACTCTCATGCATCCTTCTTATCCCATTCCCCTCTTAAATAAGTACGGGGGAGCTGTGTTGCATGTATATATACGTATTTGTTTGATTGTACATCTCATATGGCATCACTTGCATGTGTTGCATTTCATACATTTCAAAGCAAAATTTAAAAATATGGAAAATGATGAAAATTCAAAAATTGAATGGACTTCAAATGCTTTACACTTTCTCAATAAGTTTTAAGCATTGAATGGCTAATAAAAATTTAGAATCATATTACCTTGTTGGTTTCAAGTCTACTCATCTTTCCATGTGTGAATAATCACCAATTGGTATCATCTAATTGGAATCGTGATGATTTATTTGTCCATGATTTACCCTTGCTTTTTCTGATTCAATAAGATGGGCCATTGCTGTTTCAAAGGGAAATACGCTTGCTCTTGCTTCGTTGGCTTCTTCCAGCTTGTTGATAATGTTGATAATGTCAAAGGAAGAGAAAGATTTGCATTATCCCACCTTTTTTTGATAATGTCAATGGGGGAGAAAAAATGATGATTGTGTGTGACAGGGGGAGATTTCCTATCTGTGCCATTCTGTTGTATCATCATTAAGTCTATCATCATCACTAAGTTTGTCATCATCAAAAAGGGGAAGATTGTTGAGTTATGGTTTTGATGATTGTTGAGTTATGGTTTTGATGATAACTAAACTTCATGTGTGATTAAGTGATGATAACTAAACTTATGGTTAATTACACATGTTCTTGATGACTGTGTACATTCATGTTGTTGTTTAAATATGATTGAGTTGACAAATGGCTTTTGAGGCTACAACATGATTGGTTGAATGCATGGCTATATGGTCTTGATCCTTGATTGATGGAGTTGGTTTTACAAGAGGCAAGAAGTTTCATAGTCTCTTTAATGTGAACAAGTCTTTGTGTATCTCACGATGTATTAACCTTGACTATCTTGCTTGCAGGATCAAACTTATAATCTCATGGTAGTCGTCTGGTTAACCAAATGTGTGGATAAACACCGTGCTTTTCAACAATCCAAAACAGGTGGTATATGTCATGAACTTTCAAGAACCATCGGTGAGATTCTTACCTTGTCTTAGCATCGATCTCACCAAGTGTATTTCATATGCCTCTTCTTAATACACCTCATTCATGCACCTTAAACATGAAACCCTTTAGTTTGAATGTGGCTTGCAAATGAAGGTTTTATAAGTCTTTTGCATTGTTCATAAATGCATCTCATGTATAATCTTCAAGAGTGAGCATTGAACTTGTTTAAGGAGATTTCATGTAATGAGAAATGCTCAAATGGTCTAATGCATAAACCAAGTTAAATCCAATCCCAAAATGAATGAAATAAATGAGGACATGAAGCCTTTGTCATTTGGACATGTTTTATTGGGCTAACTATTCATTTTTGCAGGTCTGGGTATTTTCGGTCGACCAATGGACCTTGACCGGTTGACCAGAATTAACAGAACCGAAACTATGGATATCTGCAGAAGTTCAGGTCGACCGCCTACCTGTGGTCGGTCGACCGGTTACTATCGGTCGACCGCCACCATAGGGCCGGTCGATCGGATTTTACAGAATGCCATAATGTTCTGTCTGTAGATTTCCGGTCAACCTACCCAGTGCCACCGGTCGACCGAACGCCCCGAAGCCTCCAAAATTGACTTTTGATTTCAATCTCGTGGAGAAGAATCCTCACCCAATTGCTGCCCCCAATCAAGGAGGAATTCATGGATCTGGTCTGGGGCTTGTCCATGGACCATTCAAGGGTTATAAAACATCTATTTGGAGTCATAAAACTCTAACCATCTAAGAGATCTAAAGGGAGATCAAGGGGAGAGGCTATCAAATGAAGGAGAGGGTACTGTAGCTCAGTGAATAGTACTTCGTGCAGCAAGATCTTCATCCATCTCCAAGGTATTTCAAGCCAAATCTGAAGCTAGCAACCTCCAAAGGAGTGAAGAAGCAAGCAAGCATGGATTTGAAAGAAGGCTACTAAAAGGTGAAAGAATATTATTTCTCAAGATCAATCTAAAGTCTTTCAAGCTCTGTCCAAGTGAAGATTGAAGTCACGATTCAAAGATCAACAACATATGTTCAAAGGGAAGCCAAATCAGGAGTTTTCTAAATTGTGCCTCGTTGCCTTTGTGTTTTGGATGTTATATTTGTATTCCTCATAAACTGTAAGCACTTGTGTGTGTGTGTGGATCGTTTTGGATCCGTGGTCGTGTGTGGTCTTCTTGTTCTATTAGTGTGTGTGCGTGGATCTTCCTAGATCTACGTGTGTGTGTGTGTGTGTGTGTGTGTGTGTGTGTGTGTGTGTGTGTGTGGATCTATCTAGATCCGGTCAGTCTAGTGTGTGGAGTGTTGCATCTATTGTAGCGTGTGTATGTGTTGTTGATCCGGTTGTCGGATCGTGTTGGAGATCACGTCTCCGTGTGTGTGTGTGTATTGGGGCGCGTCCCCGTCTGTGTGGGCAGGTGTCGTCCGGCATGTGTGGTTGGAGCGTCGTCTCCGTTTGAGGATTTATCCCCGAGTGAAGCCTCACCGGGTTTGGTGAGGGGTGGACAAAGGATTGCCGTCGTTGCATCCGAACCACCTTAAAATTGCCGTGCATTGTGTTTTGAATTGTGTGGTTTGATCCATTTCCTCTACCTCCATTCTACATGAGTGTTAGCGTAAATTGTTGTTCCGGATTTATCTACGTATAACTTGCTTAATCCATATCATCATCAATTATGGTGCGGACACCAGGGCGATCACGTGACACGTCGGCGAACCGACAGTGCCATACGCGGAGCACCAAGTGGACTACATCGGCTTCCCATCGAATTGGGGATAATTTGGCTTCCATTTGGACACATTTTGGCATTGAATTGGGCTTGTAAAGGGTATTGTATATGTAATTTGCTAATGGGCTGGTTGAAAGGCTCCTAAAGAGCCAAATTGTTAAAGCCCCTTAAGCATTTCATAAGTAGAAATGGCCTTGGTCCATTTGTAATGGATCCATAAGCCATATGGGCTTCCTTCCTACATGGGTTCTCTAGATTGGATAATCTAGAGTGGGCTTTCTTCATTCATGGGCCTTCAAGGGTGGAATGGCCTTGAGCCATTTAGGTTGGAATGGGCTTGGTTAAGCCATGGCCACATTTGGCCCATTCAAGGCCCAAGAAGGGGGGCGCCCCCTCTTTTGGCTTATTAGGCTAGGAATTGTGTATTTTTATATTTCTTCCAGCTCCATTTACCACATGTATCTAGAATGGCTGCTGGTCATGTTCTAATGGCTGCTAACCTACCACCTTTACCTTGGAATTCAAAGGTAGGTGAGCAACCATGTCCCCTTGCCCCTCCTTTCCCTTTCACCAAGTCCCCTTGTCATGAACCATGCGCACCCAACCCTCCCTCTCCATGTAACCCACAAATTTCCCCTCCCCCCTACCCCTTGCAGTGTCTATAAAAGGGCATGTATAGTGTTTGTGCACAATAGAATGAAAAGATTATGTGAGAAATTGCATTAAGTGAGTGATTCACTTCTTCTTCCTTGGGTGTGACTCCCAACCCTGTCCTGTGACTGGACAGTATTCAGATCGTGAGACTCGACCACCTACCCCCATCTTCCTCTTATCTTCTGGCTTTACCTGATTTACTCTTGATACTACTACGAGTTAGCAAAGATTCAGCTTTGGTTTCGTGTCGATCCGAGTTCGTGAACAACGGTGGCGATTTTTCTTGTGGAGGCGCGCAGATCTGCCCCAGATTGCTGCCCAGAATTGAAGGTGACTGTGTATTGAATTCTACAGCCCGACCCCAACACCATCGGAAGCTGGTTCCTGAAGATCAATCGTAGTATTTCAAGTCGCCTTCGCGTCGCCGCTGATCTTGCCTCGATCCGTGACCGGTGCTGATCGTACCGATAGTTCTCATGGGATCACGTAGGCTGGTCTGAGCAGGCCTGGCTGAGAACTAGAGTCAACTTTCAGAGCCTGCCCCACCTTCATCCGGCCAAGATCCGTGTGAGAGGTCTTCAGAGTATTTCTTCCTCAGGGCGTCGCCGACGTTCTCCCACAAAGAAGGCCACGATCCGACATCAGCAACCATTTTCCCAATATTTTACCATGTTTCTATGTAGTTCTGTGAGCACAAAACTAGAACCTCAGAAGATTCGTCACTGTGCCAAGATCTGAAGGCATCTGTTCGCGATCTTCGGAGTGAAGATACTAAATTCAGTCGCCGACATTCTCCAACAAACGGCGCTCCGATCGGGCATCGGATCCAGCTGTACCAGCCTCCGCAAGCTCGCTGCGCAGGGTGACCAGCGCGGGCAGAACCGGGTCGGCTTTCCATCGGCGTACCCGAGCGGCTCCGGCACGCGTTCCTCGCCTCCTGCGAGTGTGGCCCGTCAACGCGGGTTCTAGCAACCCCAAAATTGGGATGATCGTCGGGCTCAAGAGAGTCGCTGTTGAGAGACGTCTCCACCCGGAGAATACCACGGTGGTCAGCCGCCCGGCTTGCCTTAGTGTGCTAGTGCTGGCCGCACATCGAGTCGGTCGTACGTCTTAGCCCGAGTCGGTCATCCGTCCCGCATCAAATTGGTATCAGAGCCAGGTTCAAGTCTAGGGTCATTTAAGTCAAGGTTGCATTTGCATTCCTCTACTCGGTATATCAAAAGGTGTGACACGAACGTTAGGCTACGCCTATCGGGAAGGCCGCACACTTGTGCGAGTGATCTTCGGATCGATTAGCTCCGCCACGTACCGAATAGTGGGTTAAGTCTAGGTTCCTAGTTAGTGCATTACCACATAGTCATGTCTAGCATGTAGTTCCGCCAAATTCACATGGAATCCCCATCACCCGGGCAATATGGCCGTTGGTCCACCCATGGGCTTGGCAACCATCCTCTCCCCTTCCGTAGGCCCGAAGCCTCTGATTTTTATGGCTCTAATGATCCGGGCGACTACCTCAATTGGGAGGCCGCGATGGACAAATATTTTGAATGTTACACCATGTTCGATGCCATGCAAGTTAGTTTTGCCCGAGAGAGGCTTGTCCACAAAGCTGCCTGAAAATGGGAGAGCATTGAGCGCATGAGAGAGGTTAGGAGGCAAAGGCCCATCGAGTCGTGGCATGAGATGAAGGACGAACTTAGGAAGGTCTACCTACCCGGCCCGGTCACCTCCAACCGACCCCACCCAATCACATCCACCCAAGTGGGCCATAATCGGAGGCAACGCGCCGCGCATGTAGAAGAGCCTAGGTCCACGACTAAGCCGAGTTCATATGGGAGAGTCCACCACATTATTCCTACTCCAAACCCCACCATTGCCGAACTCTTCCAACTCATTTTGGATAAAGTGGATAGGAAGTGTGCTTATATCGAGTCCCTGCTTCCCCCTTGCCTACCTCCTAGCCAGGGAGGAACCAAACACGAACCTAAGGAGGTAACAGCCGGTAGTCCCAATCCGGTGCCATCTATGGTTCCATCCCACGGTCCCCTCCCCATCATAGTGGATCCTCGTTCCCCACCCATGAGAGCCCCTTTGCCTATACCCCCTGTCCGTCAGGAGGATAAGGGTAAGGACGCACTTATCAAGGAGCGTAGTGGTTCACGACAGCAGTGTTATCGCTGCCTGGGATTCGGCCACTTTACAGGACAGTGTCCCACTCGGACATCTCAAGCTCTAGGGGACAAAAGGGTTGGAGAAGCCTCACTCTCCGATCTTTATTTGGAGCCTTCTCAGCCAGAGCTACCCGTGTTTCTAACGGGAAAGCTACTCATAGCCGAGCCACTCTTTAGCTGGCTTAAGATAGGTTTGGTCCCATCTCCCCTCCCATCTATGGACCCTATCCTACCTCTGGTGCCAATCCATTCATTTCACACCACTTTCCGGTCTAGTCACCATGTGGATACATTGGATGACCTTCTTAAAGGGTTAGACCGGCAACTAACTTTTATGCACTTGTTGGCTCCAGGCTTTGACCAACCTATAGGTCGTAGCTTCACACATCCATCCTTAGGGTCTATCACCTCCGTGTACACTGTGTGCCATATCACCATGGAGGTTCTTTTACTCCTCCCCTTACCGGCCGAGCCTGACTTCACTCCTTTTATCCCGAGGGAGGAGCCCTATCTGCTATACACAGTCCCATCTACGTCGATGGATGAAGGTGACCATCAACACCTTCTAGAATTCCACACATGGGACCTTGAGATGAGGGAATCCATATCGAGGGGCCACACATTCTTTGATCCCTTCGATCCCTTTCTTCATGGGCCCTTTGGCCCACAACCTCCACTCCACCTCTTTGAGGAAATCCACTTTCACATCCCTTTCCCACGGGCCGGGCCACCTATGCCCACCAAGCCCGATACACCTACATCCGGCCCTCCAAGCCCTCCCAAGTCTCCCAAATCCAATGGGCAGCCGCATGCTATGGATAAAGTAGGATGTCTAGGAGTCCCACTTTCTGCCAACCACCGGTTGCCACTAGTGTATACGGGGCACATGTTCGGGTGTCCTGGTCCACCATTGCATATGCATAGTCCGCATAACCATAGGTTTGTCTAAGGTCATGTGTGTGTTTGTTTCTACGGTTTGTTTTCTTTCATGCATATGGTTTGCATTAAGTCGTGTCAATAAAAGGCCAGCCATGCGCGCATAAGGAATTAGTTGATGCATGCTACATGTCCGTGAGTTCAAAAGGGAGAGTACATCAAGATCAGGGTCATACCTGAACGGTTCCTCTTGGGGCCGTAAAGCAACTCTAAGTCCACGATACCCACCCTTTCCGGGTTAAGAAACAAGTGGGTCCGAAAGCGTACGATATTGAACTACCGAACGACGATGGTGTCAATTCGACATTCCATGTTTCCTTTGGTAGCATATTGGAACCCGCGGTGATCCCTAGTGAGTTTCGAGCTTTATCTTTCTATTGGGAGTGACCCCTCACCCGAGAGTCCACCTCTTCCAGCCTCAACGCATGCATATAGATTGTATATTGGATGAGCAGGTGATCAACACAAAGAACAGCGCATATCCACACGTCCTAGTGCGTTGACGAGGATGCCCCACGATGACCAACACCTTGATCACATGCGGAGAATGTAAGCTTCGAGACCCTTACTCGACGGGGTCGAGTTCCTCCCACCCGGGGAGAATTGGTGCGGACACCAGGGCGATCACGTGACACGTCGGCGAACCGACGGTGCCATACACGGAGCGCCAAGTGGACTACATCGGCTTCCCATCGAATTGGGGATAATTTGGCTTCCATTTGGACACTTTTTGGCATTGAATTGGGCTTGTAAAGTGTATTGTATATGTAATTTGCTAATGGGTTGGTTGTAAGGCTCCTAAAGGGCCAAATTGTTAAAGCCCCTTAAGCATTTCATAAGTAGAAATGACCTTGGTCCATTTGTAATGGATCCATAAGCCATATGGGCTTCCTTCCTACATGGGTTCTCTAGATTGGATAATCTAGAGTGGGCTTTCTTCATTCATGGGCCTTCAAGGGTGGAATGGCCTTAAGCCATTTAGGTTGGAATGGGCTTGGTTAAGCCATGGCCACATTTGGCCCATTCAAGGCCCAAGAAGGGGGGCGCCCCCTCTTTTGGCTTATTAGGCTAGGAATTGTGTATTTTTATATTTCTTCCACCTCCATTTACCACATGTATCTAGAATGGCTGCTGGTCAAGTTCTAATGGCTGCTAACCTACCACCTTTACCTTGGAATTCAAAGGTAGGTGAGCAACCATGTCCCCTTGCCCCTCCTTTCCCTTTCACCAAGTCCCCTTGTCATGAACCATGCGCACCCAACCCTCCCTCTCCATGTAACCCACAAATTTCCCCTCCCCCTACCCCTGCATTGTCTATAAAAGGGCATGTATAGTGTTTGTGCACAATAGAATGAAAATATTTTGTGAGAAATTGCATTAAGTGAGTGATTCACTTCTTCTTCCTTGGGTGTGACTCCCAACCCTGTCCTGTGACTGGACAGTATTCAGGTCGTGAGACTCAACCATTTACCCCCATCTTCCTCTTATCTTTTGGCCTTACCTGATTTACCCTTGATACTACTACGAGTTAGCAAGGATTCAGCTTTGGTTTCGTATCGATCCGAGTTCGTGAACAACGGTGGCGATTTTTCTCGTGGTGGCGCGCAGATCTGCCCTAGATTGCTGCCCAGAATTGAAGGTGACTGTGTATTGAATTCTACAGCCCGACCCCAACACCATCGGAAGTTGGTTCCTGAAGATCAATTGTAGTATTTCAAGTCGCCTTCGCGTCGCCACTGATCTCGCCTCGATCCGTGACTGGTGCTGATTGTACCGACAGTTCTTGTGGGATCACACAGGCTGGTCTGAGCAGGCTCGGCTGAGAACTAGAGTTTACTTTCAGAGCCTGCCCCACCTTCATCCGGCCAAGATCCGTGTGAGAGGTCTTCAGAGTATTTCTTCCTCAGGGCGTTGCCGACGTTCTCCCACAAAGAAGGCCCCAATCCGACATTGGAAACCATTTTCCCAATATTTTAACGTGTTTCTGTGCAGTTCTATGAGCACAAAACCAGAACCTCAGAAGATTCATCACTGCACCCAGATCTGAAGGCATATGTTCGCGATCTTCGGAGTGAATATACTACATTCAGTCACCGACATTCTCCAACAAACGGCACTCCGATCGGGCATCGGATCCATCCGTACCAGCCTCCGCAAGCTCGCTGCGCAGGGTGACCAGCGCGGGTAGAACCAGGTCGGCTTTCCGTCGGCATACCCGAGCGGCTACGGCACGCGTTCCTCACCTCCAGCGAGTGTGGCCCATCAACCCGGGTTCCAGCAACCCCAAAATTGACATTTGTAGCCCTATACCTCCCTGCGTGGAGTGGGCAAATATTTCTGAAAGTGTAATCTTATTGCATTTGTATATCGGGGTTGTTCGGAAATCGGCCGGGAATCTTCCCCACGCCTAGGCGTGGAGGTACGTGCTCGTTCCGATCCTTACATTTGCTGTTTAGTATGCTTTCTATATTGCTGCGTTTGTGAGATTAGGGCCGTTAGCTAGTTCCAAATTTCACCGCGATTGTAAGTTGTGAGTGCCCGTTCCATAGCTTCAATCGAGCACCGAGCGCGGATTAGCACCCTAGGCGACAGTGGTTTCTTAATCGCCGCGATCCCCACGTTTCCCTCGCAAGGGACGATCGTCGGGCTCAAGAGAGTTGATGTTGAGAGACGTCTCCACCCGGAGAATACCACGGTGGTTAGCCGCCCGGCTTGTCTTAGTGTGCTAGTGCTGGCCGCACATCGAGTCGGTCGTACGTCTTAGCCCGAGTCGGTCATTCGTCCCGCATCAAATTAAGTTTGATAAATCCAATTTGTGAACAAATAGTTTTGAACCTCTTGATTAGCATTTTATCACATTCTTATCACATTCTTTAAAAAGGCCAAAAGTTTTCTTAAAATTTGTAAACACCCAATTCACCCCCCTCTTGGGTGTCATTAATCACGGGACTTCATGAAGCTCAAGAAATTTAGCAGAAGAAACACAAATGAAAAACTTCTAATTTAGGTTCTCCATGAGTAGATGATGCAGATTCTGAATGAAGCTTGCTTCTCCACTTGATTCCCAATTGATTGGCTTCTTCTAGATCTTGAAAAGCTTGTGATTTGATGAAGAACTTCTGGTCGGATCACTGTTCACGGAGATGTTCCTGCAGCTCTTTTTCTCCCTTGATAGCCTCCCTTTGATCCCCTTGCATCATTAGGATTTCTTGGCCCAAGAGTTATTTTTATAAGACCTAGGATGGTCAGGGGACAAGCCAGAAACCAGATCTACGATTTTAGGCAAGTTGAGAGGCTTTTAGATCAAAAAGTCCAAGAGGAAGGCTTTGAACACGCTCAAGAAACAAAGTCAACAAAAGCTGCCTCGGGGCTGGCAGTCGACCGACAGGAGGGGGCGGTCGATGGGAAATTTATAGAGTTTGAACTTTTTAGCGCTGGGAAAATCGGTCGACCAGCCCTGGGTTGGCGATCGACCAAAATCTGGAAAAGTTCAGATTTCTAGGTGCTGGTAAATCAGGTCGACCGGACCAGTCTTCCAGGTCGACCGAACTCTAGAAATCCTGCAAGACAACATAGTTCAGTCCATGGATCATATCATTATAGAATATACTGTAAGACCACACTTTGTTCCATTCAATTTGAGTTAGTTTGGACTCATTCTAGGCTTTTGAAACACGGTCCTTTTGAGGTTCATATCCTCGTTCAATTCATGCATTTTAGTTTAAATCTGGCTTTGATTATGCACAGAATGCATTCAACATTATGCAAAAGACTCATGAAATCTCATTTCAAAATGATTCTTTGTGGAAATGCAAGGAACATGTTCAACCCATTAAGAGCACATGAAAAGATATGCATGAGAAACCTTTGAAAGCCTGAGTATCATAGCTTCCAATCTATTGATCAAGGTTAAGTTAATAGATCCACCAACAATCAAATTCATATGTTCAAGCATAGAGAACCTTTTCACATCAGACCAAATCAACTTCCCATGGAGGCTAGTCGACTTTACTTGCTTTACCAGAATTGAGAATAACATAGCCTTACCAAGAGTTCTTCAAGCGTGTAGACAAGGTTTACCACTTGTTTTAGATTGTAGATAGAAATGTGCTTATCCACACGTTGTTTTACCTTCCAAGCGACCACCATGATGTTTTATCCTACAATTCAAGATAGTCAAGGTTAATACATCATGAGATGCACATTATGAGATGCACAAAGACTTTGTTCACGGTTAAAAGCTATGAAACCTCTTGGAAAACCAACAATTCCAACCAAGAATCAAGACTATATAGCAATACATTTAAACAACATGTTTGAGCCTGCCTCAAAAGTCATTTGCCATCTCAACCATATTTGAACAACAACATGAGTGCATACTGACATCAAGAACATGTGCAAGCAAACATAAAATTTAGTTATCATCAAAAACATATGCAAGGCATATACAACAATCTCCCACTTTTTGATGATGACAAACTTTATGATTGACACAGACAAGATCATATTCTTCTCCCCCTTTGACATTATCAAAAAGTGTGAGGACAGCAATGAAGTTCAAATTTCAGCAAGCAGATTCATAAATCAATGAGAGCCCACTTCAGAAGTTCAAATGAGGCACAAGGGTGTGTAGTCTTAAGAGTTGCAGATCAAGATTCACAAATCAAGATGATACCATTCAAAGCCAACACCCCATGTAGCAAGTGTAAAGAATTTGAAGTCTAAAATTTTGGAATTTTATTGATTTTCAGATTTTTACATTTTATTTTGAAATGTACGAAGCTAGATACATACAAATGATGACATATGAAATGCACACAATGCAACCAAGCAAGTATATATATATATATATACATGCAACATATCTCCCCCTTACTTATTTAAGAAGGGAATGTGTATAAGAAAGATGCATGAGAGTCATGACAACCGGAATGCACATGTGTAGCACATAGGAGATTGTGCAATCATATAGGAGATTCATGCAATTGCTAAAGTAGTCAATCAATTTTCTGAATACATAATAAATCAAATTTCTAGATGTGTAAGTGAGTAACATGAAAAATGATAGTTTCAATATGGATATTCAGATTTTCAGATCAACACAATGAGACATTTTACAGACTGCACTTCAATTTTGAGAATAGCATATTGGAGACTAAGCTTTGCCACAAAGAAATTTTCAGAATTTTTTTTAATTCAAAAATTTTCACAATGACAATCAGAATTTTTCTAAGAATGATCAGGTTCAAAGAATTCCTTTTTACGTGAGTAGACGCATGGAGCTCATGCCAGAATCCCCGATTACTCAGAATATTGAATCATTTCACTTCATTTTGAACAGAGGTACTTTAGTCAACACTTTTCAGAAATGAACTATATCACGTCTCATGTGACGTGCATCCAATTTACTCAGTGAAGCTACGCATTGCTCTGCCTTTTCTTTTCAAATTCTTTCTTCAAAAATTAGGCAGACAGCTTTTTCTTCAACTGCCTCTTCAACATATATGCAACAAGTTTAATATCTCTAGAGTGTTGAAAAGAAATTCCTATATCATTATCTTTAACACTCTTTTTCACATTTTGTGCATGATGTGTGCGAATTTGATTCAGTATGTACACCGAAAATATTATGAATACATAACAGTGCAGCTCCCCCTAAATAGATGCACTTATCAAAAGTTTACTCCTCTTGAGAGTATTGACAAGAAACACTCTAATTATGACTCAAATGCAACATTATTTAGCAAGAATTATGAGGTCTTAGACATTCCAAGGATGGGGGTGAATAACATATATAACATGCAAGCACACAATTTGAAAAGTATGCAATGTGCAATGTAAATGCAGAATGCATCATGAATGTAAAATTTTTAGATTTTTATTTGAATGTCCTGAGTGCAATGCAAAATGCAAGACGTAGCATGGATACAAAGTACAACTTTTCAATTTTTCCATTTGGATGATCCAAATGCATCTAATGCATGAACTCGAATGCACGCAACCTATAACAACATGAGAATGAAATGCAAGATGCAAAAGTTTATTTTTCAGACCATTTTGGCAGATTCCATAAGAAGACATTCAGTTTCAAATGATGGACCATAAGTGTTTTCCATCTCATGACTTTTATGAGCAAGGGTGCAGAAATCATTTGAAGCATATAATGCAATCCATTTATTTTCAGAAATTGTTCAAGAGTAGATTTTCAATCACTTTTCAAAAGTTTTGAAGACATTCACAAGTCATTCAGGAAATGCCATTTCCATTGCAGAACTTTTCACATCATTAAGGATCAACTTCAAAAAATTTGAAGCAATTCATCATAAGCATGTTGCATATTGCAATTGGAGGTCACTCAGTCAATGGAAAATGAAACAGCAATCATTTTAAGTTGTTTAGCTAGCAAGGCCCCCCTTGACAAATACATGAATTTTAGAAAAATTCAGTGAAAGTACAATGTGTTCTTTTATGACATGAGGCTAGCTAAAAAAGGAGTATAGAATAGCATCAGAAAATTCATTCAAAGCCAAACATTCGATTTCTTCGAGTTCTGGTACGAGGCAGAGAAGTTTGGTCCAAAGACCAACTCACGCATAGTGAGAGTTTCCAGGTGGACGTAATCCACCTTTTCGCTACTCAGTATTTGATATACCAAAAATGCAGTTAAGTACAAATTAGCCATCGAACATATAGTTCCAATAAAGAATTGTTCAAAAATAGATTTAGACATCTTCATCACATGAGAGATTGTTAATAGTTCAGGAGATGATATCATCTACATAAGCCTGAACCACTAGCATGTCTTTACCTAAATTTCTTATGAATGGTGTCTAAACCTTACCTCTCGTGAGTCAATTTTCAGGTAAGAATGAGATAAGCTTCTCATACCATGCCCTTGGTGCTTGCTTCAGTCCGTACAAGGCCTTCAACTGCTTGTACACATGCTGTGGATGTTTTGGATCTTGGAGGTTATTTTACAAGAACATCTTCTTGATGTTCCCATCAAGAGAGGTAGATTTAACATCCATCTATCTCCTGGTAGCAGTTTGTGGAATTCTCATCATCTTCATCCTCGCAAGCTGTTCCTTAATTTGATTCAACGTTGGCCTTAGCTGACCCAGCTTCGCTTGGATTTTTGGGAGTGTGATCTGCGTCCAAGAGTGAAGAAGTTGATTTGTTAGTGATAATTTAGATTGAATTAATCTTGATGTAATCACAAATGCACAAGGGTTATCTCCTTAGACATGAGCCTAAGCCTCAAGTTCTCATGACTAATCTAGCAACTCCCCTTAATTATATGCAATAGTTTTTGAGATGTATAATGGAATTTTTGACGTCACATGCAACCTATGAATGATTGACTCATGGTACATGGCAGAGAACTTAGATCCGAAGATCACCTCACGCATGGTGATAGTTTCTAGACAAGCTTAACCTGTCTTTTCACATGTCACCATTCGATATACTATGCAGTCTTGGATGTGATGAAGGGAAGAGAATTGCAATGCATTATGACATGAGTTCTCAATGTTGAACTTTTGCAAGACAGGATGTGAAGGCATATGATAAACTCAATGTATGCAGTGAAGGTTAATTTGAAGGTTTCCAAACTCTTCTTCAACAATATGCTATGTGACAAGTGATATGCACAGAGATATGCAACTAACTGCGGATGAAATGCATGTACGGACATATGCATGATCACATAACTATTCAGCACAATATGAATCAAGAGATGGCACAATTACTGGAGAGAGTAAGAGGGGTATCACCTGAGTGTTCATATTCCAGTTTTGATTTTTCTTTTAACCTGACTTATGTTGCTTGGCCCGTGTGCCTTACCTTCTTGACTGAGAACATGTTTCAAGATTCATCTTCCTAGGCACAGTTGCAAAACAGATTTCTCATTTTACATTCTTAGGTATCCAAACCATCTTAGGTCCTTGTGGGTTAGCATCACTCTTGGCACATGGCTTCCACTTCTTGATAACATTCAATTCATCATTTTTCTTAAGAAAACAATCATACATGTTATGCCCAGATTTGTCACAATAATGACAACATGACTTTAAAAACTTAAAAGCATGAAGATTATTTGAAGCATGTGACATCACATTCCTTCTTCTCATTTGCTTGATCATTTTGTGTGTGTTGGCATGATGTGTTGAATGAAAACTTCTTTTCTTGATTATTGATGGATTAATAGGTTTACTGAAGACAAACTTGTCATCATGCTTTATCATGAAACAATCATTCAATTTGTGACCTACTTTACCACAGTAGTCATAATTGACATATGACATAAGAGAATTTTTATTCAGATTAGTAGCATGCTTCTATGTGGATGAAGAGACTTTATTTTGGCCAATATAAAAATTCATTTTCTTCATCAGTAGCTAGCAGTGTGAAGTTGTATGACCTCTTTTACCACAGTGATTGCCATGCATGAAAGGTTTTGTGGTAAAAGATTGCTTTGAATTTTTGAAGTCAGTTTTGTTCCTACAAGCTTTCAAATCATCATTTTTCATAATGAAACAGTTATGCATCATGTGTCCATGTTTTTCACAGTAGAGACAAGAAACATTTCTTTTCTAAGGTGTACGGGGTTTTACATAAATGTTTCTAGCATGCACATTTGGGACATTCACACTGTTTTTCGAATTTTGCTGATTTCTTGGCATAGTGTGTTGCTGGGAGTTTGGTTTGGAGGTGCTAGGTATACATGTGCCGTGAACAAATGAATTGTATAACTTATTTTCAAATTTCTTTTTATTCACAGGATTATATCCCAGCCCTTCTCTTAAAAAACTCACTTTCATTCCCAGCAATTTGTCTAGATTTTCTTTGCCATCTACAAAATTAGACAGCGAATTATTCAAGTCAAGAATTTCAGATTGAAGAGATGAAATGTGTAATTCAGTATTGACAAGTTCTTCTTCACAAGTACAAAGGCTGACATTCAACACTGCATTGGCAGTCTTAAGGTATTCTACTTCTTGTTTTAATTCATCCACATTTTCACATTCACTTACAACCACATATTTTTCTTTTTCTAGAAACAACAATCTTTTAGAGATGGCAGTGTTCAATTCCTTCAGTTTCTCATTTTCTTTTGCAAGCTTTTTATCATGAATGAGTTCATTTATCAAGGTTTGATCATTGGCCATTGAATTTAGTTTTGCTGTCATCTCCTTATTTTCATTTCTTAAGGAGAAAATTTGATCTTTGTGAAATTCAATGTCGAAGACGTGAGCCTCAATCAATTCCTCTAAATGTAAGCATTTTTTACAGGAGGAAGCTGATGAGGATATCACTCGCGATTCCCTATGGCTTGGCACTTCCCTCCCACCCGGGAGCAGCTAGGAGGCCGTCCCTGTTCCGGAGTGGATCTCAGTATCTTTACCTAGGTCACTGTGTGATTTTTCCCTATCATTATCATGTACTTTTGTCTTTTATTTGAGTCTTGTACCTAGGTTTTTTTTTAATTGTCCTTAGTTGAGTCACATGAGTCTTTGTGCTTGTTAATGGGCCCTTGCCTCTGGGCTAGGCCCATGGGCGCACCCCCCTTCCCCTTGGCTTTTGTGTTAGTGTGTGAAGTGTCGAGGACCTATTTGTAAAAGGGATTTCCCTATAAATAGGGCCCCAACCCCTCCTCTTGTGGTTAATGAAGAATTATTGAAAGCTTGCATCCACTTGAGTCTAATTCTCTCTCTCACTCTAATTCTCTCTCTCTAGTTCGAAATTTCCTCTCTCTCCTCACCCCTTGCCACATCACTTGCCACCTAGGCAAGTCTCTTCACCTCCCAAGGCCCCATTACTTCACACCATTAATCACTCCATCTCCCCAAGCACCCTTTCCCCTTCCCAAGGCTTCCCTCCCCCTTCCCCAAGCAACCTTCCACCTCCCAAGGGCCCTTTCCCCTCCCCAAGGAGTCTCTTCATCTCCCTAGGTCGACCATACCACCCCCCCTCCTCCCAAGTTCGCCCCTAGCCACCCCATTCCTCCTCCCCTCTTGCTAAGGCCGAACCCCCACCTTCCTTCCCCATTGCTGCATCCACCCTCTCCACCACCCCCTCCCTCTGCAGACTTCGACCATTCCTCCCCTCCTCATCCCCCTACACACCACACAAGAGCCCCACAACTCCACTTGGCCGCACCACACCCACCTTCACTCACCCAAGAAGCCTTCTTCCCCATCATCCTAGTTTCAGCTTCGTGTGCAGGCCGACCTGCAGATCAACCTCTAGTTGCAGCGACGGCCACAGCTTCATCCTTGTGCTGCTGAGGGCGTATCCTACATCCCTGGAAAGAGCTCCACGTCAGCTTCGAAGGCGAGGTGGTTTCACCTCATTCTGAGATCGGAGCTGCTGGCTAGGGCGATTCTCCCACAATCGCGCAGAGAGGACTCCATCCAACACCAGAACCGACAAGAACAGGGTGCCACGATCAACCAAGGCTGAACCGGGCTCGGGTTTCTTCATCAAAGTTCTGCTCCTCTCTGTCCCCTTTCAGGGTCAGGAAATGGATCACCATTTGGACACCGTGGGACAGAGTTACGAATTTTCTCCCTCGCACTATCCAGGTCAGTTTTCTCAGGCTGCATCAACCAGAGTTCACTCTTCCCAGGACCCACGTCACCACCGACCTGGGATCGTCGCCCCACCACCTCCTGCTGTTAGCTACTTCAACCACGAAGACAACGCCGCTGGTTTCGTGCCATTCGGAGTTCGGGAGAGTTCACCACAAGTGTCTGCAACCTACTGCTACAGAACAGGTCCGGCCAGAGACCACATTTGCTGCCTCGGTTCAGTCGCCGGTGTCGCCAGTCTCGGACTCCAGAGGCCGTCCAAAAATTCAGACATCACCAGCATCAAGTCAGGAAACTCCAGGAGGTGGAATCTTCAAAATCGGAGTTCGGACTAGCTCGGGACGGCGGCAACAGCGGCTTCCCATCCAGAATTCCAGCCGGCTGCATCAACTTCCTTAGTTCTCTTCTACCCGTTTCGGCCCATCCTCCCCTCCCCGCTTGGCTGGCTGAAAGCCCCACCCTGTGAGGTGGTAGTGTTTGGGTGTAAAGCTATTAATTCCCCACCCCGAGGCCACCCCTCCTGCGTGAGGAGTAGTGTTGTAATGATATTCTCGCAGGCGTGAAGCTACACCGGCGCAGTGTGCGGGGAACACACTTCCCCGCTCGCCCTCGTCTCCGAGCGAAGTCGGCTTCCTCAAGCCGGCTAGGTAAGCCTCTAAAACTTTGCTCCGTCATTTCTGTTCATTTCATATCCGTTTCATTAGTCCGCTGGTCGGTGAGGAGGAGAGCTCGATCCCGGATCCACCTTTGCCGTGTGGTCACCATGGTTAGTGAGTGAGTGTCCTAGTGCCCCAAGGCACCCCGGCCACCCGTGATTGTGGGCCTTCAACCTTTGGGAGGGACGACTTAGCAAGTGCTGGTCCTCTAACCAGCTAGGGGCTAGACCCACTATCTTACTCGGCATCACCGAGTCACCTAGGGAATCGGGTGCGCGCGGTGTTCGGCGTTTTGTGCTTGATCTCTTACTTGTGTGTTCTTGCGAATTAGGTCCAAGGGTCTCATTTCATCTTGCTGCATTTAGTGTCACATCAAGTGGTATCAGAGCAAGTTTTAGACTTGTCTCTACAAGCCTAGGTCCTAGGACAATTGCATTTTCCTCATCAATACCTTGTGCATGTCCACCCGTAGGGGCACCCCATACCGACCCGATCCCACTACCTCCGATCCACCCATGGATCCCAATTTCCAAGGAAACCAAAATGACCCTAGGGGAACTCCCCCAACTCCTATAGAACGGATAGAGGCTGCCATTCTAGCCCTCACGGAGCGAATGAATGGTGTGGTCACTCGATTGGATAGGATTGAGGAAGCTAGGACCCCCCTAGGAACACTCCCCAAAGGGCCCCACCACTCCGGGTTGAGCATGAAAGGGAGGACTTAGAGAATGACTATTACCCCGAGAATGAGAGGCCCCGCCCACATAGAGCTTTGGAGAGGCGACCAAGGGATGACCCGGATGACTACCTACTTAGGATGATCAAAGTTGACGCTCCTAACTTTGATGGGTCACATAACCCACATGTGTACCTAGAATGGGAGAGTGCTATGGACCAATACTTCGATTGGTACCCAATGACCGAAGAGAGGAAGGTTAGGCTAGCCAAAATGCACCTTACTAAATTGGCCAAGACCTATTGGATGAGTGTTGAAACTAGGAAGAGAATTAGGAGGGAAGAACCCATTCAAACATGGGAAGGCATGAAAGCCCAATTAAGGTTCAAATACCTTCCCCACTCCTACACCCAAACACTCTTAGATGAATGGCAATGCCTCACCCAAGAGGGAAAATCCGTGGTAGAGTACATAGAATTGTTTGACTCCTATCTTCTAAAATGTGGAGTACATGAGGAGTTAGCCGTCACCCTATCACGATTTAGGAATGGTCTCCATCCATACATCAAAAGGGAGTTAATTGTGAGGGATGTGGATTCCCTTGAAATGGCTTATCAAATAGCTCGGGATACGGAGAGGTTCTTTAGGAATTCAAGGGTCACCCCTGCCCGTCCGGTTGAGCCTAGAAACATGGGTCCACGACCCAACCTTCCGCCCTTGTTGAAAACCCCTACTCCTAGTGGGGGTACCCCCACCCGGACCTACCCACAGTCAACCAACCCTCCTCCTACCAAAACCACTCCACCCAATCCCTATCCCCGAAGAGAGGAAATCTCCAAAGGGAAGGCCCCAGAGAATAGTTCGATTAAGTGTTTCCGGTGTCATGGTTATGGCCATATAGCCACCCAATGCCCCTCCAAGGGGATGTCCAATCTTGTCATGGAGAGCGTACCCACCACCTCCCAAGAATCTCATGAGAATGTGGAGGAGTACGAGGCTGCCATAGGGTGGGAAGATGAGTACGAGGAGCAATTCATTGAAGAGGGTGTAGAAGATGACCGCCAATCAGCCCACCTTGGGGTGATAAGATGCACTCTTACCCAACCCCAAGAGGAGGATTGGCGTAGGACCTCCATCTTCCATACTTTCATCAAAATTGGGAATCATGTTAGGAAGATCATCTTAGACAATGGGAGTTGTGTAAATGCCGTGTCCCCGGACACCGTCAAACTCCTTGGGCTTACCCCAACACCCCACCCCAAACCCTACCATGTGTCATGGATCAACAACCACTCCCTCCCCGTCAGCACATGTTGTCTTATCCCCATCACCTTCTCATCCTACCAAGGGCAAATTTGGTGTGATATCATACCTATGGCCGTAGGAAGCATCCTACTTGGGAGACCTTGGATATACGATGTAGATGCTACTATCTATGGGAAGACGAACACATGCACCTTTGTGCACGAGGGGAAGGTCATCCGCCTCAACCCATCCCCACCCCGAAAGGAACCACCCACTAAGGGGATTCCTCCCATTCCCTCACCAAGCTCCAAGGGCCCGCCTTCACCCACACAATCAACCTCCCAGAACCCCATCCCCGAAGTTCCCACCGGGCCAATCAAAGGCCTCCACCTCATCACTAGAAAGGAGTTAGAAGAGGAAGTTGCCCAAGGAACCCCCGTGTGCGCTGTTGTCCTTTGTCTAGGAGAGTCAACACCCTCCAACCCCCATCCCGTGGAAGTATACCCACTCCTTGAAGAGTTCAAGGATGTGTTTCCCGATGAACTACCGGACCAACTACCTCCCATGAGGGATGTTCAGCATGCCATAGATTTTGTCCCGGGAGCCTCCCTTCCAAATCTACCACACTATCGCCTCAACCCCACCGAACATGCTGAGTTAAGGAGGCAAGTAGAAGAGCTTGTTAGAAAAGGCTTTCTCAGGCTTAGCAAAAGCCCCTGCGCCGTCCCCGCTCTTCTCACACCAAAGAAAGATGGGACATGGCGAATGTGTGTGGATAGTAGGGCCATCAACAAGATCACCGTCAAATATAGGTTCTCTATACCTAGACTTGACGATATGCTTGACATGTTTGCGGGAGCCACCATTTTTTCCAAGATAGATCTCAAAAGTGGCTACCACCAAGTGAGGATAAGGCCCGGGGATGAATGGAAAACAGCCTTTAAGACCAAAGATGGACTCTATGAATGGCTGGTGATGCCTTTTGGGCTTTCCAATGCCCCAAGCACATTTATGCGCCTCATGACCGAGGCCCTCAGGCCCTACATTGGGGTTTTCCTTGTAGTCTATTTCGATGACATCCTCATCTACAGCCAGTCCAAAGAAGACCACCTCAATCACATCAGGCAGGTCTGCACCACCCTTAGGAAGGAAAGCCTCTTTGCCAATCTAGGAAAATGTCATTTCATGACAGATTCCATTACCTTCCTTGGGTATGTTGTCTCCACCAAAGGTGTATCTATGGACCCCGAAAAGGTCCAAGCCATCATTGACTGGCCGGAGCCCCGCACTCTCCATGAAGTCCGGAGCTTCCATGGCTTAGCCACTTTCTACCGAAGGTTCATCCATGGGTTTAGCACCATCACAGCCCCAATCACAGATTGCCTCAAAAAGGGAACCTTTGTGTGGACTAAGTCAGCTACTAAGGCCTTCCAGGAACTCAAAGATAGAATGACCCAAGCCCCGGTTTTATGCCTCCCGGACTTCTCCAAAGTCTTTGAAGTAACTTGTGATGCTTCTGGGGTAGGAATTGGTGGGATCCTCAGCCAAGAGGGACATCCCGTGGCTTACTTTAGCGAGAAGTTGTGTGATGCCAGGCTCAAGTATACAACCTATGACAAAGAATTCTATGCGGTGGTGCAATCCCTCCGCCATTGGAGGCACTACCTCCTACCCAAAGAATTTGTCATATTCTCCGACCATGAGGCTCTAAAATACCTCAACTCTCAACAGAAATTGAATGCTCGACATGCTAGATGGGTTGAGTACATCCAGGCCTACACATTTGTGATCAAACATAAGGCCGGGAGTGAGAACCGCGCTGCGGATGCTCTTAGCAGGAGGGTCTCCCTACTGACCACCGTCCGAGTAGAAGTCATAGGCTTCGATCGGATGAGGGAAGAATACCCGACTTGTCCCGAATTTGGGCCCATTCACACCCACCTAACCACCCACTCCTCCCAAGAACACCATGGCTTTATCATAGAGGATGGGTTCCTCTTCAAAGGGCATTGGCTTTGCATCCCTAGGACTTCGCTAAGGGATTTATTGGTTTGGGAGTTACATGCTGGGGGCCTAGCTGGACATTTTGGGGTACACAAGACTATTGGCCTGGTTGAGGGGCAGTTCTATTGGCCCAGCCTCAAGAGGGATGTGGCCAAGATTGTGGGGCAATGCCGCACATGTGCGACTGCCAAACAAGTCAAACAAAACACTGGCCTATACACCTCTCTACCCGTTCCCGATCGGCCATGGCAGGACCTAAGTATGGACTTCGTGTTAGGGCTACCCCGAACCCAGAGGAAGCATGACTCCATCTTTGTGGTCGTGGATAGATTCTCAAAAATGGCCCATTTCATCCCCTGTTCAAAAACCTCTGATGCTTCCCACGTGGCCCGTCTATTCTTTGATGAGGTGGTTCGTCTCCATGGCCTACCTAAGACCATCATCTCTGACAGGGACGTCAAATTCACTAGTTATTTCTGGAAAACCCTTTGGCACCTAATGGGGACCTTGCTTAAATTTTCCACAGCCTATCACCCCCAAACTGATGGCCAAACGGAGGTCGTCAATCGGAGTCTGGGGAATCTTCTTAGATGTCTTGTTAAGGACCGTCCTGGAAATTGGGATCTCATTCTGCCCCAAGCCGAGTTTGCATACAATAATTCCACCAGTAGGTCCATAGGCATGAGTCCCTTTGAAGCTGTGCATGGTTACAAACCTAGGAAGCCTACTGATCTCATTCCCCTACCCCCTCACGCTAGGGTGTCTATCACTGCTGAGTCATTTGCCCAACACCTTAGAGAGTTGCATGAGGAAATTCGCAAGAACATCAACAAGAGCAATGAGATCTACAAAAGATCAGCTGATTCCCACCGTCGCCACCAGGAGTTCCAGATAGGTGATTTTGTGATGGTGAGAACGGAGAGGTTGTTCCCTGGGAATGCCTCAAAGTTGAGACCACGTGGGGCTGGCCCCTTCCAGGTGCTGAGACGACTTGGCACCAATGCTTATGTATTGGACCTTCCCGAAGAATATGGAGTAAGCCCCACATTCAATGTGGCGGACCTGGTGCCCTACAGGGGCCCCACGGTGACACCTAGTGAGGATATCCGGCCATACCCATCCTTTGAGAGTACCCCCACACCACAGAGAGCTCCACCCGACTTGAGGAACCAGCGTGATAAAGTGGAGCGGATATTAGATGAACAGGTCACCAACACAAGGAGCAAGGCTTATGAGCGCTATCTAGTCCGGTGGAAGGGACGACCACCCTCGGACGACGCCTGGGTAAGCAGGGAAGATCTCCAGCAGCTAGATCCTGACCTGTTGGAGCGGTACCACAGCAGGGAGGGCCTCTACTCGACAGAGTCGAGCTTTTTCCAGCCCGGGGAAATTGATGAGGACATCACTCGCGATTCCCTATGGCTTGGCACTTCCCTCCCACCCGGGAGCAGCTAGGAGGCCGTCCCTGTTCCGGAGTGGATCTCAGTATCTTTACCTAGGTCACTGTGTGATTTTTCCCTATCATTATCATGTACTTTTGTCTTTTATTTGAGTCTTGTACCTAGGTTTTTTTTTAATTGTCCTTAGTTGAGTCACATGAGTCTTTGTGCTTGTTAATGGGCCCTTGCCTCTGGGCTAGGCCCATGGGCGCACCCCCCCTTCCCCTTGGCTTTTGTGTTAGTGTGTGAAGTGTCGAGGACCTATTTGTAAAAGGGATTTCCCTATAAATAGGGCCCCAACCCCTCCTCTTGTGGTTAATGAAGAATTATTGAAAGCTTGCATCCACTTGAGTCTAATTCTCTCTCTCACTCTAATTCTCTCTCTCTAGTTCGAAATTTCCTCTCTCTCCTCACCCCTTGCCACATCACTTGCCACCTAGGCAAGTCTCTTCACCTCCCAAGGCCCCATTACTTCACACCATTAATCACTCCATCTCCCCAAGCACCCTTTCCCCTTCCCAAGGCTTCCCTCCCCCTTCCCCAAGCAACCTTCCACCTCCCAAGGGCCCTTTCCCCTCCCCAAGGAGTCTCTTCATCTCCCTAGGTCGACCATACCACCCCCCCCTCCTCCCAAGTTCGCCCCTAGCCACCCCATTCCTCCTCCCCTCTTGCTAAGGCCGAACCCCCACCTTCCTTCCCCATTGCTGCATCCACCCTCTCCACCACCCCCTCCCTCTGCAGACTTCGACCATTCCTCCCCTCCTCATCCCCCTACACACCACACAAGAGCCCCACAACTCCACTTGGCCGCACCACACCCACCTTCACTCACCCAAGAAGCCTTCTTCCCCATCATCCTAGTTTCAGCTTCGTGTGCAGGCCGACCTGCAGATCAACCTCCAGTTGCAGCGACGGCCACAGCTTCATCCTTGTGCTGCTGAGGGCGTATCCTACATCCCTGGAAAGAGCTCCACGTCAGCTTCGAAGGCGAGGTGGTTTCACCTCATTCTGAGATCGGAGCTGCTGGCTAGGGCGATTCTCCCACAATCGCGCAGAGAGGACTCCATCCAACACCAGAACCGACAAGAACAGGGTGCCACGATCAACCAAGGCTGAACCGGGCTCGGGTTTCTTCATCAAAGTTCTGCTCCTCTCTGTCCCCTTTCAGGGTCAGGAAATGGATCACCATTTGGACACCGTGGGACAGAGTTACGAATTTTCTCCCTCGCACTATCCAGGTCAGTTTTCTCAGGCTGCATCAACCAGAGTTCACTCTTCCCAGGACCCACGTCACCACCGACCTGGGATCGTCACCCCACCACCTCCTGCTGTTAGCTACTTCAACCACGAAGACAACGCCGCTGGTTTCGTGCCATTCGGAGTTCGGGAGAGTTCACCACAAGTGTCTGCAACCTACTGCTACAGAACAGGTCCGGCCAGAGACCACATTTGCTGCCTCGGTTCAGTCGCCGGTGTCGCCAGTCTCGGACTCCAGAGGCCGTCCAAAAATTCAGACATCACCAGCATCAAGTCAGGAAACTCCAGGAGGTGGAATCTTCGAAATCGGAGTTCGGACTAGCTCGGGACGGCGGCAACAGCGGCTTCCCATCCAGAATTCCAGCCGGCTGCATCAACTTCCTTAGTTCTCTTCTACCCGTTTCGGCCCATCCTCCCCTCCCCGCTTGGCTGGCTGAAAGCCCCACCCTGTGAGGTGGTAGTGTTTGGGTGTAAAGCTATTAATTCCCCACCCCGAGGCCACCCCTCCTGCGTGAGGAGTAGTGTTGTAATGATATTCTCGCAGGCGTGAAGCTACACCGGCGCAGTGTGCGGGGAACACACTTCCCCGCTCGCCCTCGTCTCCGAGCGAAGTCGGCTTCCTCAAGCCGGCTAGGTAAGCCTCTAAAACTTTGCTCCGTCATTTCTGTTCATTTCATATCCGTTTCATTAGTCCGCTGGTCGGTGAGGAGGAGAGCTCGATCCCGGATCCACCTTTGCCGTGTGGTCACCGTGGTTAGTGAGTGAGTGTCCTAGTGCCCCAAGGCACCCCGGCCGCCCGTGATTGTGGGCCTTCAACCTTTGGGAGGGACGACTTAGCAAGTGCTGGTCCTCTAACCAGCTAGGGGCTAGACCCACTATCTTACTCGGCATCACCGAGTCACCTAGGGAATCGGGTGCGCGCGGTGTTCGGCGTTTTGTGCTTGATCTCTTACTTGTGTGTTCTTGCGAATTAGGTCCAAGGGTCTCATTTCATCTTGCTGCATTTAGTGTCACATCAGAAGCACAGCTATTTTGTTCAACATTCTTTTTCAATTTTTTATTTTCAGATTTTAGCTTCTTATATTTATTTGCAAGCTCATTGTATGCAACCAATAGATCATTGTTGTACCCGGACTATTTCCCAGCAGAATAACAAGGAATAAGGGTTCGGGCATTTCCCCGAACACCTTCAAGGCACAGGCTATTTAGCCCTTTCTACAACCCTGCGGGTACCTACAAGGGCCCTGACCAGCTTGCCGTGTCACGCGGTGGCACAAGCAATTGTCCGGGGTCAACCCCGACCACTCACATACGGGCTTTGCCTGTATCCTACATGGCCGCCCGGGACCACTCGGGGGCACCCCGACGTTAAGCCACGCCACGTGGCACTCAGTGAAAGGGCCGTGGGCCCACCTCGAGACACCTCTTTCAACCCTCCAAGGTCAAAGGGAGACCCAAGTAAGTCAACCACATGCTCTGGAGGTCTGCAGCACGTGCATACGGCTCACATACGTGTGTTCGGCATTTTTCCGAACACCTTGTGGGCGCATATGTTCCAGCCCTTCCACACAAAACCACGAGCCACCTCGTGGTTCCAGCATACTAATTGGGTCCTACAACGACCCCCCAGTAAGTCGGGACCACCCCCGACCCTCAGATACGTGGCGACGAGCCACTCAACTTTAGCACTCGGGCCAACTCGAGACTACCCTGCCAACCTGCCGTGCAACGTGGCACGTAGCTCGAGGCATGACTCACATCCCTGAGATGCCTCCCCTTAGCTCCCACGAGCTCACATCTTCAACCCAAGGCCCACCATGGGTCCCCTCGGCCAGCTACCCAAGTCGTTCGACCATCCAGGGTGTGTCGGGCATTTATCCGAACACCTTGCGAGTGGCTACGACAGCTCGAAGAACAACGGCCCCCACGGGCCCATCCCAGTTTCCCAGAGCTCAACGTCCTTCAAAGGACACTCGCAAAAGACACAAGGACACCCGGGGGCTATCCCTCGGGGTCACAATCGGCACCGGGGTAAGTTCACCCTGGGGCACGGGCGCGCACCCCCAGGGAGGGTGAACTCCCCGGGGGTCACGCCCTCTCTCCAGCCCAGTGGTCCCACGACCCCACTCAGCCTCAGTTCGTCCAATTTGCGGTCCTACGATGCGGTTTGTGTGCCGTACCAGTTCGAGAAGTTGACACATGGACGCGGGAGCACAAAGTGACAACACGCGGGAACTCCGCAAGTCGACACGCACACAAGCCTCCGCAAGCCTCCACGTATCCCCCCAGAGCTAACTGTCCTTTTCTTCTTAGTTAATTTATGAAAAAAGAGCCAAAAAAGAAATTTTATAGGGTGGGGACCGCTCCCTCTCTGGGGGGGGGGTGGTTTAGGCAGACAATGCTAGCCCGCCTAAACCCCCTGGGGGAGGGGGTTTACGCGGACTAGCCTAACCCCCTGAGGCTGGTCCGCGTAAACCCTTCCCAGCCCATTCTTTTTACAAAAAACACTCTTTGTGAGGGGTTTACGCAGGTTGGCTTGACCCTATCAACCCAACCCCCCTAAACCTACACTATTCATGGGGTTTACGCGGGTTGGCTTGACCCTATCAACCCAACCCCCCTAAACCCTTACTATTCATGGGGTTTACGCGGGTTGACTTGACCCTATCAACCTAACCCGCCTAAACCCTTCCCAACCCTTCAACTTCTCTATAAAAGCCCCTTAGGAGCTCAAGGGGTGGACACACGGAGACATAGACATACAGATACGGACATACACCATAGAAGCCCCGGGACATCCGGCCTTCTTCAAGCGACTCCGGATAACGAGCTAAGGAGATATATGTGTGGGTGACTTGTGCGTCAGCTTAGTACACCGGGGGTATGTCGTTTGCACTTCCCTCACGCCGTATTTGGCCGTAACATACAAGTCAACACCCACCATGCGCGAGATGTTATGACAAGGGCGGACGTCCCCTCATGCCGGGATTCCCCCTCGCGTGCCCGTTGGTTCCAACCCCGCAGGTACCATGATGTCACGCTCTCCCGCAGTTACGAGGCCACGTTCGACCGCTCTACTAGAGCCAGGACCGGCCCTCGCCCAGACACCTGATCGATGCATCCCCCCAGTCGTCCAGTCATAAGCCCCCTCGCTCGGCGCCGCCACCATGGCCCACGCCACAGGAGGGGCCCTTTGTAAAACACATATGTGTTCGTCTATCAAGCAGTGACCCGGGGACCGATCATCACATCGGAGTTGTCTAGTAGCATGCACCAGTTGTACCCTGGCCACTATGGCCCACCTGTAAAGACATGTATATCTCAAAGATTACATCGCCAATTGGACGAATGCTCTCGCATCCACGTTCAGGCCCCCAGCTCGCTATCTACACCCCTCGACATCCGTGCCTGACATCCTACCTCCAGTAAACACCCCTCAGTCAAACGCGCACCCATAGCTGATGAATGCCCCCAGCCCTCTACCCACGGCTTCAGACATATATACAGACTTTTTCTTCAGCTTAGAACGAAGATATTTGGATTCAATCCGATGTAAATAAACACCGGTTGCTTGCGGCCGGTGGGGAAAGACGTCCAGTACACGATTCCCGCAATCGCCTACGCACTCGCACCCGTGGAACCCCTTCTCTCCACGTGTCACCCGATCGCCCGAGCCCACGTGCCGCGTCCTGGCGACGCTTCCCCGGTCAACCCTTGGTTTCATGAGTGATTATCGAGAAATCGACAGGCACGCCCGCACCCTATCCGGTTAATCCGTAACCCTGACATTCCCGTGCCATTAGACTCCTTTCAACTTTCCGTAAAAAGAGAGTGCTTGATACCGCCGTGAGAGGCATGCAACCGTAAAAAGGATACCCAGGATACATCAAACTCCTGTATTTTCCTTCCTTGATGTATCCCTTCCTTCACCTCGGTCATTCGGCATAGAAACCCGCGCAACAGAGAGGATGGCACGCCTGGTGGGACGTCTCCCGCCTTCCTTCTTTTTGCTGAAGAAAAGTCTATGCCAGCCTTGAAGCCCTGGTGCCCTTTCCCTGTCCTTGCAGGAGAGGCAGAGGAGGGTACTCATGCGTGCATTCTCTAGCAGCTTCCGGTTCGCGTTTCGACCGTCGGACCGCGCTCGGCGACTGTCAGCAACCATCGCCTCCGTAGTACTTAGCTTCTTAGCAACCATGCCGGCCGTCACCTACGGTCCCAACGTCATTGCCACCCATGCCCGAGTGGGCTACTTGGCGACGCCGATCGCTTTCGGTAGCTTCGCCCCCGTCATCGGATCACCCTACTTCTTGGGTGTGATCCCTGTGGCTGTTCCTCAGCCAACCCCAGTTCCTCTGTTGCCTCCCATGGCCAATGCGCCACGCGCACTTCCAGCACCGGTGTCCCGCCTGAGCGCCAGGCACCGGACCGCCACCACTGGCCCCCGCAGGGCCCCCAGATCAACGCCAACCCGGGTAAGCGTTATCTCCCAAGGCCAACCTCGTCCGATCTCCGGCACGGGCCCTGTGCCCCGGACTTCGGTCATTATCCCAGCACCTTCCTCGGGTCTCCAACCCTGAGCCATAGTTAAGCATGCACCTAACACGGGCTCTCAGCCCCGGGTCCACGGCTTCCCAGTACCTTCCTCGGGTCCCTAACCCCGAGCTCCAGCCAAGAAGGCACCCAACGCGAGCTTCCAACCCCAGGTCCACGGCTTCCCAACATCTTCCTCGGGTTTCCAACCCCGAGCCACATCCAAGCCAGCACCCAACATGGGCACTCAACCCCGGGTCCACTGCTTCCCAGCACCTTCCTAGGGCCCACAGGCCCGAGCTCCAGCAAAGCCGGCACCCAACACGGGCTTCCAGCCCCGGGTCCACGGCTCCTCAGCACCTTCCTCGGGCCCACAGGCCCGAACCCCGGCAAAGCCGACTCTCGATATGGGCTCCCAGCCTCGAGTTTGCGGCTCTCCGATATTGCACTCGGGACCCCGGTTCCGAGCTCCAGTTGAACCGGTTCTCCCCGTGGGTCTTCTACCTAGGGGGCAAGGTTCCTCAGCACCCTTCTCGGGCCTTCCGACCCGAGCCCGGACTACACCGGCACCTACTGTGGGTCCTCGACCCAGGGGCGTTGACACCTCAACACTTCCGATGGCATCGCCTCCCGGTGCAAGAGGATCATCTCAAGCATCGGCAACACTCTTATCGGCGCGGGTGAAGGCTTATACCCGAGTCGCCCAGTCATCGACTCCCGACGTGGGTTTTATATCCCGAGGGCCGGTCCCAGTACCTATGACTGACAGCTCCACGCTGCCGGTCACTCCAGGTCGAGTTTTCTCGATCTACCATCTCGGGGTGGAGTCTTCCTCAGCTCCTCAGAAGAAGCGTCGCCACGGCCTCAGAGGCAGGCGGCTCGCTGCTGCAACCAGCAACTCCGGCAAGATTGTTCTTGTTGGTGACTTGCGGATACGTCTCGACGGGGGTGAAACAATCATACCCTAGGAATGGACCGTTTCCACCATCCCCACCTCCAATCATTTTTTCCTCTTGCGACAAACATGAAAGGACGGGGTGAAGCTCAAAGGAGCGGGTTCCTTGGCCGCAGCCCGGGGGCACCCACCACAGCCCAACACACGGCCTCCCAAGACAACTCGTCGGAAAAATGGCGACAAGGGAGACCAGCAACCTGACTTGAGAAGAATCTGGGTCACCTCAGAAGAAGCTCATGCCGTTCGGAGGGCGTGTATTAGAAACCCCCTGCGAGCGCTCAGATGCGGCATCATATGGGATGCGACTGGCCTTACAGTAGCATCGTCTGACGACGCCCAGTCATCTAATATCCCCCGCACAAGGAAGCAGAGGCAAAGGCGAGCCCGTTCCCATGACCTCCAGCAGCCTGTCCAGGGTTCCCCTCCGACTGATATCGAAAGTGAGCCCCCTCCGCAACGTACCTCAGTCTTTGACAGACTAGGGACGCCTGTCCGCCCTGAGCGGCACACGTGCAGGGAGCAGACGGCCCGGTTCATCAATGACGTAGTTCGAGTGTTCGCATGCGACACCGTCGAACACCAGCCGGACACTCAGTCTGATGACTTGAACCAACCCCTATCCCACTTCAGGAGGCCGTGCCATCAGGCTCCGCCACTCCCCCAACAGGTCACATCGACACTTCTGCCGGACCGCAGGCGTCGAAAAGCGCGGAAGAGGTCCCGGTGGAAGATCGCGACCCTCCTATCAATGCAGAGCCGATCAATAACGACCCTCCTACGAATGAGGCCCAAGAGGTGACCCTCGACACTCTTATGAAGGAGAACCAGCATCTGAAGGCCCTCATGCAGGACCTCCTCCAAGAACGAGACCTTCATCCTCAGCAACCTGCTAGGCCCCAGGCTGAGGCACCGGTACCCCCGGCGGCCCGTGATGTTTCCAACACCTCAGCAGCGATTACCCGAACCTCGTTGGCAACTGGGTTCGACACACCCCTGGTTGAGGCCCAGCCATGGGCCTCCAATACGCCAGTGCCTGAAAATCTCCTAGCACAACGCCAGATGATCGAGCGCATTGTCGAGACAAAGCTCGCCCAGTATGGTGAAGGGGCTGTAACTGTAGATCTCTACAGTGTACCTTACCCACTTCACCACCAGCTAAAAAAGCTTCCCCCTGAGTACTCCAAGCCCCCGAAGCTGCAAAAGTTCGATGAGTAGGGGTCGCCACATGAACACTTGGCCTACTATGTTACGGCCATGGGTGAGTTAGCGTTGGACGAATCATATCTCCTTCGCTACTTCACTACTTTGCTCACGGGAACGGCCTTTCAATGGTATTCCCGCCTGAAGCCTAACTTAGTCATCGACTAGGCGGATCTCCAGAAGAAATTCCTTGACCGCTTTCAGACGGCCGAGTGAAAGGTCTCCCTAGCCGAGCTTTGTTCCCTTCGGCAGAAAAAGGGTGAGAGCGCCCTCGACTTCATCAAAAAGTGGCGAGACCTCAACATGAGGTGTGTTAATCCACCCGTTCAGGAGGACACCATCACCATATGTCGTCGAGGCTTGGTGGCCGAGGTTAGCGAAAAGCTTCTCAGCACCAATATCAAAGACTTCGACCAACTTAATTCGGCAGTCGCTGAAATAGAAATGTTCTTCGCCGATAACTCGAGCTACACTGCACCAAAGGGTAAGCAAGCGCGAGAACGCCAGTCCGGCAAGGAGGTGAATATCATAGAGTTCACCCCTGCTGCCAAGGCCAGTAAGGAGGCTGAATCCAGTGGCTCTGACAAGAAGCCAGCGGACAAGCCGGCTGCTCCCTCTTTCTCAGAGCGTATGAAGACACCCTTCTCCTTCAAGAAGGAACATACGAAGATGCTCTTCGACCATTGCATGGCCCAGAAGATTGTCGAGCTGCCAGAAATCTGCAAGCCGGACGAGGCCCTGAAGACCGACGATCCCAGTTATTGCCTATACCATCGCATGCTGGGTCATTCAATTAAAGATTGCTACGTCTTCAAGACCCAGGCATAGAGGTTGATCCGAGACGGCCTCGTTAAAATAAAGAGCGGTCTCGTCGATCCCCTGCAACCACATATGTGGGCCAGGCCAACTAAGGCAGCACACGTGGCTCACCACTCAGCCAATGTCATCCACATGATGTCTGCATTCTCTCTTTCTGATGACGAGTCAGAGGAGACCAGGGCCAGTCGAAGGGGACGTTCGATCTGGTATCCAGGGTGGAGGCCCTGGCATGATCAGAGACCTCTCTCCTTCCCCAAGGATAGAACCCGATGACTCTTTAGTAATCTCATTGAGAATGGGCAGATCATGCCCCACGACCCGCCTTCCGACTACACCCATTGGGACCGTAGTCACCCTCACTACTGCCCCTTCCACGCTAGAATCTGCCAGCCGATCGAGTCCTGTGAGGAAGTCCAACACCTCATCTAGGAACAGATCCAATGGGAGCAGATCGATGTGAAGGGGAACTCCATGTCACTTGTCAGACTTCGGCAAGCTGTCGAGGGGACCCTGAGCACTGCCAGGAGTGCGCCAGAGCGGCCAAACTCCCCTCAAGAAAATGGGCACTGGCTGCCTTACTAGCATCCTCCAGAATGGCTCAAGTTCCAGACTGAAAACCAAGAAGCGCTCGAGCGATTGCGGAGGCGTAGAGAGCAGGATATCAGTCAAGAGACGGAGCCGACCAACTTCTCGGTCAACGTCATCCATTCTCCCATGCTCCTCCTGCCCTTGTGGGCTCCCAGACCTCATCATCTAGCCAGCCAACCCCAGCCACTTCGGCTGTGCGATGGCGATCCTGGTGGGAGCTAAAGTCTCTCCCTTTCCCTGAAGAAGATACCGCCAGGCTCCTCCGGGTCCTTCTTGGCCGAGAGGACATTCTGGTGGGTGAGACGACGACAAGCTTCGTAGCTCTCTCCCATCATCTCCCCATCTTATCTCCGTCTCCGGCGGCCGTGGATAGGAAGGGAAAGCAAAACCAGGGCGAGGCCCCGCCTCAGCCTCGTCACATCTCCTGAGCAGATAGGTCGTCGGATCCTCTCCGCCCACCCGTTAACACAATCTGAGGTACAAAGAAGACATCTTCGGAGTCTTCAGCGGCTTCGATTCAAGTGGCAGGCCCACTGCCACAAGGCGCAGCCAGTCTGTAGGGTCGGGATAACTATGCAGAGCGACAATGTCTTGCGACGCCGTTAGTTGTCGTCAGACCCAGCTCTCAGCATGATCACAAAGGCAAGGCTAAGGAGTAGGACAACAAGCATACCTCTCGGTCCGCTCCTTAACAAAAGCCGTCACCACTGTGGTTAAGGCATCAAACCGCACACACGTCTTCGGACGCCAGCACTAGCCTACCGACTCCTCGTAGGCTCCCGTCGCCACCGCGGTTAAGGCATCAAACGGCGCACACGTCTTCGGACGCCAGCACCAGCCTACCGACTCCTCGTAGGTTCCCATCACCACTACGGTTAAGGCATCAAACCGCGCACACGTCTTCAGACGCCAACACCAGTCAACCCACTCTTCATAAGCTCCTGCCGCCACCGCGAGTAAGGCACCAAACCGCGCATACGTCTTCGGACGCCAGTCCCAGTATTCCGGCATACCAGGAATTGCCGCTCGAGGTAATCGAGCAGGCGATCAACGCCACCTTCCAGATACAACAGGTGGAAGGTGCCTGGATCAAAATTTAGACAAGGAAGAGTCATCAACCTCGCCCTGCAAAGGCACCAGCCAGGAGGTATCCTCATCAGGATTTACCAACTCCGGCCCCAGCACCTCTCCCTCCTACTCCCTTGGAGACTGCTATTGCCAAGAGACAAGAGAAAAATAGGAGGAAGAACCTCATATGGCGGCTCAAGAAACAGGCCGAACAAGTGGCCGCCCTACAATCACCAGCTGAGCCGACGCCTCTCCAAAGGCTCCAGCGGCTCATTGATGACCTGGAGGAATACGTTCCTCCTCGTCCTACCGCAGCTCTCCCACTCGACAGCTACATCCCGTGGGAAGAAATGCAGAAACGAGTCCGCCTCAGAAATTGGGTCCAAGAGATGATCCAAAAGCTCAAGGACGGCAAAAGAATCATGATCCCAGATGAGATCTCCTTGTGCTATAAAGACAAGGAGATCACAACAGAGCAGTTGGAAGAAATGCTTCGGCGCTGCACCTGCAACATGGTGGCCATTCCACCCCCTGACAACATCAATGCTGCTCGACGAGGCGAGCCAGTAGCCTCCCGGACAAGACAAAGGACTATTGCACCTCTTAGGTTACAGCCAGCTCCAGAGCACACAGCCGCGGCCGAGGTCGTGGCCGAGGACGCGGTAGAGGCCGCGGGAGAGCTCTTAAGCTACCTCTCTCTTCGTCTACCTTCGACCCGGAGCGAATCATCCTCTTGCGAGGAGAGGAACCAGCTCCCATTTCGGAAGTAGAAATTCGTAAAGGACCCGATATCTTCGATCCTTCAGACAGTGACAAGGCTACGGCTAGCCTACCAGCCCCTACACCAGTACCGGCTTCTGCGGTGGAACAAGCGGGACCGTCCGGCAAGGACGAGCCAGCCCGCCAGTCACCCCCAGAAGAGCCATCACTGGCATCCATGTTCCAGGAGTCCGCTGGCGATCAAAGTCAGTCTGATCTCAGTGATAAGGGTAAGGCAGTGCAACTTCCTGACGGGGAATAGCACGGCAGCTCGCAGAAGGCTCAGCCTGACATATTACCGTCTTTGGAGGATGCTCGAGCCCGAGCTGACCGGAAGGTCCTTCACCAGAAGAAACACTTCCCTGCCAGTATTTCAATTTGGTAAGCCATCGCTTGGAGTAAATACCAAAGGGAAACCCTTATCAAAATACTCCAAGAGCCGGAAGTCTATGAAGCACATGCCGCAAAAATGAAGGCGGCTGCGTATGGGGCCTTCACGGCAGCCATCTCCTTCACAGAGAAAGACATGCTGCTCTCCCCTCTGTGCCACAACCGTCCTCTCTACATGAAGGGGAAGATCAACGGGCATGATGTGAACCGGATCCTGGTGGACGCAGGTGCTGCTGTTAATATCATGCCACTCAAGACCTTTAATATATCTGACCCCGTACCTCTAGAAGGTTCAAGCGGTCAAGATATCCGGCTTTAACCAGAACACCGAGGATGTCCTCGGACGGGTGGATGTTGACCTAGTACTCGAGGATTTCACCTCTAAGGCGACATTCTACATCATCAACTCCAATACATCATATAAGATGCTACTGGGCAGACCCTCGCTCCATGAAAATTGGGTCGTCCCGTCGACTCTCCACCAATGCATCAAGTATGCCAAGGACGGGGAGCAACACACGGTCTTCGCAGACCTGCCGCCGTTCACACCAGCAGAATGCAACCTGGCTGACGCCGCTCTACTTCAAGGGGATCAGTCCGTACCATGTGATTAAGAGCAAAAGCAATGGTTGGCTCTCAGAGGAAGACGATGATGATCTCTTCTCTGTTGACGAGGAAAAGGCCAAGCTTCACCGGCTGCGCCTCGGCTCCAAGTCAACCCCAGATCGCCCTGAGAGGTGCCAAATCAACTTCGAGGCTAATCTTATTAGCCGAGCTATCGGTAAGAGTATATGCTTGCCTCCTAGCTGCATCCAGCTTCCATGTGCATCCGAGAAGCACGGCGTCGAGTCGCTGACAACATTCATTGTCACCTTCAAGCGACAATGCCGAAACAAGAAGAAGGCTAACAGGGACAAACCTATTGTCTTCTATAAGGGAGACTTGGTCCCTCAAACCCCGCCAGATGACGACTTCGGCTGGTCCAGTCAAGCCGACAATACCCCTGAAGCAGTTCATGTGTGGGGCGATCTGGCGCCGCACATTCAAGAAATGTGTCTGAAGAAACACATTCCCCTGTGGCGGACTTCTGCACAACAAAGATACTTTTGTCAACTGTGGACCCTTTCCCACATCCGTGGGCAACCCTCGTCCTTCCATAAGGACACCAAGGGACTTGGCTATGACCAAGACCCGGACTTTTACGTCTACCACGCAGTCAACGTCGTAGGCCTGGCACAACCAGCTGACGACAGAGCTAGAGTTGAAGCCAAATTCGACAGCTCTGGGGACGAGGAAGAGGAAATTTTGATCCCGATCCCCGTCAAGGCTGGAACCCCAGTCCAAGCCATCGAGGAACCCTCCTCACCTCCCTACCAAGATAAGGGGGCCGAAGAAGCTCCTCCAGTCTCTCAGCCAGTCGAAGGACCCAGTTCAGCAAACCCTCCTGAGGGGGGGAATATCTTTGGTCTGAGCTGCGAAGGATTGTCAGCTTCACCGGGCAACCCCGGGGAGATCCCAGTAGCCCCAGTTGACGACTGATGGCCTGGAGCAAGCGGTCCAGATCAATCCTCGATGGATCCCAGCAGCAACAACTCTCCAGTCCCATCGGCGTCGACCAGTGGCTTCAAAAACCAAGAAATGCTTGATACTGACACCGATAATGGGGATTTCATCGACTTCCAACCCGCTCCTCTCGAGTTGGAGGATGGCGTCCAGGCGACCGTCGACGATCTTGTGGAGATCAACCTGGGCGAAGATGAAGCTCCTCAGCCTACATTCGTCAGTGCTCTCCTTACCGAGGCAAAAAGGCAGGTGATGTGACACAACCTAGGACTCAACAAGCAAGCACAATTAAGCATTCAAAAATGGACCGATAATAGCAACCGCTCACCCGATGCTCACTAAGACTCGGGGTAACTTGGCAATGCCAAGGGGAGGTTGTGTGGGCTAGGCCCTTACTGGTAGAGGGCCAGCAAGGCCAAGGTTTGATTCTCCAAGGGTACGGCTGCCCAAATCAAGGGTCCGACGAAGTGCCAAAGGGCACGTGTTCCACTCTCTTCCCATGATGATCACTTATAGCAAATGAGCTTAAGGATCGGGCTCTCGTCACGGCCAGCGGAGTTTATGAACTAATATTGAAAGAACAAGCATGAATTAGAGCAAAGTTTTGGAGCACTCACTCGACCGGTTTGAAGAAACCGGTCCCGCTCGGTGACGAGAGCGAGCGGGGAAGTGTGGGTTCCCCACACGCCGCGCCGGGGTAACTTGACCTGTTTAAGCTATTACAACACTACACCCCATGCAAGGGGGGGATCGTGGGGAAGGGAAGATGATAGTTACATCCAAACACTACCTCCACACAGGGAGGGGCCTTAGCCGGCCAAGTGGGGAGGGGAAACTAGGATTAAAAGCATCGAAGATGAAGTCACCGGTTCTGCCTGCTCTCTCCGAACAGAGATAGATAGTCGATGTTTCTGCTGTAGAACTCGCTCAGGAATTTTGTTGGTGGTGAGACCTATGGGAAACTCTTTGGGACTGGTACTGGAACCCCTCAGAATTTTGTAGAATTCTTCTGGAGCCGCGGCTGGCCTGGGTGGAGGCTCGAACAGGGAGGTAGAATCTCAGACTGGCAGCTCCTAGTTTCTAACAGCAGGTTGCAGATGATGCCCCAGTAGCTCCCGAGCTCAGAATTGAGCACCGTCAAAGGCGTTGGAATCGTGGACAAGTCCTCTTCGCAGAAAAATTGACGGGGAGGCCAGATGATGCCGTAGAAGACCAGGGAGCTCTGAACACTGGTGACTTGTCGGTGCGGACTGTGGGTAGCAGGACGATGGAGCTGAGGGAGAAAAATGATAACTCCTCCCACAGGATGCTGAACGGGATTCTGCTTCTTGATTCGGAAAGAAGAAGAACTTTGTAGAAGAGCTTGTGGGCTGATTCCTCCGAGGTTCGTCGTGGCAGAGCTTCTAATCTGGTTCTGGTACTCAGCAGGGATAGTTCTGCACCGTTGTGGAAGAACGAAGCTCCCGGGCAGCACACAGCTCGGATGAAGACGAAACCACTTCTGTTGTGAAGAGGACAGGGAGACGCTTCTGTGGATGCCTCTTGTGCCTTCAAACTCATCCGGGGGAAGTTGTGGTGGCCGCTGCAAGTTTCTAGTTCACCTGCAACTTCTGGACAATAAACTGCAACTTCGAAGTAGCTTCCAATGACCAAGAAAGAAGAAGGGAAAGGGGATAGATGAGTATGGGAGTGACCCCTGGTTGTAAGGGGGTCTTGGAGGGGGTGTTCTAAGGTGTGGGAGGTGGAGAATAAGGTCTGGAAGAGGGTCCAACAGATGGTGGTAGTGGGGGCTGCGAATTTGGTTGGAATGGAGAGAGGGAAAGGATATTCGAAAATAGGTTTAAGGGTGGGGTTAATTTTTTTGTCTTGGGAATGGGGGGGTTGTGTTGGGGAAGGGAAGGGGTGCTTGGGGTAGTGGGAAGGGTGCTTGGGAAAGTGGGAGGGGTAGTTGGGGGTTGGATGGTGAGGAGAGGATTGGTGGAGGGGGTCTTGGGAAGGGGTGGAGTATTGATGAGGGTTGTGGGGAATGGGAAGAGACTTAAATGGGGTAGGTGGGGAGTGGAGGTGGTTGGGAAGGGAGGAGAGAGAAGAAAATTCGAATTTGGGTGTTGAGGAGAGAGAAAGTGGAGTGAAAAAGAGAGATTAAGAGAGGGAAGGGTGGGGAATCTCTCCCCTAGGGTTTCTCACCCAAAAAATGGAATCTCTCCACTAGATAAGAAGTGTAAACTCTCAAAATGGCAAGTTTTTTCATTCATTGATTCATTAATTTGAAATGGGGGGGAATGGAGTCCTATATATAGGAAACTCACATTTCTACAAAAGTCCCTGACAATTGACTCAATGACAAATAACCGAGGGGGTAGGGGGAGCCCTTAGGCCAAGCCCAATGAATTGGGCCCAATAGCTAACTAGACAGCATAATGACACTCAAACTTAGGGAAATAAACACAAGACCTAGGAACATGACTCAATTAAAAGGGAAAATACATCAAATGACTCAAATAAAAATTACATAGGACTCAAAATTAAATGACTAGACCATGCCGGATGCAATGGGAGGTGATGTCCCCATCATACTCCCGGGGTGCGGAGAACTCGACTCCGTCGAGTAAGTGTCCTTCCCTCCTTGGACGGTGTAGAAGTGGTACTGCCCTCAAGTCTTCCGAACGAGACCGATCCATCCATCTGTCGAGATAGCGCTCGTATACCTTGCTCCTGGTGGTAGTGACCTGTTCATCCAATATTCGTTCAATGCGCTCACGCTGGGCTCTCTTGGCTGGTGGACTCTCCTCACGGGTGGGTGCTCTCTCAACGGAGGGAATAGGCTCAATATCCTCACTAGATACCACCGTGGGTCCCTTGTATGGGACTAGGTCGGTGACACTGAATGTGGGACTTACCCCATATTCCTCGGGGAGATCTAACTCATAGGCATTTGCACCAATGCGCCTCAGGACCTGGAAGGGACCAGCCCCACGTGGCCTCAATTTGGAGATGGCTCCCGGGGAGAGCCTCTCCGTCCTTACCATCACAAAGTCACCCTCATGGAATTCTTGGTGACGTCGATGAGAGTCGGCTCGCCTTTTATAAGTCACATTCTTCTTGCTAATGTGCTTGCGGATCTCTTTATGTAATGTTGTGAATGCAGACATTCTAGGGGTGATGGGTGGACCTGGGCAACCAAAAGTAGACATATCATGTAATGATGCAGTGTAGACTTTGGTCAGTCTAGGTGAGCCGGTGCACCCGTAGGTGGCCCTATCATGCAAAGTGGTGATAAATATCAGGGGACCCGGACATCCGTAGATGCATTTGACATGCTTAAGACCCATGATGAATGAAGGTGGACCATTACATCCGAACATGGACCACTCATACTTTTACTTGACATGTGGGTGATATGAATGAATGGACCCAACATAGTGTTCATGCCAAGTGATGTGGTAAGCCTAGACACATGCATGTTTTTTCCAAGGGTGACTTCCATGTGTATAGGTGTGGGACAACCTTTGAACTCCCATTGGAAAGGATCGAATGGATCTAAGAAGGTGGTCATCATGGGGTGGAGCACAACCTTATTACCTAGGGATATGTGGCCCAAGGTCATGGCTCCCAAGGTGTAACCCGGGTCTAGGATGGGGTGGATTGGGTCAAACATGGTGGGTTGGGTTAGGGAAAGGTGGGTGGTGGATAAGGTGGTTGGGTCACATAGGGGTCTAGGCTCCCATAGGAAGGGATCAAAGGGGTCGTGGAAAGGTCTTCCTAGAGGGAGGCACTCTATGTCTTCAAGGTTCCCAAATTGTGAGTCATCTTCCTCTATGGTAATTGGGCCAAGGTTTCTAGTTGGTTGACTGATCATAGTATTTGGGATCTCAATGGTAGGGGAGTGGATCGAGATGGGTTCTTCTACCATAGGGAGAAGGAAAAGGAGGTTGCTAGTGTAGCAACCAATGGTATAGACCGAGGTGATTGACCCGATGCATAGGTGTAGGAGGCCAAGGCTCCTAGGTTGTTCGGCCATAGGGGTCAACATGCTAGTGAACTCACTTTGCCATGCTAAGCCTCTAAGAAAATCCTCTAAGGTCTCTACTTGATAAGATGCTTGGATTGTGGTGTGATAAGAGGAGATGGGCACTATGGGATGGTTTTCCTTCATGGGTGGGAAATCGTGGGCCGTGATCTCTCTTATTGGGCTCTTCTTTAGCCAACTAACAAGGGTTTCCCCTAAGATGAGATTAACTCCAACTAGAGATGGTGATGTAAGGTGAAGACCCTCATGTGTTGTTTCTTCTTCAATTTGGGCTTGGGTTTCCTCCAAGGTGGAGAGTGGTTTTGGAGTGTTCACCACTATGGGGTGAGGTATGGGTTCTTCTTCCAAGGAGGTGAGAGGGGATTTTGAGGGTGTGGTGATGATTGGTGCATGGTGTATCCGGTGTGGTAGGTAGTGGGAAACTTGGGTTAGGATAGGTGAGGGTAGTAGTGGAGGCTTTGGTGGGAGTTGGATTGGGGTAGGGAGAGGAAGATGGGTGGGTTGAAGGGGTTTGGGTTGATTTGTTTTGGGAGGAGTGTCTCTTTTTGGGGGTGATGGAGAGGTAGTGGTGGGGGTTACTATGGGCCTAGGTGGAGAGTTGGTCATGGGGCCCAATTGGGTATGGGGACCTATGGTTGTGGTGTGGACTTGGAGGTGGGGTGTAAATGTAGTGGTTGGGGTAGGAGAGATGGGATGTGGTGGGGAATGGGTGATTGGGGTCTTGGATTGACTGGGTGGGGATGATGGAGTTGAAGTGCTCCTTGGACTTTGGTGATTTGAGTAGGAGGGAGAGGGTTGGAGAGTGTAGGTTTTTCTAAGCTCGGTCTTCATCTCATCCCAAGTGCTAATTGAAGCCTCCCTACGGATCTTTCTCAAACCTTCCACAACTAACCAATGAGTTTTAGCTTGTTTGGAGAGGTGTGCCTTGGCTAGCCTCATTATCCTTCCTTCGTTCAAGGGGCAACCTTTAAAGAATTGGTCTAGGGAAATCTCCCAATCTAGGTAAAGGCTTGGGCTGTTGGATCCATCAAAGGCGGGGGTTTTGATTTTCAAGTGTTCTAAAAATATGGTTTCTAGATTTCCCCAAAGGTCACTCTCATTCACTCTTGGTACACGGCTATTTCCTTCAAGTCGGTCGAGTCGAGACATGATATCTTCAAGCCGATTAAGGACATTAGGTAGGGCTTCTATGATAGAGGTGTTGCTACCCACTTTGTTGGCAATGGAGCTTCCATGAGGATTTGGGCTTATTGGGAAAGTTGATGGGGATGGATATGACGGGTATGAAGTGGCCATTCTAGTGGACATGGGAGATGCAACCGAGGATTCTAAATACATAAACATGCCCTAGGACCAACTTGTGGAGAGACAAGTTGTGAACTTGCTCTGATACCAATTGATGTGACACAACCTAGGACTCAACAAGCAAGCACAATTAAGCATTCAAAAATAGACCGATAATAGCAACCGCTCACCCGATGCTCACTAAGACCCGGGGTAACTTGGCAATGCCAAGGGGAGGTTGTGTGGGCTAGGCCCTTGCTCGTAGAGGGCCAGCAAGGCAAAGGTTTGATTCCCCAAGTGTACGGATGCCCAAATCAAGGGTCCGACGAAGTGCCAAAGGGCACGGGTTCCACTCTCTTCCCACGATGATCACTTATAGCAAATGAGCTTAAGGATCGGGCTCTCGTCACGGCCAGCGGAGTTTATGAACTAATATTGAAAGAACAAGCATGAATTAGAGCAAAGTTTTGGAGCACTCACTCGATCGGTTTGAAGAAATCGGTCCCGCTCGGAGACGAGGGCGAGCGGGGAAGCGTGGGTTCCCCACACGCCGCGCCGGGGTAGCTTGACCTGTTTAAGCTATTACAACACTACACCCCATGCAAGGGGGGGATCGTGGGGAAGGGAAGATGATAGTTACATCCAAACACTACCTCCACACAGGGAGAGGCCTTAGCCGGCCAAGCGGGGAGGGGAAACTAGGATTAAAAGCATTGAAGATGAAGTCACCGGTTCTGCCTGCTCTCTCCGTATAGGGACAGATAGTCGATGTTTCTGCTGTAGAACTCGCTCAGGAATTTTGTTGGTGGCGAGACCTGTGGGAAACTCTTCGGGACTGGTACTGGAACCCCTCAGAATTTTGTAGAATTCTTCTGGAGCCGCGGCTGGCCTGGGTGGAGGCTCGAATAGGGAGGTAGAATCTCGGACTGGCAGCTCCTGGTTTCCAACAGCAGGTTGCAGATGATGCCCCGGCAGCTCCCGAGCTCGGAATCGAGCACCGTCAAAGGCGTTGGAATCGTAGACAAGTCCTCTTCGCAGAAAAATTGACGGGGAGGCCAGACTATGCCGTAGAAGACCAGGGAGCTCTGAACACTGGTGACTTGTCGGTGCAGACTGTGGGTAGTAGGACGATGGAGCTGAGGGAGAAAAATGATAACTCCTGCCACAGGATGCTGAACGGGATTCCGCTTCTTGATTCTGAAAGTAGACAGGAAGAAGAAGAACTTTGTAGAAGAGCTTTGTTGACACCCGTTTTAGCCCACAAGTTATGTCATTTCTCTTATTCACCATTTTTGATGTCCCGAATTAGCCATTGTTTTGGAGCTTTCTTGGATGGATTTTGAGCCCATTTTTACCATTCCATATCCTTTGAGTCTTGGAGATCATGATTTCTTAGAGCCCCGGAGCTTATCTTTTCAAATTCCGGCTTCTAAGTCGACTTTCGGCCCATTTATGCTGGCTTCCCTCAAGTAATCGGCTCTCTCTCATTGCGCAGTCCTGCAAGTGGTTCATTTTCACCTTCTTCCAATCCTCTTTTCAAAAAATTGTCTTCATCAAATTTGTGCGTCTTTCAAAGATCTACAACTTCTTCTTCTACGCCGTTGGCCAGTTCTGCCCCGATTGTGAGTTATTCGTATTTTTCCAGCAGACTGTGCTGTTCACCTACATTCCAGAATTTTCCTCTCTCTTCCAGCCCTATTTTCTCCCTCTTCCAATCATTTTCTCAAATTTCGTTCTTCATGAAAGTTGTTCATCTCTCAGTTATCTACAATTTCTCTGTTTACGACTTTTTCTAATTCTCCACCGTTTGAGAGATATGCTTCGATTTCCAAAGTCGCGCGCAGTCTGCCCGAAATCTGCCTTCATCAATGTGAAGGTCTACTGTAGATGCGTTACTTCAATGTGACGGCCCTACATAGATGCGTTACTTCACATGTGACGGTCCTACAGTAGACCGTTACATCCAAACTTGTCCGAAATCGTCCCGTTCGACCTCCAGAGTGTGACGGACCTACCCTAGTTCGTTACATCATGTGGCGGTCCTACGATAGACCGTTACATGCACCAGAGAGTCCAATTCGTGCTGGACTCTGCTCCGTTTTTGTGCACCGTGGCCCTCTTGAAGAGTCCATAACTTCTTGAATTCTTATCCAAATTGATCCCCATTTTTTCCTACTTCTAGCCCTTGGTATTATCTTGAATTTGGTTCATAGGAATCAAATTTTTATTGGCAATATCTCTTGGGATCTGGGTCGCACGATCAGGATTTATGTTTCCTAGTTCAACTCAAACTTTGCAGATAAGGCTCTGGGGCTGCCTTCCAAAAGACATATCTTCTAGAATCCTCTTCTGAATTGATCCCCGTTTGTTCCTATCTCTTGTCCTTAGTATTATCTCGAGTTTGATCCAGAGAACTCTATTTATCTTGGACTCTATCTCCGGGAATCGTGATAAGAAGATGAGGATTTCTTACAAAACTCTATAAAAACTGCCCAGTTCGCAGTCGCGACGGGGGGCTCTTTTCGGACGTGGGGCGAAGCCATGCTGCACCGCCGACTCAATCCTTCGACCCCATCTTGAAGAGGGAAGTATTAACTTTCAATTCTATTCTTCTGGGCTTGATTTCATGATCTCCACTCTTAGTTCTCTTCCTCTCAAAATCATAAATCATCACAGTTTTCTGCACTTTTCTGCTACACATGCGTTTTTGCACATTTTGCATCAATGATTTCTCTCTATTCTCTCAATCAAATTCTATGATTTCGAATCCTATGCATGCACAACACACCCACCTATTATTTCCACCCTTCCACAGGGGTTAAAAATCCTCCTCCGGAGAGCATGAATACAATGTGAGGCCCTCTTCCTCTAGCTGGCTGGAAGGAGAGGAGGTTTGAATCCACAAGTTCCCCGCACCCTGTTTCAAGCGCGATCAAGTTTTCTTTCCAAGGTACACGGCGCCATTCTTTACACTTCTTCATCCTTTGGCGTTGTTGGAACCTTGGTGGCGATCACGGTTAGTATTTCTCATCCTTTCATCCCCCTTGTCTTTGATTCACATATTTATGCATGTATGTATTTAGAAAGGGGGCGGGATAGGAATCTAATCTAATTAAAAAATAAATCAACAGTTTTTTGGCGATCACGGTGGGACACCAATGCCCATCACGTTTGTTTTCATGCTCTTTTGTGACTTGGGTGTGTGCATGTGCATGTTTGGGTGATATTTTATCCATTCTTCCACTGTTTGGGGGGTTTTACGGGCTTTGGTTGTGTGACGGTCTTATGGTAGACCGTCATATCCATGTAACGGTCCTTTGGTAGACCGTTACACAGCTTCTGGCAGTCTTGTGCGCATGCTCACAGGGCCGTATTCGTCGGGGCATAACTTTTGATCCCAGAGTCCGATTGAGCTGATTCTTGTTGCGTTGGATAGCCCTTTGTATTGTCTTTCCATCTATATATCATTTGCATCATTTAGTTAACATTTGCATATTCTAATATTGTCCAACTTTTTGAGTTTTATGCATAAGTTCTGCAGGCAAGCTCTGGGATAGGTTCACAGGTACATCTTTACTCAGTGATTTGACTGCCTTCCCGGTGTCTGATTGCACTGATTTTTGTTCCATTGGATAGTCCTTTGTATTGTCTTTCCATCCATAGCTTATTTGCATCATTTGGGTCTCATTTGCTTAGCAAAGAATTGTCATCATTTTAGTATTTTGTCCATAAAATCTGCATGTGGTCTGTGCATAGGTTCACGGGGGCATCTTTGCTCAGTGATTTGATTGACCTCCCGGGGTCAGATTGATCTGTTCTTGAGCCCGTTGTGTAGACCTTTGTATTGTCTTTCCATCCATATACTATTTGTTTTTGTTGGATCATGTTTGCATAGTTTAATCTAGTCTTGATTTTCTAGTTTTAAGCTAGACTTTGCATGCACTCCGGTGCACATAGGGCCATACATTGCATATCATAGTTGCATTTCCTACCTTGGTGCGTGGACATCTCGTCTCCATATTCCTTGGAGCCGACTAGGAAAACACATCAAGGACCTCCATAAGTCCCCGTGAGCCGTGGATTCCCACACGGACGCCGGGCCGGTTGTACCTTTCCACCCCTTAGGCTTGCATTTGCATAAGTGTGAGGGAGTTAACCTTAGTCAACCCAAAGTTTGGATCTTATTCCCATAGGATTCCTATCTCGAGGGAATTATTATTAATTCAAATCATTAAAAGGTCCATTGAAATCTCTAAAATATTTCCCATCATATCAACTTGTTTGACTTGGGTGAAAACTCTTACATTGCATTGATTGTGTTATTTGGGCTTGTCCAAGCCCATTAGTGGTGTTTTATGTTGCACCCACGTCTTTCATCATTATTAGGCCCACTTAGGTTACCCCATTTTGTGTGTCCATTGTCTAGTCCATTGTCCCGTGATCCGTTGTCCATTCGTCTTTGCATTAGTGGGTCAGTCCCTTCTTGTCCTTGGGCCCATTAAGCCAGTGCTTCCCCACTTGTATTCTCCTTGACATCCTTGTATTAAGTCTCCATTTGCCCTCATGGAGCATCATTCTAACCCCTTGTATCATTCTTTTTCCCAATCTGCTTCCTATTCCCGCGTGGAATCCTCTTCCCGCGTGGGTCCATCTTCTCGTGGTCCCTCTGACCCATCTGAGGAACAGGCTAATCTCATGGCCCGTATTTCAAGCCTTATTTGCCAAATGGACCCGGCCCAGGCCCAACGTCTTATTGCATCTCATCTTCATGGGCCTTCTTCTCATAATGGGCCATCTCCTATTCATGGGCCTCCTCCTTCTCCTTCATATGTTGCTGGCCCAATTGCTAATGGGCATTATTCTCTTAATGGGCCTCATCCTTCTGCCCATGTTGCTGCCAGCCCATTCAACCCATATGCTCATGCCTCTTCCAGGCCCACATATCCTTCCATTCCCGGAATGGGCCCTTCTTATTCTCAGCCTGGATCCTCTTATTCGGCCCAATACCATGCTCCTGGTCCTAATTCACACCCTCTTGCTCAAGTTGGCCCATATTCTTCTCGATCTCTCCCTACCCAGGAGATGATTGCTCAAACCCAACGCCAGTTTGATGAGCTTCAATGCCGGATCGATCCCAAATCCTCCTTAAGTGTTCCATTCGCATTTCAAGGTCTTCGGCTTCCGTCTCCATCACAAATTCTCACATATCACCGTTATAGTGGAGTCAGTGACCCGTATGTGCACTTGAAGGAGTTTGTTTATGAGTCGGCCCAGTTTCGACATGACCAACACTTGATGGCTTATCTGTTTGGTCTGTCATTGGAAGGCCCGGCTCGGGATTGGTTCTTCTCTCTTCCGCAAGAGCAAGTTGTGAGTTTTCATGCCGTTCAAGAAAAGTTTATTCAGCAGTATCACGACCAGGTTGGGCCCAAGTATTCTATCGCGGATCTGGCCCAAGAGATGATGAAGCCCGAAGAGGATTTCTGCACCTTTGCCGACCGCTGGCGTCACCTTGCCGCGCAAGTCTCGGGACACATTCCGGAGGGAGAACAAATCAAGATGCTGATATCAAATGCAACACCCGAGTATCGGTTCATCTTAGCCCTCAACGACATCACCTCCTGGCAGCAACTTTACAGCCGAGCCCGCTTCATTCACCAACAAATCCAAGATTCCCTTGACCTCGAGTCTTCACCATCCACCTCCACATATCAACCTTCACCCTCCACGTGCCAACCCTACACTCCCATGAGTCAGCCAGCCATGAGTCAGCCTTCTGCCACATATCCCTCCTCGAGTCTCCACCAACCTCCCGCCTCTACGTACCCATACGCCTCCGCATATCAACCTTCCATGAGTCAGCCTCCCGCATCCACATACCCGTCTCCATCTCCACTTCCGGTCAAGGGAACACCACATCCCGAGCAAGTAGATGCCATCTACATACCCCCTCATCCTATTCCACACATGCCATCACCAAATCCCTCCACCACTAGCCACACACTCCTGCCTACGCAACCCCCACTTCCGACTCCACAACCTTCTCCACCATTACATATCCCTCGGCATCCACCTTGCCCGAATCAAGCTCCTCATCTTCCGTTGCCAGAGTGTTTCACCGATATATTTCGGGCTTTGATGGCCACTCATGCGTTGCCGCTCTCTCCGGTTGTGCCTTGCCGACCCGCAGTCGGGGATATGCTTCAGTTCTGTGATTTTCACCGCCAGCCGGGGCATTTGGTTGAGGATTGTCCTGAGTTCTGGGATTATGTTTATGATCTGGAAGCTAAGAAAAGGATTGACTGGGCCGCTATTCACAAAGTCATTTTACATCTTCGCAACCAACAGCAGCAGCAAGAAGTGCCGCCGGGGCAGCCGTCTCCCTTACTTGAAGGCCAGGGGCACCCTTGTGATTCCTCGTCTAGTTCTGCACTCGCTCTATCACCTACTACCTCACCTACTCCATTACCTCCGCCATCTCCTATCCAATCTCCGTAACCTCCACAAACCCAAGCCTCCGCTCAGGCCAGTGCCTCCCCTTCTTCCCTTGCCGCCACTTCCACTACTTCTATCCCTCACACCGCTCGACGCGTAGTATCGACACGTCGACGGTGGACACCACAACCTCCCTCTTCACCCTCTCCACCTCCATGTCCACTACCCCCATCATCTTCATCAATATCCTCATTGCCATCACTATCATCCCCGTCTCCACCACCAGTGCTTCCATCACCTCCACCATCTCCACCACCTTTGCCATCTCCGTCACCATCGTGGCTCGGGCCTGAGCAGGCTATACCTCCACCCTCACCTCCGACTTCACCTTTGTCCGCACCTAGGCTTGCCACCATCTCAACCCCTTTGCCTCCCCCTAAACACATCACCACTCCCATTGAAACCTCCATGCCATCTAAACCGATTCTTATCCCCATTCCTCCATCCACTTATCCCCCACGGAGCGGGTGCAGGTTACCCATGGTGCCCCTCGGGTCTAATCCCCAGGGAGACAATGAGACAAGTCAGGATGATTCAGTGCCGACCGTGCATTTCAAGATTCAGGATTTTATCTGTCGGATGCCGGTTCGTGTCCTCGTCCCTGGTTATTTTGGGGATGGTGCGCCTCTACTTTCAAAGATGAGAGTTGCTAAGAAGAGTTCCCTTGAGTTGACGCCAATTTCTTCCCGAGCGAGGCCGGTGGCAATCTCCTTGCTCGCCAGAGAGTTCACCATTGATGCTATTATTTCTCCTCGCTCTATTACTATTCAGATGACAAGCCAAGAAGGGTTCTCTACCCATGTTATGCTAACGCATACGGCCGCCAAGCAGATTATGGATTCTATGTTCAAGGGGCAATTGGCCGTATCTTCTACACTTTCCAAGGATATTCTGCACTTGTTATGCAATCTTCCTCGATTTATTAGCAAACTGGCCATGTCAACGCCGTGTATTACTCTCCCTCAGCTTCACCCGTCTCTTTCATCAAGGGAGTTGTGCTTCAAGGCTGAGTTCCGAGTGGAGTTGCCGAATCTCATGCTACTTGTGCCAAGTAACAAGACTCCATGGTTTTATGATATTCAGCATTATGAGGAGTTAGTTGTTCAAGAACGTCCTACTATTGTTAGCTCCGGGAGTCTAGGGGCAACTGCTCCGATGAAGCTGTATGTTCATAGCCGGGCCAGGCCATCTGCCAGATGGGCTTGCTATTTGAGAAGATGTTGCAAGGCAAGGTGCCCAAGGATTCGAGCCCGCGCCAGGCGAGTCCATGTTCAAGAAGTATCAACTAAGAAGAGGCGGCGGCGTAAGTTTAAGGGCCGTCAGTTGTGCACTCAGGGGTCCACTTCTCTTCCTTCTTCATTTTACTCATCATTTCTTCTGCTTGGTTCCCACCCCTGGGTGGTGTATCTACCCTCTCCTAATTCTCCCTCCACGATTCTCTCCTCCTATCTCGAGTCTGTGAATCCCCATTCTTCCTTTTCCTATCTGGGACCTCCAGACTTTCCATCTCCTCACCATTCCTGGCCTCAGCCTATGTCCTCCTTTGATTCTTCTCCCCCGGTACCCTTGGGTTCGACTTCTCATTCTCTTTCCCCGACCCTGTCGGGTGACTCTCATTCTCCTTCCCTGACTCTGTCGGGTGGTCCTAGTTCCTTTTCTCCAACCATGTCGGATGATCACTCCTCTTCCCCCTTACCTTTTCCGTAATCCTCTCACTATCTTTCTATTCTCTCCTCTTCTCCATTTCGGGGTCTTCGCCCTTTCTCTTGCTGTTTTCGAGGCTTTAGCCCGCCTTGATCTCGGTTAATCTGGTTTCTTCTGTAATTGGTTCCTTGTTATCAAGGTCTCTACGCCTTAATGAGGGAGTTCTAGCCCTCATCTCTCTTCCTTTTTATCCTTCTTCATCCAGTGTCGTGTCTGCCGCTCCTCCGTATAGAGGAATCTTTGATCATTTGCTATCCTCTCCCTTTCGCCCTATCAAGCAAGGAATACAAAGCTCGTGCTGAACGAAGCTCGATGATCAAGATCGCGTCAGGACGCTACTTCCACTCTATGGATTTGCAAGGTATCATCATTTTGTGCAAGAAAATGTTATCTTCGCTAGTTATCTCTCTTACTCATGCACACGCTTATAATGCTATTCCTTTACATGGTTAAGTGGCTTTTAGAAATTTGCTTAGTTCATTTAAAATGAGTTCGCTTCTGCAGCATCCTTAGCCTGGTGATAGCTCCGTGCTGGGAGTCTAGTTCTTTCCTTGATTGTTGAGGGTGACCTTTGAGCATGGGTTTTTCACACACCACACGGCGAGCCGACCCCTCCAGTGCAACAACGCTGCTACTTTGGCCATACTTTGGGTATGCACGAAGGTGTTTTCTCTTCTCTACTCGGCCAAGTGTAGGGGCAAGAGATGGATGGATAAGATGACCAACCTAGGTGCTCTCCAATACGAGAGAGGTCTCAAATAGGGGCAGTCTTGACCCTCGAAAGTGAGCTTTCATGTAATATCTAGCCAACAAGGGCTGTCAAAAATCAATGATGAATCAAAAAGAAGATTATGAAATCAAAGGCATGGCAAGAGTGGCGAAGCCCCGCGGGACATCAAGAGCCCGGTCGTATGCGTGCTTGATAAATATGGGTCTCAAAATCAAAGACACAAAGCCCCGACGCAACAGACCTATCTCTTTGAGGGGTAGTGCCCTGGAAGGAATTCAAGTCCTGATGTCTCCCATCCTGCATAAAGCTTGTCTCTAATTTTTCTTCTATTTCTCCCTCTTAGGCTGGGTTGTATCCCGGGTATGGCCTTAGTAGGGGCACCGTTCTTTAGAGGCGGTTGGTTACGGTAAGCCACTCTCACATGCACGCCCTGCTTAAGGGAAGCCTTTAATGAGAGGGGAGGAGTGACGATCCCTGGCCAGTAATTCGAGCCTGTCTTTGGGTGCTGCAGATTGATATTGTCAAAATCCAAAAAAATGAAATATGTCAAAATTCCAAAAAAAATCAAATATGTCAAAATTCAAAAAAGAAATCAAATATGTCAAAAAATCCCAAAAATTTGAATATGGCAAAAAAAAATCAGAAATATAAAAATCTAAAATACTTCTCTTCTGTTCCTGTTATTTTTATCTTGAGGACAGGTACGTAATCTTTTTGCTAAGTGTGCAGGCTGCAGGTTGCAGGGTCAAGCTTTCCTTGCTCTATCATTTCGCTCTGCCTCTACGCATATTCTTTGATATATTCTCATCTCTTTAATATCTATTCTGAAGCTTATGGCCTTCTCAGCTTTCGCTTATCTGCTTATGAGTTTCCAAGAGAGGCATTGTCTCACGATTTTGAACCTGACGGTTCCGCTTCATCTTATCTTAGGCTTTGATTGAAGAATGTGTTTGTTGTCTTTATCATGTCTATGGTCCTCCATATCTTTTGTCCCGTTGTGTCCTTGTCATATGTGTCTATGTCCTCTCATGGTTGGTCGCATCTTTTGTCATGCCGTGTCATTTATCACGCGTGTCCCCATCCTGCCATATCATTCATCACACGTGTTGTCCTCTGTGGTATTGTCATCCCACGTGTCTTTGGCCCACCATGTCCTTATCTCACCGCGTGTGCTGTCCCACCGTGTGCGTATTGTCTTATCCCACCGTGCCTTTAGTCGCATGTATGCTTGCCATTTGTTCATTTGTTATGTCTCATCCATCTTCGTTATGTTATGTTGTACCATGTTTCGTTCATATTTCTCTTATTATGTTGTGTTCATGTCATGCTTGTTTATATTCGTTCATGTTCACATCATATCATGTCATGTGGTTGTTGTCTTATGATGAAAATCCATAAAAAGTAGAAATCTGAAAAATCTAAAAAGATGCCATGTCACTTGGCAGGTAAGTCAGGTATGGCTTTCTATCCCTGCTCACTGTTGCATTACTATATGGTATCTACATTATTATAACCTCTCAAGGACCGGCTGGTTGCCCATGTGTTCTAGGATCTGATGTTCCCCTTTAATAAAAACGATGATGATCTAGGAGCATACGGTTAATCGTTGGATAGGCCGTTCGGTTGAGTCGAGTGGGGGACGATAGACTCTGTCTCGCACGCCGTGGTTGCAGGAAGACTCTTGACCCCGTCTTGGCTCAATCTAGCAATATTATCCTTGAGTACTTTCTATTTTTATCTTTGTTTGCATTCGTTTTAATGATTTCTTTATTTTAACCCAGCATGCATCATGTCATTTTGAGCATTCATGCCTCGTGATCCATTCAATGATTTCTCCTCAGCAATGGTTGATTGCACTTAAGCTCTCTTGGGTAAGAGATTCCTCATTCCACTCTGAATTTGAACGATTTCTCTGATCTTGCTGCTTGATCTGGTTGGCCAGTGTGATTCATATCTGGATTTTATCTCAGTCTTATTCTCCTTTCCAGCTCTTATGCTGTGTTCTTTCCGACCCACTCATTGTCCGTGGATTGTGTCCCTGATGAGGTTGGTCGTGTTTCCTTTTCCTCCCTTAGTTAGTTATCCAGACATGTCTCATCGTTGTCAATCATTCCTTGTGGTTAGTTCGGCGTTTTCGGGAGAATTCTCATCGCTTGTTGGTTGTGACGGGTGTCTTTTTGCCTTGATGCCCGATTATCAGTTCTCTCCACTTCATCTCCGCTTCATCTCCATTTCACGTCGCTGTCGCTTTTGCTCCATCTCCTTTCCATTTCACCTCCGCGTCGCTTTCGCTCGTTCCCTTGCAAAGCGGACATCAAGGAGGGGTATCTGTTGACACCCGTTTTAGCCCACAAGTTATGTCATTTCTCTTATTCACCATTTTTGATGTCCCGAATTAGCCATTGTTTTGGAGCTTTCTTGGATGGATTTTGAGCCCATTTTTACCATTCCATATCCTTTGAGTCTTGGAGATCATGATTTCTTAGAGCCCCGGAGCTTATCTTTTCAAATTCCGGCTTCTAAGTCGACTTTCGGCCCATTTATGCCGGCTTCCCTCAAGTAATCGGCTCTCTCTCATTGCGCAGTCCTGCAAGTGGTTCGTTTTCACCTTCTTCCAGTCCTCTTTTCAAAAAGTTGTCTTCATCAAAGTTGTGCGTCTTTCAAAGATCTACAACTTCTTCTTCTACGCCGTTGGCTAGTTCTGCCCCGATTGTGAGTTATTCGTATTTTTCCAGCAGACTGTGCTGTTCACCTACATTCTAGAATTTTCCTCTCTCTTCTAGCCCTATTTTCTCCCTCTTCCAATCATTTTCTCAAATTTCTTTCTTCATGAAAGTTGTTCCTCTCTCAGTTATCTACAATTTCTCTGTTTACGACTTTTTCTAATTCTCCACTGTTTGAGAGATATGCTTCGATTTCCAAAGTCGCGCGCAGTCTGCCCGGAATCTGCCTTCATCAATGTGAAGGTCTACTGTAGATGCGTTACTTCAATGTGACGGCCCTACATAGATGCGTTACTTCACATGTGACGGTCCTACAGTAGACCGTTACATCCAAACTTGCCCGAAATCGTCCCGTTCGACCTCCAGAGTGTGACGGACCTACCCTAGTCCGTTACATCATGTGGCGGTCCTACGATAGACCGTTACATGCACCAGAGAGTCCAATTCGTGCTGGACTCTGCTCCGTTTTTGTGCGCCGTGGCCCTCTTGAAGAGTCCATAACTTCTTGAATTCTTATCCAAATTGATCCCCATTTTTTCTTACTTCTAGCCCTTGGTATTATCTTGAATTTGGTTCATAGGAATCAAATTTTTATTGGCAATATCTCTTGGGATCTGGGTCGCACGATCAGGATTTATGTTTTCTAGTTCAACTCAAACTCTGCGGATAAGGCTCCGGGGCTGCCTTCCAAAAGACATATCTTCTAGAATCCTCCTCTGAATTGATCCCCGTTTATTCCTATCTCTTGTCCTTAGTATTATCTCGAGTTTGATCCAGAGAACTCGATTTATCTTGGACTCTATCTCCGGGAATCGTGATAAGAAGATGAGGATTTCTTACAAAACTCTATAAAAACTGCCCAGTTCGCAGTCGCGACGGGGGGCTCTTTTCGGACGTGGGGCGAAGCCATGCTGCACCGCCGACTCAATCCTTCGACTCCATCTTGAAGAGGGAAGTATTAACTTTCAATTCTATCCTTCTGGGCTTGATTTCATGATCTCCACTCTTAGTTCTCTTCCTCTCAAAATCATAAATCATCACAGTTTTCTGCACTTTTCTGCTACACATGCGTTTTTGCACGTTTTGCATCAATGATTTCTCTCCATTCTCTCAATCAAATTCTGTGATTTCGAATCCTATGCATGCACAACACACCCACCTATTATTTCCACCCTTCCACGGGGGTTAAAAACCCTCCCTCAGAGAGCATGAATACAATGTGAGGCCCTCTTCCTCTAGCTGGCTGGAAGGAGAGGAGGTTTGAATCCACAAGTTCCCCGCACCCTGTTTCAAGCGCGATCAAGTTTTCTTTCCAAGGTACACGGCGCCATTCTTTACACTTCTTCATCCTTTGGCGTTGTTGGAACCTTGGTGGCGATCACGGTTAGTATTTCTCATCCTTTCATCCCCCTTGTCTTTGATTCACATATTTATGCATGTATGTATTTAAAAAGGGGGCGGGATAGGAATCTAATCTAATTAAAAAATAAATCAACAAGCTTGTGGGCTGATTCCTCTGAGGTTCGTCGTGGCAGAGCTTCTAATCCGGTTCTGGTACTCAGCAGGGACAGTTCTGCGCCATTGTGGAAGAACGAAGCTCTCGGGCAGCACACAGCTCGGATGAAGACGAAACCACTTTTGTTGTGAAGAGGACAGGGAGACGCTTCTGTGGATGCCTCTTGTGCCTTCAAACTCGTCCGGAGGAAGTCGTGGTGGCCGCTGCAAGTTTCTGGTTCACCTGTAACTTCTGGACAGCAAACTGCAACTTCGAAGTAGCTTCCAATGGCCAAGAAAGAAGAAGGGGAAGGGGGTAGATGAGTATGGGAGTGACTCTTGGTTGTAAGGGGGTCTTGGAGGGGGTGTTCTAAGGTGTGGGAGGTGGAGAATAAGGTCTGGAAGAGGGTCCAACAGATGGTGGTAGTGGGGGCTACGAATTTGGTTGGAATGGAGAGAGGGAAAGGATATTCGAAAATAGGTTTAAGGGTGGGGTTAATTTTTTTGTCTTGGGAATGGGGGGGTTGTGTTGGGGAAGGGAAGGGGTGCTTGGGGTAGTGGGAAGGGTGCTTGGGAAAGTGGGAGGGGCAGTTGAGGGTTGGATGGTGAGGAGAGGATTGGTGGAGGGGGTCTTGGGAAGGGGTGGAGTATTGATGAGGGTTGTGGGGAATGGGAAGAGACTTAAATGGGGTAGGTGGGGAGTGGAGGTGGTTGGGAAGGGAGGAGAGAGAAGAAAATTCGAATTTGGGTGTTGAGGAGAGAGAAAGTGGAGTGAAAAAGAGAGATTAAGAGAGGGAAGGGTGGGGAATCTTTCCCCTAGGGTTTCTCACCCAAAAAATGAAATCTCTCCACTAGATAAGAAGTGTAAACTCTCAAAATGGCAAGTTTTTTCATTCATTGATTCATTAATTTGAAATGGGGGGGAATGGGGTCCTATATATAGGAAACCCACATTTCTACAAAAGTCCCTGACAATTGACTCAATGACAAATAACCGAGGGGTAGGGGGAGCCCTTGGGCCAAGCCCAATGAATTGGGCCCAATAGCTAACTAGACAACATAATGACACTCAAACTTAGGGAAATAAACACAAGACCTAGGAACATGACTCAATTAAAAGGGAAAATACATCAAATGACTCAAATAAAAATTACATAGGACTCAAAATTAAATGACTAGACCATGCCGGATGCAATGGGAGGTGATGTCCCCATCTGCAGGACTACAAGCAACTCTTGCTTGAGTACAAAGACTACTTCTCCTGGACATACAAGGAGATGCCAGGGCTAGACCCCTCTGTAGCGGAGCACGACCTAGCCATTTCTCCCTCAGTCGCTCTGGTCAAGCAACCACAGCGACGCATGCGCCATGAGCTGGAGCTCTAGGTTTCGGTCGAAGTCCATAAAATGGCGGAGGTCGACTTCATCGAGCCGTGCATCTATCCGATCTGGCTCACTAACATAGTCCCAGTCAAGAAGAAGAATGGTCAAGTCCGCATCTGCGTCGACTTCCAGGACCTCAACAAGACCTGTCCAAAGGATGACTTCCCAGTCCCCATCATAGAAATGATGGTTGATATGACCACCGGTCATGAGGCCTTGTCTTTCATGGACAGGTCATCTGGCTACAATCAAATCTAGATGTCCCTTAAAGACAAGAACCATACAACTTTTAGATCCCCTAAGGGGATTTTCAACTACAAGCGCATGCCCTTTGGTCTGAAGAATGCCGGCGCTACTTACCAGAGGGCCATGACCAAAATATTCGACGAGATGCTGCACAACACCGTCGAATGCTATGTTGACGACCTCGTCGTCAAGACAAAAAGATGCGAAGACCATTTGCGTGACCTCTGCCAAGTCTTCGAGCGTCTCCGGCAATATGGGCTCAAAATGAACCCCATGAAATGCGCCTTTGGCGTATCCAGTGGCAAATTTCTCGGCTTCATCGTCAGATACCGAGGAATCGAGGTGGATCCCAGCAAAATCAAAGCGATCCGGGAGCTTCCACCGCCCGGCAACATCACCGAACTTAGGTCCTTCCAAGGGAGGCTGGCCTACATTCGGAGGTTTATCTCCAACCTCTCTGGTCGGTGCGCGCCTTTCGGCAGGCTGATGAAGAAAGACGCCCCGTCTATGCCAAGCGACTTTTGAGCAAATCAAGGAGCACCTCCTTACTCCCCCAGTGCTGGGGGCACCAATCAAGGGTAAACCCCTCATCCTTTACATCGCTGCCATGGGCGCTTCGTTAGGAGCTCTGTTGGCGCAAATTAATGAGGAAGGTAAAGAGCAGCCCCTCTACTACCTCAGTCGGAAGCTAATCAGTGCCGAGTACCGCTACTCCCCTATGGAGAAGGTTTATTTGGCATTGGTGTTCGCAGTTAAGAAGCTACGGCATTACCTCCTGTCCCATCGAGTCGAGCTTATATCTAAGCACGACCCCCTGAAGTACCTCCTTCAACGACCTGTCCTCTCAGGCAGACTGAGAAAGTGGGCTCTCCTGCTGATGGACTACGACATTACTTATGTCCACAGAAAAGCAATCAAGGGACAGGACATGGCTGAATTCTTGGCAGCCCGTCCAGTGCCAGACGACTCACCCTTCTACTCGGAGCTCCCGGACGAGGAGTCCCTTGCTGCTCAATCACAACAACCGGTTGAACAGAGCGGAGATGTCTTGCATTACTGGCAGCAAAGCGCTCTCACAACCACAGTTGTTCAATCACAACAACTAGTTGAACAAAGCGGAGATGTCTTGCATTACTGGCAGCAGAACGCTCTCACAACCAGCGTACCCTGTTGGGAGCTCTACTTCGATGGCGCTTCCTGAGGGATTACCCAGAGCAACCAAGATCCAGTCGCGTGCCGGCATAGTTTTTCTGACTTCTCAGGGCAGAGTTTTATACAACTCCTGTGCCCTCATGAAGTCCCTGGCCAACATCGAAGCCGAGTATGAAGCTCTACTCATTGGGCTCCAAATGGCTCTCCACATGGGCATTAAATGTCTCAAAACCTACGGGGGACTCCCAACTGATAGTCTGACAAGTCCTCGGCATCTATGACGTGCGGAAGCTAGAGTTGGTTCCGTACCATACCACCGTCGCCAGACTAACCCAGAAGTTCTATTTCTTCGAAATAGATCATATTCCCAGAAGCAGCAACGCTCAGGCGGATGCCTTAGCAAAATTGGCCGTGGCCATCAAGCTCCTGCCCGAGGGCGAGGTCGACATCGTCATCAAACACAGAAGGCTGATGCCGAGCTCACTTGAAGGCAACACCGGTCTCACCATTTACGAGGTCCATGACATTGACCAGAGCGTGCATCCAGAAAAGGATGATTGGCGTGCGCCCATCGTCGAATTCAAGAAGGGGTGGCTCCCTCCTGACCGAGCTCAAAGGGTCCAGCTACTCTACCGAGCGGCCTTGATGTGACACACCCTTGGACCTAATCAAACAAGCACAATTTGTAAGTAGAACGGGCCGATATCGGCGGCCAACTCACCCGGCACTCACCCAAACCCGGGGGTAACTCGGCGATGCCGAGTCGAGGTTGTGTGGGCTGGACCCTTGCTGGTAGAGGGCCAGCAAGACTAAGGGACTTCCCAAGGGTACAGAGGCCCAATTCAAAGGGGCCGACCGGGTGCCGATGGGCACGGGTCACACTCTCTCCCACGGTGGCCACTTGAAGCAAAGGAGCTTGTGGGCCAGGCGCTCACTCTCACGGACTAGCGGAGCGTATGAACTAATATTGAAGGAACAGGACATCCAAATGAGAGCAAGGGTAGAGCACTTACTTGACCAGTGTGAAAAAATTGGTCCCGTTAGGAGACGAGGGCGAGCGGGGAAGCGTGGGTTCCCCACACGCCGCGCCAGTGTAGCTTCGACCTGTTCAAGATTTTACATCACTACGTCCCATGCAAGGGGGTTGAACTTGGGGAAGGGAAGTCAAAATTACATTCAAACACTACCTCCCACAGGGAGGGGCAGTAAGCCGGCCAGGAGGGGAGGGGAGAATGAACTAAGAACTAGCTAAATAGAGGATGTCGGTTCTGTCTGCGCTCTGGAACAGGGGACATGCAGTCGATGTCGGTGGCGCTGCGACCACTCCCAAATTTTGTTGTCGACAAGACTAGTGGCAAAATCTTTGGGATTGGATCAGGATGATGTCCAATGTTTTTTGAATTTCTTGGTTGGCGGTGCTGGTCGGGGAAGGGCCGCGAACAGGGTCCCTGAGTTCTGGTTTTGACTGCTACGGTACCACAGCAGTAAGAAGACGAGGCCGCCACGAGCCCTCCCAAGCTCTGAATCAAGCGTGGCTAGAGTCGTTGGAACCGTTGTCGAGTCCTCTTCGAAATGAGACCCACGGGGCCGCCATAAGATGTTGGAGCAGATTGGGAGAGCCCGGACAATGGATAGGGGTCGGTTCAGTCCTAGAGGAGACAGAACTGCGCACCCTGGGGAGAAAATTAGGAACTCACTTGTCCGTGGTCCAATCGGGAAGCCGCTTCTTGATACTGGAAGCAGACTCATCGTAGAAGGTCTCGTCCAATCCCCGCCTCTAAATCTTCAGGTGGCCGGTCGTGGGAGCCTCTGCAAGCAGCCTCAGGTTGGCAGTCTGGAGGGAGACGCGCAGTCTAGGGAGATTGGCTCCCATGGGCAGCCACAAGCTCAGGTTGGGATGAGATCACCGCCGTTGCGAAGAAGACACGGAGACGCTTCCGACGGTGCCTCTTGAACACCCAGGAACACTGGGATAAAGTCGTGGTTGGCTCTACAAGTTGCTGGTGCTCTACTACCTGCGAACTGAGAAGTGCATGCTGAAGATGAGAGGTGGAAAATGAGGTAAACGGGAGGGGAAAGGGAGTGGAAGGGTGTGGAAGCAACCCTTGGCTGTTAGGGGGTCTGGGAGGGGGCAAACCAAGGTGAGGGAGGGGGAGAATGGGGGCAGGGAGGTGGTCTAGTAGGTGGTGAGAGAGTGAGCTACGAATTTGGGGCTAGGAGGGATGGGTAGGGGGATGATGGTTTCCCTATTTGGGGTGGTCTGGGGCTTGTGGTAGGAGAGAGTGGAGGAGAAAATATTCAAACTTCTCTTGGGAGTTGGAAGATTGCATGGGGAAGAGAGAGGATTGTGTTGGGGAGAGTGGGATTGTGTTGGGAAGAACAATATTCTCCTAGGGAGGGGAGACATTTGGTGGGATTTGGTGGGAGGGGAATGATGGCACCTAGGGGAGTGGAAAGGTAGTGGAGGTGGAAGTTTGGGTGGAGGATGAGGTGGAGGAGAGAGGTGGGATTTGAATTTGGGGAAGGGGGGAAAGAGAAAGAGAGGGGTGGGTGGGATTCTCTCCCTAGGGATTCTCACCCCACTAATGGATTCTCTCCACAAGAAACTTGAATTTTGAACTCACAAAATGGCAACTTTCATTAACATAAAATGGGGGGAATGGGATCCTACATATAGGCAACCCACATTTTACAATAAGTCCCCGACTCTTGATACAATGACAAATAACCAAGGGGGTAGGGGGCCGCCCTTGGGCCTAGCCCAATGAATTTGGCCCATTAACCAACTAACCAACCTAATGACACTCAAACTTAGGTAAATAAATCACAGACCTAGGGAAATGACTCAAATAAAAGGGAAAATACATCGAATGACTCAAATAGAAAGCTAAAAATGGATAATTGGGCCCACATAGAGTGATGCCCGAGCTCACACAACTCCGGAGTGTGACGACGACCCGAGCCAGAGGGAGTCGTAGGTGATGCCTCCATCAAATCCCCTGGGCTGTGAAGAGCTCGACTCCATCGAATAGGGGTCCATCTTGCTGTGGTACTACTCGAGAAGGTCGGGATCCAGCTGTAGACACGCTATTCCTGACGTCTCCTGAGAAAGTCTCATATCACTATACAACGCCCCGCGACGGCTTACGCATTTTGAATCACTTGAGTGCTTCCTTTTCTTGAGTCTTCTTCCGCCCTTTTCGGCATCCAGAATCATCTCGTCACGGCATTCGGACGGCATCAACACCAATCGGACGCATCGGAAGGTTCCAGAACCAGGAAGATGGTCTGGTAGTCGGCTGTCGAAGCCTTTTTTAGGGGACCCGGGGGGTCTTCATGGAGGCGTCCAAGCTCCTGGACGCCTCCATTACTTGAATTTATTTAATAACACAAAAAATACATAAAAAATATAAAAATTAATGGAGGCGTCCAGGCCCCTGGACGCCTCCATGAAAATAAATATAAAAAATATAAAATACAAAATGCCAGCTTTGGCATAAAAACAAAACAAAAAATAAAAATAATATATTTATGGAGGCGTCCAGGCCCCTGGACGCCTCCATCAACTCCCTCACGGGCGCCGGCCACCGAACGACGATTTGTTGTGTGGAAAAAAGCCAAATGATGGAGACGTCCAGCCAGTTGGACGCGCCCATTTCTGAATCACGAGGCGCCGCTCACAAAACCACGCGTTATGCCAAACCGCGTGCGGCCGTCGGTGGTGTTCGGTGGACCTGTTGGAGGCGTTCGAGGCCCTGGACGCCTCCACAAAAATATTCCGAAAAAATGAATAAAAATAGAATAAAATATTAGTTCGGCCCTGATGGAGGTGTCCAGGGTCCTGGACGCCTCCACCCTCCAGAGCCCTATAAATAGAGGCCCACCCCCTCAGTTCTGGGGGAGCTTCTAAGAGATCCGATAGGCTGCCGGAGCCCAGAGGCTACCGGAGTCATTTTGTAACCCGTGGGGTCTTTTGTAGGTGGAGGTTCTGTCGGCTTCTCGGGTGCCCACGCTCGCGAGAGGAAGGTCGTCTTCATCCACCGCGCTTCCACGTCGTCCCTACGCTGCCGGAGCTCCGCCGGATCTCACCCTCGGCTCCTCCAATAAGCCTTTTCTTCCCCTTTTTCTCCATAGTTCTTTACATTCATCATACTGCATCCTCTATCTCCCTACATAAGGGCGCCGTCTCTTGCATACTTCTTACATTCATCATCGCATTTTCCTCCTACTCGAGTCCGAGAGGGGTTTAAAACCACACCAACCAGGTGTGTGTCAGGTCACGATCTCATTACTTTTATTGTAAGGAATTGTTACTACACTGCCATTTTCTAATTCCGTTCGTTTATTGTCTACTGTTTTGCAAGGGTAACCAAGGAAAGTCCTCTCCGTCGGCCGGCCGAAGGGGGAGGAAGAAGCAACCCGCCATCTCCCGCTCTTGAGGTAGGCGCGATCACTTTCTTTATTTTGGGGTCTTTTGGCCCCTGGCGATCACATCTTATCATCGAGGCCGCGGCGAGTCACTTCCCCAATGGCCGTTTAAATTCCCGTTCTTATATGTTATATTATTATCTATTCATGTTCTCGAGACCGCGGCGAGTCACTTCCCCAATGGCCGTTTAAATTCCCGTTCTTATATGTTATATCCTTATCTATTCATGTTCTCGAGGCCGCGACGAGTCACTTCCCCAATGGCCGTTTAAATTCCCGCTCTTATATTTTCTTTATATTCTGTGATATTCTTATCTATTCATATTCTCGAGGCCGCGGCGAGTCACTTCCCCAATGGCCGTTTAAATTCCCGCTCTCTATATTCTCCTTATATTTTGCTATATTCTTATCTGCTCATATTCTCGAGGCCGCGGCGAGTCACTTCCCCAATGGCCGTTTTAATTCTTGCTATTTAATTTCTGCACCATTCCTGTCCCTCCGAGGCTGCGGTGAGTCACTTCCCGCTATGGCCGTTTAACCCCCATATCTTGCTATATTACATTTGTCCCGCTCGCCCCGCCGGAGCAATCTCCCGTGGTGGCCCCTTCTCTCTTCTCTTATTTCTGTGTTGCAGCAAACAAAAGAGGAGCCCGCCCGCTCCGCGTCCTCTCCGCTCTTCGAACTGCGTGACGTCGCTCACAGATTGGCGATCACGGTGGGACCTCTACTACTTCCTTTCGGCTACCCTTGCAAGTTAGGCACCATCCGTGCCTCTCCACCTTGGCGCCTGCGCGCGCCCCTGTTGTGCTCACGGCAGCACTGTCAGTTGTGATTGGTTGTTTGTTTATTATATGTCTGTTATTTCTGTTGTTTTCCCACTCCATATCTCTGTCAGCATTTCATTGCATGCATCCATCCCTCTTTTCTATCCTTTTTTCATTTTTTTGAGGATCACCCTTTCCCGGTGAAGGAAGGACTCTCCGTTTGGTAATTCCTCTCAACGGACTAGAATCTCCTACACTGAGACCTCCGTAAGTCCCCGACATCGAAGAATCTCCTCTTCGTTCACTGGGCCGGTTGTACCATTGAAGTTCCCCGGAGTTAGTCATTTCATTCGTGGTGAGACGAGAGACCCTAGCTGACACGGCGGTGAAACAAAAATAAACTAGGGTCCCTATTTTGTGTGAACTTCGGATCTCGCTAAAAACACAAAAAAAATCATCAAAATCAAAACACAAAAAAGGCGTAAAGGCATCCACTTGTTTGATAATCTCTGCTACCTGCTTGCTAGTGTATGTTTTTACGTTCTGGGAAAACTGTGAGCATGGCTCACGAGTCTTTTGAGGAGAACCACCCTAGTCGTGGTTTGTCAGCCGACCCACGAGTCTATGCTATGGACTCGGGTCCTTCTCATGAGCCCTCGCATGAGGTGCAGGTTATTGCCGGGGACACATCCCCACCACAGGATATCTCTTCCTTACTGGGCATCCTCGCCAACACGGAGCTTACCTCTGAGCAGCTTCGGGCCTTCCAGGCCATTCTGAAGGGGAAATCTGTTTCCCCCACGCCCCAGGAATCAACTCCGGCCATCGCACCTCTCCAAGAGTCAGTTCAGGCCATTCCATCTCCTTCATTGGCGTAAGCCATCCAGTCTCCCTCGCTTCAAGGACAAGCGAGCCAACAACCACCCTCATTCCAGTTCCCGTCACAATCTCAAACTCCCGTTGTTCCCCACACATCGCTTCAGCCAGGGCCAACTGTCGGCGGTCCGACAGCTCCCTCTCATTCCGGGTTCCCCCCTCAAGTCTCCGGGAGACAGTTTCTCCCCCAGTGGCAAGTGCCATCTTCACCTCCAGAGGAGCTCGCCCAATCGCTCCTCAATAGGTTCAATCGCATGGACGAGCAGTTTCAAAATCTGAGAAGGATGGTGGACGTGAAAGCCACCCCGGAGGTTGCTTTGCCAATCCTTCCCGTCATTCATCTTCCTCCCTCCGAAATGCCCACGTACCGCAGATACAATGGTACCGACAACCCCTTCATTCACCTCAAGGATTTCATGTATGAATCCTCATATTGGCAAAACGATCAGAGGTCCCTGGCATACCTCTTTCGGAGATCATTGGATGGTCCCGCGCTAGAGTGGTTCTATTCTTTGGAGCCCCGCGAGGCCGAGAATTTTGAAATAGTCCAGAGAAGGTTCTTGCAGAAATATAGGGATAGGGTCGGTCCCTCACTCTCCATTACCGACCTAGTGGCCGAAAAGATGAAGTCCAACGAAGATTTTGTCCGCTATGCTGATAGATGGAGGTCTCTGGCGAAAAGAATAAGGGATACTCTCTCCGAGCCCGAACAAGTGAAGATTATTATGTCTAATGCAACCCCACAGTTCAGACACGTCCTGGCCATGAATAAACTTACTACAATGGAGGAACTCTATGAAAGGGCCCGGTACATCCAAACCCAGTTAAAAGACTTCCCCATTATGAACATGTTCGAGTCGCCGAAGCCCAAAGTGGTCAGAAAAATAGGCGCTGGTGTCCCGGGCGGAGCCACAGAAGGGGTCGTGACAAATGAGCAAGTGGGTGCGGTCAACAATGCCAACTATGCAGTCAACACAACCGGTCAACAATGCCAACTATCCACATCCCACCAGGCAGCCTTGATGGAATACCTTCAAAAAGTCATGGTTAATGAAGACCTCCCCGTGGAGAAGATTTTGACCGTCCTGACCCCAACAGACACACAACCGGCCATCATGTTCCACAACTACGAGCTCGCTCCCAAGGAAGCTCAGAAATATGCATTGTGCATTTCAATAAAAATTAATGGGGTATCCATAAACCCGTGTCTTGTGGACGTGGGTGCGTCCATAAATGTGATCTCCATGGACACCCTTCAGTTGTGTGGGGTCAACGAGGAATAAATAAGACCTTCCTCGATCACGGTCACGGCTTATGACAATAGCAAAAGGCCGCCACAGGGGATGATTATTCTAAAGGCAGAACTAGGCCCCATGTCAATTCCCACGGAATTCCATGTCCTCGACATGGACCCCACATTCAAGGCTATACTGGGTCGCCCTTACATCGAAGCCATGGACGCTGTGCCTTCCACTAACCATCAGTGCCTGAAGTTTCCTTACAATGGGAGGATTATTAAAGTGGTCAGTACACCTGTCCTTCACACAGTAGATGCTATCAACACCTCTCTGCCCTCTGTGTGGCCATCTCATCGGCCCATATTGTCATTGCTGGACGTGCGTGATCTATCTCACGTTCCACTAGCACCAAAGGAGCCGGTCAAGACAACCACAACATCATGTCTCCCTTTTCACTCCAAAGGTTGGGAGATTATGAGGAACATCGGCTATCAACAGGGTAAAGGTCTGGGCGCACAATTACAGGGTATGCTCAAACTGTCAAAGGAAATTAGGCCGAACCGCAGGTTTGGCCTAGGCTTCAAAGGACCGTTCAGGGCGGATTGGAAGCCCCTCACATGGACTCTATCAAACCACTTCAACAGAGGGCCCGTTGTTCAGATGGGAGAATACCCACGAGAAGCATATGGGGGATCACATGCTGTATATTTGGCTGAAAAATGTCCGAGGATCACCAAAAGAGGCAAGATCAAAGATCCGGAATGCGAGTGGAACAAATGGTTCGACATACGGGACATTTCCATTGCACTGGAAAGGATGTTTTCGTCTCCGCAGCTTGAAGGACCACCATTGATCTCTGGAATACCAGAGAATATTACCACTCTTGCCAAGGTTCCAAACTATCCTCGTCCTCGCCAGAAGGACCCTGTCATCGACGGATCTTCATCTGTCCTCAACATTGCCGTCGGCGGCTCATTAGCCGCCATCTTCTCCATCCACTCGTCTCAGCCTTTGCTGATATCTTCTTCCTGGGCCAGACAATTGTCTGATGATCTTCCCAGGTCCCCTTCTCTGCTTACATACCTACGCGTGCTTCTCAACCCGCGCCAGGCTTTCAATCATGATCTGCTCTACGAGCCTCCCAATCCTCTAGCCATAACCACTTTTCTCTCTCCTCCGATCTCTTTTCGTTGTTTTGTCATTAAAAATGAAAACGAAAAAAAAAAATGTCAATTTTTAAACTCCCCAACAACACATCCTCGTTGAGGAAACCTCCTACATCTCCCACGGGTGCGTACCACCCTGCGGACCACCCGTCCAAGGTCCGATGAGCGACCTTTTCTACCCCTCCTCTGAGGGGTCTTCTCCTGTACATTCTACACTGTCCTCTTCGTCTTCCTCTTCTTCTGTAAATATTGTCAGTCAATCTAGGAATGATGGGCCAAGGGTAGTACCTAGGAAGAAATCCAAGGGTAGGCAGATCCCTCGTCGATTCCTTCTGGATTTAGCCGCCAGGTGTCAGGCCCTTCTTGTCATCTCCCAGTTGTTAGAAAATCCCATCCAGCTACCGGAAATAGAATGTGAGGGCGACTGTGCATTTGATGAAGGGTATGGAGTCTACGAGATCACGGACGAAGAATGCCCCACTGAAGATGAGGGTGAAGAATATGAGGATGCGGCGGGCGCATACGCTAGTGGAATGAGGAGATTCGACGAGCCGTCAACCGTCGTAGAAGAATGCACCAAAGAAGTCAACTTGGGAACTGAGGAAGACCCTAGGATCATCCTCATAAGCGACAATCTACCACCCTCTGAAGAAGAGGCATTAATTGAAGTTCTCAAGGAATATAAGGACACGTTTGCATGGAGCTACGAGGATATGCCGGGTCTAGATTCAACCCTGGTCGAACACCGTTTAACCTTAAAACCAGGGTCCGTCTTGGTAAAACAAAGGTTAAGGCGTTTCCACCCTCAGATGGCTTTGAAAATGAAAGAAGAGGTCGATAAGCTCCACAAAGCCAGGTTCATTAGAGTCGTTCTTTATCCTCAATGGGTGGCGAACATTGTCCCGATCATGAAAAAAGATGGGAAATTCAGGATTTGTATCGACTTCCGGGACCTTAACCGCGCGTGTCCAAAGGATGATTTTTCCTTGCCTCACATTGATGTGTTGATCGATAACACGGCAGGTTATGAGACCCTCTCATTCATGGATGGATTTTCAAGATACAATCAAATTCGGTTGGCAGAAGAGGATCAGGAAAAGACGTCATTCACTACCCCTTGGGGAACATATTGTTACGTGGTCATGCCGTTTGGGTTAAAGAATGCTGGAGCTACTTACCAAAGAGCGATGATGGCCATATTTCATGACATGATGCACATATATCTGGAAGTGTATGTGGATGACTTATTGGTGAAATCAAGGACCAAGATGGAACATCCAGAAGTTTTGGCTAAGGTCTTGCAGAGGTCAAGGGAGTTCCAATTGAAAATGAACCCGAAAAAGTGTGTGTTTGGTGTGTCGTCGGGTAAATTGCTGGGGTTCATTGTGAGTAAGAGAGGGATCGAGATAGATCCCGACAAAGCCAAGGCCATCAGGGATATGCCGCCTCCCAAGAATTTGAGGGAAGTCCGAGGTTTAATCGGAAGGTTACAGTTTATTCGTCGGTTTGTGTCCCAACATTCACAAAGGTGTAGACCTCTCTACGAGTTGACCAAGCCAGGAGTAGAATTCCACTGGAATTCTAAATGTCAGAAAGCTTTTGAAGGGTTGAAGGAATATCTGGCTAGTCCACCCGTTCTCATTCCACCTAAACCAGAAGAACCTCTGATCCTTTACGTCTCAGTCTTGGATGACTCCGTGGGAGCCGTCCTCGCACAAGCTGATGAAGAAGGTAAGGAACGGGCAACCTATTACTTGTCCAAACTTCTCAATCCCTGTGAGCAGAAGTACACCGTCATGGAGAAAACCTGTGCTGCCCTCGTTTGGGTAGTGCAGAAATTGAAGCACTACTTCTTGGCTCATGAGGTCCACTTGATTGCTCGAATGAATCCTATCAAATTCCTTCTGGAGAAATCCGTCCTTACAGATAGGCTAGCACGTTGGCAAAGTTTTCTCTCTCAGTTCGACATCACCTACATCCAACAAAAGGTGATTAAAGGCTATGCCATAGCCGAGCATCTCGCTCACCATCCTCTTCCCAAGTTCGATCCCGTCCAATCAGAGTTTCCAGATGAGGAACTAATGTCCGTCAACCAATCAGAGGAGCCAATGTGGACGCTATATTTTGATGGAGCTCTGAATTCTCAAGGGAGAGGAATCGGCATCGCCCTCCTGTCGCCTGAAGGCCTCACATTCCCATTGGCATACCAACTCAAATTTTCAGTCACCAACAATATAGCCGAATATGAAGCCCTTCTAGCTGGCCTAGAACTCGCCCATTCTTTTCGTATCACTGAGTTGCGAGTCGTAGGTGATAGTCAACTCATCCTTCGCCAGGTGCTCACTAAATATCGCACTCGCGATCCCAAACTCAAGCCATACCAAGAACTCACCGCTGCCTTTGCCAAACTGTTCACAAAACTGATCTTTGTTCATGTCCCTCGTCATCAGAATATTCTCGCCGATGCCCTCGCCTCGTTGGCATCATCCATAAGGTTCCCTCTAGGAAGATGGTTTAAGTCCATTTTCATCTACAAACTTCACGCCCCTGCAATCGATGATGCTTCCTATGTAAATATCAAAGACAGGATAGCAAGAAAGATCCTGCAGGAAGATATCCTTGAGAAGAGGGAGATCATGTTGGCAGAGGCCGAAGAAGAACTAGCTGATGAAGAGAAACCATGGTTCTATGAAATCATCAAATACTGTCAGGATCAGTCTTATCCTGAAAGGGCCACCACAGAGGACAAGAAAGCCATAAGAAGGGTGGCTCAGAAATATACTTTGGTTGGAGGTCTACTCTATAGGAGGAGCCTTACTGGTATTCTGTTAAGATGTCTTAGTGACGATGAGGTTTGGAAATGTGTAGAGGAGACGCACTCGGGTGTGTGCGGTGGCCACGTGAATAGTCAGATGCTCGCCAAGAAGATCATTCGCCAAGGCTTTTATTGGCCCACTATGGAAGAGGATTGTGCTGTCTATGTCCGTAGGTGTGTCAAGTGTCAACTTCACGCCGATAAAATTCATTCACCATCTTCCTCACTTCATCCAATATCCTCCCCATGGCCTTTCTCCATGTGGGCATTCGACATCATTGGTCCCCTAGGTGATCCCAATTCCCTCACCAAGCAGAAATCTTTCATTCTTACTGCGACAGAATACTTCACCAAATGGGCCGAAGCCGAAGCTTACGCAGAAATCAAGGCGTCAACAGTCTGCAAGTTCATCATGAAGAACATCCTCGCCAGATTCGGCGTCCCAAGCACAATCGTCACCGGCAATGGGCCACAGTTCATTTCTCAGGACCTACAGGACCTCTGCAAAAGGTACGCAATTGCATTGCATCATTCATCACCTTATTACCCACAAGGTAACGGCCAAGCGGAGGCCACCAATAAAACATTGCTCAAAAGCATCAAAAAAACCTGCGAATCTAGTAAGTTTTCAGACTGGCCAGAAAAGCTTATCGAAGCTCTATGGGCCTATCGCACTTCAATCCGTACCCCCACCGGGCAGACTCCATTTGCCCTTATGGTATGGAAGCGGTAGTCCCGTACGAGACTCTGATCCCTTCTCTCAGGGTACAATTGGACGAGGAATTTCCCCTCGACGATCGTCGTAATTCACTCCTCGCCCAGTTGGAACTCTTGGATGAGAAGCGGCTAGCCGCTGCCGAACACGCGCGTGTGTATCAAAATAGACTCGCTCGCTTTTACCAAAAGAAAGTCGTTGAGAGAAAATTCAAAGTCGGTGAGATGGTCATAAAAAGAAAATTTGTCAAACCTGGAGGGCCGCGTTCTAAGCTCCAACCCAATTGGGAATGACCATTTGTAATTCAAGCCGTGTACCCCGGCAACGCCTACAAGCTAATCAACGCCGAAGGGACCGAGTTATCCCACCCTTGGAATGGGCTTTATCTTAAGAAATACTACCCTCAGCACAAAATAAAAAAAAATAATGAAAAGATAAAAAACATCAAAAATAAAGAAATACCGAAAACCACTAAAAATATGGAAAATTCAAATGCCGATGCCTGGCAGTCACCATGCAGTTAAGTCCCTGCATCTAACCTTCATGTTAGGATAGGGCCCATTAAGGCTTGGTAGGCACCGGGTCTTGGTTTGCCAGAACCGTGGAGATCCCTGTCCGGCCACGTCGGCCTATGCTCGCTCGAAGGAAGCTAACATGTGCTCACTTATGTATTTTATTGAAAAAATTCGGTAGCATCACCTACGGTGGGGCCCCACCCAAAAGATCTCCGGAAGCTGTAATCTTTATTCCTTTCTCTTCGACCAAATGAGACAGTCGGCGCCCTTAAAACGCTGAGCATGAGAAACCGAAACTCAAACCCCAAAGGCAAGAGTAGGATCCATTTCCTCGAGCATCGATCAGAGCACGAGAAGAGGGCAGTGTCCCCGCAGACATACAAAAAGGGAGCCCACAAACGTCAAACGACTATATCTCCCTCATAAAAAGAAATACAAAATCAAAATCAAGAGAAAAGTTTGGTCGTGACCGTGCCTGTTGCGATAAACGGAACCCCTCAAAGCAAAAGTCTGAATCCATAAAAGGCGCCGTGGAATGTAAATGCTCGAGATTTGGTCCGAAGTTGTCCGAAAGGAAAGAGTTAATGGGCCCTTATTCGCTCACCGGGTTAACGGCTTTGCCGGTCCTCTCAGGAGGTTTATCCCCTACACTCTTCCTTCTCCCTCTAAAGATGAAGGTTCGATGGAGTTTCTGAAAGGTGAAAACTGCCCAGGGTCTGCGACCTTATTTTAATATACACATTTGGTTGCCTACTTTGAAAAGTAAAAGCTATCACTGCGAAGGAGTCTCCGTGTTTCTGGCTGGTCAAGACCCATGTTTACCACCTTGATGTCTTCTTGTTTAACCTCGGGCTTAGGCCAATGCAAGCGCGTCACCTATGGGTGCGACGGCGTCTGATTCCGGGTCAGCGTCGCGCGGTTGGTCGTTAGGGTTCCAGGGTGGTCCATCATATACCATCTAGAGTTGTGAGGAAACAGACCCGGGTCGGGCAAATCATTTACCTTAAACATCTTTTGGGTGAATCCCTGTGGTCGGAAGCGACTGGGAGCCTAAGCATGGCATGACGGTATTGTCATCAGGGTAAGTCTTAGCCTGCGGGATCATCATTCGAGGGGTCTAGAGGCCCAAATCAACCTAGATGTGCACTTAGGATACCTGAGAGGTTAGTAAGAAACCCCTGTTCTCACATAGGTTAGGTGCCATTTGGGTGCTTGCCAGGCGTTAGCAAGAAAAAAATTGAAATGATAAAAACAACAAAAAATGGAAAAGAGAAAATGTACATATTTGCAAACAAAAAAAAATCTTTTTTATGATAAAACAAAAAAATGCCAAATATAAAATAAATCAATTTTGCATGATTGCATTTGCGTGCAGCATCTCACTTTTAATACCGCTTGCATTCGTGTGCTTCCCTGTCGCATTTATCATCACTGCATCTTTCCCTTGCCTTCGCTAAATAAAGGCTTGGCCCCTTGACCAGTTATCAAGGACAGTCACAGTGACCATTTGCTTATTGAGCAAGGGGCCAAGTCAGAACAGAAAGTCTGATTTGTTTGTTTCAGTGATGTGTGCAGGGATTCAGGCAACAGAAGCAAAGGTGAAAAACAAACAAACCAAACCTTATATTTTATTCCAAAAATCAAAAAAATTACATCAAGTTCCGCCCTCTCTCTCTGCATTACTCGTCCCACTACTCTCCGGGCACAACGCTCTCAAAGGTGCTACCCAACTACGAAAAGCGGTACTCCTACCGCTCTGTACTCCCCTTCCTATTCCCACATCCCGGCGTTGATCCACGGAAGTAGCAGAGAAGCTACCAACACGAAAGCCGCGCTCTCGTGCTCTTCGGTAGCGCTCCTCACCATCTCTCAGCCACTGTTCAGCAAGACCAAGGCTGATTCGGAGTTCGAATAGTTGGGCCTCCATGGCCCTTCGTTCCTCCCTTTCAGTCAATCTATTGGCTCTTTCTCTCTCTGCGTCTCTTTCTCTCTCTGCCCGTTCTCTCTCACGGTCTTCCCTCTCCAACTGGAGAGTGATCCTCAGTTCCATAGCATCCCTGGAAGAGTCGTCATCAGGATGATGCCGCAGTTCCCTCTCCAGTTCTGCTATCCTAGCCTCCTTCTGCGCAGCTTGGGCAAGCGTTTCTTCCGTCTCCTTTTCCTGCCGAGTGTACCATCTCAGATACGCGATAAGGCGTAAACAAAGAGAACTCAACACTGAAACTTTTACCTGTATACGGAGCATCCCTTCTGCCTCCGCAGCACGCTGCGTGGCATGAGCAAGTTGCTCATGAAGCAAGTCAAGTTTTGAGGTGGGAATCCACAAGCTGGAAGAGGCACCACCTACTCCCATCGCTGGGGAAGCCGCGCCAATCTGGGCATGCTACGACCGCGTGAATTAACAGCCAACATCTGGAATCTGGGGTTTTAATTAGGAACGCACTGTACACCTACCAAGGCGCTCGTAGCTCCGCGGGCATCGCCCAACCGTTGCTCCATCTCTGCCAAGCGAGTTCATAAAGTCGCTATCATCGTATCACGGATATCCTGCAGCCATACGAGTCAGCATTTCCACCAGAAAACCAAAAAAGGAAGGGAGAAAGAAGAAAAGAGAAAAAGGGGAAACCTACCTCCACAAGTCCCCAGGGTTGGAACCGCTCTGCGTACTTTGTCCTATATAGACACAAGTAGTCCTCGCTATCCCGCGCCTGCGATTCTACAATCGTGCCACCCCGTTGCCAGTCTTCGTACTGTTCGGGGAATCGCACGCGCCAGTCAATGCAGGTCGCCGGTCCTCGCGTCTCTCTCCCAACGCGAGGTGGCGCAGCTGAATCCACCCATTCTTGAGCCAGTCCCAAGGACCTCATAACCAATCGTAGCCGAAGCGACTCGATTTCATTCAGGCAGTGCATCCATAATTCCCGTCCGAACCGGGCACGACTTGCTAGAACCCACGGCTGGTCGGCATCGACCATGTCTGAGTAGGGTCTCCAGTTTACCATCACTGCAGGGAACTCCTGTAGCTCCCGCCTTAGCACCATCAGTTGGTAGGTTAGGGGTGCCGCACTCATGATGGGTTCCCACCGCCTGGCTAACGGCACCATCGCGGGTCTCCAATGCCGAGCTCTCCCCATGGGGAGGTAATAATAGCTCCACAGCTGCTCCGCACAGGTCATCAGTACCTTGTAAAAACACAAAAAAAAAACAAAACAAGCAAAACCAAAAATACATGGATGAATGGTGTGAAACCACTCACAGTCATCTCACGGTCCGCTTCTTGGAACAGACCTGCAAACAAGTGCGCCAGCATGGCAGCTCCCCAGGCATAGTATCCTACTCTTTCAAGGTCTGACAGCAGCTCCAGGAAGCGACATTGGATACCGTCCCCTTTCAAGCTCAGTACCAATCTCCCCAAGAGGAAGAGGAGAAATCTTCTCAAATCTATATTGCATCTTTCCCAGTTGCCGAAATCTGTGCAGTACATGGCACGGCATCCTATTTCCATTCTTTCCATGAACTCTTCTGAGGATTCGTCATCCCGCCGACGAGTGTCGGTGAGCCCTAATGCATCCATGAGGGACGCCCTAGCTACCGACCTATTTTTCTGACCATCTAGGTCCAAACCCAGTAGCTTCCGAGCACCTTCTCGGTAATCCGCATAAGTGACCCCGGTCACTGCCTCGCCCTCCACCTTCAGGCTTGTGATCCGGACCACGTCCTCCAAGCTGGGCACCATGTGCCCCCAGGACATCAGGAATGCCCAACTCACTGGGTCCCATCTCTCACACAAGGCTTGGATCAGGACCAGGTCGAGCTGGATCGGCTCGATCCGAAGAAAGGTGCCAAAACCCATCACGTCTAACCTGACCTTCTGAAAATCTGGGAGACCTCGGTATGCTGCCACTACCAACTCCCATGAGATCTGTGATTTCATCACACTCTACGCATGCAGGGAATGGAGAGGAGGTTTGGTCAGAAAGAAAGGAAGAAAAAAGAATGGAAAAAAGGGCAGGAAAACTTGGCTTACGAGTTGTGATTGGGCCCTTTCGCTGAAGTGCCCTTCGAGGTCCGAAAGCCTCCTAGAACTACTTCCACTGGACCTGCTTCTCTTCGAGGAGTGGGAAGATTCGCCCTCCATCCAACTCTCAGAATTTTGAACTCCTCCTCTCCCGTGAGAACTTGCGCTCCTCGAGTTAGCTCTCGATATACCTAGGAGGATAAAAGGGACAAGAATTTATAGAAATGGAAGGAGTACAGGCCAAGATTGCCTCCATCACCTTTAATGATAGCCCTCGTAATGAGGCACCTGCCATGCGGTCCCGTGTGTCACTTCACCGTTCGCACTGAGTGATTGATTGGATGAAGAATATGACGACTAGCACCCTATGTTGTCTAGGGATACCCTATCATGTTTTAAAGGACGTCCGCAAAATTTGACGCAACATCCGGGAGAAGGAACTAGGGCCGTCATTATTGACTTCGACGACAGATTCCCGTGGGAAATGGTCACAACAAGACGCGATTCTCTGCTTGGGGTGGAGTCTCGGCAGACCCATCACATGGGAACAGTGCAAAGGAGAGGAAGTGTAGGGAAGAAGGAATGCACAAGAGAACGAACGAGCAGCAGAAAATCAAATCACTCCATTCATAATTCTACATAAGCTGTCATAAATACTACAATCATAGAGAGGTGGCGAGTCCACCAGCTCACTGATCCTCACCATCACTCGTCCCTCTAGGCGTCCCTCTCCTCTCCCCTGAGGTGCGGGTCCCTCAGAAGCCTCTGGGATCCTCGTGCAGCAGCACCTGCCTCGCCTCTTGGCGCCTGCTCCGCAGCAGTGACTCGCTGCTCCTCCCCTGGCGTGGCGAAGAAGCCACTAGCGGTAAAGCGACCGGACTGGCGGAGTCGCTCCCCGAACTCTCGCGCTCTCTCGTAGCGCGTCTCCATCCCTCCTAGCCTCTGCACGACGGCCTGAAGGCCCAGCTAGAGCTCCCTCACTTGGGCCTCCAAGGCCCTCCTCTCGGTCTGATCCCGCTGTCGCTCGGACCTTCTCTCGGCTTTCTCTCTCTCCTCATCATCTACAGAAGAACCCTTAACTCCAGGATATCTGGGGAAGGTCTCTCCTCACCACGATGCCGCAGCTCCGCTATAGTCGCCACCCAGGCATCACGCTCCTCTTCCGCCCGGGTCGCGCGGGCCACCGCACCGGCAAGTTGTTCCCGAAGGGAGGCAATCTCGAGAAAAGGGGCCGAGGAACTGGAAGATGCGCCACCAATCATCCCCGCCGTCACTGTCTGCTGGGCACGCTGGAACAAAATAAACAACGGCCGTCAGTGAAACTCCAAAATCTGAAGATAAAAGTGCGGCACGTAACTTACCAGGAGCGACAGCTCATGTTGAGCGACGGCCAGCTGCCGCCTAGCCTCTGACAGTTGGGCGCGCGAGCCGCCGATGCCACGCATGTCCTCAGCTTGGGGAAGCCCCGCATAACTCTCTCTCTGTCACCGCAGGAAGTCGGCGCTCTCCTGCACCAATACACTCCCTTGCTGTCCAGGGAGACGTACGTGCCAGTCCTCGAGCCTCGCCTTGCCGCGACTCTCCCTCCTGACGCGGCTCGGCTCGTCCGCACTCACCCACTCATCGGCCAGGCCCAGGGTCCTCGCCATGTCCTGCACCAAGAAAGAAGGGCCTCGCATCATAACAAAGAACGCGTCCCCTATCTAGGACGCGTCCATCATTTGAGTGCAACACTCGCCGAACCCTTTCCCCCCTCGCGCGCCTTGCTTCAAAACTTAAAATGGATCAAAAGAGGAAGAGATCGGAGGACCTACCAGACTATGTTCACCTCCCTCCGCGACAACGGGCCCCTCGGGTCCCTCGGGGGCCCGAAGCGGCCCTTCCTCCTCCATGGACGTCGTTCCATGTTCTTGCGTGTCCCTCCTCGGGCGAGGAGTTCCTCGTCCCTCTCCACCTTCACCATTGTCGGGCCCACCGAACTCCATCGATCAAAAGAGGAGGAAGATGAAAAAGGGGGCAAGCGAGTTTCGGCGGAAGACGGGCTCGTTTGCGGGTAAGGCACGGGAGAAGAAAGGCCACCCAACGTTTTAAATTTGAATTCAAGGATTAAGACGCGTCCTCGCGCCTGGACGCGCCCAAAAAGGGAGAAAGGAACATAATCCCCCCATGCAAAGTAGTTCCCTTCTGTCCAGGGCAAAAGTCTCGTGAAGCGTAAACAACGTAGTGCAAAAGAAAGTGCGGGAAAGAAAAGGACACGCCACACGAAATCTATTTCATATAATAGTCAAAGTACATCATACAGTGAGAAGGGTGACGTGTACAAGCAACTCTCTAACTCTCGCTGCCACCCTCCTGGTCATCTCTCTCCTCCCTCCGCTGCCGGGGATCCCTAGGGGGCCTCTGCGAACCCTGAGAAGCCGTGCTCGCCTCGCCCTGCGGTGGCACTCCAGCCTCGAAGGCGCGACGACGCTCCTCGACCGAAGAAACCAGATAGCTGCCCATGGAAAAAGAACCAGACTGACGAAGTCGCGCCCCGCGTTCCTTCGCCCTCTGGTACCGCTCCTCGCTCTCCCGAAGCCTCCCCTCCGCCGTGCCGAGACTCAATCGGAGCTCCAGCAGCTGGGCCTCCAGAGCCCTCCTCTCGGTCTGATCCCACTGTCGCTCCTCCCTCTTTCTCTCCCTCTCCTCTCTCTCTCTCACCGCCTCCCTCCTCGACAGCTCGAGGGCGATCCGCAGATCCAGCACGTCACGAGGGAGCTCCTCCCGTCGACGCTCCTCCTCCAGCTCCACAATCCGGGCGTCACGCTCCGCCACCCGAGCGTCGCGCTCCTGCTCGGCACGAACAGCACGCGCCAGGGCCTCTCGGACCTCGGCCACCTGTCAAAGCACGCATGCATCGTAAGAGAACAGTGATAGAAGGAGAGCAGCCAGAAGGAGAGTCGAGGTCAAGCAAACACTCACTCGAGCCTCGCGGTCACACTCGGCCTCCTCAGCCCGAGCCACCGCATACGCCAGCTGCTCCTGGAGGGCAGAAACCTCCGGAGGAGGGCCCCGCGAACTGGAACCCGCTCCACCAGCCATCCCGGCTGCCGCTGTCTGGTGGGCCCGCTGAAACACAGAGCGAACGACAGTTAGAGGCCAAGTATCAAAAATCCAGGTCATAAAAAATGCATCGCATAAACTCACCAGGATCTCCAACTCCTGTTGGATGGCCACCAACTGCCGCCTGGCGTCCGCCAACTGGGACCACAGGTCAGCGATCATGTTGTCACGAGCATCCTACATTGCACATAAGTTAGTGCCACATGCATATACATATAGAAGGGTGAAGCATTTTCATTTCACTTACCCCTGCCATACCACCAAGGAAGAGGCGGTCCCCATACGTAGCCCGGTACCGTCTCAGGTAATCAGTACTGTCCTGTACATGGGACACCACTGGGACCCCACCCTGCTGCCAGTCCTGGTACTGTGCTGGGAAGCGCGTATGCCAGTCCACAATCTTCACCTTCCCCTGGGTCTTCCGCCCGATGCGGGCCGACTCATCTACATCAACCCACTCCTGGGCTAGCCCCAATGTCCTCATAACCAGCCTCAGCCGAAGCGGCTTGATCTCGTTCAGGTAATGGACCCACACGTCCCGCCTAAAACGAGGAAGACCCGCTACAACCCACGGCTGGCCAGCGTCGCCCATGCCCAGGTAGGGTCTCCACACCACCTGCATCACCATACATGCATCATATTAGTTGCCATTCAGTCACATAAGAAAACACAAAAAATCATACCATGGCCTCGGGATACTCGCTCAGCTCCCGACGAAGTGACGCCAGCTGGTAGCTGTGTGGTGCCGCTACCACGACCGGCCTCCACTGTCGCGCTAGAGGAATGGCTCTCCTGTTCCCCTGCCTGGCCCTCCCCATCGGGAAGTAGTAATAACTCCACACCCTTGGACGCCTCCTTTACATTTTCTTTATTTTATTTTATTTTTAGAAAAACCCAAAGACCAAAACAAAAATAAATAAAAATATATATATATATTATCATGGAGGCGTCCCAAGCCCTGGACGCCTCCTTATTTTTAATTCTATTTTTATTATTTACGTAAATAAATAAATAAATAAATAAATAAATAAATAAAAAAAAGAGAAAAAGAAAATGTGGAGGCGTCCAGGACCCTGGACGCCTCCTTCCCTCACCCCCGGCGTTCTCCACACAGCCTCTCGTCCGCCCTTTTAGCCTAGTGAACCAATAGATTGGAAGTCTAAAGAGCTTACCGGGTCGTGATCGTCCTCTGCCGCGTCGCCAGCATCCATTGCAGCCTCCACGGCCAAAAGAGGAGCCTCCTCCTCCGCGACAATCTCCTCCGCCGCAGCAGCCTCCTCGGCATCGTCCCTCAGCCTCCTCGGACGACGAGCCCGTCGTTTGCGCTTCTCTCCACCCTGGCTCGGGCCTCCTTGCTCCATTGGGACGAAGAATGGGTCGTCTGGATTGACTGGGTCGTTTGAATGAACAGTAAATGAGGAAAGGGGGGGAGGCCCCCCCCATATATATAGAACTCACTTTCTTTGGGGCGTCCAGGCGCCTGGACGCCCCCACCTTTTTTATTTTTTTTAAAATTTAAAAATTTAGGGGCCTCCAGGCGCCTGGACGCCCCCCAAAACAAAAAACCAAAAAAAATAAAAAATAAAAAAAATAGGGGCGTCCAAGACCCTGGACGCCCCCAAAACAAAAAATCAAAAAAAAATAAAAAAATAAAAAATAGGGGCGTCGAGGCCCCTGGACGCCCCCATAATAACAATTTCAAAAAAAATATATAATAAAAGAAAAAAGATAAGAGTATGTATATAATCCAAACAAAAGAAAAAAATATAAAGAAAAAGAAAAACCACAAAAAAAGATAATAATAATTAAGGGGACGGGGGTCCAAAACATCCATGCCAGATTTTATTCCATCAGAGAAGCAGAATAGGTTACATCAGGGGTTTAGGCGCCTTAGGCCTTAACTTCCCCAGTTCGGTCACATAAACTCTTCACAGCTCGCATTCTTCCCCCACATGCGCTAAGGCCTTTCCCGCAACACTTGTCTTCCAGGGTGCTTTGACGGCCTTCGCTTCCTTCGCATCCGCTTCAGTGCCCAACTCTCTCTTCTTCAAAGGAACGATGCCAGTCGGTAGTGGGAACGAATGATGTGGAATGCCGATCTGGAGGCAGCACCGATGCGCGTTGTAAAGGACAAACTCGGTCGCACCAATCAGTTGGAGATCAACTTCACAAAAAGGACTCATGAGGAGATCAAGCGAAATCAAACATGCCGGTGCGCAAGTAAAGAAGCCTTGTGTCACGGTGCGGAAGTGAGACCGCCAGTCTTCACGTTTCTTCAGCCACGGAACGCGGTTCACTACAGTACCACCGAAGCCTAACACATCGGCTATGTGATGAAGATGGCTTTGTTGGAAGAGCTTCGAAGCGGTTGGCATTCCCTCACGGTGATCAAACTTGAAATGTAAATCCAGCCAGCAACTCAGGATAAGTGCGCAACCAAAAGGAGGCTTACCCATGCTCGAGGCAGTAAGGCCACTATACAGATAGGCAAGGACAGCGGGTCCCACCCTCTTTCCACACCAGATCCCGCAGATAGCACTCAATTGGTCTTCCTCCACCATGTTGTCGGTATAAGGAAACAAGAGAGCACCCGCCAGACAAATGGTGAACCCTTTCATGATTCCCTCCAAATAGTCATCATCTGGTGACCCTCTCAGGGCGTCCATGACCCACTTCGCGAGCTTTTGGAGATCGATCCCCTTTTGAGTACGGACCTTTCGGGTTGCGTCGGGCGGCATGAAGCTTCCAAGGACGCTTTCGGAAGTCCTCCGTGTCAGCATCTGCATAGCCTTCACCTTCCCATCACTCTTGAATTTCTTCAATCCGAGCAGAAGTTCCACCTCCTCGAGGAGGATGGTCACCTCGAAGGTCGGGAAGATAAAAGTGTGGGTCTGGGGATGCCAGATCTCCACTAGTGCGCCCATAGCCGCCCAGTCCATACGAATCTTCTCGTAGTGTTTGGCGTGAATAAGGAGCCCCTGCAGATGCCACTTCGAGAGTATGGCCCTCATGCCGATGGAGATGTTGGAAGTTAGCTTTGAAAGCCATGGCAGTTTGGAAAAATTCCTCAGACCTGGGAAGAGTGGATATGGCTGGAAGAGAAAAGAAAGAAGAAGAAAGGAAGGAAGTAAGAAGAAGGTTCGCGTGGAGAAATTTGAAATGAATCAGCTTACCATATGCGACATGATCGTCCCACTAAGATGACCCTCGAGGTCGGAGAGTCGCCTGATCTCGCTGCTAGGCCTGCTCCTCTTCAAAACGCGGGAAGACTCTCCTTCCATCCTGAAATCTCTAGATTCTCCTCTCCTTCCTCTCCTGAGCTTCCAAAACCCACCTTGGTGCATTTGAATGAACTAGCCTAAGGGGAGTTCTTATAGGAAGGGTAGGGTGCTACAGGATAAAACATGTCACATCGGTGGTCATTGTCAAGATTTTGTTTGGATCTTCTTTGTACTGTGGTGCGATTCTGCTATGATTCTGCTACTTTCTGATGTTATTAACCTTTGCTAGTCTGTGCAGGTTTTACTAACGGACGTCTTTGTCCTGTCTCCTGTCCCACCTTTCAATTGTTGGTCCCACCATGTCATGCATCATAGTATATGATACCTACGCTACTAGAACATGTCAAGGACCTTGCGACCCGAACGAATCTGGGATTTGAGTTCCCCTTCAATAAAAACAATGATGATTCCGAAGAATTTGGGTTGTACGGATAGGCCGTTAACTTGTGGTAGCATGGGGACGACGGTTCCATTCAGTGAGTTGGTGCGCGGATAAACGGGCCCCAGCCCAGTGTCGACTCACCGGATCAGTATCCTGACCCGTTCTTAACAAGTTGACAATATTATCCTTGGCTATTTTCTATTTTAGTTTGTTTTAAATTTTTCTTTAAGCCCAGCATGCATTCATATAGGACTTTGATTTATTGCGAAAGATCATTCAAGTGATTCGATTACGAAAGCCGCTGTGCTTCAATCCTTACAAATATGAGATATTCCACTCCGAATAAAATACTGAATTTCCTTGAAACGGCCCTACGTTGCTCTTCCAAAGGAGACCCTTGTTTGGACAGACCCTCAGATATTCCTTTACTTTTTACCTTGCTTGACCCACCTTGGCCGCATCACTTCCACGTTGGTTGGTAACCGCTCCCCAAAGGTGAAACCTGCAGGTTTATGACCCAGGTACTTCCACACCGAGAAGTTGGTCTCCTTTATTTTCGTGCCTGAGCGCACATCTCATCCTCCCTTATTTGATCTCCGTCCAAGCAATCGTCAATATTTGAAAGACCTTCTTCAAGGTCGCCTCATTGAAACTTCAGGAAAGATTCCAAACAGTAACGTCAAAAGCGTGTCTCATCGCACCTTGGCATCAACTTATCAGTCCGCTCCCACTTCATTTCACTCCACTTCGAAACCATTCCACTACGTGTCGCTCCCTTGTAAAGCAGACGCCAAGGCGGGGCAGCTGTAGACACGTTATTCCTGACGTTTCCTGAGAAAGTCTCATATCACTATACAACGCCCCGCGACGGCTTACGCGTTTTGAATCACTTGAGTGCTTCCTTTTCTTGAGTCTTCTTCCGCCCTTTTCGGCATCCGGAATCGTCTCGTCACGGCATTCGGACGGCATCAACACCAATCGGACGCACCGGAAGGTTCCAGAACCAGGAAGATGGTCTGGCAGTCGACTGCTGAAGCCTTTTTTAGGGGACCCGGGGGGTCTTCATGGAGGCGTCCAGGCTCCTGGACACCTCCATTACTTGAATTTATTTAATAACACAAAAAATACATAAAAAATATAAAAATTAATGGAGGCGTCCAGGCCCCTGGATGCCTCCATGAAAAAAAATATAAAAAATACAAAATGCCAGCTTTGGCATAAAAACAAAACAAAAAATAAAAATAATATATTTATGGAGGCGTCCAGGCCCCTGGACGCCTCCATCAACTCCCTCATGGGCGCCGGCCACCGAACGACGGTTTGTCGTGTGTGAAAAAAGCCAAATTATGGAGACGTCCAGCCAGCTGGACGCGCCTATTTCTGAATCACGAGGCGCCGCTCACAAAACCACGCGTTATGCCAAACCGCGTGCGGCCGTCGGTGGTGTTCGGTGGACCTGTTGGAGGCGTTCGAGGCCCTGGACGCCTCCACAAAAATATTCCGAAAAAATGAATAAAAATAGAATAAAATATTAGTTCGGCCCTGATGGAGGTGTCCAGGGTCCTGGACGCCTCCACCCTCCGGAGCCCTATAAATAGAGGCCCACCCCCTCAGTTCTGGGGGAGCTTCTAAGAGATCCGATAGGCTGCCGGAGCCCAGAGGCTACCGGAGTCATTTTCTAACCCGTGGGGTCTTTTGTAGGTGGAGGTTCTTCCGGCTTCTCGGGTGCCCACGCTCGCGAGAGGAAGGTCGTCTTCATCCACCGCGCTTCCACGTCGTCCCTACGCTGCCGGAGCTCCGCCGGATCCCACACTCGGCTCCTCCAATAAGCCTTTTCTTCCCCTTTTTCTCCATAGTTCTTTACATTCATCATACTGCATCCTCTATCTCCCTACATAAGGGCGCCGTCTCTTGCATACTTCTTGCATTCATCATCGCATTTTCCTCCTACTCGAGTCCGAGAGGGGTTTAAAACCACACCAACCAGGTGTGTGTTAGGTCACGATCTCATTACTTTTATTGCAAGGAATTGTTACTACACTGCCATTTTCTAATTTCGTTCGTTTATTGTCTACTGTTTTGAAAGGGTAACCAAGGAAAGCCCTCTCCGTCGGCCGGCCGAAGGGGGAGGAAGAAGCAACCCGCCATCTCCCGCTCTTGAGGTAGGCGTGATCACTTTCTTTATTTTGGGGTCTTTTGGCCCCTGGCGATCACATCTTGTCATCGAGGCCGCGGCGAGTCACTTCCCCAATAGCCATTTAAATTCCCGTTCTTATATGTTATATTATTATCTATTCATGTTCTCGAGGCCGCGGCAAGTCACTTCCCCAATGGCCGTTTAAATTCCCGTTCTTATATGTTATATCCTTATCTATTCATGTTCTCGAGGCCGCGGCGAGTCACTTCCCCAATGGCCGTTTAAATTCCCACTCTTATATTTTCTTTATATTCTGTGATATTCTTATCTATTCATATTCTCGAGGCCGCGGCGAGTCACTTCCCCAATGGCCGTTTAAATTCCCGCTCTCTATATTCTCCTTATATTATGCTATATTCTTATCTGCTCATATTCTCGAGGCCGCGGCGAGTCACTTTCCCAATGGCCGTTTCAATTCTTGCTATTTAATTTCTGCACCATTCCCCTCCCTCCGAGGCCGCGGCGAGTCACTTCCCGCTATGGCCGTTTAACCCCCGTATCTTGCTATATTACATTTGTCCCGCTCGCCCCGCCGGAGCAATCTCCCGTGGTGGCCCCTTCTCTCTTCTCTTATTTCTGTGTTGCAGCAAACAAAAGAGGAGCCCGCGCGCTCTGCGTCCTCTCCGCTCTCCGAACCGCGTGACGTCGCTCACACCAGCCGCTGGAGATCTTCTCGACTCACCCACGAATCCTCCGAAGGAGGTCGATCCTTCCACCTGACGAGATAGCGCTCGTACACCTTGCTCCTGGTGGTAGTGACATGTTCATCCAATATTCATTCAATTCACTCATGCTGGGCTCTCCAAGCTAGTGGACTCTCCTCACGGGTGGGTGCTATCTCAATGGGGGAAGTAGGCTCAATATCCTCACTAGGCACCACCGTGGGACCCCTATATGGAACTAGGTCGGCCACGTTGAATGTGGGGCTCACTCCGTACTCCTCGGTAAGATCTATCTCATAGGCGTTAGTGCCAATGTGCCTCAAAACGTGGAAGGGACCAGCCCCACGAGGCCTCAATTTGGAGGTGGCTCTGGGGGAGAGCCTCTCCATCCTCACCATCACAAAGTCACCCACATGGAATTCTTGGTGGCGCCGATGAGAGTCAGCCTGCCTGTAAGACCCCAAATTCTTTAGAAATTTATTTAGAAAGTTATTTGTAATTATTTGGAATTTATTTGAAGTTATTCGAATTAATGAGAATTATCCAAATTAATTAGATTAATTAATTAATTAATAGAATAAGTCATTTTTCAACTATTTTCTAAAAATCCCCAAAAATCACATCTTGTAGAATTAATTTTGTTTAGCAACATTATCTTCTACATTTAAGCCTAAGAAAATCATTTATTATGCCGGAATTAGTGAACTTAGTCTTCCGAACTTAACATTTAATTAATTACGGAATAGTATAAGTAATAATTCGACTACCTCAGAAAAATTTGTAAAAATAGTAAACATGTTAATATTGATGTAGATAACAACTTTTCCTTCTGGATTTAAGCCATGGTAAATCCGTGTTAAGATCTATTTAGAATTCAAACCCAAATGTGCACACTTTTGACCCATACCTAACCCTTAGATTAAAACACGAAATTCGACCTGATTACTCAACCAAATGATCTGAAATCAAGGGCAAATGGAAGGCCACAATGTAAGGAACATTTACCCTCAATCAATTTGAGGTGAACTTAGCCCCAAAACGTGCTGCCGACATAGTTTGGTCAAGTCAAGGATTTCGGCGCCGTTTCTAAACACGCGGCTTGCAGCAGCGAATACTCCCAATTCCGAAGGCTCCAGAAGCTCTATGAGCTATCAAAATGAAGCCCTACGAGTCTTCTTTCATTTGGCTGCTGTGGGGTTCGCTGAAATTTCAGATCTGGAGAGATCTAGCTCGATTTGTGGAGGTGGGTCAGCAGGCCGTTGGCTTCCCTTCATCCTTCTTTGATCCATCGATTGAGGTAGGAATTCTCAACCAAATCTTGATCATGAGTATAGCAAATTGTTCCTCTCATCGAGCTCTATCCATTGGTGGTAAAAGCCCCAATTTTCATTAGATATCCGTGGAGAAATCGAGCTTTTTGTAAGGTGCTGTCCAAGTGTTCTTCATCCTAGGGTTTGAGTTTTCTCTCTCCGATTTGAGGTAGGATCTAACAACCAAACTTTAATTAATTCACATGAAGTAATCAGCATGCTATTATCTTTCATTTAACTTAGAAAGCCCCAAATTCCATTGAGCATGCATCGTGAATTTTGAATTTTTGTAAGAGCATATCTAGAACATGTTTCATATAGTTTCCTTTAGGCCAGAGCTTGATTTCGGACTAATTTTGAGCCCTGTAACTTGATCTTCATGTTGCATATCATATATGGTTGGATTCATGATCGAGTTAGCTTTCTTTTGACACCAAAATCCCTAAATTCCGTTGAGTATGTTAAGAGAATTGCATGATTTAGTAGAAGTAGGTCAAGAACTAGGGTTTTCATGAATTTATCATATATAAGTTGAGATTCAATCAATTTCTGTAACAATTCGTGGTTCAAAATTGTAGTTTTATGACCCTAGAATGTCCATTAACATTCCTAGATCATATGGCTTTAATTTCAACTCAATTGGACTTCAATTGGGTGAGATTTCACGTTTTCCGGAAGCAACAGCTGTTGCTGTTCTTGCAGGGGTCGACCCCAGGGGTCGACCCATCATCTGGCAGCCCAGGCAGGCCCGAGGGTCGACCCCTGGGGTCGGGGTCGACCCCAGGGGTCGACCCATACAGCCAGAAAGGTGGGGGTCGACCCCAGGGGTCGACCCATCCAACTGGCAGACCCCATTTCTGAAGGGGTCGACCCCAAGGGTCGACCCATACACCAGAAAACCAGTTTTTCATCGTTTTGCGACCCGAGATGGATCCGAGTCAGTGGGGAATCAACCCATTTAATTTAGACCCACTGAAATTATATTTTTGAAGAACAATTGACCTAATCTTGTACCCCTCTTGATTTCAAATTTTGCATTGGTCTTTTCTTGCAAACATAGTACAAAAACACACCGTTTATCATCTTCATTGCAATGCATACAAGATTAAATAGAAACCCACATAATTAGTGGTTAATGGTGTAACTAAATCTCTGTTAATACATGCTATTTCATTCCTGTGAGCTTGTTCTTTACTTATCATCTTGAATCAGCTTCTTGGCAATTGTCTTAATGCAAATGATAATGGTTAATCATGATATCTTAACTTGGTGATTAGGATTAATATGTTGATTAGCTTGTTTGATTGCTGCTGTTTTACAGTAGCGCAGTACGATTAACTCTTGTTATGACTTGGTTTCGATCTCCTTGATGATTATACTTACCTTGAAATTCTGGAAATGAATCTCTTTCCTACTTGAAGTTGTTATTGCTACTTAGTTTAAACCTTGGAATTCTGGCCATAAACTGTGGAAGTCTAGATTCGTGGGATCTTTGATCCAAAGAAATCAATGCCTGGCAAACAATTAAGGGCTCGGTCTGGTCCTGGGAAGAGCGCCCGAACACTACGTGTACCCCCGGGGAGGTGAATGACTAGGTGTGGCATTTGGCACCAGTACTTGACATGTGTTAAATCTAGGACTGTCCACTACTCTCTCCACTACTCTCTCCACTACTCTCTACATTACTTTCTACTACTTTTCACTTTCCACTCTTCACTGTTCTATACTCTACTTGTGGTTACTTTACTTGCTTATTACTTGGACGTGGAAATGAAATTACATGCGTGCTTGACATGACTTGAATTGACTTGATATGGCCAACTTCTTATCGTTATCTCCTGTAGTAAATTCTTGTCTTACCATTCTATTCAGTATATTTCTTGACCTTGCAAGATCTTCGAATTTTGTTTCGTGTTATCATCGTTATCTTTTTAGTGTTTTATCATTCGTAGCATGACATTTTAAAATGTAATTAAACTGTTAATCACTTATACCTGTCTGTTATTTCCTACTGAGCGTCAGCTCATAGTTGTGTTTTCCCCCCTTTCCAGGCTTTTCAGGTGACGCGCTTACCGATGGGGAAGGGCAGGAGTGATGTCTTGAGCGTATCAGTTCTAGTTGTGTTTTGGAGAGCATTTAGTTTCAGTTATGTCTTTGAGTTTTAGTGGTTGATTATTCCAGTTGTATTAAGTTGAACTTGAGGTTATTGTATCAGTTGTGGTTTGTTAATGATCATTTAGTATTTCCATCTTGTAGCATTTGTGTATTATTTTAGATTTAGTTCCCTCTCTTGCCAGCGTGTCCCTAACTGTACGTCCCGATATTTCCTCCTTGTTCGGGACGTGACATTGCCTCTTATAAGTCTCATTCTTCTTGCTGATGTGCTTGAGAATTTCTTCATGCAACTCTCTAATGTGTTTGGAAAATGACACAGTTGAAATGGACACACTAGCATGCCGGGGAAGGGGAATGAGGTCAGAGGGTTTCCTTGGCTTGTACCAATGTACAGCCTCGAATGGACTCATTTCTATGGACTTGTTGACAGAGTTGTTATATGAAAATTCAGCCTGAGGTAGAATGAGATCCCAATTCCCTGGACGATCCTCAACAAGACACCTAAGGAGGTTCCCTAGACTCCGATTGATAACTTCGGTTTGGCCATCAGTTTGAGGGTGGTAGGCCGTGGAGAATTTAAGGAGGGTTCCCATCAAGTGCCAAAGGGTCTTCCAAAAGTAGCTGGTGAACTTGGCATCCATATCGGAGACTATGGTCTTGGATAACCCATGGAGACGAACAACCTCATCAAAGAATAATCGGGTCACTCGGGAGGCATCGAAGGTTTTGGAGCATGGGATGAAGTGGGCCATCTTAGAGAATCTATCCACTACCACAAAGATCAAATCATGTTTCCTTTGGGTCCTGGGTAAGCCCAATACAAAGTCCATGCTTAAGTCTTGCCACGGACGGTCGGGGATGGGGAGAGGGGTATAAAGGCCGGTGTTTTGCTTCACTTGTTTGGCTGAAGCACATGTACGACGTTCCACATCTCTCTTGAGACTTGGCCAAAAGAATTGACCCTCAACTAGAGCGATGGTTTTATGAACCCCAAAATGACCAGCTAGTCCCCCTGCATGTAACTCCCAAACCAAGAAATCACGGAGTGAGGGCCGTGGTATGCAAAGCTTTGCCCCCTTGAAGAGAAACCCATCCTCCAAGATAAAGCCCTCATGTTCCCTACTAGAATGGGTGGTCAAGGTGGTATAGATGTGCCCAAAGTCAGGGTAGTCAGAGTACTCATCCTTGAGCCCCTCAAACCCAGTAACCTCCACTTGGATAGTGGACAACAAAGAGACCCTCCTACTAAGAGCATCCGCCGCTCGGTTCTCACTTCCCGCCTTGTGTTTGATGACAAAGGTGTAGGATTGGATGTACTCAACCCAATGGGCATGTCGGGCATTCAACTTTTGTTGGGAGTTGAGGTATTTGAGGGCCTCATGATCGGAGAAGATGACAAATTCTTTGGGTAACAAATAGTGCCTCCAATGTCGGAGGGACTGAACCACGGCATAGAACTCTTTGTCATAAGTAGAGTACTGTGTCCTAGCTTCATAGAGCTTCTCACTGAAGAAGGCCACTGGGTGACTCTCTTGACTAAGGATCCCTCCTATTCCTATCCCGGATGCATGACATGTGACTTCAAAGACTTTGGAAAAATCGGGTAGGCATAGGATCGAGGCTTGGGTCATCTTCTCCTTAAGCTCTTGGAAGGCTTTGGAGGCCGATTTAGTCCACACAAAAGTCCCCTTTTTGAGATAATCAGTGATAGGGGCGGTGATGGTGCTAAATCCTCGAATAAACCTCCTATAGAATGTGGCCAACCCATGGAAACTTTGGACCTCATGAAGGGTATGGGGTTTCGGCCAATCAAGAATAGCTTGGACCTTCTCGGGGTCCATGGAGACACCCTTGGTAGACACCACAAATCTCAGGAAGGTAATGGATGTGGTCATGAAGTGACACTTTCTTAGGTTGGCAAATAGGCTCTCATGTCGAAGGACGGTGCAAACTTGCCTAATGTGGTCAAGATGGGCCTCTTGGGACTGACTATAGATGAGAATATCATCAAAATAGACCACTAGAAAGACCCCAATGAATGGCCTAAGGACCTCCATCATAAGACGCATGAAAGTACTTGGGGCATTTGAAAGCCCAAATGGCATGACTAACCACTCATAAATGCCGTCCTTGGTTTTGAAGGCCGTTTTCCACTCATCTCCGGGCCTAATCCTAACTTGGTGATAGCCACTCTTAAGGTCAATCTTGGAGAGAATAATGGCTCCAGCTATCATGTCAAGCATGTCATCAAGCCTAGGGATGGGGAACCTATACTTGACGGTGATCTTATTAATGGCCCGGCTATCCACACATATCTGCCATGATCCATCCTTCTTGGGAGTGAGAAGGACCGATACGGCACATGGACTTTTACTAATGCGGATGAAGCCCTTCCTAATGAGCTCCTCTATTTACCTCCGAAGCTCGGCACGTTCCGTGAGATTGAGGTGGTAATGAGGAAAGTTGGGAAGGGTGGCTCCTGGAACTAGATCAATTACATGTTGCACATCACGTATGGGAGAGAGTTGGTCCGGGAGTTCCTCCGGGAACACATCATGAAATTCTTCTAGGAGATGCCGGACTTCTATGGGATGGGGGTTGGAGGGAGTAGGCTCTCCTAGACAAATGACCACCGCACATAAAGGTACCCCTTGAGCTATTTCCTCCTCAAGCTCTCTCTTGGTGATGAGATGAAGACCCTTGGTCAACCCCGATGTCTCACCTTGGTTGGGATTTTGGATAAGGGATTGTGTTGGAGGGGTGGAGTTTCCCGAGGCTTGTGGTGTGGTGGGGTGATGTCCTTGAGGGAGTGTGTCCCTCTTGGGCATGGGCCGTGGCGGGGAGGGATTAAGACGGATAGTTTTTCCCTCATGCTCAAAGGTGCATGTGTTAGTCCTACCCAAGATGGTGGCATCCACATCATAAAGCCAAGGTCTTCCTAGTAGGATGCTACCTACTTCCATGGGGATTACATCACACCATATTTGGCCATGGTAGGAGGAGAAGGTGAGGGGCACCAGGCAGCGAGTGTTGATCGGGATGGAGTTGTTGTTGATCCATGAGACCTGGTAGGGACTTGGGTGGGGAGTGATAGTCAGCCCAAGGAGTTTAACGGTGTCGGGAGACACGGTATTGACACAACTCCCGCTATCTAAGATCACTTTTCTCACATGACCTCCTACCTTAACAAAGGTGTGAAAGATTGAGGTTCGACGCCAATCCTCCTCTTGGGGTTTGGTAAGGGTACATCTAATCACTCCCAGATGGGTGTCGGTAGATGTCATGGTGTGGTCTAGACCCGACCCATGGTACTGGGCTTCGTACTCTTCCTCCCAATCTAGTGAGGCTTCATAGACCTCAATCGTTCTCTCAAGTTCCCCTTGGGGTGGGGAAGCTTCTTCCTCCACTAGCAAACTAGACAACCCCTTTGATGGGCATTGCCCCGCGAAGTGTCCAAATCCTTGACATCTATAGCACTGTTGACGCCCACTACCCGGGGTGGTCCCTCCTACATTTAGGCCTTTGGAACTCTCATCCCTCCGTGGAGGAGGGTGGCTAGGGGTGGCCTTGTTTGGAGTGGTGGTGGGAGGGGGATAGTAAGGCCGTAATGGGGCATTCCCACTTGGGCTAGGGGCCTTCATAGGGGGGGCCAGGGTGGTTTGGGGCCCCATGCTTTTGGGGTCGGTCGATCGGGGAGGGGCAAACCTAGGGATTCTAGAGAATCGCTCAACATCCCGAGCTATTTGGTAGGCTTGTTCAAGGTTGTCGACATCTCTCATGAAAAGTTCCCTCTTGATGTGGTTTTGGAGCCCATTCCTAAATCGGGATAAGGTGACGGTCGGGTCCTCATGAACTCCACACTTCAAAAGATAGGAGTCAAATTTCTCAATATATTCAACCATGGTCTTCCCTTCTTGGGTGAGATTTTGCCACTCATCGAAGAGCATTTGGTGGTAGGATAGGGGTAGGTACTTGCTTCTAAGTTGGTTCTTCATACCTTCTCAAGTGTCAATAGGCTCTTCTCGCCTAACCCTCCTTAACCCCTCTTGGTTTAGCCAATAAGTCTTGGCTAATGTGGTGAGGTGCATCTTGGCCAACCTCACTCTCCTTGGGTCGGACATAGGGTACCATTCAAAGTATTGGTCCATGGCGGTCCCCATTCTAAGTAGGCACTTGGTTCATGGGAACCGTCAAAGTTTGGGGCTTCTACCTTGATCATCCTTAAGAGAGGGTCGTCCGGGTCATCTCGTGGACGCCTTTCATTATGTTGGTGGTGGCGATGCCTCTCATAGTCATGGTAGGGGTCAACATTCTTATCCTCCCTATCAATTTCAGCATGTGGAGGGTGGGCTCTTGGACCATTGTTCCTTGGGTGGTCGTCCCGTGGACGCCTTTCATTAGGTTGGTGGTGGCAAGGCCTCTCATAGTCATGGTAGGGGCCAACATTCCTATCCTCCCTATCAATTTCAGCATGTGGAGGGTGGGCTTTTGGACCATTGTTCCTTGGGTGGGTCTCATGCTCTTCTAGCCGAGTAAGCCGAGTGGAAAGGGACTCTAGTTGGGCAAGGATGGTGGCAATGGTGGCATCCACCTGGTCCATTTGACCTTGGGGTTCCTCCCTACGGGCATCTTGATTGAGTTGGGGATTGGGATCTACGGGGGGAACCGAAGAGGATGGATTGGGTCGATACATGGCTCCACTACGGGTGGACATGCAAGGGAGGGGAAAGACTTGACGGATGGTTGACTCAATGCAATGGTCCGAGGACTTAGGCTTGATAGAGACAAGTCTAAACTTACTCTGATACCAATTGATGTGACACACCCTTGAACCTAATCAAACAAGCACAATTTGTAAGTAGAACGGGCCGATATCGGCGGCCAACTCACCCGACACTCACCCAAACCCGGGGGTAACTCGGTGATGCCGAGTCGAGGTTGTGTGGGCTGGACCCTTGCTGGTAGAGGGCCAGCAAGACTAAGGGACTTCCCAAGGGTACGGAGGCCCAATTCAAAGGGGCCGACCGGGTGCAGATGGGCACGGGTCACACTCTCTCCCACGGCGGCCACTTGAAGCAAAAGAGCTTGTGGGCCAGACGCTCACTCTCACCGACCAGCGGAGCGTGTGAACTAATATTGAAGGAACATGGCATCCAAATGAGAGCAAGGGTAGAGCACTTACTTGACTGGTTTGAAGAAACCGGTCCCGTTCGGAGACGAGGGCGAGCGGGGAAGCCTGGGTTCCCCACACGCCGCGCTGGTGTAGCTTCGACCTGTTCAAGATTTTACATCACTACGCCCCATGCAAGGGGGTTGAACTTGGGGAAGGGAAGTCAAAATTACATTCAAACACTACCTTCCACAGGGAGGGGTAGTAAGCCGGCCAGGCGGGGTGGGGAGAATGAACTAAGAACTAACTAAACGGAGAATGTCGGTTCTGTCCGCGCTCTGGAACAGGGGACAGGCAGTCGATGTCGGCGCCGCTGAGACCACTCCCAAATTTTGTTGTCGACGAGACTAGTGGCAAAATCTTCAAGATTGGATCAGGATGACGTCCATTTTTTTTTGAATTTCCTGGTTGGCGGTGCTGGTCGGGGAAGGGCCGCGAACAGGGTCCCTGAGTTCTGGTTTTGACTGCTATAGTACCACAGCAGTAGGAAGACGAGGCCGCCACGAGTGCTCCCAAGCTCTGAATCATGCGTGGCTGGAGTCGTTGGAACCGTTCTCGAGTCCTCTTCGAAACGCGACCCACGGGACTGCCAGAGGATGTCGGAGCAGATTGGGAGAGCCTTAACAGTGGATAGGGGTCGGTTCAGTCCTAGAGGGGACAGAACTGCGCACCCTGGAGAGAAAATTAGGAACTCACTTGTCCGGGGTCCAATCGAGAAGCCGCTTCTTGCTACTGGAAGCCGACTCATCGTAGAAGGTCTCGGCCAATCCTCGCCTCTAAATGATGTGATACGGCTTAGGGATGACAACCACTAGGCCAATGCTCCTTGGACCTATGACCTGCAAGCATGCAACATTGACGGCGGACTCACTCGGGCGAGCTCACTCGCGTAGCGCACACAATTGCCCATAGGCCAATAGGAGATAGTGGAGAGGGTCTGAAGTGGGACCTCACTATTTCAGAGTTTGGCTAGCTTGAGATTGAACCCCTAAGGGTATAGGTTGCCCAAACCAATGGGCGGCCAGCAAGAGGGGAGATCTCGGGGTGGGGGTTAGGAGATTTACAAATAAATACTACCTCCACACATGGAGGGGCTGTAAGTCGGCCAGGCGGGGATGGGAAGTGAAGCTAAAAATCGTCGTGCCGAGTTCCGCCGATACTGCCAGCTTCTGGAACCACCAGACAGACAGTCGAAGATGTCACCGCCGCGGTCCCCACCAAACTCCAAATGGGCTGAAACCAGTGCTGAAAGTCTCGTACTTTACCGAGGAGAACTCCTGAATTTTCTTGAATTCCCCTGACAATGTTGCTGGTCAGGGTAGGACCTGGAATAGGGGCAGACTGCTCTGGTTCTGGATGCTTCAGCACCACTGCAGTAAGAAGACAAGGTCACCACAGGCGCTGCTGGGCTCTGATTCAGGCGTGGCCAGAGTCGTTGGATCCGTTGTTGAGTCCTCTTCGAAACGGGACCCATGGGGATGCCAGAGAAAGTCAGAATAAATTGGGAGAGCCTGAACAGTGGATAGGGGTTGGTTTAGTCCCAGAGAGGATAAAATTGCGCACCCTGGGGAGGAAATTAAGAACTCACTTGTCTGGGGTCCAATCGAGAAGCCGCTTCTTGATACTGGAAGGTAACTCGTCGTAAAAGATCTCGGCCAAGCCCCGCTTCGAAATCCTCAGATGTCTGGTCATGGGAGCTTCTGCAAGCAACTTCAGGTTAGCAGTCTGGAGGAAGACGCGCAGTTGGGGGAGATCAGCTCCGCTAGGCAGCCACGAGCTCAGAACAGGACAAGACCATCGCCGTTGTGAAGAAGACAGGGAGACGCTTCCAACGGTACCTCTTGGGATTTCAGGGACACCGGGATGACATCATGGCCGGAGCTGCAAGTGACTGGTTCTCAGCAGGTCCACAACTGTGAGTAGGCCTCCGGTGTATCTCCAATAGGACAAGAGAAGGGAGCGAAGGGATGAAGCCAAATGGTGAAGGGGGGACCAGAGGGGGATGTGTGGAGGGTGTGGAGGGGGCTAGAGTTGCTGGAAAGGGGGCTGGGCTGAGTGTGCACTAGAGAGAGGGGGAATGGGGGGATTGGTGGGTTCTATCTTGGGATGTGGGGGATGAAATTCAAAATTTGAATTGGTGAGGGGATGGGGAGATAATGGGTGCCTAGGGAAGGGTGAAGGAGGTTTTGGGAAGAGGGAAGGGATTGTCTTGGGAAGTGGGAGATGAAGTTTGAAATTTGAATTAGTCTTGGGAGAGGTGATGGTGGGTAAAGAAGGGCCTAAGGAAGGGTGGGGGATGCCTTGGGAAGAGGGAAAGGTCTCTTGGGAAGTGGGAGTGGAGGGAGATTCGAATTTGAATTAGTCTTGGGGAAGGTGATGGGGAGTAAGGATGAGCCTAGGGAAGGGTGGGGGATGCCTTGGGAAGAGGGAAAGTGTCTTGGGAAGTGGGAGTGGAGGGAGATTTGAATTTGAATTAGTCTTGGGGAATGTGATGGGGAGTAAGGATGGGCCTAGGGAAGGGTGAGGGATGTCTTGGGAAGGGAGAAAGGTGTCTTGGGAAGTGGGGGTGGAGGGAGATTCGAATTTGAATCAGTCTCGGGAGAGGTGAGTACAGAGAGAGAGAGAGAGAGAGAGAGAGAGAGAGAGAGAGAGAGAGAGAGAGAGAGAGAGAGAGAGAGAGAGAGAGAGAGAGAGAGAGAGAGAGAGAAGGAGAGTCACACTCCTAAAGGGGGAGGGAGAATTCACTCAAAGTGGAATTCAATTTCTCATGCATCAATTCTTACAAATGGAGGGGGGTTGGGTCCTATTTATAGGCACCCAACTCTTTACATGACCGAAACGCCCTTGGCATTCATACAAAAGACCAAAGCTATCTTAAGCAACCAATATGGGCCCAAACTAGGATGCTATGGCCCATTAATACAAAACAAGGGAAATTGGACTCAAATAAAGAGAAAATTACATAGTTTAGGACTCAAATAAAATATAAAAATTGCATGATTAGACTCAGAAAAATATGACGAATACAATAGCGCAAGACGAAGAACAATCTGAGCCTCGAAAAATGTGGAGGGGCAAGGGATGCCCCCATCATACCCCCGGGATGGGGAGAACTCGACCCCGTCGAGTATGGGTCCACCGGGGAAGTGGTACACCCAAGCAGATCCAAGTGAACCACGATCTCCTGACTCGACCCCGCGCCCATAGCCGGGGGGTGGCTCTTAAGCCTCTCAAGGTGGCTCGAGCTCACCCTCTTGCCGACGATGATACCTTGCTTGCCTAGTATTGCCACCGTGTGCTTACGTCGGGCTCACAAGTTGATATGTGGTGTCTCTCCGGGGTGTCTCTCACAAAAGAAAGTACAGGCTCGAGATGCTTACTAGGTTCTACCGCGGTGCCCATATAGGGTGCCGGGTCCGCCACGTGGGAAGTAGGGTATATCCCATAACCAATCGGTAAGTCCAACCCATAAGCTGTGTTGCCAAAGCCACTCAGAACTTGGGGAGGTCCAAGTCCTCGTACCCTTGATTTGGAGGTGTCCCTAGGGTAGAGTCACTCCAATATCACCATCACCACATTGTCTACTTGGCACCTTAAGTGATGCCCGTGAGTTTTTGCTCGCCCCTTGTGAACCTTGCCACTCATTACTAATTGCTTGCTTAAGTGCTCATGCCATGCATTATGATGCGGTGTAGGTGTGAAGACTATGGTGTGCAAGGGTGGATCAGGACAACCAACTTTGGACCTATCATGTGTTGGTTTCACAAAGACTTTGACAGATTTGGGTGGGCCGGGGCATCCATAGGTGAAACTATCATGCGTGAATGTGGAAAACACTGGGGGACCAGGACACCCATAAGTGTACCCTTCATGCACAAGACTAATTGGGTGGGTGACGATGGATGGGGGAGGGCCAGCACATGCAAATGTAGACCAGTCATGCACATGTCCTAATGTGTGTGTGACACAAATGGGGTGACCTGACCTACAAACCATGTCGGATGATGCGATATGCCATGACACATGTATTCCTATCCCAGAGATGACTTCCATGTGTAGGGGTATGGGATGGCCTTTGAGCTTCCACTCGTAGGGGTCAAAAGGGTCTAGGAAGGTAGATATCTTAGGGTGGGGCACTTCCTCATTCCCAAGGTGTGTTGCCCAAAGTCATGGATCCCAATGTGTAACCCGAGTCTAGTAAGGGAGGGGCTTGGCTCAACATGGGCGGTAGGGGTAGGTTAAGGTGGGTGGTGAATAAGGTGAGTGGGTCACATGGAGATCTAAGCTCCCATAGGAAGGGGTCGAAGGGATCATGGTAAGGGTCACCTAGAGAGGGGAGCTCTATGTCCTCAAGGTCCTCAAAAGGGGGTGAGTCACACTCATCCATTCGAATAGTTGTGCTGGTGTCTTGGGTGGGCTGGTCGGCCATGAGGGAAAGGTTAGGCTTTCTACCCGAGATAAGAAACTCCAATTTGAAGATAAGGTCGGGCTCATCGGGTGTAGGGAGGAATAGTAGGAGATCGCTAGTGTAGCAACCAACGGTGTAAACTGAGGTGATAGACCCGACACACAGGTGGAGGAGGTCAAGGCCCTGTGGTCGATCGGTCCTTGGGGTCAACATACCAGTCAGCCTAATTTGCCCTGCTAGGCCCTTAAGAAGATCCTCCAAAGTCTCCACTTGGTAGTATGATTGAATGGTGGTGCGATAGGAGTTGAAGGACACTATGGGGAGGTGTAGCTCCATGGGAGGGTAGACATGTGACATGATAGGGTGAATCGATCTCTCCATTAGCCATCTAGCCAGGGACCCACTTATGATGATTTCGCTCCTAACTAGAGGGGATGGCATAGAGTGAAGATCAAAGTGTGAGGCTTCTTCCTCGACTTGGGCATGTGTTTCCTCCATGGTCGGGATAGTGACCATGCTGTTCTCCTTTTCGAGGTGGTCGGGTGTGTGGGCCACGACGCTTTCTACAAATGGGATGGGAAGGTTCTTGGTGGGTGGGGTGGTTGTAGCTGATGAATGGTGCACCCGGGGAGGTAAGCAATGTCAGATGTGGGTTGGAATTGGGAGTGGAAGTAGTGGAGGCCTAAGTTGGGGTAGGATTGGGGTTGGAAGTGGAAGGTGGGTTGGGTGAGGAGATTTGGGTTGATTGGCTTTGGGAGGTGTGTCCCTTTTAGGGGATGATGGAGGGGTAATGGTGGTGGCCAAGAGGGCTTGTGGTGATTGGGCTTTAAGGATGGTCTTAGGCCGGCTGGATGGGAATGGAGGAGTGGTAGTGCTCCTCAGACTATGGCTATCAAGGTAGGAGGGGGAGACCTATTTAGTTCTAAGTCGCTCCTTCATGTCCCCCCATGCGGTGATGGGAGCGTCCCTTCTAAGCATCCATAACCCGACAATTTGCAACCAATGAGTTTGAGCTCGTTTAGTAAGTTGTAATTTGGCAAACCGGACCTTCTCATCCTCAGACATGGGATACCAAGTGAAGTAATGGTCCATTGAGACTTCCCAATCTAAATAGTCACTCGGATTGCTAGACCCATCAAAGGTGGGTGGGTGGGAAAGTGCATTCCTACGGGTCGCCCTTGGGGGGGCCTATTTTCTCCTAGTTGGTCGAGTCGACCCGATAGGCTATCAAGCCGCTCATTGGCATAAGTCAAGGCCCCCATGAGGTAGTTGACGTGGCCAGGGAGGTCATGAGCGTTGGCGGCGGGTTTCCCTTGGGAGTTGGGACCCAAGGAGAGGCTTAACAGGTATGATTGGTATGATGTGACCATGTTAGTGGATAGGGGTGATGCATCGGGTGACTCTAAATGCATTATGCGCCCTAGGACCAACTTGTAGAGACAAGTTGAGAACTTGCTCTGATACCACTTGATGTGATACGGCCTAGGAATGGCAACCAGTAGGCCAATGCCCCTTAGACCTATGACCCGCAAGCATGCACCATTGATGGCGGACTCACTCGGGCGAGCTCACTCGCGTAGCGCACACAATTGCCCATAGGCCAATCGGCGATAGTGGAGAGGGTCCGAAGTGGGACCTCACTGTTTCGGAGTTTGGCTAGCTTGAGATTGAACCCCTAAGGGTATAGGTTGCCCAAACCAATGGGCGGCCAGCACGCCGAGGGCATGGGTTGTAATGACTCCCTCACGACTCACCCGCGGTAGTCACACAAATGTTTGCAATTCAGGATCGGGCGCTCAACTCACCGTCCGACGGCACTAGCTACGATACTAAACCATCAAAGGAAATAACAGCAAGGGGTAACCGAGGCTCACCTAATCGGTGTGAAGACACCGATCCCGATCGGAGACGCGGGTGCGCCGGGAAGCGTGGGCATACGCCTGCACGCTGCGGCGATGGCGTTTGACCTGAAAACAAGTGGGTTACAACACTACTCCTCTCGCAGGAGGGGAGATCTCGGGGTGGGGGTTAGGAGATTTACAAATAAATACTACCTCCACACATGGAGGGGCTGTAAGTCGGCCAGGCGGGGATGGGAAGTGAAGCTAAAAATCATCGTGCCGAGTTCCGCCGATACTGCCAGCTTCTGGAACCACCAGACAGACAGTCGAAGATGTCACCGCCGCGGTCCCCACCAAACTCCAAATGGGCTGAAACCAGTGCTGAAAGTCTCGTACTTTACCGAGGAGAACTCCTGAATTTTCTTGAATTCCCCTGACAATGTTGCTGGTCAGGGTAGGACCTGGAATAGGGCCAGACTGCTCTGGTTCTGGATGCTTCAGCACCACTGCAGTAAGAAGACAAGGTCACCACAGGCGCTGCTGGGCTCTGATTCAGGCGTGGCCAGAGTCGTTGGATCCGTTGTTGAGTCCTCTTCGAAACGGGACCCACGGGGATGCCAGAGAAAGTCAGAATAAATTGGGAGAGCCCGAACAGTGGATAGGGGTTGGTTTAGTCCCAGAGAGGATAAAATTGCGCACCCTGGGGAGGAAATTAAGAACTCACTTGTCCGGGGTCCAATCGAGAAGCCGCTTCTTGATACTGGAAGGTAACTCGTCGTAAAAGATCTCGGCCAAGCCCCGCTTCGAAATCCTCAGATGTCTGGTCATGGGAGCTTCTGCAAGCAACTTCAGGTTAGCAGTCTGGAGGAAGACGCGCAGTTGGGGGAGATCAGCTCCGCTGGGCAGCCACGAGCTCAGAACAGGACAAGACCATCGCCGTTGTGAAGAAGACAGGGAGACGCTTCCAACGGTACCTCTTGGGATTTCAGGGACACCGGGATGACATCATGGCCGGAGCTGCAAGTGACTGATTCTCAGCAGGTCCACAACTGTGAGTAGGCCTCCGGTGTATCTCCAATAGGACAAGAGAAGGGAGCGAAGGGATGAAGCCAAATGGTGAAGGGGGGACCAGAGGGGGATGTGTGGAGGGTGTGGAGGGGGCTAGAGTTGCTGGAAAGGGGGCTGGGCTGAGTGTGCACTAGAGAGAGGGGGAATGGGGGGATTGGTGGGTTCTATCTTGGGATGTGGGGGATGAAATTCAAAATTTGAATTGGTGAGGGGATGGGGAGATAATGGGTGCCAAGGGAAGGGTGAAGGAGGTTTTGGGAAGAGGGAAGGGATTGTCTTGGGAAGTGGGAGATGAAGTTTGAAATTTGAATTAGTCTTGGGAGAGGTGATGGTGGGTAAAGAAGGGCCTAAGGAAGGGTGGGGGATGCCTTGGGAAGAGGGAAAGGTCTCTTTGGAAGTGGGATTGGAGGGAGATTCGAATTTGAATTAGTCTTGGGGAAGGTGATGGGGAGTAAGGATGAGCCTAGGGAAGGGTGGGGGATGCCTTGGGAAGAGGGAAAGTGTCTTGGGAAGTGGGAGTGGAGGGAGATTTGAATTTGAATTAGTCTTGGGGAATGTGATGGGGAGTAAGGATGGGCCTAGGGAAGGGTGAGGGATGTCTTGGGAAGGGAGAAAGGTGTCTTGGGAAGTGGGGGTGGAGGGAGATTCGAATTTGAATCAGTCTCGGGAGAGGTGAGTACAGAGAGAGAGAGAGAGAGAGAGAGAGAGAGAGAGAGAGAGAGAGAGAGAGAGAGAGAGAGAGAGAGAGAGAGAGAGAGAGAGAGAGAGAGAAGGAGAGTCACACTCCTAAAGGGGGAGGGAGAATTCACTCAAAGTGGAATTCAATTTCTCATGCATCAATTCTTACAAATGGAGGGGGGTTGGGTCCTATTTATAGGCACCCAACTCTTTACATGACCGAAACGCCCTTGGCATTCATACAAAAGACCAAAGCTATCTTAAGCAACCAATATGGGCCCAAACTAGGATGCTATGGCCCATTAATACAAAACAAGGGAAATTGGACTCAAATAAAGAGGAAATTACATAGTTTAAGACTCAAATAAAATATAAAAATTGCATGATTAGACTAAAAAAAATGACGAATACAATAGCGCAAGACGAAGAACAATCTGAGCCTCGAAAAATCTGGAGGGGCAAGGGATTTCCCCATCACTAAATCTTCAGGTGGCCGGTCGTGGGAGCCTCTGCAAGCAGCCTCAGGTTGGCAGCCTGGAGGGAGACGCGCGGTCTAGGGAGATCGGCTCCCATGGGCAGCCACGAGCTCAGGTTGGGACGAGATCACCGCCGTTGCGAAGAAGACACGGAGGCGCTTTCGACGGTGCCTCTTGAGCGCCTAGGAACGCCGGGATGAAGTCGTGGTTGGCTCTGCAAGTCGCTGGTGCTATGCTGCCTGCGAACTGAGAAGTGCAGGTTGAAGATGAGAGGTGGAAAATAAGGTAAACGGGAGGGGAAAGGGAGTGGAAGGGTGTGGAAGCAACCCTTGGCTGTTAGGGGGTATGGGAGGGGGCAAACCAAGGTGAGGGAGGGGGAGAATGGGGGCAGGGAGGTGGTCTAGTAGGTGGTGAGAGAGAGAGCTACGAATTTGGGGCTAGGAGGGATGGGTAGGGGGATGATGGTTTCCCTATTTGGGGTGGTCTAGGGCTTGTGGGAGGAGAGAGTGGAAGGGAAAATATTCAAACTTCTCTTGGGAGTTGGAAGATTGCATGGGGAAGAGAGAGGATTGTGTTGGGGAGAGTGAGATTGTGTTGGGAAGAACAATATTCTCCTAGGGAGGGGAGACATTTGGTGGGATTTGGTGGGAGGGGAATGATGGCACCTAGGGGAGTGGAAAGGTAGTGGAGGTGGAAGCTTGGGTGGAGGATGAGGTGGAGGAGAGAGGTGGGATTTGAATTTGGGGAAGGGGGGAAAGAGAAAGAGAGGGGTGGGTGGGATTCTCTCCCTAGAGATTCTCACCCCACTAATGGATTCTCTCCACAAGAAACTTGAATTTTGAACTCACAAAATGGTAACTTTCATTAACATAAAATGGGGGGAATGGGGTCCTATATATAGGCAACCCACATTTTACAATAAGTCCCCGACTCTTGATACAATGACAAATAACCAAGGGGGTAGAGGGGCGCCCTTGGGCCTAGCCCAATGAATTGGGCCCATTAACCAACTAACCAACCTAATGACACTCAAACTTAGGTAAATAAATCAAAGACCTAGGGAAATGACTCAAATAAAAGGGAAAATACATCAAATGACTCAAATGGAAAGCTAAAAATGGATAATTGGGCCCACATAGAGTGATGCCCGAGCTCACACAACTCCGGAGTGTGACGACGACCTGAGCCAGAGGGAGTCGTAGGTGATGCCTCCATCAGGCCTCCTATGAGTTGATTGGCGACTCCTTGTATCGACTCGTCCGCGAGAAGGACAAGTCAATTCTCCTGAGATGTGTCTCCCTCACCAAGGCTCGAGCCGTCATGTAGGAGGCCCACTCCGGGTTGTGCGGCGCGCACCAATCTGGAGATTGTATGAAGCATAACATCAAGCTTAAAGGTTTCTATTGGCCAACCATGTACGTGGATTGTGTCCAGTATGCCCGTACATGCCATCAATGCCAAGCCTTTGGTCCAGTACTCAGAAGACCTCCTAATCCATTGCATCCTACAGCCCCCACCTGGCCATTCGCCGAGTGGGGCATGGACATCGCGGGGCCTTTCCCGCCATCTTCCAGAGGCCATAAATACATCTTGGCCGCCACTGATTATTTCTCCCGATGGGCGGAGGCCCTTCCCTTGCGAGAGGTCACCGGGGAAATCGTTGCTAGATTCGTCCGGCACAACATCATATACCGATCCAGTACTCCCAGTCGCATAGTGTCCGACAATGGGACACCATTCAAGAATAAGGCAGTATACTAGCTAGCGGCCAAATTCCACATCGACTGGAGAACTTCTTCGGTCTACAACCCCCAGGCTAATGGTTTGGCGGAAGCTTTCAACAAGACTCTCTGCAAGCTCATGGCTAAGATTGTTAGCCACCGGAAACGCGATTGGGGTGAGAAAGTCTTCAAAGCATTATGGGCCTATCAGACGGTCTACAAAACCTCCACGGGGTGCTCGCCGTTCTCCCTTGCTTACGGGACAGAAGTAGTCATCCCCATCGAAATTTAGTTAGCTTCCTATCGTGTGGCGATCCACACCGGCCTTGCCGGCCCTGACAAAAGTGAGTACTAGAGAAGACTAGAAGAGCTCTCCGATCTAGAAGGCAAGAGACTCGAAGCCTACAAACACCTACAAGTATACCAGGCCCGCATGGCCCGGGCCTATGATAAGCTCGTCAAGCAACGAACTTTCAAAGAAGGCGACCTTGTCATGATAAGGAAAAGGAAGTCATGGCAGGGCGCTCCAGTGAAAAGCTACAGCCGAATTGGCGAGGTCCGTATATTATCCAGAATGTCTATGAGGGTGGGGCCTACACGGTTGTTGACCACAAAGGTCATAGACTGTTCCCGCCTCTCAACGGCAAACATATGAAGCTATACTATGCGCCAGAGCACGAGTTCGCGCGTCAGCCATACTGAGGCGCACATCTCAGCTACTACCAGTGAGGCCAGTCCTTCCCCGCGAAGGATCTAACTGGCCGGTCCTCCCAGTCTTCAATTCCCAGTCAAGCACCCCAGCCCGGTTCCCCAGAACCGCCGCCAGGCATCCTCGGGGACTAATCTCCTGCCCTCGTTCCCGCTACCACGAGAGCACGGGCACTTCTACACCAGCACCAGTCTAGCCGCCAGGCTCCCAGGTAAGCACAAAAAAAATATACAAAAAAAATGGGGTTAAAAATAGAGATGCCCCGGCAGACCCAGTCATCCTCACCCCAAGGGGGTGACTGGGGGCAAAAAGGCCAGTAACCTGGCTGAGGTGGAAACCTGAGAGGGCACCTCAGGAAAAATTGGGAAACCCCTCGACGTGAAAACCCGCAAGGCGTGTCGGAAAAAGCTAAAGGGGGTCGGCTCTAGCGAAAACCCGAAAGGGCGGTAGAGCCGATAACGAGAAAATCTTCCTCTCCCCACCAGTCAGAACGGCCTTCCACCTATTCCTCGGTGGACCGTTAGCCTCACCTAAAGCCAGTCCTCAGTCAACTTACACTGCTAGAGCACGAACCCTATAGTCCCCAGTTAGCCCTGTACTACCCCCACTCAGTTCGGCCAACCTTAGGCCCTTGCTTCGACGACACAGGCCAACCAGTCCCTATGACAGTCAAGCTCCCAGTCACCATCCCAGTAGACTTATGTCCCGGTACATTCCCAGACACTTATTATTCTATGCCCCTACACCCTACATACCCTGTGAATCTAGAGCCTTCAAGTTTCACCATGATCCCAATTTTCCCCTACAATCCCTGATCCACCAGCCATAACTCCAGTCGTATCTTCCCATAACAAAGCGGCCCTTCTCCACCATGACATGAGGGTCTGTAAAGAACCCTTATTGATGGCGAAACAATATCCGACCACCCACACCTTCCAGTTTCAGGTTACGTCCCCGGACGGCAACACACTATAGATGGCAGTCTCAATATATATAAAACAAAAACAAAAAAATGGGGTTAAAAAAGGAGATACCCCGGTGGCCTGTTGGCACTCAAAATATGATTAACGGTGATCAAGCCTCAAAGACGAATGGCACGGCCCACTGAAGCACATAGGTCGATGGATATCAAGATATTGATGCCCTCTCAAGCTGCCAGAGCCTCAGGTCACCATGTATGAACACCGGGGACCTCACCTCAGGAGAATCGAGATGAATTCACAACCAACCGGCAGTGCGACCAAGCCTGCCCAATGAACCGGCATCGACTCCGTCATGCTGGATACACTACACCCGCTATCCAACCAAGGACAACGGTCTACCCGATGGCCCGCCACCTTATGAAAGACTCTCCTGAGATGAAAGAATGCCCGTAGCTCTTCAGAATGGATGACCGAGGGCTCTGTCGGTAGAAGATCCCGATTACCCGGCACAGGTATGGCTTCTCGCCAAGTTGGGTCCGTTAGTGGCCGAATGATCGCCCAGCCGGGGCGAAACTATCCCGAGTGTTATTCCACCCCTTCGAGAAGCTTTGAACACAAGTCAGGCCGAGCTAGCAGCACGAATCATAGTGCCGAAAGCCGTGTCAGCGGAAAACCCACGTGTTCAGACCAAAGATACTCAAAGTTCCGAGAGGGGCCATACGTCATCTCGAGAGCTTCGTCAAGGCTTCCCGTCAAAGTTTTGAAGGACTGCGGCGAGATGAATGGTCACGGTGACTCCCAGGACCATCCCCGGACTCACCGGCTAACCCGCGTCAAGCGGAAGAAGTTAATACGGTGCCCCCCCCTTATCCGGCGCCCTCAATTCCGGCGCGCCCAAAAGCATGGAGGATCCCTTATCCTACGCCTTATTGCCCACGCCGGATTAGACTCTCCTATATAACGAACACTTGGTTTGACTAAGAAAAGGAGAGGACGAGAACGATCGAGAAGAGGTCAAAGGCATAGAGACTAAGTGATCACCGGGGAGAGGGTGACCACTAATCAGAGCCAAGGAAGAGAGGGTTTCTTTCTTGAGGAAGAAGGGTTTCCTTCGGAGAGCCTGGTTGCTACCGCCGTCTCCCTTTTGCTCTGCTTGAAGCCCTCCGGAGCCGGAGAAGAAGAAGGGGATTCCGATACTCTGTTCTGAGTATTGGTGGGTCGTGTGGTTTTCTCCTGGCCGTCTTCCCCATTTCTTTTTTCTCTTGATCTAATGTAAGCGAAGGGGGGGGGGGGGGGAGGGGCGATGATATGAGCCTATCCTCCCCCCCACCATATGTGCATCTATTTCTTCCCCTGTCATCCCTTCTTGCAAGTAATGAAACAGCCGCCGAGCATGATGCTGGGTCGTGCCAATCCGTTGTAATAATGTGTATTTTCCCTTCCCATTGATAGAATAAACAATATGCAATGCCATGTATGCTTTTCTTGTAGCTCTCAGTTCATCTGTCCAACTTCATCGTGTGTACGAATATCAGGTTTCTGATTCTCGACGCCGAACATGCCCTGGCTCTCTTCAGGGCTACATTGATCTCACCCCCCTCCCCGGGGTTTTTCTTTACTTTGATACGTTTATACCGGGCTCTCCCCCCCATACCCATTTGGGGCTCGTGATGCCAGGAGCATATAGGAGTGTGCTTCCATGGCCTACCTTGAGACCGGTCCTTCTTTACTTTCCTTCTCTCAGATCATAGACTGGAAGAAGTAGGGCCGTCCCTACTAGCTGGGGAAAGTTTCCCTCTGGCATCATTGCCGAGCATATATCGCACGTTGATTGTTCGAGCATTTGCCTTTGTCAATCCATGTAGCTCGTATACTAAATTGCTGTTTCAGAGGCCATGATATCGACCTATTCTGGCACATCAATTATCCACTTCCCCTTGGCCCATGACCAAGTGCAGGCGGTGTGGCGATTAAATAGCTTTCCTACCCATATATACATCACTCACCCTATGTTTTGTGCTCCTCAGAACGACCATCTGCGACCGGGGAGGGGGGGGAACACACCCCATTGATATCTCATAACCACCGTTTGGTCAAAGGGTTCCATCTGTAAGTGATGGATTCCCCACGGACTATAAGGTGAACATCAACAAGGGCTTCAGCCCGACAAATTCAAATCCATAGTCCTTCGGGACCCTGTGGTGACTAAGGGACGTGTGCCCCTCGTAGGCTAGTCCTCGGGGCTCCCTTCCCCAACAGTCATCCCTCCTTCGGATATGGTGTTGACTATGGGTTGTGTACCCCTTGTAGGCTAGCCCTCGGGGACCTCACCTCCCTCATTAGTTGCCTTGTCTGCTTGTTTCAACCCACGGAACCATGGTGCCCCTTGTAGGCTAGTCCTTGGGGTTTCCTATCCGATTGGGATCTGCTGGCTACCGTTGTGCCGACCGGCTAATTAGGGGCTTACTCCACACGTGGGTATGACCCCGTTTCTCCCCTGCAATCCTTCAAGGGCGGGGGAGATGTTGCCCAATTTCCATCAGGTTTCTTAATTAATAAAGTTACCTCTAGTAAATTGGTTTCAAAAATGATAAGTACAATATGAAGTGATCTAGAAGGGGAGGGGATGAATAGATCACTATTTTTTCTTAGAATTAAAAAATACTGCAGAGTATATTGCTAAACGCAAATAACCTCAAGCTCTGACTATCGAAAAAGATGCAGTGCAGTTAATAGCTCAAGCCAATAGAAGGCATACCACAATAATACCACAATCGATCACACAAGGACTCAGAGGATTTTAAGGTGGTTCGGTCCTTCAGACCTACATCCACCCCACACTCAAACCGAGTGTGGCTTCACTAAAGGCTGGGCAACACAGCTTGCCAGACAACTGCTGATACACAGCTTCCCAGGAGAACAACCTCTCCTCTTCCTCCTACCTGGAGGGAAACTCTAGCGACCAGCAGTCACTAGAACCCAGAGACTCTCGTCTCTCTTCCTCTTTACCAAGAGGAAATCCCACTAGTAGCAGCCCTGCTACTAGTGAACCAGAGGTCGAAGTCCCCTCTTCCTCCCAACCCGGAGGGAACCTACAAGCAGCTCACCTGCTGCTTGCAAACCAGAGAATGAATCTCCCTTCTCCTGATCTCACAGGAGGACCCCGACCTCAATCCAGAGGATCGGAAACACACACAAGGACAGTAGAAGAAAGATAAGAACAATAAACGAAAAGAAAACGAACGAAGGAAATCAAATGACAGAAAATGGAAACAATATAGCTCAACACAGAGCAATAGACTTCGGATTTGATCCGCAAGTCAGAACAACTCTTCTGATCACTCTTCTGCGCTCTCTCTCTTTTTCCCTCTGCTATTCTTTTTTTTTCTTTTCTTTTCCTGGATCGAAGGGCTCTCAATTTTCCTATTTTTTTCTTCTATGCCTTTCTTCTTCGATAACCTTCATCTGAGGACGAAGGATTCTATTTATAGCAGAACAGCAGGTGGATAGGGCACAAAACGCGTGTGCCTCCCACGCTCGATCCAGAATCTTCCTGCCACGTGCCTTTATCAGATTGGTTCCTCTTGTCTCGGATCACGTGCAGCCCTGGAGTGTGGAATGTTCTTCCTCGGACCTGTAATGAGATTAAGTCCATTAATACGCTGCATGGCCATTAAAACCAAAACTGCATGAGGTATAGTAACAACACGACGTGACTATTACTCGAGATGACACAAGAACGACACGAGATACTCTGTAACAGGTCAGATACACATAAGAAAATGACACGATGTGAGGTTATAAGCAAAGGAGACACGAGGTCACGAATGCAAAAACAACACGAGGACAACACGGGCTAACGACAGAAACCGACATGAAGACTAAAGCGAGAAACCAACACGAGGACAGAATATAACGAAACGACTCGAGGTGAAAAACAACACGAAGTGAAGTTTGACACGAAGTAAAAAGCAACGACACGAAGTATAGTGGTGACAAACACACACTATATAGAAAAACGACACGAAGTAAGTACGACACCAAGACGAGGTTGACACGAAATGAAAACAACACGAAGTGAAGTTGACACGAAGTGAAAACAACACGAAGATGAAACACAAGGAAAACAACACGAAGTCAAAGAAACAACAGTAACCGACACGAAGTACATGAGAGGAAAAAATGACACGAAGTCATGAAAACAGAAAAGTAATTTGACACGAAGTCAAAATGACAAGAAGTAAAACGACACGACGTCGTGAACAGAAATCAACACGAAGTGTGATTTCAACATAAGAAAGACACGGACTGATAACGACACGAAGTCGAAACAGTATCTGACACGGGGTAACACTACACGAGGTAAGACGACACGAAGACTTAATAAGAAAGACGACACGAGGTGGCAATAAGGAGAACGACATGAAAACAACATGGACTAGCAACCGAAACCGACACGAAGTCAAACAGTACAACACGAGGTGTTGTAACCAAGGAGAAGTGCCAATCAACACGAAGACAGTATGCAAAGAAATGACTCGAAGTGAGATGAGAACAGAATGAAACAAAGAAGACGACACGGAGTGCATAAAACCAACACGAAGATGTGGACTATAGTAACCATCACGAAGTGTGGTTACTAAGTAGGAACAACACCAGGTCTACAGGAAAACTACTCGAAGTTCATCAGAACTTTTAGAGCAGCTTCAGGAACACGACACGAAGTCATGAGAAGAGAAAACAATCACAAAGTGAAACGAACACTTGAACTTAGACTGACTTAGAGACTCAGCGAAAGGACTCGAAGACAGGAATACAAAGGATGACATGGAAACAACACAGTAACCAAATACTGCACGAGGTGAAAGACAACACTCAATCAGACGACAACATGGCTAGCTCGACACGAGGTGAAAACGCGAAGCAAGAACTACATGAGGTTTGAGGAAAACAGCACGAAGACAGAACATGAACGAACACACGAAGTGTTACCTCTTAGCAGCTATTTCATATAAGACCATGGATAACTCAAGTGCAAGATATCTGATTAAAAATAACAAGAACAATTAACATAGTGTTGCTCATCATCAAAACACTTAGGGAAGACACACAAACCAACAATCTCCCCCTTTTTGATGATGGCAACACTATATTAAGTATGAGAGATAAGTTCAAAAGAGATCAATTCAGGATATTTGATGCAGACAACTTAAAGCATACTTGCTTCCTTACTACCCCTGAGAAACCTGAACACTCCCCCTGAACACAGCAACAGTTTACCTCAAACTTGATAACTAACTCCCCCTCAACAAACTAACTCCCCCTCAGCACTACTCTGAACCCCCAACACAATTCTCTCCCCCTTTGACATCATCAAAACTAGGGGCAAATCTGAAGATACAGAGAAAGGAAAATTGCTGACTATAGAGAGAAAACAGGACAGAGTAAGGCAGATAAATGGAGACTATTGAGATGTTTAGTTAATTAAGAAAGCCATTAATTTTATGTGAGGATTTTTGAGGATCAGTTAGTCAGACTGTGCAAAAACTGTGAATAAGGATTCACTCCATACACAGAACCAGATTCTAAGCAAGTGAGGTACAAGATACCAGTTTGATCAAAATAAGTCTTTCCTGAGAGAGTATTATGTAAGACAGTCAGAAGACAAAGACCTGTGGTATTGAGAACAAACAAATCAAAGGCTATACTTCAAGTGAGCAGGATCTTTAAAGATGGTCAAGATCAAAGGTAAGTCTGTCAAGTACACCTTTGACATTAGGGAGACACCTTGTTTAGAGGCAAGAATCCCCAGTTACTCGATGGCAGGACCACATTACCCCTTCTGATAAGAGGACAGAGATAGTATTCTAGCTGGTGTTGACATTAAGGTGACACCTTTATCTGAGGCCAGACACCCCAGTTACTAACCAGATATGTACCATAGCTCTGTATGATCAAGACAACTACTAAGACCAGATAATTACTGACATCTCATGACATGGGAAACTTTCACTTCATTGATGAAAATCCCAGTTTCTCAATGAGCAGTTAACAAAGTTGATAACAATTTTATGAAATTTGTTTTTATTAACCAGCTCTTAAAGCCTTGTTAATGAAGCTTGAGTCCGTTTGAGAACAATACACCAGATCCAAGGTGATACAGACTAAAGCACAAAATACCTCATTTCGGACTCAACATTGACTAAGTAGGTATGCAGTACTGGCTAGATCAAAAGACAGTTACCGTGTAGGAAGATAATCTTTGAATTCAGATTTTGATCTCAGTGGGACTAACAGCTGAAATTCCAACAAGAAATTAGATGAACAGTCTTAAAGGATAAAGCATCCAACTCTTTCTTTTATACACCTCATCAACCTGATTCTCTTTTGATGTCAGCAAAATGTCGTTCGGAGTATGTTCAAATTAGGTCAAAGATCAAAACACCTATTATAAATCAGCTCCCCCTGAGACCTTGACCCCAACACAAACTTAACCAAGACAACCCTCAAAACACTTCAAAGAGAACACCATGAAGTTTGGACAGACTATTCAATCAAAACGTAGTGAGTCACCAAACACTCATAATGAAGTTGTTTCTTCAGCAACAGATGATGAATATGATAAGCATAATAACACATGACATGGTATTCAGAAATCAATTTTTCAATCATGAAATTCTGTAAATACCTAGTTCTCTGCACAAAGTGCTAAATTTTTCAGTATCCAGTGGCTTAGTAAAGATATCTGCAATTTGTGAGTTAGTGCCAACATGGATCAACTTAAAAGTCCTCCTAGCTACTTCATCTCGAATAAAATGATGCCTGATTTCAATATGTTTGGTTCGGGAATGAAGTACAGGATTCTTTGCAATATTTATTGCACTAGTATTGTCACAAAAAATAGAAGTACAACCTAGCTCAACCGAGTAGTCCAGAAGCTGGTGTTTTATCCATATAACCTGTGTGCCACAGCTCCCTGCTGCCACATACTCAGCTTCAGCAGTAGAGAGAGCCACAGAGTGTTGCTTCTTGGATCCCCAAGAGACTAAGCACCCTCCTAGAAATTCGCAGTGACCACTAGTGCTCTTCCTGTCCAATTTACATCCTGCATAATCTGCATCAGTGTATGCAATGAGATCTAAACTACATGATGTAGGATACCAGAGACCTAGATCATGGGTGGCAGATAAGTATCTAAAAATTCTTTTTACCGCTGCCAGATGCAATTCAGTAGGCCTAGCCTGGTATCTGGCACACATTCCCACACTAAATTGAATGTCGGGCCTGGATGCAGTTAAGTAGAGGAGTGAACCGATCATACCTCTATATAGTTTAGCATCCACCTCTTTACCTTTTTCGTCTGAATCCAGTGAAGAGCTGGTACCCATGGGTGTTGAGATTGTCTTGAGGTTGGTCATTCCAAACCTTTTCAGCATCTCCAGAGTATACTTGGTTTGATTTATGAAACAACCATCCTCCATTTGTTTGACCTGCAGCCCAAGAAAATATTTTAGTTCGCCAACTAGACTCATTTCAAATTCTTGGGACATAGACTCAGAAAAATCTTTACATAATTTTGAATTGTTAGATCCGAAAATGATATCATCAACATATACCTAGACCACGATTAACTCCTTTCCGAGACTTTTGGTGAAGAGGGTTTGGTCAACCTTACCTCGAATGTAGCCCTTGCTCACAAGGAACTTAGAAAGTCTCTCATACCAGGCTCGGGGAGCCTGCTTCAATCCATAGAGGGCTTTATTCAACCTAAAAACCATGTTAGGCTGAACAAAGAAATTAAACCCAGGAGGTTGTTCAACATATACCTCTTCCTTCAATAACCCATTTAAGAATGCGCTTTTGACATCCATTTGCTATAGCCGAATGTTTCTAGAGCATGCAAATGCAAATAGAATTCTTATAGCTTCCATCCTAGCTACTGGTGCATAGGATTCATCAAAATCCACACCAAATTCCTGACTGTAGCCTTGAGCTACAAGTTTTGCTTTGTTTCTAGAGATAGCTCCATTTTCATCAATCTTATTTTTGAAAACCCATTTAGTGCCAATGACATGAGTGTTTTCAGGTCTAGGAACTAGTTTCCATACATTATTTTTCTCAAATTGATTTAATTCCTCACCCATGGAGGATACCCAAGAATCATGCTTTAAAGCCTCTTCCACAGTCTTGGGTTCTACCTGAGATGTCAAAGCAGCTAAGTCCTGTTCTTGGACAGTTCTAAAGTGAGACCTTGTCCTAGTGGGATCATGCAAATTACCTATGACATTTTCACTAGGATGATCTTTGTGAAGTACTACCTCACCTGAGGGTTCACCTACCTCAGTTGCTCCTTCTTGATGTAAGTTTTCTGGTTGAGCAGTTTGCTGCATCTCTTCTTCTTCAATTTTCTCCAAGAAATCTCCCTCATCAGGTGACTCCCTGTCATCATTTATCCTTTTGTCAGATAGAACATTCTCATCAAACACCACATGAGGTGTTTCTTCAACAGTTTGCTCATCTTTATTGAAGACTCTGTAAGCCCTAGAGGTTTCTGAATATCCGAGAAAAATTCCAGGAGAGCTTCTTGCTTCAAACTTATCCAAACCATTTTTACCATTATTGTGGATGAAACATTTGGAACCAAATATTTTAAAGTAAGAAATGTTTGGCAGCTTACCCTTGAGGAGTTCATAAGGAGTTTTCTTATGAGTAGGTCTTACCAAGGCTCGATTTAAAATGTAGCATGCTGTATTTGCAGCTTCTGCCCAAAATCTCCTTGGAAGTCCACTCTCAATCAGCATAGTCCTGGCCATTTCAATTATTGACCTGTTTCTTCTCTCAACAATTCCATTCTGCTCCGGTGTCCTGGGAGAAGAAAATCTGTGAGTCACTCCCTCTCTTGAGCAAAATTCAAAGAATGAAGTGTTTTCAAACTCTCCTCCATGGTCAGACTGAATTGTAATGATATTATGTTCACCTTGCAGTTTGATTTTATTAAAAAGTTCTTCAAAGTGAACAAAAGCATCATTTTTATTTGCTAAACAGAACAACCAAGAAAATCTAGTGAAGTCATCAACTATGACTAGACCATATCTCTTACCTGACAGGCTTTGTATTCGAGTAGGACCAAAGAGATCCATGTGCAAGTGCTGTAGTGGTTTAGATGAGAGACCCTCAGTTCTCAACTTAAAAACTGCACGAGTCTGTTTACCTTGAGCACAAGCATCACAGAGCTTGGACCCTAACTGGAATTTTATTTTGGGCAAACCTCTGACTAGGTTATAATTAGACAGTTTATTCAAAGTAGACACACTAGCGTGGCCTAGACGCCTATGCCAGTCAAAAGCAACCTGTTCAGAATTAGCAGACAGACACAAGTTTGTTTCAGAATTATCATCTAGATCAACGATGTACACATTATTTACTCTATGACCTTTGAACATGATGTTATCAGAATTCAGCTCAAAAACATTGCACGAGTTGTGGTCAAAGAGTACCTTGTGTCCTTTGTCACAAAGTTGACTTATACTTACCAGGTTGTGCTGAAGTCCTTCTACAAGATACACATCTTCAATGGAGTTAGTGGAGGACTTACCAACCGTACCAATTCCAATTATTCTTCCTCTGTTATTTCCTCCAAATTTGACCAAGCCCCCAGACTTCATTTTTAGTTTGCTGAATTTGGACCGGTCTCCTGTCATGTGCCTGCTACAGCCGCTGTCAAGATACCACTTGTTATGCTCAGCTGCCAGGCTGACCTGCAAAAATTCAGACAGAGTAATGTGGGACCCAATTCAAATTGGGTCCAAAACCAGTTTCCAGATTATGCACAAAGCACTTAGGAACCCACATTTGTTTTACTGTTCTCTTCAGTGGTTTCATGTGGGTTGATTCTTCCCTTTTGGCATTTCTTGGTGGGTGTTGAATGAACCTATTCTTATTAGAGCTATGCTGTTTCTGAGCAAAAACATTGTTGGTTGGCCTCTTAGAGGATGTGCGTGTGTGTTGAGCATAATTCATGTAAGCATTTTTACTCCAATAAAATTTATGCTGAAACTGGTGAACGTTGCCATGCTCTACTTGATAATTAGCATGATGAGCTTTCTTAACAAAACTTTTCACTCTTTTTGTGACATCAATAGGACTGGTTCTGTGAGAACCTTTGTTCCCCACCTGTTGCACATGAGCAGTTCTTGTTTCAGGATTTCCCGACTTAGGTTGCTGACCAGTGGATTGAATGAATTTGCCGGTCGAAAACTTCATTGTAGAGACAGATTTGGAACTGGATGGTGTTTCCAGTTTCTCTTTGCCTTTGGCGGGGCAGAACGTGGTAGTCTTAAATTCAAAGGGTTTTTTACTAATAGGATTGTATCCTAATCCCTCCCTATTGAAGTTTACCCTCGACCCCAGAAGGACATTCAGGTTGTTTCTCCCCTCTGTAAACTTCTCAAGCACTTTTTCTTTGTCCTCAATCTCCTTCTGAAATTCATTGCATTGGTCCTGGAGTTCCTGATTAACTTTTCTAACTGCCTCATATTTTTCAGCCATCAGTCTAATCTCTCCTTTACACTCTTCAGCTTTACACTTCAGCTCATCCATTCTAGCTAGACTCTCCTCTCTTTCCATTCTCAATCTCTCAATCTCACCTTTAACCTGGTCTAGCTCAATGGCCATCTCCTTGGTTTTCATGCTATCAGTGACAATAGAAGAGTGTTCTTCAGACAGAGAATGAAACTTACGTCTAAGCATTCTGTACTCCTTGTTTAAACAATTGTATTTACTTAACAGGTCGCCATAGGCGTCCTCCCAATCATCTAAAGTAAAATTCTCAAATAGGTTTGTTACCTCTTTCTCATGATCGGCCATGAGGCAGATCTTCTCTTCATTTTCACTAGACGAAGTGGCTTCTGGGTCCTCCTCCTCATCGCTCCATGTGCACAGCATGGCCTTCTTCTTCTTGTGCACCATCTTCTTCTGGTGTCCTGGAGCCTTAGCTTGTAGCTCTGGACATTCACTTTTCATGTGACCGGGTTTCTGACAATGATAGCAAGTGATCTTCTTAGCAGACCGGTTCTTCTCAAATCCTCGCTCAGGAGACTTCATTGCAGCATTAAATTTCTTCCTCCTGTAGAATTTTCCTTTAGTTCTCAGGAACTTTCTGAATTGCCTGGTGAGCATAGCTCGCTCGTCCTTGTCCAGGTCTGAGAATCCATCAGAGCCTTCGCTGCTATCATCACTGCTGCTGCTGCTGCTGTTGTTCTTCTTAGCATGTCGTGAGACCTTCAGAGCAACATTCTTTCCCTTTCTGTCATGCCCATCGTTTCCATGTTTGAAATTCATTTCATGGGTCATGAGGGATCCAATCAGCTGGGTCACTGTCATGATGGATAAATTTCTTGATTCCTCTATTACAGTCACCTTGGTTTCCCAGACGGGAGTTAGAGACCTAAGGATCTTCCTGACTATGTCTTCTTGTTGAATATCCTTTCCAAGGCCCTTCAGACTGTTGATGATCACAGATAATCTGGCATACATTTCTGTGATCGGCTCCTCTGGCTTCATCTTAAATAACTCATATTGAGTTGTAAGTATGTTGATCTTGGTAGCCTTCACCTGAGATGTCCCCTCATGAATTAACTGCAAATCATCCCACATGTTCTTTGCAGTCTTGCACGCTGAGATCCTCGAATACTCTTCCGGGTGGACGGCGCACTGTATGATGTTAAGAGCTGTCCAATTCAGTGCAGAGAGTTTGACCTGATCTTCTGTCCACATATCTTCATTCGGTGGAAGGGTGTATGGACCATCTGTAATCACTTTCCATAGCTTGTGGCTTTGGGCCCTGATAAAGACTTCCATCCTGTTCTTCCAGAAGAAGTAATTATTACCATCAAAGAAGGGGGGACGGGTGATAGACTGCCCATCAGCTATGAAACTGCGAGGACCAGTGGATCCGTTTCCCTGGCCGTTGGACCACATTCTGGGAAAAACCTGCTCTGATACCAACTGATAAGTACAATATGAAGTGATCTAGAAGGGGAGGGGATGAATAGATCACTGTTTTTTCTGAGAATTAAAAAATACTGCAGAGTATATTGCTAAACGCAAATAACCTCAAGCTCTGACTATCGAAAAAGATGCAGTGCAGTTAATAGCTCAAGCAAACAGAAGGCATACCACAATAATACCACAATCGATCACACAAGGACTCAGAGGATTTTAAGGTGGTTCGGTCCTTCAGACCTACATCCACCCCACACTCAAACCGAGTGTGGCTTCACTAAAGGCTGGGCAACACAGCTTGCCAGACAACTGCTGATACACAGCTTCCCAGGAGAACAACCTCTCCTCTTCCTCCTACCCGGAGGGAACCTCTAGCGACCAGCAGTCACTAGAACCCAGAGACTCTCATCTCTCTTCCTCTTTACCAAGAGGGAATCCCACTAGTAGCAGCCCTGCTACTAGTGAACCAGAGGTCGAAGACCCCTCTTCCTCCCAACCCGGAGGGAACCTACAAGCAGCTCACCTGCTGCTTGCAAACCGGAGAATGAATCTCCCTTCTCCTGATCTCACAGGAGGACCCCGACCTCAATCCAGAGGATCGGAAACACACACAAGGACAGTAGAAGAAAGATAAGAACAATAAACGAAAAGAAAACGAACGAAGGAAATCAAATGACAGAAAATGGAAACAATGTAGCTCAACACAGAGCAATAGACTTCGGATTTGATCCGCAAGTCAGAACAACTCTTCTGATCACTCTTCTGCTCTCTCTCTCTTTTTCCCTCTGCTATTCTTTTTTTTTTCTTTTCTTTTCCTGGATCGAAGGGCTCTCAATTTTCCTATTTTTTTCTTCTATGCCTTTCTTCTTCGATAACCTTCATCTGAGGACGAAGGATTCTATTTATAGCAGAACAGCAGGTGGATAGGGCACAAAACGCATGTGCCTCCCACGCTCGATCTAGAATCTTCCTGCCACGTGCCTTTATCAGATTGGTTCCTCTTGTCTCGGATCACGTGCAGCCCTGGAGTGTGGAATGTTCTTCCTCGGACCTGTAATGAGATTAAGTCCATTAATACGCTGCATGGCCATTAAAACCAAAACTGCATGAGGTATAGTAACAACACGACGTGACTATTACTCGAGATGACACAAGAACGACACGAGATACTCTGTAACAGGTCAGATACACAAAAGAAAATGACACAAGGTGAGGTTATAAGCAAAGGAGACACGAGGTCACGAATGCAAAAACAACACGAGGACAACACGGGCTAACGACAGAAACCGACATGAAGACTAAAGCGAGAAACCAACACGAGGACAGAATATAACGAAACGACTCGAGGTGAAAAACAACACGAAGTGAAGTTTGACACGAAGTAAAAAGCAACGACACGAAGTATAGTGGTGACAAACACACACTATATAGAAAAACGACACGAAGTAAGTACGACACCAAGACGAGGTTGACACGAAATGAAAACAACACGAAGTGAAGTTGACACGAAGTGAAAACAACATGAAGATGAAACACAAGGAAAACAACACGAAGTCAAAGAAACAACAGTAACCGACACGAAGTACATGAGAGGAAAAAACGACACGAAGTCATGAAAACAGAAAAGTAATTTGACACGAAGTCAAAATGACAAGAAGTAAAACGACACGACGTTGTGAACAGAAATCAACACGAAGTGTGATTTCAACATAAGAAAGACACGGACTGATAACGACACGAAGTTGAAACAGTATCTGACATGGGGTAACACTACACGAGGTAAGACGACACGAAGACTTAATAAGAAAGACGACACGAGGTGGCAATAAGGAGAACGACATGAAAACAACATGGACTAGCAATCGAAACTGACACGAAGTCAAACAGTACAACACGAGGTGTTGTAACCAAGGAGAAGTGCCAATTAACACGAAGACAGTATGCAAAGAAACGACTCGAAGTGAGATGAGAACAGAATGAAATAAAGAAGACGACACGGAGTGCATAAAACCAACACGAAGACGTGGACTATAGTAACCGTCACGAAGTGTGGTTACTAAGTAGGAACAACACGAGGTCTACAGGAAAACTACTCGAAGTTCATCAGAACTTTTAGAGCAGCTTCAGGAACACGACACGAAGTCATGAGAAGAGAAAACAATCACAAAGTGAAACGAACACTTGAACTTAGACTGACTTAGAGACTCAGCGAAAGGACTCGAAGACATGAATACAAAGGATGACATGGAAACAACACAGTAACCAAATACTGCACGAGGTGAAAGACAACACTCAATCAGACGACAACATGGCTAGCTCGACACGAGGTGAAAACGCGAAGCAAGAACTACATGAGGTTTGAGGAAAACAGCACGAAGACAGAACATGAACGAACACACGAAGTGTTACCTCTTAGCAGCTATTTCATATAAGACCATGGATAACTCAAGTGCAAGATATCTGATTAAAAATAACAAGAACAATTAACATAGTGTTGCTCATCATCAAAACACTTAGGGAAGACACACAAACCAACAAAAAAAACATATGTTCTTAATTAATAAACTATCGTGCTCGAGTATGAACCTCGCACTAGCTTATAACTTTGCTCCTGAAGAGCCCTGGACTCTAATTCAACAGGCAATCAACCTAATTAACCTCAAAACCCTCAAAAGCATCTTAATAAATCAAAATAGTTTCAAAATGTTTCAAAAATCAACTAAAACGACGTGGTCCTAATTCGGCGTGCCCTAATACGGCGCGGTATCCCCCGCACCGGATTAACATTAGACTCATAACTTCACAGTCTGGCTTGGCCCGTTCCCGGTGCGCCCTAACCCGGCGCGCCCCAAAGCCACCGCGCCGGTTTAGCATATGCTATGGCTGCGCCGGATTAAGAACCTTTTGCCTACGCTTGGCCGCACCGGGGAAGCCCATCCCTACGCCTGGTCGCGCCGGTTTTGAATTATTGCTCTCTTCTAATCACTCACTCGTCTTTGGAGTGATCTTTGCCTCTCGCGGTCGAGATTAATAAACCCCAATCAATAATAAACTAAATAAGGAAAGGGCTATTCAGGTCCGAACCATCTTATTATCGCGCTTCTACTGTCATGTCTGTTAGCATCATGCTTTCATTATCATGCCTATGCTACCACTTTCATCTCCCTTGGCAGAGATTAATAAACTTGATTGATCATTGTCTATCTTCATAATTCTATTACCATGCTTATGTTATGTTAGATGGAAGCACTCTATTACCACGGAGAGTGGATCTAGAGGGGGGTGAATAGATCGATGGCCTAATTAAAAACACAAATGAGCTCTAATGCGGAATTGAAACGAGCAGCTGTTGAACAACATAATGAGCACAATAATATCAGAACAAAACAGATCACAGTGATAGCGGACCAAAGCAATCATCTACAATGATTCGAACGGTCGAACTGAAATCACAAGGTCCAGAAGACAATCACACAGTAGATAGCAAATTTTAAGGTGGTTCGATCTCAACCCAGAGATCTACGTCCACCCCACACTCCAACTAGAGTGTGGATTCCGCTGACTCACAGCTTGAACCGCTGAGCAATACAGCTTAGCCTACAACCGCTGAGCTTCATAGCTTGCTGTCCGAGACCAAGTCTCGCCCGCTGAGGAGTTACAGCTTAACCTGTCCAGAGGCTACACCTCTGCAAACCCGCTGGAGAATACAGCTTACCCGTCTAGAGGCAACACCTCTGCAAACGCTGACTCACAGCTTGAAGACAAGAGTTCGAAGAAAACAAAAACAGAAGCAAATGAAAATAATAAATCCCAACAGGGAATGTAGCTCGCAATGAGCAACTCAGCTCTGGTATCTGAACCAAGAGTCTGAGGAACAATCAGACAATCTCTCAAACAAACTCTCTCTCAACTCATCTCTCTCAATCTTCTCTTCTTTCTCTTTTTCTTCTCTGTGGATCGTGGGTTTTTCTTCTCTGCTCTCAGTGGCTCTCTACTGCTTAAAGCTTCTCTACTCTCAAGCCTTCACCTCATCGATCAAGCTTCTTCTCAGGAAGAGGCTTCATATATATAGAGCAGCAGATAGGGCGTGTGTCTTCCACATTTCCCGCCCAATCATTTGGTCACGTGGCAGCATCTCAGGACTGCTTCAATATACGTGTCACGATCCTAGTACTCCCCTTATCCTCGGATCACGTGCCTTCATTAAGCTTCACGAAGAGTACCTGTCAGTTAGATAGATAGAGTTATCAGTTTAAGACTAACAGCTTGTACAGACTTCATTCATGCAACATGTGTGAGCATGCATCGACTTCATATATGCAGTGCTATGGCATGTGCAGACTTCATATATGCAAGGCTGAGGTGTGTACATGCTTAGTGAATGCAACACTGAAGCATGTACAGACTTCACATATGCAAGACTATGAACATTACAAATGGATGTACTGACATGCCAAATGAATATGCAGACTCAACGTGCATCATTGTGCAGACTTACTAAAATGATGTATGAGCACAGCAATACACAATGTACAGACTTCGTGCAATGCATGAAGCAGTGTATAGACTTGGAGTGCAATGTGCAACCAATGTACATACTTTACAATGCCTAGTGTTAAAGCATGAGAGCACAATGCATCATGTACATACTATGCGTTATGCAACCAGACGATGTCTAGACTTTGATAAATTGATGCACAACAAAAAAATGCCTCCTTCCTGGGCGTCAGTTTCAGAAGTGACTCCCCTTTTGATGGGCGTCAAATTTCAAGCATAATAGAATGTATAGACTTTCTACGGCATCAAGGCAACCATGATGATGTGCAGACTCAGTGTTTGTGCAGCTATCCAATGTATAGACATTGCGATGTGAAGCACATAGGCTGTACAGACTTGTGCTAATGCTGCAAGTGGACAATGTACAGACTTTGGACATGCGTGCATGCTATGCGATGTACAGACTTGAATGCGTGCATGCAACACGATGTATAGACTTGCTCCTGACTATCTAGACTCTGCATGCGTGCTAAAGCAATGTGCAGACTTGTTGACAAAGCGTTGTGCAGACTCTGCGTGCCACAATGTGCAGACTTGCGAGTGTGTGACATGCACAAAGACGCTAAGTAAGATGGTCCAATGTATAGACTTCAAGTCCACGCTGAGTGAGACAGACCTCACAGGCTGTACAGACTTGAACTAAGCAAGGGCTATACAGACTTGAGAGTGCACGATGTATAGACTTGCAGGTGCAACGTAGGTAAAGATACCAATGTATAGACTTCCTATGCCTGCGTCAAATGCGATGTACAGACTTGCTATATCTGCTACACATGCAATGTACAGACTTGCATGAGATGCTAGACGCTGTACAGACTTGGAGTGCATGCCTGCTGCAATGTATAGACTTGACCGATGTACAGACTTGTTGAACTATCAACAGATGAATGTATAGACTTTGTTCTAAACGATGCACAAACACAACAATGCAATGTATAGACTTTGAGTGTGTAGACTTGTGTGTGTGTGCAATGTGTAGACCCTGACTGCATGGAACACATAGAGAATCTGATAAAGATAGTTTCATCAAAACATAAACAGTTTCCAATCAATCAAAACAAGCTGTTGCCAATGAAGTAAAGCTTATTGTCAACATCATCAACACAGAGGAGTCACAATAGCTTAGCATAATCATGAGAATCACGCATGCGTGCTTGCATAGACCCTCGGGTATATCAAATGGCACTGACGAAAGTTCGAGTTACGCCTGACCGAAAGTCTTTGCCATGCGCGATGGTGGTCTTCGGACCTATGTCCTCCGCCACGTATCGAGGGTCTCCAACTTAATGAACCATGCCTCTCTTGCATGATATATAAAAGCATTTCACGTGACCTCGTCACATTCATACTTTTACAGCTTGTTTCGGCCTCGAACGGCCCGCTATCTCGATAATTAACCAAAGGTTTTCTCCCTTATGGGGGATGTAATTAACGTCATAGCCTTTACGGTATGGCGGACTGCTGGTCCCGACCCGAATCTCACTCTCGCCCACAAGGGTCAGAATGAGCGCACAATAAACTTGTCACTCACGTGACTGGCACGCCTGCGCGATCAATTAACCAATTGGTTATTTATTAATTAACTGGTTGATTGACCCGAACAAAGTGACCCAACAAAAATAAACCATCCCAACACGGCCTCGGTTGACTCCTTCCACAGGATTACTGAGGGAAAAAATTACCATTAACCCAGCTGAGGCGAAAACCCGAAAGGGCGCCTTAGGTAAAATTGGGTAACCCCTTGATGTGAAAACCCGCAAGGACGCACTGGAAAAAGTAAAAGGGGGCCAGCTCTGGCGAAAACCCGCATGGGCGGTAGGGCTGGTAAAGAGAAAAAGAAAAACTCTCTCCCTCTCTACTTTTCACTAATGAAAGTCGTCAACCGCGATACCTCATTGACGGCGACCTTCGCATCACTCCACAACAATGGTGGCCACTACACCCTCCGAGGGTCGGTCATCACCAACACCAGCTCCAGTCTCGGCTACACACCGCAACGGTCAGCCCACCAGTTCCAGCCTTCCGGTCGCTACGCATCCGTAGCTGGTCGGCCAGCTCAAGTTTCCAACTCCAGACTTCGGCTACAACGCCTTTACAGGCCAGCCGCTAGTTTCCAACTCCAGACTACGGCCATCCCCAGAGCCGAGATCTTTCAGTGAGGGCAATGCATCTAAAACAACTGAGGGCCATATCATAGCACAACCTACTCAGGATTCCCCTGCCCAGATGACCCACACTCTGGCCATTGAGGTGTCCGATGTTAGTCCAGAAAGATCCTATACTACATCTCCCAAGGGTTCTGATCAACTAACAATCAAGTATATGGGCACCAATAAAAATTTAGTTCATCCCGCTGCTACCAATTTAGAGGCACCAACTACAATCAGCTGTCCTCAGCCTATTTCCCCAGGCCAAGTTATGGAGATTGATACTAATTCAAGAACGCAGCAGGAGACTCAGCTCTCGAATGATCCAAAATCACTAGAAGTCAGGAACAAAATAGCTTTACAAGCTGAGATTGATAATTTAACAGCCCTCCATGCTGACAGACCAGGCTTCCAAGCTGACAGACCAGGGGTTCTTACCAGAGGAATGAAGAGGATTGGGTCTGAGGGGAAGATCCAATCCAACACCCAACTATAATGTCATTCTTAATTTGGAACATAAGGGGCATTGGCAATGCTCTTTCTGTGGGTCGTGCCAAACTCTTAATTAAAGAGCATAGAGTAGACTGCATTGCAATTCTTGAACCAAAAATTCCAAATTATAACATGGACAGAGTCTGCAAGAAATTGGGTATGGAGAATTATATAGCAAACACAGATGAGGATGCTCATATCTGGGTAATGTGGAAAGGCCAGTGGAATTTTCAACTTATATGTCAGCATGATCAACATATTACAGTCAGACAGATTTCAAACACCTTGCCTGATTTCCATGCTTCTTTCATATATGCCAAATGCACCCCAGTGGAAAGGCTCCAGTTATGGACATCTCTCACTCATATCACCAATCAAATCAAAGGTCCCTGGATTGTGGCAGGAGATTTCAATTGTATCATGACAGTAGATGAAAAGCTGGGAGGTAATATGCCCTCACTTAGATCCATGAATGATTTTAAGGACTGTATAAACGACTGTGGGCTCTTAGATGCAGGTTTCATGGGCTCCAAATACACTTGGTATAACCAGCAAGTAGGTTCCAATGGCATTTGGGCTAGGCTGGACAGAGTACTCATCAACAGTCCTTGGATGCAGTCCTTCCCAATCACTGTGGAGCACCTATCTAGAGAAGCATCTGACCATGCCCCTCTTATTATTAAATTGACTACTCAGCACACTACAAAAACCAGATTTTATTTTCAGCAAATGTGGACCAAGCATGAACTATTTCTCTCTGCAGTGGAGCAATCCTGGAAATCCAGCCCACTTGCCACCTCTGCCATTACTACTTTTATTCTGAAACTAAAGTTCCTGAGACATACCCTTCGGGAATGGAATAAGAACATTTTTGGAAATGTGCACAAAAATTTGATGCAAGCTGAAGATATGGTTTTATTGGCTGAACACAACTATGATCAGTATCCTAACACTTAAAATCTCTCAGCCCTTGACAGTGCCAAAAGCATTCTCACAGAAAGAATTTTGCAGCAGGAAATCTTTTGGAAGCAAAAGTCAAGAATCAGATGGCTAGCTGAAGGTGATAGAAATACCAAATTCTTCCATGAAACTGCCACTGCTAACAGAAGGAAAAATTTCATTAATTGCCTCAGGGATGCAATGGGAAATCTCACTTCTGACCCTCAAAAGATGAAGGATATAGCAGTCTCCCATTTTCAAACTGCTTTCACTACCCAACCTCATTATGTTGATATGGAAAGCCTGACTAATATTCCTTACATTGTGACCCAGGAAGACAACTCTATGCTCACTGCTGTCCCAACTGATATTGAAATAAAAGAGGCAGTCTTTGATATTTCCCCTGACAGTGCTCCTGGACCTGATGGTTATACTGGTTGGTTTTTCCAACATGCATGGCAGATTATTGCAGAAACACTCATAAAGGCAATTCAGGAGTTTTTTATCGATAGAAAACCTCTGCCAAGAAGCATCACAGCAACAGTCATAGCTCTTATTCCCAAAACTAAAAATGCTACTGAAATATCTGAATATAGGCCCATCAGTTTATGCAACTTCTCCCATAAAATCATTTCCAAAATTCTAAGCAACAGATTGAGCAAACTCCTGCCCTCACTAATCTCAAAGGAGCAGACTGCTTTTGTCAAAGGTAGACATATCATTGAAAATATTGCTTTGGCTCAGGAAATGGTGCAAGAACTTGGCAGAAAAACCAGAGGTAACAATGTCATTCTTAAACTGGACATGGCCAAGGCATATGACAGAATTGAATGGGATTTCCTTGCTGTAGTTCTAAAGAAATTTGGCTTCGACTCTACATTTATTTTTCTGCTTGAAAGCTTGATTACCAACTGCTGGTTTTCAATAGCCCTAAATGGAGACATGGCGGGTTTTTTTAAATCCACCAGAGGCCTAAGACAAGGTGACCCAATTGCTCCAATTCTATTTATTCTGGCTCAAGAATCTCTTAGCAGGTTACTAAAGGAAAAGTTTGAAAGTGGCACAGTTGGTTGGTATTCAGGCCCCCGGAGGTGCCCATCTATCTCCCACCTATTATTTGCAGATGACACTCTGGTATTTGCCAATGCTAGTGCCACTTCTCTCCGCCAACTGATGCATACTTTAACAATTTATGAGGAAGCTTCAGGTCAGTTGATTAATACATCCAAGAGTGGTTTTCTGCTGCACTCTAACAGCAACCCCAGCCTCATTCGAAGAATAGAAAATATCACAGGTTTTTCTAGACAAACTTTTCCACAAAAATACTTGGGTTATCCACTGTTCTTGGGCAGATCCAAAAAGGTTTTCTTTGCTGGCATCATCACCACCATTCAAAAAAGGATAGAAGGCTGGCAGGCTAAACTGCTATCACAGAGTGCTAGGTTAACCTTGATAAAACATGTCTTAGCCTCCATTCCTATATATATTCTGGCTTCTACTCCTCTACATGCAGGCATTCATCAACTGATGGACAGGGCATTTGCTAATTTTTTCTGGGGCTCCTCTATACATGGCAACCGTAAACATTGGAAATCTTGGACTGCTATTTGCAAACCTATGGTGCAGGGAGGTCTTGGGATTATGTCCCTAAGACATATGGACTTAGCTCTTAGAGTCAAAATGCTGTGGAATGGACTCCACTCTCAATCTCTATGGGCAAATTATTTCAGGGCCAAGTATATTCAGAATGTACATCTTGCTGAGGTCAAATTCAAAAATATGAAAGGAGTCAACAGAAGCAGCTGGAATAAAGCTAAAGCTCTCATTCTGGAGCATCAGAGGGTCATTCTAGGTGATGGTTCCAAAACTAATTTCTGGCAAGATGTATGGCTGGGAAACCGAACTCTTAATTCTTATATATGTACTGCTGGAGCCATCACTTCAAATGCCACTGTTAGAGACATAATTATGAACCCAAAGCCGGAAGACATTGAAGCACTGGAACTTAACCTTCCAGTTGAGATTAGGAACATATTTTCTCCCTCCCTTTTAACTTCCCACAGTGATCATTTCATCTGGTCACTCTCAGGGAATGGGAATTATTCAGTCTCCTCCATATATAAAAAACTGATTCTTCAACAACAGCCTCAGATTATGGAGAGGGATATTCCTTGGAAACGCATTTGGTCTCCTTGGATCCCAACCAAAATTTCCCTGCATATATGGAAAGTCTATTTCAACTGTTTGCCCACTGATCAGAATGTTAAAGCTTGTGGTATCCCTCTTTGTTCCAAATGCACCTGCTGTCTTTCTCCCAAAGAAGAGGATTCTAACCATCTCTTCCTCAGCAGTGACTGGGCTGCTAATATTTGGTCTTTCTTTCAAAATAAGGGATTGGAGATAGGTGGCCGGACTATCAAAGATCTGATTGCTAAAAACATTCAAACAGCAGCTGGTAACTCACTGTTTGGTCTTTTTATTATTGCCATCACTGGTTTCTGTTTATGGGAGTTTTGGACTGCCAGAAATTCAGTCATCCATGATGGTAAGACTCCAAAGAGCCAGCAGATGATACCTAAAATTCTATTCTAGGTTAATCAGTCATTAGCACTGTCCAAGCTTCCGGAAAGCAGTCATGAAAAGAGAATTATACTAGCAGCATGTGGAATTCACTCTTTCAGCAACAACAGTCCCAAACTGAAACTTGTCAAATGGCAATTCCCACCTTGGCCACATCTCAAACTGAACACCGATGGTGCATCCAAGCTTGCCCACATTTCTGGTGGTGGAGGAATCATTAGGGACACTCATGGATCAATCATCCTGGCTTTCTCTCATTTTTATGATCAAGCTAGTAGCATGATGGCAGAAGCTCGAGCACTCAAAGATGGCCTTAAATATCTGAGAAGCATTACAACTCAACCGAGCCACATTGAAAGTGACTCCCAAACCCTGGTCCAAGTTCTCAACCACAAATTTCCTTGTCCCTGGGAAATTTTAAAGTATGTGAGGGAAATCTGGACCCTTCTCATGGCTAATGATACCATCACCCACATATTACGTGAGGCCAACCAGGTGGCAGATTCTCTGGCTAACCTAGCATGTACAAACAAATGTAATATGCATTTTTCCTCACAGCAGCAACTTCCTGCAGTTATTAGAGGCATTGCCCGGATGGATCAACTAGGTTTTCCTAGTATCCGAATTATGTAATTTCTTTTTTCCTCTTATATGAATAAAACACCTCCTAGCTGTGCACTTTGCACCTAGGTAAGGATTTTTGATAAAAAAAAAAAAAAAACTCCAGACTACGGCTACAATGCCTTCACAGGCCAACCGCCAGTTTCCAGCTCCAGTCTTCGGCTATAATGCCTTCACAGGCCAGCCGCCAATTTCCAGCTCTAGTCTTCGGCTACAACGCCTTCACAGGCCTGCCGCCAGTTTCCAGCTCCAGCCTTCGGCTACAACGCCTTCAGAGGCCAGCCGCCAATTTCCAGCTCCAGTCTTCGGCTACAACGCCTTCAGAGGCCAATCGCCAGTTTCCAGCTCCAGTCTTCGGCTACAACGCCTTCAGAGGCCAACCGCCAGTTTCCAGCTCCAGTCTTCGGCTACAACGCCCTCAGAGGCCAACCGCCAGTTTCCAGCTCTAGTCTTCGGCTATGACGCCTTCACAGGCCGACCGCCAATTTTCAGCTCCAGTCTTCGGCTACAACGCCTTCACAGGCCAACCGCCAGCTCCCAGCTTCAGTTTCGGCCACGACCCCTTCACAGGTCGGCCAACCAATTATCCCCCAATCCTGGCCTTCGACTGTGAAACCTTCTGAGGCCATTCGGCCAACTCAGCCCCAGTTTATCAAGCCAAGAAGAGCTACATTTTTGGTCAATGACATACAAACAACCAATACCCAGGCGTCAACCCATAAACGACGCCCTCCAGAGCCAGTCCCCGACTCCAACCTAGTCGACCGCCACGTTCTGACAGGCCTACGCCAATCCTGCACTAGGGCTTTTCCCCTACTCCCAGCAACCAGCACTCAGCGCCCAGTATTCGAAATCCAGTTACACCATCCCCCTTACCCAGTCTTTTATCCTAACTCCAGTCTCAGGTAAACCCGGTCCTCTGCCGCCTACACTGGTACGTGTTAAAACAATCAAGCACAACCGACAGTAGGTGGTAGCCATTTCTTGTACCCAACCATGTCCCATAGACTGGGGAGAAAAACAACTCAGCAAACAAACAATAATACCAAAATCCAGAGTTTGTCATTGATACTCTATAAAAGGGAGCCCAAGACATGCCCTTGGGGTAACAAAAAGACATATAGTCCGGATAAAAAAAAAAGAAAAGAGAGAAAGGTGATACAATCATATCCCAGACTCGCCCCTCTCTAGTGCCGTCAGGCAAGACTCCGCAGCCGCGAGCTCTGCCTCCAAGGTCGACACAAGCTGAACACTAGCCTCAGCCCCAGCTTCGGCAGTCCGCCACTAAACCTTAGCAAGCTCTACGGCTTGCCGTTGCTCCTCCAAGGCCTTCTGCAAGGCCTCAGCTCTGCTCTCCGCCTCGCTCAGACGCGTAGCGCGATCCCCGACAAGTGACACGGCCGCATCAGCGAGCCTCCTCAGCTCGGCAGCCGCTAACGCGAGCCAAACCCGCTACTCCTGCACCTCTCGAACGGCTGCTAGACGTCGAGCCCTCTGCTCCTGAGCCTCCAGGAGCTGCAGGTACTCCGCCCAGATGCTGGCCAAGCCAGACACCCAAAGCTCACGCGGGAAGCCAAGACCGTGGTATCCTAGGGTGCAGTCCCTCAGCCGCTGCCGAAGCTCCTCCAGAGAAGGCAGGGGGTCACCTCCTAGGTACCCTCGGGCTCGCTGGAGCAAGGCCGCACCCACGCTGGCATCCAGCAGTGGCTCTGGTGGCGAAACAAACATAGGCCACTCGATCCCCAGCTCCAGGGAAGAGTGGCCCATCTCAGCCAACACACCGGAAGAATCTGCACAATTTCATCAAATAGTCAGCAACAGTCGGGACTTCTCGGTGACAAGACAAGGTGAAAAACCTGAGAAAGGTGCTAACTCTCACCTGGTGTGGCTCCCGCCACGCCTGCAACATCCCCGCTCGGGGTCGGTGAGGGTAACCTCTCCCCAGTGTCAGCGGCATCCCCCCTGGAGTTGGAGAGGGCAGGACCTCCCCGATAATCTGGCCATCCCAAGCTATTATCGGGGAGATGGAAGGCTCTCCCAGGTCATCCTCGACGGGAGCCGGCGCGCGCTCCCCCTCAGATTCCAGGCCTGGACAAAATACGGGGGCATCAACACCCCGCTATAAACTCTAAACCAAAGCTAATGGAGAGGAGGGAAGGATCTCTATATACCTTCCAAAACCGTCTCCATCTCGGCATCCCCGGCATAAGAAGCCTCGGAGGAAGAAGAGCTCAAGCTCGAGCTCTCGTCAGTCTCTATCGTTGCCCTGCCACTATCGGAAGAACCAGACGAGGTATCCGATAAACCCTCAGCCGTAGGCAAATCAGAGGCACCTGTATATCAAGAAGCCAGGTCAGGCTACTACCAAATTCAGCCTCACATGAAGACAACTTCCTAGCCAGAAGTGTTAGGCAAGAAGCTCACCAACTGGGGCATCCCCCTCGGAAACCCCCTCAATGTCGACGAACTCCTCGTCACCCCCAGGAGAAGCTGCGGTAGCAGACCCGTCTCCCGCTACCCGGGCCATGTCCCGGGGAAGCTCTCCTTCCTCCAGAGGGGAGGAGGTACCTGCAATCAACCCTGATGAAAGCTTAGCATGGGTGGGTAAAATAGATCAATCCACCATGAAATGATGAAGTGCTCAACTACGTACATGATGGTCCCACACTGGAGGACCCTACCAGCTCTACCGTGCAAGCCGATACCAAGGTCGGCACAAGTAGGAGAGGTACCTCTGCCAGCAGCTGTGGCAGTCCACCCCGCGTGCCCTCAACAATGGGTGGGAACACAGAAGTCACCTGCCCAGGCTCGCTGGCAAAGGACGGCAGAGCCATTGAGGGGCCGGCATCAACCAGCTCCTAGATCATCTCCAGGGTGGCTACCGCATCCTCACCTGGCAAACGAACAACTCAAGTCGAGTCAACAATTCCGGCTTGCTAAAAAGTCCAACAACAACGGGAATATCCCCTCAACAACAATTGGACACTTACCCAGATAGCTACTAGCCACCGTCAGTGTCGGCTCTTCTGCCTGTTCAGGGGCTCCGCTCAGTACCCCAGCAGGGGCCTTGGCCCCCGACGCCTCTGCCTCCTCTACACAATCCAAACGGTTATGTCAGTAACCGGAAGCAAGTGAAATCGCAGCTCACACCCAGCACTAGAAGCCCTTACTTGAATGGGCTCCGCCAGTAGCCTTCCATGACTCGAAATCGGGAAAGGTCGTAACATTGGGGGCAGTCTCGTCCATCAGACGAAGGAGCCCCTCCATGTCTATCTCGTACTCGCCCCCCTCCTCAGGTAGAGAATCCACCTCCAGAGGGGGCGAGAAAGCTGCCTCCACTCCAGTCTCCAGGGGGGCTACAAAACACAAATCCAGCAAAACAAGATTAGCCAACTACCATGGCTAAACCAAGCACGAGCAAAGAAGGCGAAGCGACACTTACTCAAGGCCGTCTCTGCCTCAACCTGCCTGCCAGTCTCGAGTCCCTCAGGGGACTCACCAGTCTCATCAACTACAGCCTCTACTCACGGGTGCTTCCGCCTAGGCTGTAGACCTCCGTCCCCACTCCCCGAGGACGTCTCGGTGGAGGGGTGATCCCCCTCTGCCGCAGAACCTGTCAACAAACATAGCATTATACAATGCCTCAGTTCTATGTGCAAAAAAAAAAACTATAAAAGCAAAAAAAAGGGGGGGGGGGGCGCATGGTAGAAAGAAGATAGACTTACTTTGATGTGAAACCACTACGGGGTATGCAGCAAGCAAATGAAAACTTAGGACCTATTCCGCATTCACAACCACATAGCAATTAAGTTGATAAATCGGGGCCAAATCGCCGTCGCACACACGCGAGCCCGGGGTGACTAAATAATGCTAGGGGGAGGTGATGGATCAAGACCCTTGCTGGTAGAGTGCCAGCTGGGCTAGGGTTACCCTCCCGAGGGTACGTAGCCCACGCTTATGGGGCTGGCCGGTGCCAATTGGGGCACTAGGTCCCACTCTCTCACTATAGCCACGGTGACCACACTAAGATGGTGGTTCCGAGATCGGGCACTCGCTCGCATGCACAACGGAGCTACGTCTACAGATATTAAATGAACAGACACTAAATAGAAATGGAGCAAAGTTTAGAGCTCACCTGGTTGGTTTGAAGAAACCAACCCCGTTCGGAGACGTGGGCGAGCGGGGAAGTGTGGATCCCGCACACTGCGCCGATGTAGCTTGAGCTGCTTAATACAACACTACTCCTCACGCAGGAGGGTTAGACTAAGGGTGGGGAAATCAAGCTTACATCCAAACACTACCTCCACGCAGGGAGGGGTGCTAAGCCGGCCAGGTGGGAGGGGGAAACTCGCCGAGGTTGTAGGAGAGGAAGCCGACGAAGGATCTGCTTGCTTGCTGTGAGAGGGGACAGGCCGCCGCTGTTGCAGTCGTAGTTCTTACTCCGGAATTCTGCCGGTGACGAGACCAGGAGGGAATTCTTCGTGACAGAAGCTGGGACGCCTCTGAATTTTACTGAATTCTTCTAACGTCGTCGCTGACCGCGGCAGAGGCTCGAACAGGACAAAGGAATCTGGGGTTGACAGCTTCAGATCGGGTGCAGTAGGATGCAGAGGTTGTACCGTGGGCTCCCGAGCTCCGAATCTCGAACCGTCAGAATTTATGGAACCGTGGAGGAACCCTCTTTGCATAAAAACTGGTGGGGAGGCTGTCGGAGGTCAGGGTAGACTGGGGGACACCGATGAGTGAGTGCTGGTCGCAGAAGACTGGAGAAGGTAGTCCCGCGCGACTGGAGGGGAAAAATTAGAACTTTGGGTTCCGGATGCCGAATGTAGCTCTGCTTCTTTCTCCTGATCGGGGACAGGGGGAGGAAGAAGTTTGGAGAAGGAACTTCAGTCAGATTCCTTCACTGTGAATCGTGGTTCAGCTTCTGGTCGAACTCTGGTTCTCTGCAGATGGAGCTTGATGCAGTCGAGGGAGAATGGCTCTCCCGGGCAGCTCCGGACTCGGAATGGTACGATTCTTTCTCGCCTGCGTAGTGGACTGGACGACCTTTCCAGAAAGGTAAGGTAAGCCCTAGATGTCGCCGGATGACCTCGGGGGAGCTTCTGAAAGATGGGCCTCCTTCTGCCACCTGCAGATGTGACAGATTGAATGGGATGGTGGTGGGGTTAGGTTAAGGGGGTTTGGAGTTTGGTAATGGAGGGAAGGATGGTGGTGATAGCAGATGGGGGAGGGGTGTGTGGGGGTGAAGAGAGGGGCTGAGCAGGTGCAGGAGAGTGGAGGGGTGAGAGGGCCGAAGCTTGGAGAAGGGGGGGGGGTGGAGGGGTCGGCCAAGGCAAGGGGATGGGTGTAGTGGTGAGGGTGGTGCGCAACTTGTGGTGGAGTGGGGATTGGGATGGTCAAGGGATATGAATGAGGGTGTGGGGGAGTGGGAAGGTTGCTTGGGGAAGAGGGATGGGTGTCTTGGAGGTGGGGAAGGGGTATGGGGAATAGGAAGGGTTGCTTGGGAAGGGGAGGAAATTGATGAGTATTAAGGGGCCTAGGGGAGGTGAAGGGGTGGAGGGTGAGGTGGCAGCTGAGGTGGCAGGGGAAGGGGGAGGTGAAAGGGCAAGTTCGCCCAAGGGAGAGAGAGAGAGAAGGGGGAAGAGAGAGAGAGGGGTTCGCCCCCTAGAGAAAGAGAGAGAGAATGAGAGAGCTAGAGAGAGAGAAGGGGGGGCACTTATGCTCAAATATTCAATACTTCATTAACCTTAAAAGAGGGGGTTTGGGGTCCTATATATAGGAAAACCCAATTTACAAAAAGTCCTCATGGAATGGACAAATGACGAAAGACCAAGGGGTGGGGAGAGGGGCGCCCATGGGCCAGACCAAAGAAATGGCCCAATAAGAACTACTAGCCCCATTAGCCCACTAACCTACATAATAACATGATAACATAGTAACATGACTCAAAACATAGGCAAGTACATCAAAATGACTCAAGAAAGGAAAAAATATATCAATATGTCCTCAATAATAAGCTCCTGTGTCGTCGTGGTCCCATCCAGTCGTGCAGTCACACACTACCTGTCTCCGGAAGGGAGAGAGGTGTCGAGCCAAAGGGAATCCTGGGTGATGTCCCCATCAACTCCCCTAGGCTGCGAAGAGCTCGACTCTGTCGAGAAAGGGTCCACTCGACTGCGGTAATGCTCCAGGAGGTCGGGGTCCAGCTGTTGAAGATCCTCCCTACTCACCCATGAATCATCTAAAGGGGGCCGGCCCTTCCACCTGACCAAGTATCGCTCGTATGCTTTGCTCCGGGTGACAGTGACCTGTTCATCCAATATCCGCTCTATTTGCTCCCGTTGGCCCCTCTGGACTGGTGGAACTCTCTCATGGGTGGTGGCTCTCTCAGAAGGTGGAACAGGCTCAATTCCCTCACTAGGTGTCACCTGTGGGACCCCTATATGGCACCAAGTCAGCCACATTGAATGTGGGACTTACTGCGTACTCCTCGGGGAGGTCCAACACATAAGCGTTTGTGCCAATCTTCCTCAGAACCTGGAAGGGGCCTGATCCACGCGACCTCAGTTTGGAGACATTTCCAGGGAAAAGCCTCTCAGTTCTTACCATCACATAGTCACCCTCGTGAAACTCCTGGTGGCGTCGGTGGGAATCGGCCATTTTTTTATACACCTCATTGCTTTTGTTAATGTGTTTGCGGATTTCTTCATGCAATTCTTTCATGTGTTGGGCAAACGACTCAGCACTAATAGACACTCTAGCATGTGGAGGCAAAGGAATGAGATCTGTAGGCTTTCTAGGCTTGTACCCATGCACAGCTTCAAATGGGCTCATCCCTATCGACCTATTCACTGAATTGTTGTATGCAAACTCTGCTTGGGGTAATATGAGATCCAAGTCCCGGGGCGATCCTCAACAAGACAACGGAGTAGATTCCCAAGACTCCTATTAATGACTTCGGTCTGGCCGTCAGTTTGAGGGTGATAGGCCGTGGAAAATTTGAGAAGGGTCCCCATTAGGTGCCAGAGAGTTTTCCAGAAATAGCTGGTGAATTTGACATCCCTGTCAGAGATGATGGTCTTGGGTAGACCATGGAGGCGGACGACCTCATCGAAGAATAGATGGGCCACATGAGAGGCATCGGAGGTTTTAGAGCAGGGGATGAAATGGGCCATCTTAGAAAACCTATCCACTACGACAAAGATGGAATCATGCCTTTTTTGAGTCCTAGGTAGGCCTAAGACGAAGTCCATGCTTAAGTCCTGCCAGGGACGATCAGGGACAGGGAGTGGGGTGTATAGGCCTGTGTTCTGTCTTGTCTGTTTGGCTGAGGCACATATCCGGCACTGTCCTACAATTTTGGCTACGTCCCTTTTGAGGCTTGGCCAGTAGAACTGACCCTCAACCAAAGCAATGGTTTTATGCACCCCAAAATGCCCAGCAAGGCCTCCTGCATGTAACTCCCAGACCAGGAAATCCGTAGAGAGGTCCTAGGTATGCAAAGTCTATGGCCTTTGAAGATGAATCCGTCCTCTAAGATGAATCCTTGGTGTTCCTTAGGTGAGAGGGTGGACAGAGTGGTATGGATTGGACCAAAGTCCGGGCAATCAGAGTACTCCTCCTTGAGTCTTTCAAATCCTATGACTTCTACCCGGACGGTAGCTAGCAAGGAAATTCTCCTACTGAGGGCATCGGCAGCACGGTTTTCACTTCGGCTTTATGTTTGATCACAAATGTGTAGGCCTGGATGTATTCGACCCATCGGGCATGTCGAGCATTCAGTTTCTGCTGGGAGTTGAGGTATTTCAGGGCCTCATGGTCAGAGAATATGACAAATTCTTTAGGCAAGAGATAGTGTCTCCAATGCCGAGGGATTGTACCACGGCATAAAATTCCTTGTCGTAGGTGGAGTACCTCATCCTGGCATCACACAACTTCTCACTAAAGTAGGCCACTGGGTGTCCTTCCTGGCTAAGGATCCCACCAATTCCTACCCCAGAGGCATCACAAGTCACTTCAAAGACTTTGGAGAAATCAGGGAGGCATAAGACAGGGGCTTGGGTCATTCTCTCTTTGAGCTCTTGGAAGGCCCTAGATGCTGACTTGGTCCACACAAAGGTCCCCTTTTGAGGCAGTCGGTGATAGGGGCCGTGACTGTGCTGAACCCCCGGATGAACCTACGGTAAAAGGTGGCTAATCCATGAAAACTCCGGACTTCATGGAGAGTGCGGGGCTCCGGCCATTCGAGGATGGCTTGGACCTTTTCAGGATCCATGGATACCCCCTCGGTGGAGACAACATACCCAAGGAAGGTAATGGATTTTGTCATGAAGTGACATTTTCCCAAATTGGCAAAGAGGCTTTCCTTCCTAAGGGTGGTGCAGACTTGCCTAAGATGACTGAGGTGTGCTTCCTTGGACTGGCTGTAGATGAGGATGTCATCAAAATAGACTACCAGGAAGACTCCAATGTAGGGCCTAAGGACCTCGGTCATAAGGCGCATAAATGTGCTTGGGGCGTTAGAGAGCCCAAAAGGCATCACCAGCCATTCAAAGAGCCCATCCTTGGTTTTAAAGGCATTTTTCCACTCATCCCCGAGCCTTATCCTAACCTGATGGTAGCCACTCTTGAGGTCTATCTTGGAGAAAATGGTGGCTCCAGCTAGCATGTCTAGCATATCGTCAAGTCTAGGTATGGGGAACCTATATTTGACGGTAATCTTGTTGATGGCCCTGCTATCAATACACATGCGCCATGTCCCATCTTTCTTTGGTGTGAGGAGGGCTGGGACAGCACAAGGACTTTTGCTTAGATCGAGAAAGCCTTTTCTAATGAGTTCCTCCACTTGCCTCCTCAATTTAGCATGTTCAGTGGGATTGAGGCGATAGTGGGGAAGGTTTGGGAGGGTGGCCCCTGGGACAAGGTCAATAGCATGCTGGACATCCCTCATGGGTGGCAGTTGATCGGGGAGCTCCTCGGGGAACACATCCTTGAATTCTTCTAGGAGAGGGTGTATCTCCACAGGATGAGGGTCGGAGGGGGTGGGTTCCCCTAGGCATATGACTACAGCGCATATGGGTGTCCCGAGGGCTACCTCTTCCTCGAGTTCTTGTCTAGTGATGAGGTGAAGGCCCTTGATGGTGCTCTTAGGGGTGGATTGTTGACTTGTTGGTTGGGTTGGGACCCCTGGGTTTTGAGGTGGTGTAGGGAGAATTCCCTTGGGGGGTAGTTCCTTTCGGGGTGGGGAAGGGTTGAGGCGAATGGTCTTCCCCTCGTGTTCAAATGTGCATGTGTTTGTTTTCCCCTGGATGGTAGCATTGACATCATATATCCAAGGTCTCCCTAGTAGGATGCTTCCTACAGCCATAGGTATGATGTCGCACCATATTTGTCCCTGGTAGGATGAAAAGGTGATGGGGATAAGACAACATGTGTTGACGGGTAGGGAGTGGTTGTTTATCCATGACATACGGTATGGTTTGGGGTGGGGTGTTGGGGTAAGCCCAAGGAGTTTGACGGTGTCCGGGGACACGGCGTTGACACAACTCCCGTTGTCTAGGATGACCTTCCTAACATGGTCCCAGATTTTGATGAAGGTGTGGAAAATGGAAGTCCTCCGCCAGTCGTCCTCTTTAGGTTGGGTAAGGGTGCACCTGATCACCCCTAGATGGGTGGAGTGGGGGTCATCTTCTATACCTTCCTCAAAGACTTGCTCCTCATATTCCTCTTCCCACCCTAAAGCAGCCTCGTACTCCTCAACAGTATCCTCATGGGTTTCCTGGGATGTGGTAGGTCCGCCTTCAATAACAAGGCTTGACATCCCCTTGGAAGGGCATTGGGAGGCTATGTGGCCATAACCATGGCACTGAAAACATTTAATCGTACTACTCCCTGGGGTCTTCCCTTTGGAGGCTTCCTCCCTTCGGGGAGGAGGGTTGAGTGGGATGGTTTTTGTGGGGGTGGGAGTGGTTGGTTGGGGATAGGGCCGAGTGGGGGCTCCCCCATTGGGAGGAGGTGTTCTTAACAGAGGAGGTAGGTTGGGACGGGGTCCCGGGCCCTTGGGGGGGGGCAAACCTAGGATTCCTAGAAAATCTCTCTACATCCCGGGCTATTTGATATGCAATTTCCAAGCTATGTACTTCCCTCATAAAAAGCTCCCGTTTGATGTGGGGGAGGAGACCATTCCTAAATCGGGATAAAGTGACGGCTGGGTCTTCAACCACACCACACCTTAGGAGATATGAGTCAAATTTTTCAATATACTCTTCCACGGTCTTTCCCTCTTGGGTAAGGCTTTGCCATTCATCAAGAAGAAGTTGGCTATAGGAGATGGGGAGATATTTATTTTTAAGTTCATCTTTCATGTCTATCCAAGTGTCAATGGGTTCCTCACACCGGATCCTCCTTTGGCTTTCTACCTTTAGCCAATAGGTCTTGGCTAGTTTAAGAAGGTGCATCTTGGCCAACCTAACCTTTCTCTCCTCTGACATGGGATACCATTCAAAGTATTGGTCCATGCCATGCTCCCATTCTTTATATGCACTAGGGTTATGAGACCCATCAAAATTAGGAGCTTCCACTTTGATCATTCTTAGTAGGAAGTCATCCGGATCCTCTCGTGGTCGCCTCTCATGATATCGAGGTCGTGGGACTCTCTCTTGCTCACGATACCACTCATCATCTAGGTCTTCCCTCTCATGTTCAACCCGCGGAGGATGAACTCTTTGGACATGGTTCCTAGGTGGGGCCCTAGCTTCTTCCAATCTCTCTAGTCGGGTGGAAATTCCATTCATTTGCTCCGTGAGGACTTGGATGGCAGCCTCAATTCGATCCATAGGAGTTTGGGGAGCTTCCCTAGGGATGTTTTGGTTGCCATGCACATTGGGATCCATAGGTGGGTTGGAATTAGAAGGATCAGCCCGATATATGGTACCCCTACGGGTGGTCATGCACAATGATGACAACACGGGATAGAAATGCAATTGCCCTTGGACCTAGGCTTGTAGAGACAAGTCTAAAACTTGCTCTGATACCAACTGATGTGAAACCACTACGGGGTATGCAGCAAGCAAATGAAACTTAGGACCTATTCCGCATTCACAACCACATAGCAATTAAGTTGATAAATCGGGGCCAAATCGCTGTCGCACACACGCGAGCCCGGGGTGACTAAATAATGCTAGGGGGAGGTGATGGATCAAGACCCTTACTTGTAGAGTGCCAGCTGGGCTAGGGTTGCCCTCCCGAGGGTACGTAGCCCACGCTTATGGGGCTGGCCGGTGCCAATTGGGGCACTGGGTCCCACTCTCTCACTTTAGCCACGGGTGACCACACTAAGATGGTGGTTCCGAGATCGGGCACTCGCTCGCATGCACAATGGAGCTACGTCTACGGATATTAAATAAATAGACACTAAATAGTAATGGAGCAAAGTTTAGAGCTCACCTGGTTGGTTTGAAGAAACCAACCCCGTTCGGAGACGTGGGCGAGCGGGGAAGTGTGGATCCCGCACACTGCGCCGATGTAGCTTGAGCTGCTTAATACAACACTACTCCTCACGCAGGAGGGTTGGACTAAGGGTGGGGAAATCAAGCTTACATCCAAACACTACCTCCACGCAGGGAGGGGCGCTAAGCCGGCCAGGCGGGAGGGGGAAACTCGCCGAGGTTGTAGGAGAGGAAGCCGACGAAGGATCTGCTTGCTTGCTGTGAGAGGGGACAGGCCGCCGCTGTTTCAGTCGTAGTTCTTACTCCGGAATTCTGCCGGTGATGAGACCAGGAGGGAATTCTTCATGACAGAAGCTGGGACGCCTCTGAATTTTACTGAATTCTTCTAACGTCGTCGCTGACCGCGGCAGAGGCTCGAACAGGACAAAGGAATCTGGGGTTGACAGCTTCAGATCGGGTGCAGTAGGATGCAGAGGTTGTACCGTGGGCTCCCGAGCTCCGAATCTCAAACCGTCAGAATTTATGGAACCGTGGAGGAACCCTCTTTGCAGAAAAACTGGTGGGGAGGCCCTCGGAGGTCGGGGTGGCCTGGGGGACACCGATGAGTGAGTGCTGGTCGCAGAAGACTGGAGAAGGCAGTCCCGCGCGACTGGAGGGGAAAAATCATAACTTTGGCTCCCGGATGCCGAATGTCGCTCTGATTCTTTCTCCTGTCGGGGACAGGGGGAGGAAGAAGTTTAGAGAAGGAACTTCAGTCATATTCCTTCACTGTGAATCGTGGTTCAGCTTCTGGTCGAACTCTGTTTCTCTGCAGATGGAGCTTGGTGCAGTCGAGGGAGAATGGCTCTCCCGGGCAGCTCCAGACTCGAATGGTACGATTCTTTCTCGCCTGCGCAGTGGACTGGACGACCTTTCCAGAAAGGTAAGGTAAGCCCTCATATGTCGCTGGATGACCTCGGGGGAGCTTCTGCAAGACGGGCCCTCCTTCTGCTACCTGCAGATGTGACAGATTGAATGGGATGGTGGTGGGGTTAGGTTAAGGGGGTTTGGAGTTTGGTAATGGAGGGAAGGATGGTGGTGATAGCAGATGGGGGAGGGGTGTGTGGGGGTGAAGAGAGGGGTGGAGCAGGTGCAGGAGAGTGGAGGGGTGAGAGGGCCGAAGCTTGGAGAAGGGGGGGGGTGGAGGGGTCAGCCAAGGCAAGGGGATGGGTGTAGTGGTGAGGGTGGTGCGCAACTTGTGGTGGGGTGGGGATTGGGATGGTCAAGGGATATGAATGAGGGTGTGGGGGAGTGGGAAGGTTGCTTGGGGAAGAGGGATGGGTGTCTTGGAGGTGGGGAAGGGGTATGGGGAATAGGAAGGGTTGCTTGGGAAGGGGAGGAAATTGATGAGTATTAAGAGGCCTAGGGGAGGTGAAGGGGTGGAGGGTGAGGTGGCAGCTGAGGTGGTAGGGGAAGGGGGAGGTGAAAGGGCAAGTTCGCCCAAGGGAGAGAGAGAGAGAAGGGGGAAGAGAGAGAGGGGTTCGCCCCCTAGAGAAAGAGAGAGAGAATGAGAGAGCTAGAGAGAGAGAAGGGGGGGCACTTATGCTCAAATATTCAATACTTCATTAACCTTAAAAGAGGGGGTTTGGGGTCCTATATATATGAAAACCCAATTTACAAAAAGTCCTCATGGAATGGACAAATGACGAAAGACCAAGGGGTGGGGAGAGGGGCGCCCATGGGCCAGACCAAAGAAATGGCCCAATAAGAACTACTAGCCCCATTAGCCCACTAGCCTACATAATAACATGATAACATAGTAACATGACTCAAAACATAGGCAAGTACATCCAAAATGACTCAAGAAAGGAGAAAATACATCAATATGTCCTCAATAATAAGCTCCTGTGTCGTCGTGGGCCCATCCAGTCGTGCAGTCACACACTACCTGTCTCCGGAAGGGAGAGAGGTGTCGAGCCAAAGGGAATCCTGGGTGATGTCCCCATCATACTTGAAGCTCCGAAGGGGGACAACGGCAAGGGCACTAACTGCTCCGGTTTCAGCGCCAGCACCCAGGCCTCCTTCATGACGGCCTCCCGAATGTCCCTTAGAGTGCAAGCGCACTAGATCTGGGACACGAACTCCACGGTCCCGGCTGATCCGATCGCGTGACTAATGTGCCGCCTCCAGTCGTCGGTCACCGTGTCGGCAAAGCTCCTGTCGGGGAGCACCCAGTCCAAGGAACCTCTGCTCTGGAAGCCGCAGTCGGCCAGGAACTGAGTCCACCAGCTCCGAGGTGCCATCGGTTGAGGTGCCTCTGCTTCGGTCATTGCCGCCGCCGTCACCACCTATTTTAGGGGCTTCAGTGCCCCTCCATTGCCTCGGCTCCCGGACGACGAGCCCCAGCTCCTCTGGGGCCACTGCTCCGCAATTCACTCGATCTCTTGACGGATCCGAGCGGCGTGGGTCCTCAGGTACCCCTCCTCCAGTGCAATCGGAGGTAGATCCTCCCTCAGCAAGTGACTCTCATCCGCCTTCCTGATCACAGAGGCCTTCTGCCGGTACAAATGGCTGTGCTCGAACCACCACCTAGCGTAGTGTACGTCGAATCGCCCTCGACATCCCTGTCCCGGCATCAGGAGTCGCTCGGGCTCTCGACGACAGTAAAAGTCCCACCATGCTGCTGCAAGTAAGTGGGTATCTCTGCCCCCGTATTGCCTACCTGTCAGAGGAAACTCTCGGTTCGGTGGGATCCCCTGGTCGTACCTGAAGTTCCTTGCAAACCGATGCGGGTAGTACGGCTCCAAGGAACTCATCGTCGACCGGTGCAACGTCAACACTGCCGACCGAGTGCTCAGAACCCACTTAGTCCGCGGCCCTGTATCTGTCGCCCCCTGACCGGGGTGGGCGTTGATTGCCCCTCCGCCTGACACCCCCAAGAAGAGGCTGTAATCCCTCGCAGCGCTGTCAAAAGGCAGTCCCTCCTCGCCCAGGGCGGGCAGGTAGCAAAGGGCTCTCCTGGTCCCCTCCAGCTGTGCCTATGCGTCTCCGTCAGGCTACCTAGTGAATCTGAACAAAAGTGGTGCCATCGAGTTTGCCACAGTCCCTCGCGTCACCAGTCCCGAAAATAGTAGTCCGGCCCACACACTGAGATAATGGGTCGGTAGAAGTATACTCCTCTCTCTCGACGCCGGGTGCGCCGCCAGAACTCCCAGTCCCTGATATATATTGGCGAGCGTAGCAGGAGCTAGAGCCAACTGCCTCCCCTCAGCTAACAAACAGGCCGGCCACAATAGCTCGGCCCTCAACAGACCATCCTCTCCATGCAGGACCACAAATGTCGCCAACCAGTATGCCAAGTAGGCGGCAAGATGTGTCACGTCTGGTAAGCCGTGGGGATTCCACCCCTCCCGTGGAGCATATATATATTGGGAGTACGTTCGAAATCGTAGCTCCACCTCAGTATATTCCTCCCACAGAGTCTGATCCCTGGCAAGTTCCTGATAGAAGCAAAAGGGTCAGTTGTAGAAATGGCGGACCCACACATTTAGCGGCACCCTTAGAGTCTGTGCGGCTCTGTCTCTCCCGGCTAGGGCCAGGTCCCTCCAGGTCTTCAGAAGATACTGGTAACTGTAAGGCACCCGGTATCACCCCTTTCCGTTAGTATGGCTACGGTGGAAGTCATCCAGTACCACCTCCTCATAACCTTCGCATATGATCGGCAACCCAGAAATCTGAAACAGAGGCCACAAGTCAAGGCTGGTCTCTCCCTCTGCTGTCGCCACCGTGTTCCATCGGTGGTTGAAGCGCTCCAGTAATCCCTGTAGTAGTCCGGTGTAGCATGGGTACGCGTAAACAGCAGCAGTCACCGCGTACTGGATCCCAGCCCGGTCTAGCAGCACCCGGTAATGGTGAACAATCCCCATCAGCCACTCAGTGTCACCCTGACGGTAGTAGTGTGACGAGATCACTGCCCAGCGATCGTACCAGCTGAGACGGTCTGCCGCATGACCCCATCCAGGGTGTTGTGGTCGTCATAGCCTTCCCCAGCATATAGCAAGCCCGCAAGCTCCAGTACCAACCCAGCGGTCCCCTCTGTCTCTGTGCGATGGCGACCGTGCAAGTCCCAGGAAGCAGGGCCCAGCGGCCCAACTCTGACACCCGACTGCTCTACTTTGCCAAAGAACCCCAGGCACCCAACACCAGGGAGCCGACACTGCCTCCAGTAGTCCTCGAAAAAGCTCGGGTAACTGTAAAATGCTACACCATGCAGGCTGTCCCTGCCAATCAAGATAGCCCGCTCAAGCCGGCGATGGGCTCCCGGAATCTGGGTGTCACCCTCCTCCATGCCGGGAGGGATGTCGCTCCTGAGAAACTGGAACAGATGATGATCCAAGGGGAACTCCAAAAGATAACCCATGCTCCGGTCATAGGCATACAGACCGCCTGCTCCCGAGATCCGGGCCACCTCCACAGTCCCGACTCCAGCTGCCCTCTCACCGATGGGACCCTCAACCACCACTGTATGCCCCGAATCTAGTTGCTCCACACTAGCCGTAGTAACCACCTACGGACCCAGAAGAGGCATCGGCCGCTCAGTCCGCCACACCCAGTGGTCCTCCTCCCGAGCCACCCACCTCGGGACTCGCCCATCTCTGCCAAAGCGTGCCATCACTGCAAGACAGGGCACCCAAAAAAAATGGTCAGTATACTAGAAAATCAGCACATACATCACAGCAAAATAAAGGCAGATGAAGTGTCAAAATACAACTACAACAGCTCGGAACAGGGGTCTCACGGGCCGTATGCCCTCATCTCCGCCTCCGACGCACGCCCCATGGGGGGCATTTGTTGTACCCAGACTATTTCCCGGCAGAATAACAAGGAATAAGGGTTCGGGCATTTCCCCGAACACCTTCAAGGCACGGGCTATTTAGCCCTTTCTACAACCCTGCGGGTCCCTACAAGGGCCCTAACCAGCTTACCGTGACACGCGGCGGCACAAGCAATTGTCCGGGGTCAACCCCGGTCACATACATACGGGCTTTGCCCGTATCCTACATGGCTGCCCGGGACCACCCGGGGGCGCCCCGACGTTAAGCCACGCCACGTGGCACTCAGTGAAAGGGCCGTGGGCCCACCCCTAGACACCTCTTTCAACCCTCCAAGGTCAAAGGGAGATCCAAGTAAGTCAACCACAAGCTCTGGAGGTCCGCAGCACGTGCATACGGCTCACACACGTGTGTTCGACATTTTTCCAAACACCTTGTGAGCGCATATGTTCCATCCCTTCCACATAAAACCACGGGCCACCCCGTGGTTCCAGCACACTAATTGGGTCCTACAACGACCCCCCAGTAAGTTGAGGACACCCCCGACCCTCAGATACGTGGCGACGAGCCACTCAACTTTAGCACTCGGGTCAACCCGAGGCTACCCTGCCAACCCGCCGTGCAACACGGCACGTAGCTCGAGACATGACTCACATCCCTGAGATGCCTCCACTTAGCTCCCACGAGCTCCCATCTTCAACCCAAGGCCCACCTTGGGACCCCTTGGCCAGTTACCCAAGTCGTTCGGCAATCCGGGGTGCGTCGGGCATTTACCTGAATACCTTGCGAGCGGCTACGACAGCTCGAAGAACAACGGCCCCCACGGGCCCATCCCAGTTTCCCAGAGCTCAACATCCTTCAAAAGATGCTCGTAAAAGACACAAGGACACCCGGGGGCCATCCCTCTGGGTCAAAACCGGCCCCGGGGTCAGTTCGCCCAGGGGCGCGACTGCGCACCCCCAGGGAGGGCGAACTCCCTGGGGGTCGCCCCCCCTCTCCAGCCCGGCGGTCCCACAACCCCACTCTGCCTCAGTTCGTCCAATTTGCGGTCCTACGATGCGGTTCGTGTGCCGTACCAGTTCGAGAAGTTGACACGTGGACGCGGGAGCGCAAAGCGACAGCACGTGGGAACTCCGCAAGTCGACGCGCACACAAGCCTCCGCAAGCTTCCACGTATCCTCCCAGAGCTAACTGTCCATTTCTTCTTAGTTAATTTAGGAAAAAAAGGGCCAAAAAAAATGAATTTTATAGGGTGGGGACCGCTCCCTCTCTCCCATGGTGCCAATCCGCCTAAACCCCCTGGTGGGGTTTAGGGACCAGCCTGGACCCCCAGGCTGGTCCACGTAAACCCCCTGGAGGGGGGGTTTACGCGGACCAGCCCAGCCCCCTGGGCTGGTCCACGTAAACCCCTTCTATTCAATAAAAAAAATTTGGTATTTTAAAATTAAAAAAGACCAAAGCCAGCCCGCCTAAACCCCCCCGGGGTGGGCTTTAGGCGGACCAGCATGGACCCCCGGGCTGGCCCGCCTAAACCCCCTGGGGGAGGGGGTTTACGCGGACCAACCCAGCCCCCTGAGGCTGGTCCACGTAAACCCTTCCCAGCCCATTCTTTTTACAAAAAACATCCTCCGTGAGGGGTTTACGCGGGTTGGCTTGACCCTATCAACCAAACCCCCCTAAACCTACACTATTCATGGGGTTTACGCGGGTTGGCTTGACCCTATCAACCCAACCCCCCTAAACCCTTACTATTCATGGGGTTTACACGGGTTGGCTTGACCCTATCAACCTAACCCGCCTAAACCCTTCCCAACCCTTCAACTTCTCTATAAAAGCCCCTTAGGAGCTCAAGGGGTGGACACACGGAGACATAGACATACAGATACGAACATACACCATAGAAGCCCCGGGACATCCGGCCTTCTTCAAGCGGCTCCGGACAATGAGCTAAGGAGAATTGTGTGTGGGTGACTTGTGCGTCGACTTAGTACGCCGGGGGTATGTCGTTTGCACTTCCCTCACGCCGTATTTGGCCGTAACATACAAGTCAACACCCACCATGCGCGAGACGTTATGACAAGGGCGGACGTCCCCTCATGTTGGGATTCCCACTCGCGTGCCCGTCGGTTCCAACCTCGCACGTACCATGACGTCGCGCTCTCCCGCAGTTACGAGGCCACATTTGACCCCTCTACTCGAGCCAGAACTGGCCCTAGCCCAGACACCGGATCGATGCATCCCCCCAGTCATCCAGTCATAAGCCCCCTCGCTCGATGCCACCACCATGGCCCACACCAGAGGAGGGGCCCTCTGTAAAACACATATGTGTTCGTCTATCAAGCACTGACCCGGGGACCGATCATCACATCGGAGTTGTCCCGTGGCGTACACCAATTGTACCTTGGCCACTACGGCCCACCTGTAAAGACATGTCTATCTTAAAGATTACATCACTAATTGGACGAATGCTCTCGCATCCATGTTCAGGCCCCCAGCTTGCTATCTACACCCCTCGACATCCGTGCCTGACATCCTAACCCAGTAAACACCCCTCAGTCAAACGCACACCCATAGCTGCTGAATGCCCCCAGCCCTCTACCCACGGTTTCAGACATATATATATACTTTTTCTTCAGCTTAGAACGAAGGTATTCAGATTCAATCTGATGTAAATAAACACTGGTTGCTTGCGGCCGGTGGGGAAAGACGTCCATTACACGATTCTTGCAATCGCCTATGCACTCACACCCGTGGAACCCCTTCTCTCCACGTGTCACCCGATCGCCCGAGCCCACGTGCCGCGTCCTGGCGACGCTTCCCCGGTCAACCCTTGGTTCCATGAGTGATTGTCGAGAAATCGACTGGCACGCCCGCACCCTGTCCGGTTAATCCGTAACCCTGACATTCCCGTGCCATTCAACCCCTTTCGACTTTCCATAAAAGGAGAGTGCCCGATACCGCCGTGAGAGGCATGCAACCATAAGGAGGATACCCGAGATACATCAAACTCCCGTATTTTCTTTCCCTGCTGTATCCCTTCCTTCACCCCGGTCATTTGGCATAAAAACCCGCGTAACAATCATCGAGAGATATATTTTCAGAATCTAAATTTACCTCCATGGGTGATCCATTCTGCTGATCATTACCATGATCACTCGTGCCTGCCATAAGACATTTGTCTTCATGCTCTTCTTGGAAGCCGGCCAAGCCATCTAATATGTCCTTTGCGGAGCTGCAACGGGAGACAAAGCAGTTTTGATCATGTTTCGATCATGCAGTTTTGATCATTAATTACGGCAGTGAATAAACTTAGAACCAAGCAGTTTTGATCATGTTTGAACTTATAATCTGTAGTCCAGACAGATTTATCTTTAGGCAACTCATAAGGACCATGTGAAATAAGCTTCCATAGCTTAGGATCATATGAGTTGACTAGACTGCACATTCTTCCTAACCACAAATCAAAGTTAGAACCATCAAACACCGGTGGAGAATTCAAGGTGTACATTTTGGTAGTCATTGATCTGGATCTCTCTAGATTGTTAAATCTATGAAAAATCGAGCCTTAGCTCTGATACCAATTGAAGTCCCGCGATCAATGACACCCAAGAGGGGGGGTGAATTGGGTGATTATAACTTTAAGGAAATTTACTCGATTTAAATAAATATGATGAAGCATCAACTAGAACATTCAAATCTGTTTATCCACAAGTTAGATTTATCAAAATCTATCTCCACGATAGTTCTTGGTACTAGGCGGAGATGTGAATCCAGGAATTCTTCTCACGCAAAGTGCTATTGTCCTGATAGGAATGACCTTGTCAATTCAAAGGCACCTTTTGATATACCCAAGATCTATTTAGTGAAAAGATCGATTATGTTAAATCTAAGTGATCAATCCAAAACATCAATATGCACTAACAATCACATGGAATGGGGGTAGAAGAAATGAGCCAAACCACACAATTCAAACCACAATGCACGACGATTTTTAAGGTGGTTCGGATGCAACGACGGCAACCTACGTCCACCCCTCACCAAAATCCGGTGAGGCTTCACTGCTGTAAACCAGCACGGGGATAAATCCCCAACACGGAGCTGAGCTCCAATACACACGTAGGACGACGCCTACAAACACACGAGAACAAACCCCAACACACACACACACACACACACACACGGAGAAGAAGTCTCCCACACGTTCTGACGACCGGATCACAAACACACACACACACACGCTGCAACAACCGCAGCACAATAAACCACACGACCTTACGCAAACGGTCACACACACACAAACATACAGATTTGGGTAAATCCACACACACACAAGTGTAGATCTTGAAACAATCCACACACACACACACACACACACACACACACACACACACACACGTGTAGATCTGAAACGATCCACATACACACAGACTGATGTTCACAGATTTAGAAGATTACACACATGAAGCTCAAGAAATTTAGCAGAAGAAACACAAATGAAAAACTTCTGATTTAGGCTCCCCTTGAGTAGATGATGCAGATTCTGAATGAAGCTTGCTTTTCCACTTGATTCCTAATTGATTGACTTCTTCTAGATCTTGAAAAGCTTGAGATTTGATGAAGAACTTCTGGTCGGATCACTGTTCACGGAGTTGTTCCTACAGCTCTTTTTCTCCTTTGATAGCCTCCATTTGATCCCCTTGCTTCATTAGGGTTTCTTGGCCTAAGAGTTATTTTTATAAGACCTAGGATGGTCAAGGGACAAGCCAGAAACTAGATACATGATTTTAGGCAAGTTGGGAGGCTTTTAGACCAAAAAGTCTAAGAGGAAGGCTTTGAACACGCTCAAGAAACAAAGTCAACAAAAGCTACCTCGGGGCTGGCGGTCGACTGGCAAGAGGGGGCGGTCGATAGAAAATTTACAGAGTTTGAACTTTTCAGTGCTGGGAAAACCGGTCGACCGGCCCTGGGTTGGCGGTCGACCGAAATCTAGAAAAGTTTAGATTTCTAGGTGCTGGAAAATCAGGTCGACCGGACCAATCTTCCAGGTCGACCGAACTCTTGAAATTATGCAAAACAACATAGTTCAGTCCATGTATCATATCATTATAGAATATACTGTGAGACCACACTTTGTTCCATTCAATTTGAGTTAGTTTGGACTCATTCTAGGCTTTTGAAACACTATCCTTTTGAGGTTCATATCCTCGTTCAATTCATGCATTTTAGTTTAAATCTGGCTTTGATTATGCATGGAATGCATTCAACATTATGCAAAAGACTCATGAAATCTCATTTCAAAATGATTCTTTGTGGAAATGCAAGGAACAAGTTCAACCCATTAAGAGCACATGAAAAGATATGCATGAGAAACCTTTGAAAGCCTGAGTATCATAGCTTCCAATCTATTGATCAAGGTTAAGTCAATAGATCCACCAACAATCAAATTCATATGTTCAAGCATAGAGAACCTTTTTACATCAGACCAAATCAACTTCCCATGGAGGCTAGTCGACTTTACTTGCTTTACCAGAATTGAGAATGCCATAGCCTTACCAAGAGTTCTTCAAGAGTGTAGACAAGGTTTACCACTTGTTTTAGATTGTAGATAGTAATGTGCTTATCCACATGTTGTTTTACCTTCCAAGCGACTACCATGATGTTTTATCCTATAATTCAAGATAGTCAAGGTTAATACATCATGAGATGCACAAAAACTTTGTTCACGGTTAAAAGCTATGAAACCTCTTGGAAAAACCAACAATTCCAACCAAGAATCAAGACCATATAGTAATGCATTTAACCAACATGTTTGAGTCTGTCTCAAAAGCCATTTGCCATCTCAACCATATTTGAACAACAACATAAGTGCATACTGACATCAAGAACATGTGCAAGTAAGAACATGTGCAAGCAAACATAAAGTTTAGTTATCATCAAAAACATATGCAAGGCATATACAACACCTTGGCCCTCCACTGTGGCTGCGGGCATGGCCGCTTGTCCTTCCGAGAGGACAAAAATTTAGTAAAAGAGGGGACCTCCTGACTGCTTGCATGTTCAGGGTAAAGTTCTGGTGGTGAAGGAATTTCTGCACCTTTGACTTCGGGCTGGGGAACCTGGTATGGTTGCTCACAACGTAACATGATGGTGTGGTTAGTCTGGGGGAGATACCCCCATTTTCTTCCAGACCTAGTGGCATGCTGGGAAGTGGAAGCTTCAGCTTGATTTGCCTCTGCTGGTGCAAGGCATATCTCTTCATCCTCTTCTTCAGAGATTCAGACTATTTCAAATAGGGCCGCAAGGGTATTGCAAGATACGGCAAGGCCTTTTCTTTTGTTCTTGGATTTCTTCTTCTTTTTCTTCACAGTCGACGACTGCTCTTTTGAAGGTTTATCCCATATGTCGGGTTCTTCAGCTTCAGCTTCAGCCTCATCTGTTAATTCCAGGGACACAAAATGTTCCCAAGGGACATATTCCTTCAGTTGGACGGGCTGAATTTTGGGATGTTCATATTCATCTGGCCAATTAATGATTTCTTGAAGCCATTTCACCGCCGAATTGGCTTCTTTGTGCACCCGCATGGGGATGTGTTTCTTCTTATTATTGATGAACCTCCTGATGACTAGCTGAGGAGCCGTCTCATGCCAGACGGGGGTCATAACCGGGGGCTCCGGCTGAGGTGTGACGCCTCGTATATGAATTCCTGGGCCACGATGAGGCGTTGCCCTTCTTCTTGCTTTTGATGGCACGGTGTGCCAATTCCCTTGATCTTATGCTGGCACTAGGATATAGGCCTCATAGGTATGTTGAGTGCAGGCTTCTGCCACTTCTTCAAGTATTTGCTGATATAGAGATATCATATTGATTGTTACCCCTAGACTGGGCATTTCATGCGGGCGCAGAGGATCGACTTTGTGCTCCCTCATTTGTAATTCTCCCTTCTTGATTAAAGACTCAATAGTGTCTTTAAAGATATAGCAGTCCTCGATAGGATGCCTGATCATTTGATGATACGGGCATAAACGAGGATCGTCTTTTCTTCTGAGATCACCCGGCCTCTTTGGCTCTGGGAGAGTGATCTTGTTGAATTTCGTAGCCCATTCGAACAAGAGTCGAGTCTTATCTCGAGGGAACGAATATAGCTTCTTCATTTTATCCCGAAGGGAGGGGCCCTCTGTAGCACCCCCGATAAAAATCATTGAGTAAATTTAAAACTTCTTCCTAAAAAGAAATCATACATGAAGGCCATACGTAAAGAACCCAACCTTATGAGGACTATAATATAAATATACAAGCCAACCTTACATTATGACAGAAAAGAATCATGAGGGTTTTATGTAAAGAACCAAACCTTAGGGGGCTAGTATATAAATTACAACACATCACTTTATGCATTCGTAATCTACTCTTCTTAAAAGAATTCTAGGCTTTGTTTAAAGAACTAAACCATAGGAGGACTAGCATACAAATGTGCAATCCAACTTTATGCACATGGGTAGTGCGTAATGAACTTTCCTAAAGAATCTTACATGGAAGGTCTTGTACAAAGAACCAAACCATGAGAGTGTTATTATATAAATGTACAAGACAACTTTAAACACATGGGCCATGGGTAGTACGTAAGTGGGATTTCTTTCCACCCATTCAACAAATTGAAGACCTTATGGAGGCGCCATTTTCCCTTGGGGCCCCATCCCATTATAATATTAATATATGTATGTACACCATGAATGCCAACACGTGAAGGTGGCAGTTTTGTCTAACAATTAACGCCCTCTTGCAAGGGCGTCATTCTCTTGAATAATGACACCCAGATTAATAGACGCCATCATGCAGAGACGTCATTTACATGAATAGTACCACCTAGATTAATGAACGACCCCTTACAAGGGCGTCATTTAATCTATGTTTCTAGAAGGTTGAGACACGAACAACCCATTTAGCTGGCAAACACCATGCCACTCAGCAGGACCCGCAAGGCAATAAACCAATGCCTTGCGAACTAATTCCCTCCGTAGCATTGTCAGAGGCTACTACCGCCATCAGTGCTGAAGGAGCGTCTTCTTCCCGAAGTCTACGTCCTTCTACGATCCTGTTGCGGCTTCTTTATTCTGAACCTCGTAACTCAGGTCAAAAGGTGGGTGTTCTCAAATCCTTGCCTAATTAGTAGCTAAGTAGGTTAACTTATGCATGCTTAGAGTTAGATTAACTCATCATCCATGCTATATATTACCTGGCTTTACCGTGATCAAGAAGTAACTATGTATATACCATGTTATACATATTTTAATAGCATGTTACACATGTCGAATATACATACTGTTATCATGATCTTTATGAGTTTGAACATAGTATGTTAGCATTATTTCATGAGTTTTTGAACATATTTTATAACAATGGTTTTATAGTCTTAATAACCATATTTTAAACCTTAGAATAGAACCTCCGTACATAAAATACTCACATGTTTTAAAAATTTGAAAGCCCCAGCTCTCAAGTAAATGGCGCCCCTGACCAGGGCGCCAATTACCAAATTGAAGACCCCTGACAGGGCGCCAATTTACAAATTGAAGACCCTGACCAGGGCGCCAATTTGAAAATTGAAGACCACTTGAGTGGTCGTCAATTAAATGAAGACACTTCGTAGTGTCGTCATTTCCATTTCTGCAATTTCCAATAATTGATAATTCAACACATTCAAAAATCCATAACTATCGAACTAAAGCATAAAATTTTTACATGAACATGTTTCTGGAATCCTGACATTTATCTCAACATGCTCGTACCATTACTTCTTGATTCGGAGCACGTTGATACTGATGAATAGTGAACACTCACCTGTAAATGGCGCCCCTGACCAGGGCGCCAATTTCAAAATTGAAGACTTCGCACATGGTCGTCAATTAATTGAAGACATGTGCAATGTCGTCAATTCCATTTTCTGTAATTTCCAGTAATAAGTAAATCAACGCATTCAAAAATCTATAACTAATAAACTGAACCATGAAAATTTTGCCTGAATATACTTCTGTGACCCTGAGATTTTTCTCCATCTGACCATGTCTTCAGATTCTGATTCGGAGAAATTTTGGAAAAATGAATAGTAACTTGTATCACAGAATGTACCATTCTGATACGAAGCATAACCCACTTGAAAAACAACTCAATTGGTGACCCTACGTAGTGTCGTCAATTAGTTGAACCTGTACATAAATTGGTGACACCCCGAAGAGTCTTCAATTAAATGAAGACTACTCACAGGGGCGCCAATTCCATTTCTTGAAAAATTAAAGATACAACATTAGAAAATTCATATCTGTGAAACCAAAACTCAACAATTATACCTGAACATGTTTCTGGACTCCCGAGGATTTACACTACCTGTTCATATCAGTAATTTATATTTTTGAGAAACTTTTCTGAAATGAATAGTGTTTTGAGTCACAAAACGTACCTGTTGGGTGAAAATCACCCAATGAAATTGGCGCCCCAAGCCAGGGCGCCAATTCATCAAATAGCGTCAGCCAGCAAGTCTTCAATTAATTGAAGACTCGATGCAAGGGCACCAATTCCTTATTCATATATAAATCACCTTATGTAATTGGCGCCCCAAGCCAGGGAGCCAATTACTTAAATGACGGCGGCCATGTCGTCTTCAATTAAATGAAGACTCCCTGGAAGGAGCCAATTTGATATATATATATATATATATATATATATAATTCAAAAAAATTGAAAATTTGAAAGATTGACAAACCCCCAGGCGCCAATTCAGTGATTACAGCTTCTGATCTTGATCTGTCTCGTGATTTGTGTAAACACAACCCTAATCCATATTCCTGCATATTATTCTGAATTCCATTCCATGAAAAATCTACTTGTGTATATCCTACATGGTCAAACCTTGAACCTCTTAAACTACCATTTGGGAGTGTTGGAGCTAAGTGCCATGCATGGTAAAGTGCTACGTTGTGGGAGCCACCTCTTGAGGCCGTACGACGTAAAGTGCTACACGATGGGAGCCACCTCTTGAGCCTGTAGACCTCTAGAGTCCTCCATAACCAAATGACTAGTTAATCTTTTCTGTAATACTACATTTCTTAATTTCTTAAAATTCCCCATTGGCTATAAACGAGAGTGGATGTCAAAAGTAATACATGAAATGCTGTGCATATAGGGCCCGGTCTGGTCCTGGGAGGAGCACCCGAAGGTACTTGTGCCCATGGGAGTTTATTGACCACGGTGTTTAGCATTGCACCGGAGTACTTGCTTGACTTGAGACACTCCACCCCTACTCTCTCTTTACTTGACTTGACTTGCGTGGCCCGGAACGGGCAATACTTGACTTGTGGCCCGAGAAAGGGCAAAATACTTGCTTGATTAAAATAGCCAATTCTACTGATACGTACTTGACATTACTTGCTTGAATTGAATTTTTACTTGCTCGTACCTGAGATATACTTGTACATGAGTTCATTCTTGTACTTGCGTTCATACTTGTACACGAATCCCTGCTTGCCCCGAAGTGGCATTTACATCTATAAATTCTTGAAATACTGCTTGTCAAATACTTGAAATCTTTATATACTCTCTTTATACAGTTCTTGATCTCTTATTGTTCATCATGCCTAGATTTACCTGTATACCTGATTTTTCTTATACATACATCATGCATAGCCATACTGATAATACATGCAAATTGTAAATCACGTAAAGATTGCTCGAATTTGAGATGTAATTCCTACTGAGCGATTCACTCATCCAGTTGCTTCCTAACATTTTCAGATGATTCGGATAGCGACAAGAATGGGATTGAGACTGAGTGGAGAGTGCTAGAACGCCAATCACATATCATTAGCTAGTCGCGTCCTTAAATTTTATTTGGGTCCTACTTTGTATTTCAATATGTCAGTTTAGTTGTCCAACCCATGTTAAGGCATGTAGCCTAGTGTCAGATTTTAAATTTGAAATTGTCATGGACTATCTTTTAATTCCTTTGGTTAATCAAATAATCATCACTTGGACTATTGGGATTATTAAATTTGTATTAATCTTTTGCGCACTCCGTAATTATGTATGTCAAAATTTTATCACTCTAATGACACGATCTATATAGACGCGTCACGCATCCGAGTATCTTCCGCGCTCAGGACGTGACCATCTTCGTGGTATCAGAGCCTAGGTTTTCAAACCTAGGAAACTAGAAAAAATAAGAGGTTAAGAAAAATTTACGGTCATGATTGAAATCTAGGTAAAACTTGAGTCCAAGGATAGGTAAAAACCCGAGTCCAAGGATAGATATATCTTACCCGGTGAGATGGATAGAGCCATGGGTTAAGATCTATAATGACTTTTGACCTTACAAGTAAACATGATCTTTATCATACTTAAACTCTTTTGTAGGATCATGGCTGCGGAAAGAGCACAATGGCGCGAGATGCAACGCACCGTGCAAGGCCTTACACATGCACTACAGTAGGTGGCCCAAGGCAGAGCTAACCGTGGAGCAGGTGATCTCCACAAGAGTTTTCGTAACATGAACCCACCGAGGTTCACGAGTTCATCTGACCCTGAGGATGCCGAAAATTGGCTAAAGGAGATGGAACGAATCTTCCGTGTGATGTAATGCGCGGACGAGGAGAAGGTTTTACTAGCCATATTCCAACTAGAGCGGGACGCGCGATGTTGGTGGGAATCCATAGAGGTAACACTGCCATAAGACCATGTCACATGGGAGGAGTTCACGGAGCATTTTAACAACAAGTACTTCTCCGACCATATCCAGGAGAAGAAGGCCGCGGAATTCGCCGTTCTAAAATAACGGGGCTTGAAAGTGGCCGAATATGAGGCCCAAATTTCAAGATTATCGAAGTATGAACCTCACTTGGTGTGTACGAAAAAGATGAAGGCGAGAAGGTTCCTCAACGGGCTTCAGCCCCATTATATTACACAGCTTGCACTGATGGACATCCAAGCCTATTCGGAAAGAGTTCGGTGTGCCCAATTGCTAGAAGACGCCACCGAATTGTCCGAGAGAATCCGAGGAAGAGACAAGAAGGAACCCGTCACAAGCCCGGGAAAATTCAAACAATCATTCAACAAGAAAAGGTTCTTCATAGGAGGGGAGCCCTCCAAGGCGAAGAAATTCCAAAAGAATGACAGGCCATTCTCCACCGCCACACCCTCAAAGGAGATTTGCAAGTATTGTGATAAAGCTGGTCATAAGACCGAGGAATGCTAGAGGAAGTTAGGAGCTTGTCTTCTATGTGGGAGCTGAGAGCATCGAATCCTAGACTGCCCACTGATGAAGGAGCAAGACACCAAAGATGAGAAGCGTCTGGTAAAGAGACAAGGCCGTCTGCAAGCTCTCAGAGAGACGGAACCCACAGAAGGCGGAATTGTGAAAGGTACTCTCACTATTTGTTCAAAAACTGCTCAAGTTTTATTTGATATCGGAGCAACTCATTCATTCGTTTCCAAGAAATTTGTTGCTTCATTTTCTAAGAAACATGAACTGTTAGATTTGGTCATATCTACACCTCTTGGAAACGAGTCCGATATCACTTATCACTATCCAAATTGTGAAGTGATGATTAAGGGAAGCATTTTACCCGCTGACATGATATGCCTAGATTTGAAGGGTTATGATGTCATACTAGGTGTCGACTGGTTATCCACATACCAAGCAACTGTAGATTGTCGGCGTGGCAAGGTAACTTTCGTGGATTTCCCAGAGCTAGTTTACAATAGCCCTCGGAGTAAATCACTTCTTATATCAGCACTCCGAGCTAGAAAGCTTATGGATAAGGGATGCATGGCTTTCATAGCATTCGTGACTGCCACGGAAGTCGAGGAGGTTAAAATTGAAGACATCCGTGTAATTCAGGATTTTCCGTATGTTTTTCCAGAAGATTTACCCGGCTTACCCCCGGAAAGGGAAGTGTCGTTCACAATCGACCTTGTCTCTGGTGCTGGTCCTGTTTCCAAGGCACCGTACAGAATGTCCCCTGCTGAGCTGAAGGAACTAAAAGAGCAGCTAATGGAGTTATTGAAAAAGGGTTTCATCAGGCCGAGTACTTCCCCTTGGGGAGCACCCGTGCTGTTCGTCAAAAAGAAGGACGGATCGATGAGACTATGCATCGATTATCGGCAGCTAAATCACCTTACAATCAAGAACAAATACCCGCTGCCGAGGATTGACGAGCTGTTCGATCAGTTATCTGGAGCTTCATATTTCTCCAAGATTGATCTTCATTCTGGTTACCACCAACTGAAGATCAAAGAAGAAGACATTCATAAAACTGCATTCCGAAGCAGGTATGGGCATTACGAATTTACTGTTATGCCTTTCGGACTAACAAATGCCCCCGTAGCTTTTATGCAATTAATGAACAACATATTCAGGCCCTACTTAGACCAATTTATTGTGGTCTTTATTGATGATATTCTGATCTATTCAAAGACCGAAGAGGATCATGAAGAACATCTCAAGAAGGCACTACACTATTGAGATAAAATAAACTATATGCCAAATTCAGCAAGTACGAATTCTGGCTCGAGGAAGTATCCTTCTTAGGCCATATTATTTCGAAGAACGAAATTGCTGTTGACCCGTCAAAGGTCGAAGCCGTGAAGAACTGGGAACGACCCACAAATGCAACGGAAATTCGAAGCTTCTTGGGTCTAGCTGGTTACTACCGGCGTTTTATCAAGGACTTCTCCAAGATTGCTGTTCCTCTGACCAGGTTAACCCGTAAGGAAGTGCCTTATGAGTGGAATGAAGACTGTGAAAAGAGTTTCCAAGCCTTAAAGGATCTCTTGACCACTGCTCCAGTCTTATCATTACCATTTGAAGGAGAAAAATACGAGGTATATACCGATGCTTCTGGTATTGGCCTCGGATGTGTATTGATGCAAAACGGAAGAGTCATTGCATACTCTTCCCGACAGCTCAAGAAACATGAAGAGAACTACCCGGTGCATGACTTAGAACTGGCCGCGGTAGTATTTGCCTTGAAGATCTGGAGACATTATCTCTACGGAGAATAATTCACTGTATACTCCGATCATAAAAGCCTCAAGTACTTATTCTCCCAAAAGGAGCTGAACATGCGGCAAAGGCGTTGGCTCGAGTATCTCAAGGATTTCGACTTCACTATACAGTACCATCCTGGTAAGGGTAATTCCGTAGCTGATGCCCTTAGTCGAAAGCCGAGAACAATATTGGCCAACTGTATGATACAAGAATGGAAGCTGCTGGAGAAATTCTCTGAGCTTGATATCAGCACAGATGAGAAGAACATGTGTATTATTCTATCTCATATGAGCCTACATCCAGATTTGCTACCTGAAATCAAGAAGCTGTAGGAAGAAGATCCCTCACTAGTGGAGATAAAGAGCAAGCTGGACGAGAGACTTGATTTCAAGCTGGCACCTGATGGCAGACTGCTATTTCATGAACGGACATGTGTGCCCGACTGTCCCGAATTGAAGAAGAAGATTCTTGAAGAAGCTCATAGATCGAGGTACACGATCCACCCTGGAGCCACTAAGATGTACCAAGACTTAAAAAGAACTTTCTGGTAGCATAACATGAAAAGGGAGGTGGCAGACTTTGTATCTCGTTGCCTCACATGCTAACAAGTGAAGGCGGAACATTAAAAACCAGTCGGAAAACTACATCCGCTAGATATTCCCAAGTGGAAGTGGGAAGACATTGGCATGGACTTTATCATGGGTTTGCCCAAGTCTAGGGGCGGATATGATGGAATTTGGATAATTATCGACCGGATAACTAAATCGGCCCATTTCTTACCCATCAAAAACCGATGGTCAGTCGACGTACTTGCTGCCCTGTATATTAAGAAGATGGTTAAATTGCCTGGAGTTCCCGTCTCGATCGTATCTGACCGAGACCCAACGCTTCACCTCTCATTTCTGAAAGAGTTGACAACACTCTCTGGGGACGAAACTCAACTACAACACTGCTTTCTATTCCCAGACAGATGGATAGACTGAGAGGATAAATCAAGTTGTGGAAGATATGTTGAGAGCATGCATTATAGACTTCGGCGGAAGCTGACATGACCACTTACCACTAGCCGAATTTGCTTATAACAATAGCTATCAAGTCAGTATACAAATGGCACATTTTGAGGTACTATATGGCAGGAGTTGCCGATCTCCTATATACTGGGATGAAGTCGGTGAAAAATAAATTCTAGGCCCAGACATGGTACGAGATTCTACCGAGAAGATACACCTCATTAGAGAAAGGTTAAAGATAGCACAGTCCAGGCAAAAATCTTATGCTGATAACAGAAGGCGAGATCTGGAATTTCAAGTCGGAGATCATGTTTTCCTCAAGGTATCTCTCGGCCGAGGCATTAGAAGATTCGGTGTTAAAGGTAAACTAACACCAAGGTTTATTGGTCCATTCGAAGTGTTGGAAAGAGTAGGCAAGGTGGCTTATCGCATCGCCCTACCTCCGCAACTATCAGAAGTGCACAACGTGTTTCATGTTTCTATGCTGAAGAAATACGTGCACGATCCTTTCCATGTCATTGACCACAATGATTTAGTGGTACAGAAGGACCTTACCTACGAGCAGAAGCCAATGAAGATCCTCGACCGAGAAGTTCGAGTTCTAAGGAACAAGACGATCCCTATGGTGAAAATCTAATGGAATCGATGCTTAGAACAAGAAGCTACATGGGAAACTGAAGAATCTATGAAGAGGAGATTTCCAGAGTTATTCTAATTGTAAGTACACTGCACCTTTCCTATTCCCGTATAATGCAGTTGAATTTGGGGACCAAATTCTTTTAAGTGGGGGAGGGTGTAGCACCCCCGATAAATACCTTTGAGTAAATTCAAAACTTCTTCCTAAAAGAAATCATACATGAAGGTCTTACATAAAGAACCCAACCTCATGAGGACTATAATATAAATATACAAGCCAACCTTACTTTATGACATAAAAGAATCATGAGGGATTTATGTAAAGAACCAAACCGTAGGGGGCTAGTATATAAATTACAACACATCACTTTATGCATACGTAATCTACTCTTCTTAAAAGAATTCTAGGCTTTGTTTAAAGAACTAAACCATAGGAGGACTAGCATACAAATGTGTAATCTAACTTTATGCACATGGGTAGTACGTAGTGAACTTTTCTAAAGAATCTTACATGGAAGGTCTTGTACAAAGAACCAAACCATGAGAGGGTTATTATATAAATGTACAAGACAACTTTAAACACATGGGCCATGGGTAGTACGTAAGTGGGATTTCTTTCCACCCATTCAACACATTGAAGACCATATAAGGAGGTGCCATTTCCCTTGGGGCCCCATCCCATTATAATATTAATATATACATGTACACCATGAATGCCAACACGTGAAGGTGGCAGTTTTGTCTAACAGTTAACGCCCTCTTACAAGGGCATCATTCTCTTGAATAATGACACCCAGATTAATAGACGCCATCATGCAGAGACGTCATTTACATGAATAGTACCACCTAGATTAATGAACGACCCCTTACAAGAGCGTCATTTAATCTATGTTTCTAGAAGGTTGAGACACGAACAACCCCATTTAGCTGGCAAAGTACCATGCCTACTCAGCAGGACTCGCAAGGCAATAAACCAATACCTTGCGATTCCCTATAACTAATTCTCTCCGTAGCACTGTCAGAGGCTACTGCCGCCATTAGTGCTGAAGGAGCGTCTTCTTCCCGAAGTCTACGTCCTGCTACGATCCTGTTGCGGCTTCTTTATTCTGAACCTCGTAACTCACGTCAAAAGGTAGGTGTTCTCAAATCCCTGCCTAACTAGTAGCTAAATAGGTTAACTTATGCATGCTTAGAGTTAGATTAACTCATCACCCATGCTATATATTACATGGCTTTACCGTGATCAAGAAATAACCATGTATATACCATGTTATACATATTTTAATAGCCTGCTACACATGTCACATATACATATTGTTACCATGATTTTTATGAGTTTGAACATAGTCTGTTAGCATGATTTCATGAGTTTGTGAACATATTTTATTACACTGGTTTTACAGTCTTAATAACCATGTTTTAAACCTTAGTATAGAACCTCCGTACACAAAATACTCACATGTTTTTAAAATCCAAAAGCCCCCGCTCTCAGGTAAATGGCCCCCCTGACTAGGGCGCCAATTACCAAATTGAAGACCCCTGACAGGGCGCCAATTTGCAAATTGAAGACCCTGACGAAGGTGCCAATTTGAAAATTAAAGACCACTTGAGTGGTCGTCAATTAAATGAAGACACTTCACAGTGTCGTCATTTCCATTTCTATAATTTCCAGTAATTGATAATTCAACACATTCAAAAATCCATTACTATCGAACTAAAGCATGAAATTTTTACATGAACATGTTTCTGGAATCCTGACAATTATCTCAACATGCTCGTACCATTACTTCTTGATTCGGAGCACGTTGATACTGATGAATAGTGAACACTCACTTGTAAATGGCGCCCCTGACCAGGGCGCCAATTTCAAAATTGAAGACTTCGCACATGGTTGTCAATTAATTGAAGACATGTGCAATGTCGTCAATTCTATTTTCTGGAATTTTCAGTAATCAGTAAATCAATGCATTCAAAAATCTATAACTAATAAACTGAACCATGAAAATTTTACCTAAATATACTTCTGTGACCCTGAGATTTTTCTCCACCTGACAACATCTTCGGATTCTGATTCGGAGAAACTTTGGAAAGATGAATAGTAACTTGTATCACAGAATGTACCATTCTGATACGAAGCATAACCCACTTGAAAAACAACTCAATTGGTGACCCTACATAGTGTCGTCAATTAGTTGAACCTGTACATAAATTGGTGACACCCCGAAGAGTCTTCAATTAAATGAAGACTACTCACAGGGGCGCCAATTCCATTTCTTGAAAATTTAAAGATACAACATTAGAAAATTCATATCTGTGAAACCAAAACTCAACAATTATACCTGAACATGTTTCTGGACTCCCGAGGATTTACACTACCTGTTCATATCAGTAATTTATATTTTTGAGAAACTTTTCTGAAATGAATAGTGTTTTGAGTCACAAAACGTACCTGTTGGGTGAAAATCACCCAATGAAATTGGCGCCCCAAGCCAGGGCGCCAATTCATCAAATAGCGATAGCCAGCAAGTCTTCAATTAATTGAAGACTGCATGCAAGGGCGCCAATTCCTTATTCATATATAAATCACCTTATGCAATTGGCACCCCAAGCTAGGGTGCCAATTACTTAAATGAAGGCGGCCATGTCGTCTTCAATTAAATGAAGACTCCCTGGAAGGAGCCAATTATATATATATAATTCAAAAAAAATTGAAAATTTGAAAGATTGGCAAACCCCCAGGCGCCAATTCAGTGATTACAGCTTCTGATCTTGATCTGTCTCGTGATTTGTGTAAATACAACCCTAATCCATATTCCTGCATATTGTGAGTTTTGAATTCCATTCCATGAAAAATCTACTTGTGTATATCCTACATGGTCAAATCTTAAACCTCTTAAACTACCATTTGGGAGTGTTGGAGCTAAGTGCCATGCAGGACAAAGTGCTACGTTGTGGGAGCCACCTCTTGAGGCCGTACGGCGTAAAGTGCTACACGATGGGAGCCACCTCTTGAGCCTGTAGACCTCTAGAGTCCTCCATAACCAAATGACTAGTTAATCTTGTCTGTAATACTACGTTACTTAATTTCTTAAAATTCCCCATTGGCTATAAACGAGAGTGGATGTCAAAAGTAATAGATGAAATACTGTGCATATAGGGCCTGGTCTGGTCCTGGGAGGAGCACCCGAAGGTACTTGTGCCCATGGGAGTTTATTGACCACACTGTTTAGCATTGCACCGGAGTACTTGCTTGACTTGAGACACTCCACCCCTACTCTCTCCTTACTTGACTTGCGTGGCCCGGAACGGGCAATACTTGACTTGTGGCCCGAGAAAGGGCAAAATACTTGTTTGATTAAAATAGCCAATTCTACTGATACGTACTTGACATTACTTGCTTGAGTTGAATTTTTACTTGCCCGTACCTGAGATATACTTGTACATGAGTTCATTCTTGTACTTGCGTTCATACTTGTACACGAATCCCTGCTTGTCCCGAAGTGACATTTACATCTGTAAATTCTTGAAATACTGCTTGTCAAATACTTGAAATCTTGATATACTCTCTTTATACAGTTCTTGATCTCTTATTGTTCATCATGCCTAGATTTACCTGTATACCTGATTTTTCTTATACGTACATCATGCATAGCCATACTGATAATACATGCAAATTGTAAATAACGTAAAGATTGCTCGAATTTGATATGTAATTCCTACTGAGCGATTCGCTCATCCAGTTACTTCCTAACACTTTCAGGTGATTCGGATAGCGAAAAGAATGGGATTGAGACCGAGTGAAGAGTGCTAGAACGCCTGTAGCACCCCAGATTAAATAATGAGGAATACAATTTTCTAAACAAATAAAATCCCTAAATAATTATAAGGAGGCCAAATGAAAATAGATACAATGTTTGTATTAATCAAAATACATTAGATAAATAGAGCCAAATACATAACCCATATACATGATATGAGCCTAAACATATATATATATAGGTATATATATATTATATTAATGCCAAGCCACAATCACTATGAGGAAAACTTACAGGATAATGGGCCTTACGTAGGAAGACAAACCCATCTATATATATATGTATTCATGCATGAACCAACCAATCCATCGAAGCCCACACGAGACCACCCAAACCCATGCACGTACATATACCAACCCATTATAAATGCATAAAAGGCCCAACGTTCACAGGCAAAGGCCAATCCAAACCAACCCCGTTCGAACACTTGCATGCGTTGCGAGCTTTTGGGTTTTATCAAGGGAAAATATAGCAGGCGGCAGTATGATTAAAAGGAATGCGTAACATCCGATCGAAACATGGCAAGCTTTGAAAATCTTTCCCTTTGAAGGCCATCAACCCTTCTAGACCAATCTCATCTATAAAGAAGCCCCTTGCTGGATGTACGAGCCTTTGCTGTTGGTGTTCAAAGGGTGCTGCTGTTACGTGTTGCCGCCGTTACTATTGCTGCTGCTACTACGTGCTGCTTCCCCTACGTGAAGCATCTTCTTCCTACGAGTTTCCTGGGTACTGCTGCGGCCGTTGCTTCTTCTTCCTCTGCTACCCTGTTCGTCTACCTACTGCCGTCCGTGAAGGAGAGGCGTGTTACTTCCTTCTTCTTGCATGCTGCTTCCTCCTTGCGCCATCATCCTCTTCTTCCTCTAATCGTCATCATCTTCTTTCAATCATGTAGGTGTTCTCTCTCAAACCAAACAAGTTAATCTTGCATAATCTCTACATAGTTTGTACAAGTTTTACACCATGAATTACATGTTTTACACCAACTTTAAATATCTACGAAATCATGTAAAGAAAATAAGATATAATGTACATTCTATTGGGTTTTACGTAACACGTATTACGGTAAAATACTATAGCGATAGTTAGATTTATTAACTTTAATGTCTTGTTCGTGGGCGTCGGAGTGGTCTTTGGCCATGAAATTTTATGGGGATGTTGCTTGGCTAATGAGTTAAGGTAGTGGAGTTGATATCTCTATTTTTCGATCCTCTTAACTCAAAGTATCCCTCCTCTTGAGTAAATTTTTTTTTGAACATCACGTTGGGTAGAGTTTTTCGGACTCTTCATTTTGGTATATAGATTGCACGATTCCGATGTGTATACGTTGAGAACGGGAGGTTCAAAGATATAGAGACTATTAGTTAATGAAATAACGACAACTCAGGTTGTTGTCATATATATATATATATACATATAGATATATAATATATATATAATGTGTAACTTGTACCTGTATCTTCAAAAATTTATATCTACTAAACTATGTAAAATAAAATTATAATATATATATTTTTGGAATCCTTAGATTTTTCTCTTAATTATCATATATTTAGTTCCAACAATTTTCTTTTATTTGAAAAATATTATTGTTCATCATGATGAAATTAAAAACTACATATCATGTTTAAATCCTAGAAAATTCATATCTTATGATCAAAGTCGGTAAAAATTACAATATATATATAGTCGTGATCCTTGTAAATTTCTCTTAATTACCATGTAGTTAGTTCTAAAAATAGTATCCGTCCTTTTAAAGAGATGCTATTTCTAAATTATTAGATCAAATAAAAATTAAGATATGAATTGACACCTACTTGCATGGACGCGATTTATTCAGTTTTTCTCGAGATTTGATCTGTACCATGGATCATATTGGCACTACATCTTAGTCCGTAGACGTAGTCCCACGCTTCACGTTGGTTTCCCGATACACCCTCAACTCTCGGTGACATACGAGCCCTCCGTTGGACATTCTGTTCCTTCGGACTGGCAAGTTAGTCATTGGGACCTCCGTAAGTCTCCTCGTAGCCTTGGATTCCCTCAAGGCTGACTGAGCTGGTTGTACCACAAAAACCCTGGAACCGATACGTGTTACTCTGGTCTTCTGAAAGCTTGTATATCTCTAAATTGCGACCATGACATGGACGCCTAATAGAATTGGCAACCATGGTAGGGGCGCAGTTTATTCTTTGTGTGACCTTCTGCAGGATGCTATTCAAAATTTAGTGACCCCAAGAAGTGTCGTTATTTCCCCTTGTGCCCCTCTTGGTCATACTAATGAGCGACCCCTCCCTGGACGCTATTTCCAAAAGGATGGCGGAGGGAGTGACGCCAATTTCCAGTTTTCTCTGATTTGGTGAGATTTATTACAAGATAGTCATGTCACATATTTATATGATTAACTTCCACATCAGCTTTGACACTATGTCCCTTTTGAAAATTTCCTTGATATTATCTCGAGAACATAACCCTTTGACTCTATATTTGGCTATACCTGATTCTGAAATATTAAGGGCTCTGGGTCCATGACTTTTCAATGCTAGGCAAGGACGGAAGTCTAATTCTGTAAACCATGGGAATTCTGGGTGTGGCATTACACCAAAGTCTGTACATCTGTTATATTCTGTTATTCTGTTATATCTGTTATTCTGAAAATTCTATTATTATGGAAATTATGTTATTTTGAAATTCTGATATTCTATCATTCTGTTATTCCGATAATTTAGATATTCTGCCAGATTGTTTAATTTTGCTTATATTTATTGAAACTCTGTTATACTCTGGCCAATTCTGAAGTTATGTTCATCTAAGTATCTATCCTTGTTATATCTTGATACCTTGTCCTTGGCTCTGCATGGGAATTTATCCCAATTTCTCTTGAGCTTATAACAACCTTTGACTTTGATATTCATCCTTTCTATTAGATTGATCATCATGATTTTTAAGTTATATCGTTTCATACATTGCATCATCACGAATATGATAAATTGGCTAATCACTTATATTCTGCTTGATGAGAGATGTAATTCCTACTGAGCTTTTTGCTCACCAGCCTATTTTAACATTTTTCAGGTAATGATGTCGAAGAGAATCGATCTGATGGGGAAGGGCAAGAGTGAAGAGTGTTTTGGAGAATCGAGTCTGTGTCTTTTATCTTTTATAGAGTCTCGTCCTGTCATTTGAGTCTTCTCTTTTCATTAGAGTGTAATAGTGAGTCCTTTCTTTACTTATGTAAGTTGAGTCAAGTTATGTAATTCAAATATTTAAGTATCAATAAAGATCTTGTTTGTCTACATTGTCTGGCCTTGTAATTTTTGTGACTTGTGGTTGCTCTGACTATTCACGACTGTTCGCTGCCACGTTCTGACCAATGCATTCCGCTGCTATCGATTCGGGGCGTGACAGAAGTGGTATCAGAGCCTAGGTATATTAAACCCTAGGTCTTGACTATAGGTTGCCATAAGTTCTAGGTTTAATCCTATTATTACCCGGTGAGATTGGGTAGAACTTTGGGTTAAGTGCTAAAATATTTATATGCTAACTATATTAATAATATCGGCTTATAAAAAATGGCTTAGCAACCTTCATGGAAAATAAATGGTAAATCTTATATAATTTGTCTTGTACCATGTAGAGCTAGATAGCTAACAATGGCCGTTGAGCGTGCACGATGGCGGGAGATGCAAAGGACAGTTCAAGGCTTGACCCAGGCTCTTCAGCGAGTAGCCAAGGGTGGAGCAAATCGTGGAGCTGGAGAATTGCATCGTGAGTTCCGGAGCCTCAATCCCCCTAGGTTTAGTGGGACCCCTGATCCTGATATAGCAGAAGACTGGACTAAGGAGATGGAGAGAATTTTTTGAGTAATACAATGCTCGGACCGAGATAGGGTTCTTTTGGCAACATTCCAACTAGAGAAAGATGCAAGGGCTTGGTGGGAATCCATGGAAGCAACCTTGCCAAATGATCAAGTGGCATGGGTAGAATTCTTAGAACACTTCAATGAGAAGTATTTCTCGGAGAGAGTTCGGGAGAGAAAGGCGGGAGAATTTGCCTCCCTTAAACAAAGGAGTATGTCCGTGGCGGAATATGAGGCCCAGTTCTCGAGGTTGTCACGATATGCGTCTCATTTGATTATGACGGAAAAGATGAAAGCTAGTGTAAGGTTTCGCACAGCACCTACGGGCGACGCAGCGGATAACAAAAATTCCATTTGCCCGATCCCGGTGTTATGGAAAGCTTAATCTGTGCTCTAATCGGTGTTTCTAAGACACTAATTACGGGTTGCGTGTTTCACCTTGCGCGGAACGACGCTATCCGCTAAGCCCGATGCAGAGAAACCGAGCCGTACAGCTGTACGGCCTCTAGAGCAGATCCACACGGACCCTTGCGCAGCGACGGTACCTCCCCGGCACGACCTTCCCCGGCTCTATCACCTTCTGGAGAGAGAGAGAGCAAGAGGGAGAAAGGGGGAGGCTAATCCTCTCCTTAATGCTTAATGCTTGATTAGCATTAAGGGGGGTTGGAAGGGAGAGTTCGAATGAACTCACGTAGGTGCCATATATATAGAGTTTTGGCCCTTTTCAAAAGACCTCCAAAGGACCAAAATTGTATATATGACCTTTCCTTTATTATACATATGTATTAAGCCCCATTTACACTCCTTTCCAAAAGGAATTAAAGGGAATTAATACATACGCTTGTATAATAATAAACCGTCACCCAAGAATCTATTGTGTGTGATCCTCTAGGCCCACAGTCACTATAGTTTAAGGTCCATTAACTTCTAATTCCTAATTAGAAGTAAATTAAACGTATTCTTCGCTTCTACTAGAGCCGAACAATAGTTTAATTTATTCCGAACCTTTGATCACGTTGGGTCAAGCAAATCCGCGTGATCCTAGATGACCCCGGGTTTAAACCAGCCTGTCTGGTACCTGTAAGTATATAGTTACCGCATCGATATAATCCCTCGCTCCTTCTATGAGTCTGGTACGATCGAGGGTACGGTTTCTGTCAAATCCCGTGATCGTACCATTTGACTATGACCTCCTTAAAGTGTATGACGTCCGTTCTAAACAAACTCATACGACCCTGGCCAGGGATTTAACGGAGCGTCAATGTCATGACCCATTAACTGTCTGATATATACCTGACAGTGAGCGATCCCTTCTTGACCATTGACGATCTTCACACGTATCCTGGAGTGGTTAACGACTCGGCAACTCATGACTTATGGTTAAAGTCACTTAGCCAAGTAATTAAACCATTCCAATCCCCGTGTAAGATCCGATCAATGTCTCAGGTCAAAGGACCAACGATGCTACTGAGACCGTTGGATCTTCAGTTGACATTAGGTATAATCAACCATCTGAAGATCCAATAGCGGATCAGTTCAGTGCACATCCTCCAAGGACATACACCTACACATATGTGTTGGTGCCCCGCACCAATGACCATGAGACTGGTCACTGACACATCATGTGTACTGGGTTAATAGGTAATCAAAGTCCCCGAGTGATTACCCTCCAACCATGAACAGTTTAAGGTATGTGTACATATAAAGTCAATCTCATGTTCGAGATCCCATCTCGAGCTGACTTTACAACCACATATCCTAGGGACAACGTAATGTAACACAATCGCATATTTACGCTCAAACTCCACTTTATTAATGAACAAGATCGTACAACTATTGGGCCTACCCGACCCGAAATTGGCCTGTAGCACACCAACACTAACAGCTAGGAGGTTCTTAAATGGATTAAGACTGCAATACATACCCCAGTTGGCACCGATGGATATTCAATCATATGCCGAGAAGGTTAATAGAGCTCAATTATTGGAAGACGCTATGGAATTATCCGACAAAGTTAAGGCGAGAATAGAGAAGAAGAAGGTAGATAACGACAACAAGAGGCCCAATGAGGGAAACGACGTGCCGAACGGCAAGAAGCCTAAGGAAGAAAAGTGCAAGCATTGTAGGAATGAGGGTCACAAATCCGAGAAGTGTCGTTCGAAGAATGGAGTTTGTTTTCATTGTGGAAGCCAGGAGCATAAGGTGGCCGACTGCCCTCTTCCTAAAGATCAACCTCAGCAGGCAAAGGATCATAAGGAAGCGCGACATCGAAGACAATTACAAGCAATAAGACAAATCAAACCTACTGACAATGAAGTAACTAGAGGTACCCCTTAACTTTGGCCTAGTTCATTGGGTTGTTTTATTAGCATGCCTAGATGATTTTGTCTTATGAATGGAAACTAGAACTAGATACCCCACTAATATAGATTGGAAATGAATTTCATTGAATTTGGGGACCCAATTCTTTTAAGTGGGATAGGATGTAGCACCCCAGATTAAATAATGAGGAATATAATTTTCTAAACAAATAAATCCCTAAATAAGTATAAGGAGGCCAAATGAAAAGAGATACAAAGTTCGTATTAATCAAAATACATTAGATAAATAGAGCCAAATACATAACCCATATACATTATAAGAGCCTAAACCTATATATATATATATATATATATATATATATATATATATATATATATATATATATATATATATATATATATATTATATTAATTCCAAGCCACAGTCACTGTGAGGAAAACTTATATGATAATGGGCCTTACGTAGGAAGACAAACCCATCTATATATATATGTATTCATGCATGAACCAACCAATCCATCGAAGCCCACACGAGACCACCCAAACCCATGCACGTACATATACCAACCCATTATAAATGCATAAAAGGCCCTATGTTCACAGGCAAAGGCCAATCCAAACCAACCCCGTTCGAACACTTGCATGCGTTGCAAGCTTTATGGTTTTATCAAGCGAAAATATAGCAGACGGCCGTATGATTAGAAGGAATGCGTAACTTCCAATCGAAACATGGCAAGCTTTGAAAATCTTTCCCTTTGAAGGCCATCAACCCTTCTAGACCAATCTCATCTATAAAGAAGCCCCTTGCTGGATGTACGAGCCTTTGCTGCTGATATTCGAAGGGTGCTGCTGCTACGTGTTGCCGCCGTTACTGCTGCTACGTGTTGCCGCCGTTACTGCTGCTGCCGCTACTACGTGTTGCTTCCCCTGCGTGAAGCATCTTCTTCCTACGAGTTTCCTGGGTACTGCTGCGGCTGTTGCTTCTTCTTCCTCTACTGCCCTGTTCGTCTACCTACTGCCATCCGTGAAGGAGAGGCGTGTTGCTTCCTTCTTCTTGCATGATGCTTCCTCCTTGCGCCATCATCCTCTTCTTCCTCTAATCGTCATCGTCTTCTTTCAATCATGTAGGTGTTCTCTCTCAAAGCCAAACAAGTTAATCTTGCATAATCTCTACATGGTTTGTACAAGTTTTACACCATGAATTACATGTTTTACACCAACTTTAAATATCTATGAAATCATGTAAAGAAAATAAGATATAATGTACATTCTATTGGGTTTTACGTAACACGTATTATGGCAAAATACTATAGCGATAGTTAGATTTATTGACTTTAACGTCTTGTTCGTGGGCGTCGGAGTGGTCTTTGGCCATGAAATTTTACGGGGATGTTGCTGGGCTAATGAGCAAGGTAGTGGAGTTGGTATCACCGTTTTCTGATCCTCTTAACCCAAAGTAGCCCTCCTCTTGAGTAAATTTTTTTTTGAATATCACGTTAGATAGAGTTTTTCGGGCTCTTCATTTTGATATATAGATTGCGCGATTCTGATGTGTATATGTCGAGAACGGGAGGTTCAAAGATATATAGACTATTGGTTAATAAAATAACGACAACTCAGGTTGTTGTCATATATATATATATATATATATATATAATGTGTAACTTGTACCCGAATCTTTAAAAATTTATATCTACTAAACTATGTAAAATAAAATTATAATATATATATTTTTGGAATCCTTAGATTTTTCTCTTAATTATCATATATTTAGTTCTAAAAATTTTCTTTTATTTGAAAATATTATTGTTCATCATGATGAAATTAAAAACTACATATCATGTTTAAATCCTAGAAAATTCATATCTTATGATCAAAGTCGGTAAAAATTACAATATATATATAGTCGTGATCCTTGTAAATTTCTCTTAATTACCATGTAATTAGTTCTAAAAATAGTATCCATCCTTTTTAAGAGATGTTATTTCTAAATTATTAGATTAAATAAAAAATTAAGATATGAATTGACACCTACTTGCATGGACGTAATTTATTTGATTTTTCTTCGAGATTTGATCTGTACCGTAGATCATATTGGCACTACGTCTTAGTCCGTAGACGTAGTCCCACGCTTCACGTTGGTTTCCCGATACATCCTCAACTCTTGGTGACATACGAGCTCTCCGTTAGACATTCCGTTCCTTCGGACTGGCAAGTTAGTCATTGAGACCTCTGTAAGTCTCCTCGTAGCCTTGGATTCCCTCAAGGCTGACTGAGCTGGTTGTACCATAAAAACCCTGGAACCGATACGTGTTACTCTGGTATTCTGGAAGCTTGTATATCTCTGAATTGCGACCATGACATGGACGCCTAATAGAATTGGCAACCATGGTGATGCGGGACGAGACCACGGACACGACAAGCTCGCGGTTGTCCCTTAACGAGGGAAGCGTCGGACGTGCGCGGTTGAGAAATCGGCAATGACCTAGGGTGATCGGCTCTCTCGTGTGCCCGGATCGGGTCACGGGACGGTCTCGCACTCTCTCGCAACATCGGTAATGAATAGATAAAACGAGCTAGATATCCCTACACATGCTCTCTAGCAGCGGCATAAACAAATATATATGAAGTAAGTAAAATGCCAAGTAAGGAGCGAATACGATACCTCCACGCGCTCGGCGTGGGGACGACGGACCCGGCCGAAGTCGTACTCCCGGAACAGTTAATACATAAAGATTACAGTAATGAGTTACATCCCACTCCACGCAGGGAGGTAAAGGGCGACACAATGGGGTCCGGGAGGATAGATTTCGGGTTGACGGGCGGCTTCTCGCGTAGCTTCGGCCGCACACGTACTCGCGCCTGTGGGGCCCACTTGCTGTCCGAAGGGGCCGTGTGGGACCCGGTGGCACCGCTGTGGTGGGGGATGCCTGGATGAGAGCTCCCTGGAGTGGAGGCGCGCCGGTTCACCCGCCGGAGGCTGAGTGGCTCCGATCGGCACTGGTCGGAACAACCGGCCACGGATCTACAACTTCTGGTTTTCAGCGCGCGTCCCGGCGAGAACGGACGCTGCGATCAGCCCCGATGTCGAATCGACACGAAACTGGCGCCGTTGGAAAGCTAACTTCAAATACTTCAATATAGGCTTGAAGATCTAGCCTGGATCTGCACATATCTAGACTTTACTGAATTGTTGAGTTGCTGTTGTACAGTGATCGGGCTCTCAGATCTGCAGAGAACTTGTCTGAGAACTGCCTTTGACCGATATGTGAAAGTCCGAATCTGAAGTAGTGGTCTTCAGAAAAGTTGTAGGAAATTGAGCTAGGAAGACGGAAAAACTAGTTTGGATAAGTTTGTATGTGGCTATGAATTGATAGGATTTTTTTACTAACAGTGGGTCAGATCTGGAATCTGACTAAAGGCACTGTAGCAGAGATAGAACACGAATTTTGAAAAATTGATAGAGGGCAGATCAAAAATCAGGAAAAATAGTGGATGTAGGGGATGATGGACAGAACTCCCAGTAAAATTGGGAGGGTTTGAAAAATTCAAAAAGGTGGTCGGAGATGGGAAACTCAGAGCTATTGTCACTGTAGACAGAGACAAAATAGATCTGGGAATGCAAAATGAACGAAAATGGAAAATTACTAAATGGAGGAGTTTGGACGTGAAAATTTAGGTGGAGGTGTGGATACTAGATAGGAACAACCTCTGAAAATTTCAGATCAAGAGGAAATCGTGGCGGATTGCAGAATTTCATGGAAGTCACCTCTGTCCAGCAGGACAGAACCTTCAAGATGGCTCTGCGGCGGCTCGTAGGCGGCACGAACGGCGGCGGCGGCAGCACAGATGATCACCAGAGATAGAGGGGAGGGGATTGAAGATAGAACCACTCTAGAATTTAGGGTTGGAGGATATGAACATCAGGGGAGAGGGGAGGGGCACAAGAATCACTCTTGATTTTCCAACAATTTTCTCTTCATTAATGCCAACAAATAGAAAATACAACCTTTTATATGCTAAGTATCAAATCTAATGTAGACCCTTGGATCTAGGGGTGGGGGATGGAGGGCTGGGATTAAGTGTGAATGACACAAAAAAAAATAAAATAATCCTAGTGGAAGGGGGCGCCCCCTTGACCAAGGGGTAGGTTGGTGGCCAACCTTTGAAATTTTGACCCCTTTGTCTCCCATGTGGACAATTGACATTCAACCCTTCTAGATGGCCACCTAAGATGGTTGACCAGCCCCACATGAGTGACATGGACCAATGGGAAAGGGCTGGGGGCCCCCTTGCTTGGGCCTACTAGAATTTTACATATAAACCCACTAAGACCTACAATTACGTACCCATATAACACAAGGGTATACATACAAATATGAAAGGACATAAACACAAACAAAAAGGCGGACGGTCTTGCCTCGATGTCCCCATCAATTCTCCCCGGGTGAGAGGAACTCGACCCCGTCGAGTAGGGGTATGGATGCTCGAGTACTCCGGCGGATCCGTCACCATGCCAAGTAACGCGGGTATGCTCCACTCCAAGTGACCGTCACCTGCTCATTCCATATATACTCGATATGCGCAAACTGCTATGGGCTAAAGATGGACACTCCGGGTGGGGCACTCTCAAAAGGGAAGAAAATAGCTCAAAGACTCACTAGGAATCACTGCTGAGTCCCTGTAGGTGACTGATCCGTGTATAGATGTAGAACCGATCCCATACTCATCGAGTGAGTCCAATCGCCTCTTACTCATAAGAGAATGACAACGAGCTTGCACAAGACACATGCAGACAGACATACCACATAAAGAAAAAGCACACCGACTCATCTATGACCCTAGACATACCTAATGTTAGTCCGACCCGTACATGGGTGACGACGGACCAGGACATCCGAATGTGTGCCATGCATGCATTTGACGTAACCGGAGGTTGACGTCATGGGGAACTCCTAGACATACTACGATGCACCAATCATGGACATTGGGCTTGGATGAGAGAAGTCCGGGAGGTGCGAGTGGTTTAGAGGGATCGGGGAAACCAAAGTCTTCCTTACCCCCGAATGATGGCTCGGACTATGGCTATGTGGAGTTTGCTTGGCCCGAGTGGCAAAGGTGGGATAGTGAACTCCGCGGAAGAAGGGTAGTGAGTATGAAAACTCGGGAGGTTCACTAGTGAAGGGGTCAAAAGGGTTGAAGAAGGTGTGACCCCATGAAGTGGGTTCCAACATGACATGGTCCCAAGTTTGGAATTCATAGTCACCGTCATACATTATGATCGGTGGGACGACGGACATGTGTAGAAAATAGGATTCCTCCCTTGGGCAAAAGGGAACGAAGTCGGACTCGGCCGGCATCGGGAGGAATAGAAGAATCTCCGTGGTGACACACCCCATGGTGCACTCGGAGGTAATGGACCCGAAGGCCGGATGGGTGAAGCTAAGACTAGCGGGTTGGTCAAAGCCTCGGGCCAGTAGGTGCGTCAACTTCCATTGCGTGTCTAATCCCATAATAAGGTCATCCAATGTATCAATATGGTGACTAGACCGAAAGGTAGTGTGGAAGGAGTTGACGGGCACTATAGGTAAGGTGGGGTCCATAGAAGGGTAAGGACGTGGGACCAAGCCATCCTTGAGCCAACTAAGAAGTGGCTCGGCTATGTATAGCATACCCGTAAGGAACAAGGGTGGCTCGGGATGGACATCCTCTAAATGTGGCTCCTCGAAGGGAGGGTGGCTCCCATGATGGGTGGCTAGAGGGGTGGGCTCCAGGAGAGGTGGCAAGCATGAATCCGAAGGTGGAGTGGGCCACTGGGGTTGGGTGGCGGGAAAGACGAGGGTGCTCGATTGAGCCCTATCCTTAAGGATGATCTTGCCAGGTAGGTAAGGTGGGTATAAGGTGCAAGTCCTTTTGCCCCAGTCAAGATTAGTCTTTCTTTCTCCTAACCACGTTTGCCCTAAAATGATGCATGGACCAGCAAGTGTGCCGATCCTACACCATGCACCATCGGTGTAAAGAACGGAGCCGACCTTCCTATAGAACTCAACACAAGCAAAATCACCATCACGGACAATCTCGCCTGTCTTGGAGAGAGACTCCACGATATCAAAAGCAACCCAATTATCCGACTCCCTATCGGTGAAATGGAGTTCCGTTGTAGACCCATTAGGTAGAGTGGCTTTAGAAACGATATAGGGTCGGGCTAGGAAGGCCTTGGCTTGGGCCACCAGAGATGACCACTTGGACGCATGGCCTTGGGGAACGGCCATGGATAGTGGACATGGACATGCATACACACGGAGACAAGACACTAGACCGACTAATGCAAAGGTTGGGACGCATGCATACTAAGGACAAGACACCAAGACTCGGTACGTCGCAGAGTTAATCGATCCGAAGATCACTCGCGTAAGTGTGCGGCCTTCCCGATAGGCGTGGCCTAACGTTCGGACAACACCTTTTTATATACCGACTAATGGTATGCAAATGCGACCCAAAAGACACTTTTTTTGTTTTAAAACAATGATGACCCTAAACACGACTTAGACAATGACTAATGGCTAGACGTAAATGACACCCTTTTTTTTTGACACCCTAGACTCAAACTCGCTCTGATACCAAATTGATGCGGGACGAGACCACGGACACGACAAGCTCGCGGTTGTCCCTTAACGAGGGAAGCGTCAGACGTGTGCGGTTGAGAAACCGGCAATGAGCTAAGGTGATCGGCTCTCTCGTGTGCCCAGATCGGGTCATGGGACGGTCTCGCACTCTCTCGCAGCAGCGGTAATGAATAGATAAAGTGAGCTAGATATCCCTACACATGCTCTCTAGCAGCGGCATAAACAAATATATATGAAGTAAGCAAAATGCCAAGTAAGGAGCGAATACGATACCTCCACGCGCTCGGCGTGGGGACGACGGACCCGGCCGAAGTCGTACTCCCGGAACAGTTAATACATAAAGATTACAGCAATGAGTTACAGCCCACTCCACGCAGGGAGGTAAAGGGCGACACAATGGGGTCTGGGAGGACCGATTTCGGGTTGACGGGCGGCTTCTCGCGTAGCTTCGGCCGCACACGTACTCGTGCCTGTGGGGCCCACTTGCTGTCCGGAGGGGCCGTGTGGGACCCGGTGGCACCGCTGTGGTGGGGGATGCCTGGATGAGCACTCCCTAGAGTGGAGGCGCGCCGGTTCGCCCGCCGGAGGCCGGGTGGCTCCGATCGGCACTGGTCGGAACAACCGGCCACGGATCTACAACTTCTAGTTTTCAGCGCGCGTCCCAGCGAGAACAGACGCTGCGATCAGCCCCGATGTCGGATCGACACGAAACTGGTGCCGTTGGAAAGCTAACTTCAAATACTTCAATTTTGGCTTGAAGATCTAGCCTGAATCTGCACGGATCTGGGCTTTACTGAATTGTTGAGTTGCTGTTGTACAGTGACTGGGCTCTCAGATCTGCAGAGAACTTGTCTGAGAACTGCCTTTGACCGATATGTGAAAGTCCAAATCTGAAGTGGTGGTCTTCAGCAAAGTTGTAGGAAATTGAGCTAGGAAGACGGAAAAACTAGTTTGGACAAGTTTTTATGTGGCTACGAATTGATAGGATTTTTTCACTAACAGTGGGTCAGATCTGGAATCTGACTAAAGGCACTGTAGCAGAGATAGAACACGAATTTTGAAAAATGGATAGAGGGCAGATCAAAAATCAGGAAACATAGGAGATGTAGGGGATGATGGACAAAACTCCTAATAAAATTGGGAGGGTTTGAAAAATTCAAAAAGGTGGTCGGAGATGGGAAACTCAGAGCTGTTGCCACTGTAGACAGAGAGAAAACAGATCTGGGAATGTAAAATGAACGAAAATGGAAAATTACTAAATGGAGGAGTTTGGATGTGAAAATTTAGGTGGAGGTGTGGATAATAGATAGGAACAACCTCTGAAAATTTTAGATTAAGAGGAAATCGTGGCTGATTGCAGAATTTCGTGGAAGTCACCACTGTCCAGCAGGACAGAACCTTCAAGATGGCTCCGCGGCGGCGGCACAGATGATCACCGGAGATAGAGGGGAGGGGATTGAAGATATAACCACTCTAGAATTTGGGGTTGGAGGATATGAACACCAGGGGAGAGGGGAGGGGCACAAGAATCACTCTTGATTTTCCAACAATTTTCTCTTCATTAATGCCAACAAATGGAAAATACAACCTTTTATATGCTAAGTATCAAATCTAATGTAGACCCTTGGATCTAGGGGTGGGGGATGGAGGGCTGGGATTAAGTGTGAATGACACACAAAAAAATAAAATAATCCTAGTGGAAGGGGGCGCCCCCTTGACCAAGGGGTAGGTTGGTGGCCAACCTTTGAAATTTTGACCCATTTGTCTCCCATGTGGACAATTGACATTCAACTCTTCTAGATGGCCACCTAAGATGGTTGACCAGCCCCACATAAGTGACATGGACCAATGGGAAAGGGCTGGGGGCCCCCTTGCTTGGGCCGACTAGAATTTTACATATAAACCCACTAAGACCTACAATTACGTACCCATATAACACAAGGGTATACATACAAATATGAAAAGACATAAACGTAAACAAAAAGGCGGACGGTCTTGCCTCGATGTCCCCATCACATGGTAGGGGCACAGTTTATTCTTTGTGCGACCTTCTGTAGGATGCTATTCAGAATTTAGCGACTCCAAGAAGTGTCGTTATTTCCCCTTGTGCCCCTCTTGGTCATACTAATAAGCGACCCCTCCCTAGACGCTATTTCCAAAAGGATGGCGGAGGGAGTGACGCCAATTTCCAGTTTTCTCTATTTTCTCTGATTTGGTGAGATTTATTAAAAGATAGTAATATCACATATTTATATGATTAACTTCCACATCAGCTTTGACAGTATGTCCCTTTTGGAAATTTCCTTGATATTATCTCGAGAACATAACCCTTTGACTCTGTATTTGGCCATACCTAATTATGAAATATTAAGGGCTCTAGGTCCGCAACTTTTCAATGCTAGGCAAGGATGGAAGTCCAATTCTGTAAACCATGGGAATTCTGGGTGTGACATTACACCAAAGTCTGTACATCTGTTATATTCTGTTATTCTGTTATATCTGTTATTCTGTAAATTCTATTATTATGGAAATTATGTTATTTTCAAATTCTGATATTCTATCATTCTGTTATTCCGATAATTTGGATATTCTGCTAGATTGTTTAATTCTGCTTATATTTATTGAAACTCTGTTATACTCTGGCCAATTCTGAAGTTATGTTCATCTAAGTATCTGTCATTGTTATATCTTGATACCTTATCCTTGGCTCTGCATTGGAATTTATCCCGATTTCTCTTGAGCTTATAACAGCCTTTGACTTTGATATTCATCCTTTCTGTTAGATTGATCATCATGATTTTTAAGTTATATCGTTTCATACATTGCATCATCACGAATATGATAAATTGGCTAATCACTTATATTCTGCTTGATGAGAGATGTAATTCCTACTGAGCTTTTTGCTCACCAGCCTATTTTAACATTTTTCAGGTAATGATGTCGAAGACAACCAATCTGATGGGGAAGGGCAAGAGTGAAGAGTGTTTTGGAGAATGGAGTCTGTGTCTTTTATCTTTTATTGAGCCTCGTCCTGTCATTTGAGTCTTTTCTTTTCATTAGAGTGTAATAGTGAGTCCTTTCTTTACTTATGTAAGTTGAGTCAAGTTATATAATTCAAATATTTAAGTATCAATAAAGATCTTGTTTGTCTACATTGTCTGGCCTTATAATTTTTGTGACTTGTGGTTGCTCTGACTATTCACGACTGTTCGCTGCCACGCTCCGAGCAATGCGTTCCGCTGCTATCGATTCGGGGCATGACAACGCCAATCACCTATCATTAGCTAGTCGCATCCTTAAATTTTATTTGAGTCCTACTTTGTATTTCAATATGTCCGTTTAGTTGTCCAACCCATGTTAAGGCATGTAGCCTAGTGTCGGATTTTAAATTTGGAATTGTCATGGACTATCTTTTAATTCCTTTGGTTAATCAAATAATCATCACTTGGACTATTGGGATTATTAAATTTTTATTAATCTTTTGCGCACTCCGTAATTATGTATGTCAAAATTTTATCGCTCTAATGACACGATCTATATAGACGCGTCATGCATCCGAGTATCTTCCGCGCTCGGGACGTGACACCCTCTTGCCGATCGGCGGGCTTGGCCAGGGGAGACTCAGCTACCCCTTTGTCCTTTTCCTTCTGCTGCTCAATGGCCTTGAAATCGACCGTGTGCACTTCTTGAGATGTCGATCGCCTGCCAGCTGGCTTGACCTTCTGGGTTGAAGTGACAGGAGTGGCGGAGTATTTTGAGAGGAATGCCTCGACCTCCGCTACCACATTGTTTAGTCGATTGGATGACTTGATTTCAGTGCATATCATTCTTTTCAGCACTTCCCTTTTCAGAGTTTGTTTGCATATTTGGACGGCATCCTCCTGATGCGGCGGACGCCTACACCTCATGCTGAGGTTCCTCCACCTTTTGATATATTCCAGGGCGGACTCGTTGTTCCTTTGCCTGGTTTCGTATAGTTCGGCCACCGTCACCTCCCTCTCGGCAATGTGGAACCTTTCTTTGAACTTTCTTTGCATGTCGGGCCAATCAATAATAGACCCAAGCTGCAAGCTTGAGTACCACTCAAAGGTGAGCCCCGTTAGTGTGGACCCGAAGAACTTCAGCAGGTACGACTCATCAGTAGCTAAGTCACCAATCACATTAGTGTAGCAGGCAATGTGCTCCCGCGGAGATCCTTGCCCGTTGAACTTCTCAAACTTTGGAGGCTTAGTGATGCCAGGGGGCAGCCTCTTGGCAGCATGATGGGATGGGTATGGTACCCTGTATACATCGAATGAGGCGGAGTCACCATCGCTCCTTTCCGCCAGCTTCATTTCTATCATCTGCTGAACCATGAGCTTGTTCATCATCGCCGGATCAACCGGGCTTGGGTAAAAATGAGCTTGTTGCATATGCGGCGTTGTTAACATAGCCGCGTGGGGCATGGCAAGGCCCCCTTGAAAGTGGAAGATTGAGGGTTACGGCGTAGCCGCAAGTTGTTGTTGTGGGGGAGGAATACCCCTAGTGCAGTTGTGTGCCGACTGGGATGGGGTTGCCTGCGGCAAGGCTTCAAACGCCTGGCTTCTGCCCCCTGATGTTCCGGTTTGACCTTCAGTCGCCCCGCGAGCAGGAGCATGCGTATCCCTTTCGCTCAGCTGCCTCTTCAATGCTTCGATCTCTTGCTGATTTCTTTGCAACAACATCAGCAAAGCCGGATCATTGATAGAAGGGTTGGGGGGGCTTCCCCTGTCCTCGGCTGGTGCTTCTTCAGATGACGTGGATGGCATCCCACAATCATCTTTAGTTGTGATTACATTAGTGGTTAGGACCGCCATTGTCTCCCATGGATTTATTATATCGACGAGGGTATGCAACACCTCGGTAGCAGATCTCCCTCTTCTTGTGAGAGGGCCTGGCCTCTCGGCAATTCTAACAACTTCCTCGGGCTCCTCCGATAACGCCCCATAACGGCTGGCCACTCCGGCCACGTGACAAGTATATACTTGCATGTTTCTATTTCTCCTCTTCACCTGCCTGGTCCGCTGACTAGGGAAGGGCAACCTTTCAAACACCGAGACCCTTGGTGCATCTTCTTCATGGCGGGGTGGCCCATAGCACCCCGATTCTACATCTTCTATTTCATCCGGGCTGGTTGGATATCCTCGACCCTCTTCGATAGCGGTGATGGCTTGCAGTAGCCGCTGCCTCCTTAGGGAGGTGTTGCCAAGGCCACGGAGGTATCCGTGCACGGCCAGGGTGATGCCTTCTTCTTCATAATCAGGGTAAACCATGGGTGGTAGTACCCCCGCTTGTGCTGAGGGCCCATAGGCGGGCTGACCCTCTCTGGCAATCCCGCCATGACTCTCAACTTGTACGGAGGTAGTCACCTGTCGCCTATACGCTTGGGCAAATGGCTTGCAAGATGCACTTGCTAGCATCTCTCTCCTCTTTTCTCTTCCCTTCTCTCCCTTCTTGGGTCTATCAATCTTGACAGATTCCAACTGAGTTGTCACTGGGACCCGAGTCGGCTTGGGCACCCAAACTTGCTTGGTCTTGTATGGCCTTGGGGCCAGTTCATTCTTCGGCCTGCAGGCCGTTCCACCATTCTTCTTCTCTATTCTCCCTAGTGCTTGGAAAGAGTTGCACACATGGATGTTTGGAACGATCCGTTCAGGGATCACTTCGGCTCTTCAGCCATTAAGGTGAACTCTGATGCCCCCGATCAAAATTGATTTACCGGTGTTAGATATTCGGTCCCTAGGGGTAGCAGCAACAGCATTTCTTCGGCTCCTTCTTTGGCGGGATGTCGTCTTCTTGGTGGTCGAGCCCGTGTCGAAACGGATGTGGTGGATAAAACAGCCCAAGGTCTTGATCGACGTGTTGTCGACAGTAGTTGTTGCAGCAGGTCAGGTGGTGGAAATCCCTGTGGCGGGTATGCGGACTTCGACTGGCTTGGGTCCCTCGATCTCCAACAGGTTGACGAAGGCCACCCTCAAGAAGTTGGGGAAGCCCACCACCGGAGGAAAGTCGCTGAACTTGATCGACACTGCGAGGTAGCCATGGTTGGCATGGCTTGCGATGACTAACGGCCTGAACCTGACGGTCATTGTAATTGTAAGAATATGATCCTACAATTGCAAGTAGAATAGTTAGAATTTCAAGAGGAGGTCGTAGGGCCCCTTATCCCGATGAGGAGATTGTAGATGCCTAATTTTGGACATCCCGCAAACCCTTTGTCTAGCCACCATAGAAGTGATACTTGCTCTTGGTTGATTGGTAGTGTGGAGTCTCATCCTTGTTTAGGTAGGCTCGTAAGGTCGGGGGTTCGGGGGCGTGAGCCCCCGAGGCAAAATTTTTGGGGTATTATATATGATTCTCGTCGTTATCCATTGATTCCCCAAGAAGGCCAAAGTCTTGGTCGCCCAACACCCTGGGCAGCCAGATAGATGGCCGCCTAGCTCTCTCCCTGGAAGGCCACCTTCCTGGCCGCCCACACCTCAAGAAGGCTAGATAGTTGGCCGCCTACCCCATTCCAAGAAGGCCACCTACCCCATTCCAAGAAGGCCACTAACCTGGCCACCCAGCTCCCAAGAAGGCCATTGACCTAGCCGCCTTCTGGCAACCGTCCGTCAACTCCACGATCCGCCCACTCCGGGCATGTCCTCGACAACTGCTCCCACTCGTGAGGTTGAGGCGCACGTACTCTCACACGTCCTCATCTCCGAATGGGAGGGAAATGAATTCAAATTCCATCTTCGAATGCCTCCACAGGGAGAGTCCCGTGAGATACAAAAACCCCATTCGAACTACCTCACGGAGAGGGGGGGTTTTTAGCAGATTTGGTTGAACATTTTGAGGGGAGGAGATTCTGTCAGTTCAGTGAGCCAGAGAGAACTGTGAGAACGAGAGCAAACCTCCCGACTTTCCCCAAGCAACAAAATCCAAAGTCGAGGAGCTCCGTCGCGGGAGAGTCCAGTTGCAGGGAGCGACCATCGACATGGCCGCCCACCCTCTTGAACGGCCATACACTTGGCCGCCCTCTGTTTGGTCGACGGGCAAACCCCGTCTTTCTTCCTTGTTCTCCATCTTGCTATATTTCTTTCCATTTTACTGCATTCATACATGATAGAATTGTCTAGATCCTATTTTTAAAGAGGTTTTTCCAATCCAAAACATAGGGAAGGCAGATGGTCGAAAGTCTTGGCCATCCCCCTTTCCGCCCCCTTCCCGGTACGATTGACCCCATTTGCATGTTTTCTTTACTTCTATGAGCATTTACTACACTTTCTTAGTCTAATGGTTTTTCTATTTGTTGGTTAACTTGCATGAACTTCGTCATCGACTCGCAGAGCTCCCCGTTCTTGGCCGGCTGAGAGAGAGGACAGAAGAACCCACCATCTCCCTACTCCTAAGGCAAACACGATCATCACTCCTATGAGGCCCAGGTATAGGTCTCTGGCGATCACACCTTTTCTATCTTTCTAATCTGTGCACTGTAGGAAGCGTCAGCATAGCTCGGAGGGAGGCCGAACACACGACTACCCTCGCGTAGCCACCTACCGACACCTTCTGGCACCGACAGAGATGAAGGGAAGTTTTGTCCCACCGGGCGTGCCAGACTTGTGGACGCACTTTTGGAACACTTCTTTTGTTTAATTTGTGGTTCATTTGTTCATTCGCTTATTCAGTTTATTTATGCGAGGGCGTGCCAGTCACCTAGGTGATGATTTATTCGGGCTTCAAGGAAGCCCTTGGTGCGCTCGATCTGACTAGTCAGACGATTGTGTGTGTCGTGTCAGGATAAAGAACCCACAGCACCATAAAGGTCACGACGTTAATTACATCCTCTCGGAGAGGGGAAAACCCTTGATTGATCGCCAGGAAAAGGGACCCTACGGCCTGAAATTCATAACGAAATGAGAGAATGAAATCTCAAGCTGCGTTTAGACAGACCCCGCATTGGGGTGCAAACGTTCACAGATATATGTCGGTCACTCGCGGACCATTTCATATTCGGATAGAAGTCCGTGTTTGTAGCATAAAAGACGGTGACAAAACTACGCAGATGTCTGTCGCAAACATGGCAAGTTTAATGAGAATGCGGGATTGGATCCCGATAGAGACAGGTCAAGTTTGACGAACTATCGGCCCGAGGCAGCGCCGGATCGTGGTCATAACGGGATGGTTCCCAGGGTCCACATCCGACTTAGCGGGGCGTCATTGATATTCTTTTCACACTGAGTCCGGGAGAGCGGAAGTTCCGAAACATTCGTGGTTATGCCATTCTGGTTATTAAATTTCATTGTTTATTCACACGCACGGGTGATTTATTCTATTTATTTATTTTCATCCCTTTTTCTTTGATTGATTGTTTTTCTTTACCTTGTAGAAGACACGTCGGTTTAAGGAAGGCATGGGCGCAAGGCTAAAATGACGTAGGAAAGGGGTGCACAGGTTTAGGGGTCTAATAGGGCGCGCCAGTTTAAGCAGTAGAAGGAGCGCGCCAGATTAGGCAGCAGGAAGGAGCGCGCCGGTTTAGGCCCAAAAGGGGGGCGCGCCGGTTTAAGATGAGTTCATGGAGATGGGTTTTGAGAGGAGAACTAAATCGACGCGATACCTTGGGGCGCTGGATTAGGCCGTGCCGGATCAAGGAAAGATTTGGTGAGTTTTGGTTCTGCTCTTCTTTTGTTCACTTGGAAAGATGAGTTAGCCAGATGATTTAGGTGTTTTATTCACTTATCAAGAGGAGTTGATGATAAGATTTAAGTGTTTCATCTGGAGGTTTATTGCACAAATGTTCTGGAACTCAGAAGGCCAGTATTACGTCAAGTTTTCAATGATTCAGACACGCATAGTTCTTGCATGCAGAGAGTTCATTTCGTTCATTCCTCCTTATGTATGATTGTTCATTGTTCTCATCATTCGTGTTCTTGGCAAAAAATGGGCAGCACCTCCCTCGGACTGGGGTTTGTGAGGTGTGAAATAGGGAATCATCAAACGGAATGCTCCGAGACGACCCCCAAAATTCGGGTGAGCCAAAGATGGCTGTCCGATGACCCAGAGGTGAGTGTAGAAGCCCGAGGACTAGCCTTCGAGGGGTTCTAGCGATTCACGGGCCGTAGCTCCAGAGGAGTTTCGCAGGGACGGATGTTCGCCATGTTGCTAAGCAAAAGGGCTATAGATGTTCACCCTTCAGACGGATCCCCTCAAAAGCCATGCCATAGAGAGGCAAGCTTCTAAGAGCCCTGGGTGATTAGAAGATAGAGAGTGTGAAAAATGCTGATGAGGTAGAACACAATATATAATTGTAACAGCCTTTCTTTTCATTCACTCATAAGAGAAGGGGGTATACAGGGGAACAAAATACAAGAGGGGAATCTACCCCATAACAAAGGAAAATAGGAGAAAAGAAAAGGTAGGTACAACGGTGGGAGGGGAGCAGAGCACAAGCTCCTCCCCCCCAAGCTCACCTCTCTTCTCCCACTCTCTCTCCCTTTTCTTCACTTCGCAGACGCAGGTGGATGGATCCTTTTTTTTCTTCGACCGGCCTCTCTTCTGGTTGCCAACCAACCAACCCCTTCTCCAGTGGAGCATGCCTCCCTTTTATAGGAGTGGAGATGAGGGAGGCCTTCGAAGCCAAACCCTCTTTTTTTTCCTTCTTCTCCTTTTCCTGCTCGAAGACACTGAGTGGCCTGCAGATAGGGGGAGCAGTAGAGTAGGGAAGGTGCTCGCCCAGGATTGGTCAACGGGGACCGGCGGAGATGCAACGTTCGGTGCGGAGCTCAAAGACTTCCATTTTTGGAGGGTTGAGACGTGCAGGCGGTTGCCCACCGGTTTGACGCAAGAGTCTCCTCCATTTTAGGCAAAGGGTCTTCATTGTCGGTCTGTTCACGGGAAAACAGAGCATCGGACTTAGGATGGGACGACAACTTTGGTTAAAACGGCACGGTCGAGGGTGCGCCGATTTAGGCCACCCTGGTTTAGATGTGCATGAGATTGTCTGCTCGTCGGTTTAGCAGCCAGGGGGGGCTCACCGATTTAACAGGAAAGGGGCAGGCCACGCCGATTTAGTAGCTAGGGGGTGCGCTGGTTTAGTCTAGGGGCACGCCGGTTTCGGCCAGGGGCGGGCCAGTTTAGACAGCCAGGGGGTGGCCGGTTTAGCAGCCAGGGGGCGCGTCGGTTTAGGCAGCCAGGGGGGCACACTGGTTTGAAGCAAAAAGGGGGGTTTTTCCCCTGCTCCGAAGTAACTCAGACAAACGCTTGGCCTCTAGTACTGCCTTAGCTTTGATGCACCGCCTCCGGGGTGTCCATTTCAAGGCCTCTGGGCCTCGGTTTACGATTCCGAGTGATTTTTGGCACGTGCTAAACCCGTATCAGATTGCTCGAGTTTCTCCCTGATTCGGCCTTCGACATTGTGAATCATGCCCTTAACCCTACTCCCTGCCGGTGGGGAGTGTCTTCATCGAGTGAGCAGCCACCCAAAGTATTTTTGCCATCATTGGGCAGCTCTTCGGGCTTTCTACGGACCTTTCCGGCATGATGTGTGCCCCGATGGGGTTACTCGGGTTTTCCGCTGATTCAGCCTTCGGCACCTTATTTTGAGGGGTCAGGGCTATTTTTTCAGCTCGAGAAGCTTCCTTATTAGGTAGCGGACCACCAGGTGTGTTTTCGCCCTAATCGGATGAGATATGGGTTTTAGTAGGCATTTCCGTCCTTGACTTGCTCTCGGGTGCTGGGACGTACATGCCGTGTGATCATCATTTTTTTGACGTCCACAGGGACCACGTGCCCGCCGCTCGCCCCGCGCCAGCCACCGACGGTCCCGACTGCTGACCCAAGTTAGTCGGACCGTGACCCGGAAATAATATTCCCGGGACCGGCTCTAACTCCCCGGCATGTTGACACTCGCCCTCTGGGATCCATACCTGACTGCTCATCTCGAGCCGTGTCCGGCCTCCCTCAGGAGCCAGCAAGTGTCCTCCCCTGCTATCTGTTGGGTTCGGTGCAAATATTCAGAGGGGGGGTGAATGAATATAGCCTATAAAAACTTTCACCCAATATAAACTTTCGCTCAATTAGAATTTCGCTCACTCAACAGATTAAACACTTAGAACAAAATCTGATCAAATCATCTAATGAACCTGTGATCAAACACTTGGAGCGCCCCTATGCAAACATCTAGCGGAAGCAAACCATAAGCAATCAAACCACAATGCAAGAGGGGTTTTTAGGTGGTTCGGTCCTGCAGACCTACATCCACCCCACACTCAACCCGAGTGTGGCTTCACTAACAGCTGGGCAACACAGCTTGCCAACAGACGCTGATACACAGCTTACCCAGGGGAACAACCTCCCCTCTTCCTCCTACACGGAGGGAACCTCTAGCAACCCACGGTCACTAGAAACCAGAGACTCACGTCTCTCTTCCTCTATACCAAGAGGGAACCCCACTAGTAGCAGCCCCGCTACCAGTGAACCAGCCAGTAGCACTCTGCTACCAGCAATCCACCAGAGGCCTAGCCTCTCTTCCTCCTAGCCCGGAGGGAACCCACAAGCAGCCCCCCTGCTGCTTGCAAACCGGAGATCAGATCTCCCTTCTCCTGACCCACCAGGAGGAACCCGACCTCAGTCCAGAGGATCGGAAGAACAAGGATAACCAAATGAAAAAGGAAAAACAAAAACACGAAATGAAAATAACTTCAACAAACAGAAAGCTGAAAAATGAAATGCACAATGTGGCTCTCAACGGAGCTGACTGGCCTGGATCTGATCCACGGTCCAGTAGGAACAGATCTCCCTCGATCTCACTCTCTTTCTTCACTCTCTCTCTTTCTCTTTCTTCTCTGCTGCACTTCTCTTCTTCTCTCGATCTCTGTTCTCCTTTTCTCTCTTTCTCTTTTTCTTTTCTTCTGCTGGATCGAAGAGCTTCCTGCTCTGCTGTTACTCTTTCTGCCTCTAGGCTTCTTCTTCGATCGGTCTTCTACAGAGGATGAAGACTCGTATATATAGCATCAGCAGGCACACTGGGCGCGTGTGGCTTCCACATTTCCTACCCTAGAAATTCGGATCACGTGGCAACATCCTGGTCACGAGCCAGGCACCTCAGATCACGTGCCCTTCATTAGTACGCTCAGTAACTGGAGTTTAGGTGGCGTCAACACACTTGCTCCAAAGGGTTGACGCAGCCTTCAAAGACATTCGACAAGCAAAACTCAAGTCTGCTGCGTTGACTCCATCAGCCTGCTGCGTTGACGCATCGGTGATCCAGTGATCAAGTCTTCAGCAGATGGGCGTGCTACGTCGACGCTCTCAGCATGCTGCGTTGACGCATTGGTGTTCCAGCATCTGAACTTAGATGGCTTCAGCCCTCTCACATTTCGTGTGGAGTGCGTTGACGCATTGTGCAACTGCATCCACCCTCTGGTCACCTTGTCGATCCATCAACCTGCTGCGTCGACGCCACTTGATGAATGTGTTGACGCACCAGAGTAATCCAGTAAGCTTCTTCTTGATTGTTTGAACTACTACGTCCACGCCACTTGATCAAGGCGTTGACGCATTGGTGTGTTCCAGCAGCTGAAATTGGATGTCTTCAGCCCTCTTGCGTTAAGGGGTTCATTAGCCTCTTCAGTCCCTGTCAGACAGATGAAACAAAGTCATTAGTTCTAAGTATATGCATTGCATTGTATAGACTTTGCTGTGAAGGCGAAAGTAATGTAAAGTATACACAACGTAATGTATAGACTTAATGAATATAAAGACATCATAAGACTCAGATGAACACAGGCGGTGTATAGACTTAATGTGTTCACTGGTGGATGTACACCCTTGCCCACTGTACAGACTTTGTGATGCTTGTATGCAATGTAGAGACTTCGCTGAATGCGAATGCAGTGTACAGACTTTGAAGCACAAAGGCAATGTATAGACTTAGCCCAATGCCTGAGACGCTAACAAAGACGGACGATGTTCAGACTTGCTGACAGATCGATGTACAGACTTTGCTCAAATGCATGAGACGCTAACTGAGACGCTAGACTCTGTACAGACTTTGAGCGATGTATGGGCTTCAAAGAAGTTGGCGATTCAATGTACAGACTTGATGAAGCGAAGCCATTGTACAGACTTGAGTGTAGCTAAAGCCTTGATCGTAGGACTAGGCTGGACTGTATAGACTTTAAGCTTCAGAACCGAATGTACAGACTTCACTTAATGAAACGTAGGAACAGACCCCAATGTATAGACTTGGAGAGCCTGAATCAATGTGCATACTTGGAATGCCTGAAGACCAATGTCCAGACTTGGAATCAATGAAGGCGTTGGCTGTACAGACTTGGCCAAACAACGGCAATCGGATGTACAGACTTTAGAGGATGCAGACTCTGTATAGACTTCAACTCAACCAATCAATGTTCTGATGGGTCGACGCATCAGCAAGGGTGGGTCGACCCACTACTGTTCAGACTGTAGATACATGCAGAGACATGATATCTGACAGAATGCAATGCATATATATAAAGAACAAATACCATCAATGCTAAACATCATCATTCATGTTGCTATCATATGCAGAATGCTCAGGAATAAGAATGCACAGACATGCACTTTGTTTATTACAATCATCAAAACACAATAACATTGCTATCATCAAAATACAATATCAAATGCACTCAAATGCACTCACTGTCTTGCTATCATCAAAACCAAAAAGCATTACTATCATCAAAGCAACATAGCACATGCTTGTGCCTAAGAGGCACAACATTCTTCCCCTTTTTGATGATGGTAACACAATGTGACAGTGAGTCACACACAAGATTTTCTCCCCCTTTGACATGATCAAAAAGTGAAAAATAGTAAAAATAAGAGTGCAAAGTGCATTATGCATGCAAATTCCTCTAGAACATTCTCCCCCTGAATGTAAGACTCCCCTGAATTATTTCTCCCCCTAAATAATAGCTCCCCCTTTGAGAAGGAATATGAACAGATAAACAAGGAAGAGAAGGTAGGAGGGTCACTTGACAACAGCTGAATCATAGGTTCAGAAAGGAAGCATGATTATAAACAACTGTTAAAGTATAAGAATCAGCAACATACAATTTTCAAAAATTCAGGTTTAACAATGATAAATCTAGAGTAAAACACCTGACCCCTGAAAAAAGAGTTTATAGACTCCATTTATAGCAATGAATCTAGGGCACATGGTATTAATAGATAAGTCAGAAATAATACCCTTTTGTGATTAAACAAGGAATTTCAAGAGAGGCAACTTGAACATGTATTGATAAAAACAATTTTCACTCATTGACTTTTGATTTTTCGAAAGGTTACATCAGTTTGATTTTCACTTTTGAATTCTTCAGAATCTGAACTAAGTAAATAGATCAGTGGCATTTATGCTGTTGACATTAGGTGTACACCTTGATCAGAGGCAGGTACCCCCAGTTACTAGGCATAAACTACTAGACCTATTTCAGATCAAAACCCACAAAGAATAGTCTTCACTTTTGACATTAAGGGTACACCTTGATTAGAGGCCAGTACCCTCAGTTACTTGGTGAGGACTCCCCCTATAGATTTGACCCTATGAACAGAGATATTCTGAATCACCTCATGACATGTGAATTCTCCTGCTTCTTTGGAGGAGTTCACAGTTTCTCAGTGCAATCAGCCATTGCTCTGTCACTATGTTCAGTTCATAGCATTTATGATCTTATTTACTGCTGCCCTTAATTCTTTTAGAGTGATTGTTTAAAAAATCAGTACACACTCTTGTTAACCTGTTCTAGACATATCCAGTTCAACACATTTGGGCATTACAAAAACTTTTTCTATTTTAGCCATGAGACAAAGATTAAGAGCTATAAAAGTTTTCTTTTATCTCAAATTCTGAAGTGCAGACACTTAACTCTCCAATTTATAAAGGTTAAACCTTTAGTTCCTTTCAATTTGTAAGTGTGATTCTTATAAGTGAATAATTGCAATAATCACCATTCAATGTACTAAACCAGATGTAAAGCTGTTGTTTAGTGAAAATGATGGGGAAAGGATGGCAATTGGCAATATGAATCATTTGAATGAGAACACTGAGAAGTGAATAGGATTCAATGAATTGATTAGAACTCTCAGCTCCCCCTGACATCATGATGCAAGAGATATGCTATGCAACATACTGTCCTACATACAGATTATGCACCAAGGATACATGAGACAAGTATGCAATCAATTCAGATTTATGCATCCAAGTTATAAGCATTTTCATCCTTTTTCAGATTTTTCAACATATGATGCAGTGCAAATCAGCCCTATTATGCATTGAAAAACATGCAGTCTACGACAATAGGCAAATGACAATCATGCAAATCAGTTCTATATGCATTGAACAACTTCAAAGTCAGTCATGCAAATAATGTGTGCAGACATTAGACACATGCAATGACTCTATACACTGAAGAACTATTCACAATCAGCAAGTTATGCATTCAACAACAAGCATGCAGTCCATTTATTCAGTGCAATAATCGGTGAGAGAAGAGCATCAGATATATGCAAAGTAAAACTCAGTACATGAAGAGATCATCAACGATCAATCAAGCAAATCAACATGAAACTCACAATTTTCATGCTCACAATTTCAGATAATGGAATTTAAAACAGATTTCAGAACTGACCTGAATTGAGTCCTGGGGTTTTCTTTTTGAGTGCCTTGGTTAACCCCTTTTATTTCTCCCTCCAAGGCACACCTGCAGCAAGTCAATCAATTTGATCCTGCAGGGACCCAAGCAGTCTTGGGTCCTGCATTTACCCTGACACTCCTAGCAGGTTTTCTCAACAGATTTTTCGCATGTTTATCATCAAATTCCATCAGATAGCAATTATTTATGGAATGACCAAGCTGACCACAGTAGTGGCATGATGCAGCAGTTCTGAAGTTTATTTTATGCACATTCCTATGAGCAGGAGTTCTAAGTGCATATGCATGAACATGTTTATTACCAGAATTAAAATTCTGTTTACCAGAATCATCCAGCCAGCAATCAGCCGCTCTATGACCTGGCTTCCCACAGTTAAAACATGCAAGTTTTTCAAAATGTTTTGCAGGGAATTTAAAAACATGGGAGTTAACATGATTCTTCTGAACATGCCAACAGTCCTTGACTGTATGGCCATACTTCCCACACTTAAAGCATGCTGAAGTTCTTCTACCAGAAGCAGTTTTATTTGCAGGGAGATTTACAGGTTTTAAATTGACTTTCTTTCCCTGAGCATGCCAGCAATCTGCAGCAATGTGGCCAAACTTCCCACAACAAAAACAGTTTAGATTCTTTTTCCTAGAATCATGGTTTCTAGCATGAAATTCTTTAACATTCAGATTACCCTTTTTCTGATCAGACAGAACTTTTCTAGCATGCTTTCTATCATCTTGTTTCATCACAAAACACTCACTCATACAGTGTCCATGCTTACCACAATAATGACAAGAACAAGAACCATTAAATTTTTTTAAAACATGGCACTTATCAGATGAGTTTTTAGCATGCAGATAGTTCCTTTGAGTTTTTGGGGTTTTCTGATTTTTATTTCATTTTTGAATTTCCTGAACAGCATACACATATGAAGAAGAAGTTGAAGTGCTAGCTGAGCCAGAGCTACGAATAAAAGTGGTGTACAGCTCTTTCTTCTTAGCTTGCTTAATTTCAGAAATGTTATCAATCCCTTCACATTGATCACTTACTTCATCTTCAGAGGATATTTTCATTTTGCCTTTATCCTTATCAACCTTAGATGAAGTACTATTCAGCTCAGTAATTTTACTTTCCAAGGAGATTATAAGATTTTCTGAATCAACTTTCTCCTTCTCATAACCAGCCAGTTTTTCTTTTAACAAACCAATTTCTTTTTCCAAATCAGCAGTGTGTATTAAAAAACTAGCAATTTCTTCGTCACTGCAATTGATACACTCTTTCAATACTGATTTCTCTTTTTCAATTGTCATCCATCTTTCAGAGAAAACAGTGTTAAGAACCATTAGTTTTTTATTTTGTTCCTTCAGATAAGCATTTTCTTCTTTTAGAGATTTGATTTGTTCCTTTTGCAAATTGTGATCAGAATCAAACTCATTTATCATTTCTTCCAAGATAACACAAGCTTTACAAGAATTATCTTCTCTAATGTGCTCCTTTTCAGATTTCAAAATTTTCACTTCTTTTCTCAATTTTTTGTTTTCAGATTTTAATTTCTTGGATACTTTGAACAATTCTTCATACATCACTATCAATTCATCAAAAGAGTATCCTTCTGATTCGGATTCAGAATTTACCTTGGATGAGGATTCCTCATCATCCCGGTTGGCCATTAAGCATATTGACTTTCCTCCTTCTTTATCAATGTCCGAGGTGTTCCCTTTGAGTTTCGATAGTTCTGGACAATCATCCTTTGTGTGGCCAGCCTTCCTGCATTTGTAGCAAACATTAGTGTCAGCAATCTTGGCAGGATTAGAGTTATACCTTGTTTACTTTTTGCCACCATCAAGCTTTCCTTCTCTTTTTCTCAAAAATTTCCTGAAATCACTAATCACCATTCCAATGTGGTCTTCATCAATTCCAGACCGCAACAGGCTGATTTTCTCGCTTGATGATCCACTATGGCTGGATCTAATTGCTTTGCTGGAGCCAGCCTTCAACACGATTGGTTCCATTACAAATAATCTGAAGACACTGAAAAACTGAAGCACCTAAACCAAATAAGCAAGACAAAGCACTAAGTCGGAGAATCAAAGCAACGAACACAGAAAGCACACTCTGGAATGCACCAAGCAGAAATGCAGTAAACCAGATGGTCAACGTAAAGCACTAAGACAATAAATCAAAATATGATTCCAAATGACCCACTCTGAAATGCACTAAACAGTTAGCAGGATCCTCTACAGATTGTTAAATCTGTTAAGTCAGAAACCGCTCTGATACCAATTGTTGGGTTCGGTGCAAGTATTCAGAGGGGGGGTGAATGAATATAGCCTATAAAAACTTTCACCCAATATAAACTTTCGCTCAATTAGAATTTCGCTCACTCAACAGATTAAACACTTAGAACAAAATCTGATAAAATCATCTAATGAACCTGTGATCAAACACTTGGAGCGCCCCTATGCAAACATCTAGCGGAAGCAAACCATAAGCAATCAAACCACAATGCAAGAGGGGTTTTTAGGTGGTTCGGTCCTGCTGACCTACATCCACCCCACACTCAACCCGAGTGTGGCTTCACTAACAGCTGGGCAACACAGCTTGCCAACAGACGCTGATACACAGCTTACCCAGGGGAACAACCTCCCCTCTTCCTCCTACACGGAGGGAACCTCTAGCAACCCACGGTCACTAGAAACCAGAGACTCACGTCTCTCTTCCTCTATACCAAGAGGGAACCCCACTAGTAGCAGCCCCGCTACCAGTGAACCAGCCAGTAGCACTCTGCTACCAGCAATCCACCAGAGGCCTAGCCTCTCTTCCTCCTAGCCCGGAGGGAACCCACAAGCAGCCCCCCTGCTGCTTGCAAACCGGAGATCAGATCTCCCTTCTCCTGACCCACCAGGAGGAACCCGACCTCAGTCCAGAGGATCGAAGAACAAGGATAACCAAATGAAAAAGGAAAAACAAAAACATGAAATGAAAATAACTTCAGCAAACAGAAAGCTAAAAAAAGAAATGCACAATGTGGCTCTCAATGGAGCTGACTGGCCTGGATCTGATCCATGGTCCAGTAGGAACAGATCTCCCTCGATCTCACTCTCTTTCTTCACTCTCTCTCTTTCTCTTTCTTCTCTGCTGCACTTCTCTTCTTCTCTCGATCTCTATTCTCCTTTTCTCTCTTTCTCTTTTTCTTTTCTTCTACTGGATCGAAGAGCTTTCTGCTCTGCTGTTACTCTTTCTGCCTCAGGCTTCTTCTTCGATCAGCCTCCATCTGAGGACGAAGGCTCCATTATATACCAGCAGCAGTAGTGAGATAGGGCGTGTGCTTCCCATGCCTTCCGTCCAGAAGATTCCTCCTCGGATCACGTGCCAAGTGCCAGCTTCAGGTCACGTGCCCATTCATCAGTACGCTCAGCAACTGGAGTTAGATGGCGTCAACCCACTTGCTCCAAGGAGTTGACGCAGCCTTCAAAGACATTCGACCAGCAAAACTCAAGTCTGCTGCGTTGACTCCATCAGCCTGCTGCGTTGACGCATCGGTGATCCAGTGATCAAGTCTTCAGCAGATGGGCGTGCTGCGTCGACGCTCTCAGCATCCTGCGTTGACGCATTGGTGTTCCAGCATCTGAACTTAGATGGCTTCAGCCCTCTCACGTTTCGTGTGGAGTGCGTTGACGCATTGTGCAACTGCGTCTACCCTCTGGTCACCTTGTCGATCCATTAACCTGCTGCGTCGACGCCACTTGATGAATGCGTTGACGCACCAGAGTAATCCAGTAAGCTTCTTTCTTGATTGTTTGAACTACTGCGTCCACACCACTTGATCAAGGCGTTGACGCATTGGTGTGTTCCAGCAGCTGAAATTGGATGTCTTCAGCCCTCTTGCGTTAAGGGGTTCATTAGCCTCTTCAGTCCCTGTCAGACAGATGAAACGAAGTCATTAGTTCTAAGTATATGCATTGCATTGTATAGACTTTGCTGTGAAGGCGAAAGCAATGTAAAGTATACACAACGCAATGTATAGACTTAATGAATATAAAGACATCATAAGACTCAGATGAACACAGGCGGTGTATAGACTTAATGTGTTCACTGGTGGATGTACACCCTTGCCCACTGTACAGACTTTGTGATGCTTGTATGCAATGTAGAGACTTCGCTGAATGCGAATGCAGTGTACAGACTTTGAAGCACAACGGCAATGTACAGACTTAGCCCAATGCCTGAGATGCTAACAAAGACGGATGATGTTCAGACTTGCTGACAGACCGATGTACAGACTTTGCTCAAATGCATGAGACGCTAACTGAGACGCTGGACTCTGTACAGACTTTGAGCGATGTATGGGCTTCAAAGAAGTTGGCGATTCAATGTATAGACTTGATGAAGCGAAGCCATTGTACAGACTTGAGTGTAGCTAAAGTCTTGATCGTAGGACTAGGATGGACTGTATAGACTTTAAGCTTTAGAACCGAATGTACAGACTTCACTTAATGAAACGTAGGAACAGACCCCAATGTATAGACTTGGAGAGCCTGAATCAATGTGCATACTTGGAATGCCTGAAGACCAGTGTCCAGACTTGGAATCAATGAAGGCGTTGGCTGTACAGACTTGGCCAAACAACGGCAATCGGATGTACAGGCTTTAGAGGATGCAGACTCTGTATAGACTTCAACTCAACCAATCAATGTTCTGATGGGTCGACGCATCAGCAAGGGTGGGTCGACCCACTACTGTTCAGACTGTAGATACATGCAGAGACATGATATCTGACAGAATGCAATGCATATATATAAAGAACAAATACCATCAATGCTAAACATCATCATTCATGTTGCTATCATATGCAGAATGCTCAGGAATAAGAATGCACAGAAATGCACTTTGTTTATTGCAATCATCAAAACACAATAACATTGCTATCATCAAAATACAATATCAAATGCACTCAAATGCACTCACTGTCTTGCTATCATCAAAATCAAAAAGCATTGCTATCATCAAAGCAACATAGCACATGCTTGTGCCTAAGAGGCACAACACTATCCAGTCTAGCCCTCCCTCGACAACCCCGCCATGCCCTTAGCTCTTCGTGGAGGGCCTCTATAAAAATGTGCAGACATCTGCTTTATCCAGCATTGACTAGGGGACCAACCCGTACATCGGAATTGTCCCGCGGCTTGCACCAGATGTACTTTGGCCTTTAAGGCCCATCTTTAAAGCCTTCATGGCATCTATAAGGAAAGAATAGCCATAAAGATATCGGTTGTTCACACATACTCGCACTCGGGTTCCAACATAGCCCTCACACTGGCCGATATGTGACCAGTCTCCCAGATTTCGGTCGATTAACCCTACCAGTCGAAGGCAACGGTCACCCTATAGCTGCAGTGTACATCTAGTCCTTTACCCATGGCTTCAGGAACATCCCGGCCCTCCTTCAGCACGGAACAAAAGTGTTCAGATTCAATCCGATGTAAAACAAACACTGGTTACTTACGGTCGGTGGGGAAAGATGTCATATACATGAACCCCCACAATCGCCTGCACACTCGTACTTGCAGAACCACCTTCTCTCCATGTGCTGCTCGATACCCTCATGCCCACGTGCCGTGCCCCGACGGTGCTTCCCCGGTCAAAATTCGGTTCCATAGGTGATTGTCAAGAAATTGACTGGCACCCCCGCATTCCACCCTGTCATCCTGATTCCTGTCATTCAGGATGGCTAACCACACTATTCTCGTGCATATCCATCGTCCTCTGCTCAACCCCCTTTTGATACCCCCAGAAACCCCACGTGCCAAGTCAACTTATCTCGGCCTTCCGTAAAAGGCAAGTGTATGTTACCGCCGCGAGAAATATATAATAACAAAAGAAACTCCCCCCCACCCCCCGCGGGAAATCTCTCGCAAGCTAAACACTCCCCTCTTAGTTATTGACTGAGGTTTCTTTGGCTTTGAGGCCGTAGTCCTCTCAAGAATGGAGGTTGTGCCATTGACCGCGTAGTCTAGGCTGTGGCTCCCGTCAGCAAGGACGGACCTACATGACAGAGGTGTCAATCGACAAGGAGCAGGCAAGTTCTGGCTCGAGCGTGGAGCGGCTAACGCTGGTTCGAGTACAAGGTCCATCCGGCTAGAAGAGTTGGGACCGAGCTAGGGGACGGATGGTAACCTGCTGGACGGCATTGAGACTGGCAGCTGACGAGGATGGGAATCAATTCCCCTAACTAGATTACATCACTATATGCCTCGAAAGGTGTTATATGGGGGCATGAAAGCTAGATTACAATTATGTGCAAGCCATGGGACATTCTCGTCATATGTGATGGTCCCTGGGTCATTACGTTGCTATATGTGGACGGAAAAGATAATCTGGACAAAATTCTAGGAATAAAGGTTAATTTTCAGAAGGAAGGGTTGGGCTATAACCCTTCAAACAAGAAGAGTTTTAAAAACAAAGTTCAAACTTCCTTTGTGTCCAGCTCAACTTCTCACAGCCCTCAGAACCTTCCTGGTTGCCAGTCATCTGCTCAAAAGAAAACAACAGAAAAATAAAAAGAAAAGATCCAACATGTTCCTCTCCCCACTTTGCATGTTTCACCCATACACTCACATGCATCTAAAAAGAAAATGATTTGTCATTACTGTCACAAGATTGGTCATCTGATGCATGAGTGTAGCTTAATGGAACTAGATGATTTGAATGCTAGGAAATTTCATGATAAAAATTCTTCATCTCAGAAAAGGAAAATTGAATGTTTTCATTGTGGGAAATTAGGACACACGATTACACAATGATGGTTTACAAGTGGTAAGAAAACATCTCTCAAATGCTCTCACTGTAGAAAGCATGGCAATATAGTCAAGGACTGTTGGCATATCCAAGGTAGGAATGTGAATTTCAAACATGCTAAATTCCCTGCAAATAGAAATGTTTTTGGTAGAAATAAATCTAGTCTTAAGAAAGAAAATCTTGGATGTTTTGAATGCGGAAAACCTGGCCACCGAGCTTCTGAATGCTGGTTGGCACGATATGGAAAACAGTATGTTCATGCGAATAACAGAAATTTTCATGATAATGCACACAGATTCCATGCTAACAATGATGTGCATAAAAAGAATTCAAGATCTGCTATTTCATGTCATTACTATGGAGCCTTTGGGCACTCCATGAATGATTGTAATATAATGAAATCTGATGACTTACATGCCCAAAGATTGTGTAAAGCACCTATCAGAGGTGTTACTAACAATGTAGAACCCAAGAAGTCTTGGGTACCTAGAAACACAAAATGAGATCTGTGCTTTGCAGGTATGCCTGGGTGATGAGGAATAAAAGGGGGTCAAATAAACTAAGGCATCCAAAGTTTGGTAAAACCCCACCTCTACTGGTAGACATTTGAGTTTTTGATAACGTTGTCTACATAGTTGCATATCATGTTTGATTTGTTAATCAAAATTTCATGCATAGAGCTTCTCAACTGCATCTATGCTTGGCATTAAAATCTCTCAATAAATATGATGTGTTATCTTGCCAACAGTTCAATTGAAATTGGTGCTTGAATATTGAATTCTGAATTGATTGAAAGTGACTGAAAATGAATTATACATCATAAAACTGAAAAGCTGAATTGAATAAATCTGTTGCTTGGACGATGTCTCATGCTTAAAAATGTTCACCTGCACATTTGACATGCACATGCATTCACAATTGCATATAAGTAGCATGTTGTTAGCTTAAGGTGCATATAGAACTGCATCTGCATTGGATTGTCATGCATGACTCTTGATATATAAATAGTGAGATACTAAAGGGCAGATGAATTCTGTCTGGAAGTGCTTGCTATGTGTGAGGTGGTCTTTAGATCAAGTCCTCCGCCTGGTACCATAGGTCAGTGTTGCACGAAGAGCAGTCTAACTGTTCATGTGATCATTGCATATATTACATGCTGTCAGCTCACTGCATTTGCATTTACTGGTTAGAAGTGTCGACACCTTGAGTGCTAGCTCATGCATACATTTAGGGGGAGCATTCTTCATATTCTTGAAATCACATAACTGTCTATCTTGCTCATTTCTATCAACTGAACTTCCCATTTTCAGTTTGAACTGCTATCTTGCTTAAATCTCTGTGATGAATGTGAAATGCAACACATTTCAGCTTCCTGCTTCAACTGTTATCAGCCATTTTCACTCATCCTATCCATTGGTATCTGTTGAATTGGCTATTTTTTATAATGATTCGGCCTTCCCTGAAAAATTCAGAAAGACTTCTCTGTGCATATCCTGATCATAAATCTGAAAACAACTTAAAAAGGAATCTTCTATTATATAGGACTATGGATGTCTGATACTTTCAGCCGGTTGAAGTTTCATGTATGTCTTGTGTTTGTTTATGAACATATCTTGAAAATATCTGAGTTAGTCTTAATAAACTTTAACCAACATTTTCACGTTGTGTCTTTTAAACTCTTCTGAATTCTGAAAATTATGAAATCATAATATTCCTTGATTAGTTGTGTATGAAATTAGTATTGTTTTTAAACATCTGAGAATCTGGAACATGTCTAAGGGTAAATCTTGTCAGAGCAATGACTTTGGTCACTGAGAAACCATGTCCAAAGGACTGTGTCATGAGGTGCCATAGTTAACTCTGCTTAAGAATGATTGATAATCTGGCAGAGCAATGGCATGCACACTGAGAAATACATCTCACTCATCAAAGAAATAATTTGTAGTGTGTCATGAAGTGTAAAAGCTATCTCTATTCCTATGAAGCATGACAGTTAGTCCTTCCAAGTGCTTAGGGATACTGGCGTCTAAACAACGTGTATCCTCTAGTTACAAGGGTGAACTAAACTCAAGTGCTCATGAAGATTGTTATGAAAAAATTTCCTGATTTAGTGTATCATTTGAAAATGAGTGCAAAAGAAATATTCTATTAGAACCCCTTGACAGAAACAAATGTTTTCTTATGTGTTTAACTTCAATACTATTGATTGCATCTCTTAAAGGAATCTTTGAAATTGAGTGAGTAAGAAAGAAGAAGGTTAAACAAGACTTTCAATATGAAAGCAAGGTTCATTTTTATTAAAACTGATTTCAGATATGAGTACATAATGCTAATGAACAAGCCTTACATACATCATATTCTGATCTGACTTGTCAATGAAGATCATTTATAAGTCTCTATAATAGAAGAGTCTGAAATACCTGTTTAATCAGATTTATGAAATTGATATCCCATTGAAAACCTTTCTCATTCATTCTGAATGCTTACTTTCACATTGGACTCCATTATTTCAGACCTACCTGTTGACTTCTTTTTGTCCTGTGCTTCATTCCAATCACTGTCCATATAAGGGGGAGAATTTTTGCATGTCCCTGTGGTTCAATGTTCATTCAGGAGAGTATCTTGTCAGGGGGAGTTTTAGATGATAGTAACCCAGTTTGCATAATAGCTCCTATATCATCTCCTTCAACAGTCCATTATCATTCCATTCTTTTTGATGTTGTCAAAGGGGGAGATCTTTTGTGAGTCATCATTTGCATCAAATCATGCACTTGCATCACATGGTGTTTTACATGCTCATTTTTGACTGAACTATTCTGTGGTGCATGTTCATGAACAGTCATATGGAATTTCATAATCATCATGATGAATCTATTACAATGACTCATAATATTGCCATCATCAAAAAGGAGGAGATTGTTGTGTCCCCTGTGGTTCTGGAGTTTTGATGATGACAAATATTATGCCTCATCATCTTTACATCCTTGATGATATAATCTTGATGTTTATGATAAACTGACAGAACAGCTTTTAAGAATGACTTACGGATCATGAAAAGGTCAACCAGTGACAGGTAAGATCAGTGCACTGTCAGATCAGGTAATTGTAGTGCCTTATGCCTTGATGATACTTTAGCTGATGTGCATAAATTATTTTGTGCATCATTTAACAAGTCTGTACATTGTCTCTCATGCATTGCATGTTCAATGTACATACTTTCATGTTGCAAACTGCATGTCATTCATTGGCAAAGTCTGTACACTGCATTGCATGAGCTGAAGTCTACACATTGCCGCTATGTGTGTGCATCGTTTAGCAAGTCTATACATCCGACAACCTTGCCTCTTGCTTTCAAAGTCTGTACATTCTTCAAGGGCATAGTCTATACATTAGCTGCTGCACTCACAAGTCTATACATTGCAGCCTATTCGTGTTCAATCTTTCCAAGTCTATACAATATGTGCATAATCCATGCATTGTCAAGTCTATACATTGTCTCTCTTAGCGTCTATGTGCATAGTCCATGCATTGTCAAGTCTATACATCGTCTCTCTTAGCGTCTATGTGCATAGTCCATGCATTGTCAAGTCTATACATCGTCTCACTCAGCGACTTTGTGCATGGAGCATTCAAGTCTGTACAGCGTTTGCCTAGAATGCATCGGACAAGTCTATACATTGCTGCATGCATCACTTAAAGTCTGTACAGAGTTCTGCATAGTTTGCATCGGTCAAGTCTGTACATCACTGCATGCATTTCTTCAAGTCTGTACATTGGCCAAGTCTACACATCGTCGCCTGTTCATGCATCACTTCTAAAGTCTGTACATCCTTTTGTGGCGTATCAATGCAACGTTTGCACATTGCATCAGTTCAAAGTCTATACATCGCTTAGTGCATTACATGCATTCATCAAGAGTTTGTACACTTGGTGTCGGCGTCTCATGATTTCCAAGTCTGTACATTGCATCATGTGCTTCAGGCATTAGACGCAAAGTTTGTACATTGCTGCATCAAGTCTATACATCATGTGCATCTCACTGCTAAGTCTGTACATTGGCCAAGTATGTACATCGCCTGCTCGTGCATCTCTTCTAAGTCTATACATCGTGCATCCTCAAGTCGCCTGTGTTCGCAACACTAAGTCTATACATTGCTTCATAACGCCAAGTCTATACAACGGCTATCTGCATTCCTTATCTTTACCTACGTTCAGAACACTAAGTCTATACATCACGTGAAGTCTGTACACTCAATTGGTGGCTTGTTCATGCATCATCTATCAAGTCTATACATTGCTGTCTCATGCATTCAAGTCCATACACTATGCAGTCGGGCATCGTTCATTACAGCAAGTCTGTACACTCGATTGGTGGCTTGTTCATGCATCAACTATGAAGTCTATACATCGCTACATTAAACACGTTCAAAGTCTGTACATCGTTCTTGGGTTCAAATCTTGAACTAACTCGATGCATCCATTTTTATCTTCTTTCAGATTGATTCAGGCTGATGAGTGGGCACGTGATCCGAGGTTGGCACCTGACACGTGATCCAAGGTTTCTCTAGATACAGGGGGCACAAGTCTATACATCGCTCTAGCTGCTGCCGCTATAAATGGAAGACTCCTCCATCAGAATAAGGAAGATAGTGCTGAGAGCAGAAAGTGATCGAAGCAGAGAGGCAGAGAGCAGAAAAAGCAGAAGAAGAAAAAGGAGAGAGCAGCAGAGAGGCTGAAAGTAGAAGAAGAAAAAGAACGAGAGAAAGAGAAAGAGAAGCAGAGAGAAGAAGAAAGAAGAGGAAGAAAGAAAGAGAAAGGAGAGAGCTCGTGAGGAAGAAGAGAGACTGAAGCTTCATCAGAACACTTGTCTATCTGGCAATTGGATCAGATCCAAACCAGATTTGCTCCTGTGAGAGCTACACTTTGTGGATTTCATTTCCAACTTTCTGATTGCTGTATTTTCATTTCTTGTTTTCTTTTTACTTTGTTCTTTTCATCTGATCGCTATACTTTCCGATTCTCTGGTTTGAGGTCGGTGTTCCCTCTGGGTTTCAGAGGAAGGGAGACTTGGTGTCTCCGGTTGCAAGTGACTGCTGTCGCTTGTGGGTTCCCTCCTGGGTGGAGGAAGAGAGACTTTGGTCTCTGGTTGCTAGTGATGGGTAGTCACTAGTGGTTTCTCTCCTGGGTGGAGGAAGAGAGACTTCGGTCTCTGGTTGCTAGTGACGGGTAGTCACTAGTGGGTTCCCTCCGGTCTGGAGGAAGAGGGGAGGTTGTTCCCCTGGTCAAGCTGTTAGGCAGCACTTGTTTGCAGACTGAGTCTGCGGTTCTAGCTTGTGCTAGTGGAAGCCTCACTCCGGTTTGGAGTGAGGAATGGACGTAGGTCTGTGGACCGAACCACCTAAAAATCTACTGTGCCGTGGTTTGCCTTGTGAATTTGCCCCTTGTCTTCTACCTCTTTCACAGGTTGTCTGAGCATTCTTGTTTCTATCTGAAGTGACCTTGAGCATATATGTTTTGCTAAGTGAGTCTGGTTTGCATAGTTCTATCTTCGACATTAGACTTGATCAGGTACCTCCAGTATTATTAGCAGTTCAATTGTTTGATCAAATGTTTCTTTGAATTTCTTCTTGAAGAGCTCAATAGTTTTTATTCCGTAACTGTGTCTAGCTACAGGCTTATCTTTTTTAAGTGGGGAAATTTTGTAGAGGGATACATTCACCCCCCCTCTGTATCCATCGCACCGTCCCAACAGGTTTGACCTGGAGGAGAGAGAATGACCAGGTGGGTCTTATTGTGGGTTAAGGAGGGCTAGTTTTGAGGAAGAGAAAGAGACGAGGGTCTCACTGGGGGTTAAGGTGAGTTAGGGCTTTCTTTTCTTTCCTGGCTTTAGGCGGGCTAGAGTGAATACTTTAAGCGGGCTAAGGCTGAGTGGGCCAAGGTTTTAGGCGGGCTAGAATGAGGGCTGGGTTTAGGGGTTTAGATGGCTGGAATGAAGAGTTTAGGTGAGTCAGGTGAGCTGGAGTTAACAAGGGCCAAGTGGACTGGTTAAAGAAGAGAGAGAGAGAGAGAGAGAGAGAGAGAGAGAGAGAGAGAGAGAGAGAGAGAGAGAGAGAGAGAGCCCACTTGAATCTGAACCTAGGATAGCCAAGCTTGCTTTCTGCTAGGGGCCTGTCTTAAATGCGATTGACCCAGAGGTCGCGTCCATGCTGGCACTTGTTAATGACTTTGGAGTCCGGATGCGACTTGCTACTGGAGTCGCAGGTGTCAAGTCGCTTGCAGAAGGCGTGTCGAAAGTTGTTCCCTGCCTGTTTGTCATGCCCCGCATGATGCGGTGGGTGGCTGTGAGTCCATAGTTAGCCCAATAATTAAGATATCGGCATGATAATGTCTATTGTCTGGTAGTCCGGGGGTGATCCCCGCTTCTTGGTGGAGAGTTGTGTGATACAGCTAGTGGCTCCAAAATCGAGGCTGGATTCAACAGCTGGGTTTGTTGGCGTTGCAACATTGATGTGGTGTTTGGGAATGATTCTTGTTTCTCTACAGGATGTCATGGGACACGACAAGTTGTTCTGGGTCTCGAGTTAGCTCGGTTGTTGAGGTGCTGGCAGTGTGATACCATATACAAGGTATCCGGGAGTGGTCCCTAAATCTTCACAGAGGGCCTTTGATAGAACAGGCTGTTCCGACCCTCAGGTCTAATCTGGCCATCAAGAAACTAGTTGGCATGATGCCATTTGCACGGGGATGATCCCTATTTGTTGTGTTGTGTTGCTTGATACAGTGAAATGACCCATTTTTTGAACTTGAATGGACCGGTAGTGCACCTTTGGCGTCATGCCATTTTGCTCTACTTAGGGAATAATTCCTCATGCTTAAATCCAGATTTATTCAAGAAAATAAGTTCGTGCCAACAACGGCCTACCCAGTTACCGCATTCAGCTTCTGTTTGTAAAAGCAGTTGACCCAGAGACCGCGTTCATGTGGAACCGTCTATCTTGAACGCGGCCATAACCCTGACCGCGTTAACTTGTTCGCAGTGTGTACCTTGACCGTGTCTTCTTGAACTGTGTTTATTTGCTGGCCTTGATCGTCTATCTTCTTAACACGGCTCTTGTCCCAATCGCATTCTCTTGATGGCAGCCATGTTCCAAACCGCTTTAAACCCTATTTGACTGTGGCTGTTTTAAGTTGTTTTGACCATGTGACAGTGTGGTTATCGATCCTATAAGTCTGTACTTTCCTGAAAATTTGTATCTTCTTGATATATGTCTTCTTTTGAAGTCATTCATGAAATTCCCTCAATATTGTTCCTTGCTTGTCAATGACCTTATCTTGCTCTATATATTATTACTGAAACATAACTTCCTTGCATGTTATTGGGCTATTTATTTTTACATGAAATTGTCTAGTGACTATTTATAGGGGTGTGGGCCCCCTTGACAATCAATGCTAGTCAGACGGAAGTCCAAAAATACTCATGCCCATGGGAATGACTCGTGGTGTGACATTTCACCAACTAAAATGCATGATTTGGTCTAGAGAATTCAACTATACGTGAAATGAATGAATGATATACTTACTACATGACTTGATGGTTGACTTGCTTGGCCCAAGGGGCAATATTGCTTATTGAAACTCAAATGATTATTGGCCAATTCTATAGTTATGTTCACTTGTACTAGATCATTCATTGTTATACATGCTTATCTTGTTATTGAATCATTCCATTCTATTTGAACTTCATGTCTTTCCTTGGAAATTGAAATCCACATTCATTTATTGGTCCTCTATTCTTATTGATCGTCTCTTGATTAATTATCCTTCGGATTATTTTATAGATTGCATCGTTCATCGTATATTTTCCATACTCATTGAAAACAAAATGTTAATAACTTATATTCATGTCTAGCCAAAGAGATGTAATTCCTACTGAGCTTTTCACTCACCCACTTTTCTTTAATTTTTTTCAGACAATAAGGAAGATGTAACTCATGTTGATCGAGAATGGCAAGAGTAATCGAGTAGAGTCTAGACGACCGAGTCTTTTATTTTCTTGAGTCTAGAATAGAATTTTGAAGCCATGTAATTGAGTATTTTCCTTTTTCTTTTAAATTATTGTAATTTGAGTCTAACTAGTAATAATGGAATTGATATTAATAGAATTATGGTTTGTCAAATTTTGGCCTCATTGTGTCTCTTATTTTGGTTATTGCTCTGATTGTCATGACTGTTCATTGTCACCTTCCGAGTAGTTTCTCCTGCTATTGGTTCAGGGAGTTGTGGATGCATAAAATGTCGCGTCTGTACACTCCCTAGTTCGACATCGAAAGGTGAACTTGGAGAACAAGACTGCAGAAGGATTGGACACCCAGAACTCCGAAGAATTCAACAGCCCGGCAAACCCTCATGTTTGCACAAGCACATAAAACCACCAGGGAAGCAAAACAATCCCCCGAACACGCACACTATCGTGAAACCGTCTCCAGAGTCCCGGAAGCGAAGAAGAACCCCGGGGGACTTGTAATTCCCGAGTCCCTGAAGAAAATCAACAAATCGCAACTACTACGAACAACAGAGTACGTGCTGTTAGCCTATGTTCAGACTGGCAGATCAAGTCACTTATTAAAAACACGAGCGAGCTAGACAAGAGAGAGCCTCAGGGAGTGGCATGACCCAAGCGGCCTCTAGATGGCACGCCTCAAGCGGCCTTCAGCCGGCACGCCTCGAGTAGCCTTTAGCCGACACACCCTCGAGAGGCTCTACCCGGCACGCCTAGGGCGGCCTCCAGCAGGCACACCCTTGAGAGGCTCTACCCAACACGCCTAGGATGGCCTTTAGCTAGCACACCCTCGAGAGGCTCTACCCGGCATGCCTAGGGTGGCCTCCAGTTGGCACACCCTCGAGAGGCTCTACCCGACACGCCTAGGATGGCCTCCAGCCGGCACACCTCCGAACGGGCCACACCCGACGCACTCCGAAGCAGCTGTGCCCGGCACGCCTTCAAAGCATTGTACCTGGCATGCTCTCCAGCGGTCTCCACCAGCACGCCCTCAAGGCGCTTCACACGGCACGCCCCCAGCCACGTTCTACCGGCACGCCCTGCCTGGCATTCAAGCGGTGCAGTCCAAACGCCCCTTGGCCAGTACACATGCAAGTCATTCCAGCGGCACACTCTGCTCATCGCCCAGCAAGGCTATGAAGCCCTCCACCCGATGCAGTGTTCTTTTTTCTCACCCGGTGATGCGTTGCAGCCGTTGGACCGGTGCCAACGGCAGCAAACCCGGCAGTCACTACGTGTGATCCTTGGCGCGCAGCAAAATCACGTCGAGGCCAGCTCCGAACTGCCCAAGAGTCAAGGGTGGGCTAAGGCACGCAGACATTCCCTGCTCGAAGACAAGACCGAGGGTCAACTTTGATTGACTCCCAACGCCAGCGACGTCAACACTAGCAGAGGTATAAAAAACCTCTCACGATAGAGAGAAGCGAGGGGGGGATTTGAAGTGGAGAAGATAAAAGAAGAAGGGGGATTGGAAGGAGTCGCTGACGAAGGGGAGGGAGACCCCAGGCTCTGCTATGAGAAGCTCCACCTGTTCAAGAGAAGAAGAGAAGAGAAGAAGATAAGAAGATAAGAAGAGAAGAAGAGAAGAAGAGAGAGAAGAGGCATGCTGCTCCACCCACCGCCACTTGTGCGAAGAGAGAAGAAGCTTGAGGAAGGAGAGAGAGACCCGCTGCTCCCTCGACGGCCACCACCTGAGCGAAAAGAGAAAGGGAAAGAGAGAAGAGTGAAGAGAAAGAAGATAGAAAAGAAGAAGAGAAGAAAGGTGAGTGAAGAGAGGGAGTGAGGCCGGGGAGGGGAGGAGCCAATGCTCCATTCCCCCTCCCCGCCGTATCTTGTTCTTTCTTTCTTTCCCTCCGTTCTTTTTTCCTGTCACGATGTATTTGCTCCCTTGGGGCATTTCTCTTGTGAGAATAAAAGTAGAAAACTTGCAAATGTTTTCGATGTCTTCCTACAAACATTTCTTCTATGTCTGCACTTCTTGCTATTTTACTCTCTTCATGGCTCCCCATCACCTGCTTCTGAGTACCACGACTTCCCTTTGGTTTTCTTGTTTTTCGGTTTGCCTATCCTCCAAATGTTACAGAGTCTATCCAATTCAATGGGTAGTGTCTCTGGCATGATGGCATGAGGCTGGCCTCCTTCCAATGGATGCTGTAACAGGGTCATCCTCTGAGGTCTCTTTCGTGGGTTTTACTCCCAAGCTTCCTACTTGGCCTAATGGAGGAACTCTCCTTCGACCACTGTTTGCCCCCTTGAGCATCTCTTGCCAAGCCTCAACCCGACGTGCTCCTGGTTCAGTCCAACTCGGTGCGCCTTCTGACCTTTGCCCGGCACACCCCCAGGCACCCAGGTCAACCCCTCTCACGGGAACAAGTCTCCCTTCCACCGCCATGCTCCTAGACTTCCCCCAGAGTCGGTGCACTCCCTCTGCCCCTTTGCCCGGCGCACCCTTGTCTACGTCAGGCCCGGCACGCCCAAGCTGCCCCTTGACCCGACACAGTCTTGACTTGCCTCCGCCCGGTGCACTCGTTCCGCCCTGTTGCCCGGCATACCCTTGGCTCGTCCTAGTCGGCACACTTCAGCACATTCCATCCCGGCACACCCTTTGCCCGTCCCCGCCGGCACATCCCTGGCTTATCCTTACCCGGCACACCCTGGCCTGTGCTTGATAGCCATGCCTCCCACTCATTCAGTGACCATCTCTCCCTGGGCCGGTGAGGGTCTAACCCAGTGCCCCAGCTATTGGGCCCTTGGCCCACAAGGCGTCTCTTGTTCATCGATTTCTGAGTTTTTCGGAGAGTTTTCTAAGGGTGTTGCTGCATATGCGCACACCTTGACTTGTTGGGTCACGGCACTCCTTGTGGGCGTGCACCCCTTTAACCACCCTAGCTCTTGGGTCAAGCGGAGATGCTGCCAAATTTTTGCCAGAATAATACACATGTTAAAAGACAAAAGGAAGCAACAAATAAATAAAAGAAACAACAACAAGACGCTCCCGTGAGTCGAAAGAACTATGGAAGACACGAAGAGAATTGGGGCCACATTGCCGTGGCACTTGTGGTGGTTCGGCCCCGGACACCGACTGAATAAACAAATGAAAGAATTAATAAAATAATAATATAAAATATAAAATAAAATAAATAAAATAAATAATAATAATAATAATAATAATAAGAAGAAGATAACAATAGAAAGATAATAAAAAATAAAAAGAAATAATAATATAATAATATAATAATAATGAAAATGAAAATAATAATAAATAATATAATATTGATATAATAATAATAAAGAAGATAATAATAATAATAAATAAAAAATAAAGATAAAAAATAATATAGCCCCAGGCCCGGGGTGCATTGACCTCACCTGATCTTTGTTCATGTGCTCTGACCTTGGCCCATATGCATCGACCTGCATTCATGCCATGTGCCCAGCATGCATAGATCTCATCCCCACATGTACTCTAACCTTGGCCCATATGCATCGACCTGAATTCATGCCATGTGCCCAGCATGCATAGACCTCAGCCCCACATGTGCTCTGACCTCGGCCCATATGCATCGACCTGCATTCATGCCATGTGCCTAGCATGCACAGACCTCAGCCCCAGATGTGCTCAGACCTCCCTTCACCCTTGTGCCAGGTGCATTGACCTTAGTTCAGCATGTGCACAGACCTCTCTTCACCTTTGTGCCATGTGCACCGACCTTGGCCTAGCATGTGCATCGACCTTAGTTCAACATGTGCACGGACCTCCCTTCACCTTTGTGCCAGGTCCATTGACCTTAGTTCAGCATGTGCATCGACCTTACTTCATCTGTATGCCATGTGCATCGACCTTACCTCACCATGTGCATCAACCTTTGTCCTTCACAGCATAGATGTGCATCGACATTTGTCCTTCACAGCATAGATGTGCGTCGACCTTTGTCCTTCAAAGCATAAATGTGCACCGACCTGCCTTTGTGCTCAGACCTCCCAAGGTCTACCTATCTTTAGGATTGATCCCACTAAGGTCAACTTGTCCTCAGGACAGGTCAACCTCTCTTCAGCCCCTTTTAGCTCATCCTTCCACACACGCTCCAAATGTAATATATATATATATGATAACAATAAAAAATAATATAATAATAATACAATAATAATAATAATAACAAACTCACAATAAAAATATTAAAAATTAAAAATTAAAAATTAATAAAAACAAATCAAACAATAACAACATGATGAAACCTACCTCGCAGCCTCGTTTCTCCTTGAGACCCGATGTAAAGGGAATATTAACGCTGCCTCTCCAAATCGGGTTCGGACCTTGGGAACCATCCCAATATGGCCGCGATCCGACATTGCACTGGGTCGATAGTTCGTTAAATCGGACTCGTTCCCACTGAGATTCATTTCTGTTCTTTTATAGAAATTGTCGTAAACTCGGCATACATTTGCACGGGTTTTGTATCCGTCTTCATCACGCTTCCAACACGGACTTCCGTCCGAACACGAAATGGTCGGTGAATGATCGACAAGATCTAAGCATTCTCACCCCATCGAGGGGCATTTTCACGCAACTCGTGAATTTCAAAACTTCGTTTCATTAATATTAATTTTCTGGCCATGAGGCCCTTATTCCTGGCGATTAATCAAGGGTGTTCCCCTCTCTGAGGGGATGTAATTAACGTCGTGGCCTTTATGGCGCGACGGATTTTGGTCCCGACACGAACTACACAATTGTCTGACCGAGTCAGATCGAGCACACCCAGGGCTTCCTTGAAGCCCTAATAAATTGTCACTTTGTGACTGGCACGCCCACGCACTTAATAAACCAATAAACAAATGACACCACAGATGTGATAAAAAGTGCGTCCACAAGTCTACCACACCCGGTGAGACAGGAACCACCCTTCATCTCTTCGTCGGGATTCAAGGCCTCATGGCCCCCTAATAAACGATGTTTGCCTGCTTTGATGAATTACACGTGTTGTCTTCGCCAGCCCTATGGGGAGAAAAGCCGGACTAGGCGAAATTATCTTTGTGGCCTCAAGATGCTACTTCGAGGCACCTGCAGTTTTCAGGGATCATGAAGGCCGTTGGAGAAAAAGAAAGAAAGAAGAAGGGAGGGGAAATCAACCCCCCCCCCCCCCCCCCCCCGCGTCCCTAAGAAGAAGAAAAAAAAGAAAAGAAGAAAAGAAAGAAACAAAAAAAGAAGAGAAAGAATCGGCAAGAGAGGGTTGCACGTCCCTATCCGTCGAGACCCGTGCTGAACAAAGATTACCACTGTGGGATTGATGCGGTGGAGCGAACCACTCATCTCCTCTCTGAGGGGGTGAGCGCTCTCTTGTGTACCCACCTTGTTCTATTATACAAAAAAAGGAAGAGAAGAAAAGAAAGGACAAAAAGAAAAGTTGGCAAGCATTGCCGACCGAGAGAACAAGAACATGGCCGGCATCCCACCCTGCTCTAGGAGGGTCCAAGTCGGTGGAGCAGTGCCCCGGTCCGTTCCACAATCCTGCTGCCTCTATCTGGCATAAGACGGCCCCTCGAGTGGCTATTCGAAGACCCAACAAGCCACAACTGTAGCTTGATGAATTCCTACCTGCTGCGGGGAATGCTTTATAGCAATGAGGCCAAGCACGGCCACGACTCTCGAAGAGAACACGCATCCACCCCTTTACAGCCCCCCTAATGGGTCATTCCATGTGAAAAGGGGGGGGCAATAGAGCAATCAACCTTTGCGGGGAATTTCAATTTTGCCTGAAGGCAGTTAGCAGCGTATTCCCTTCCCGGGATCGCTAAAAAATAGACAAACAAACAACATGTCAATATACGCCTGACGCGAGCTAGGAACATGAAGATGGCCCCGCCAGGGGACTGACTATCAAAGTACGGCGGTAGGGCGTCCTCCAGCCTCTGCCAATGCACCAAACACCCCAATGTGGGGAGGGAAAAAGGAATCGACCGGATATACTCACTTGGGACGCCTGCATGTTACCACCCTTTTGAGGCATGACTTTTCATGAAAGGAAGCAAAGAATGGCCTGTCTAGATGGCCGAAGATAAAGAAGAAGATATTGGGGCCTCACGGCTATCCCCCTTTACTACTGCTTGGCCGACATGACTCGCCATGAAAAAAAAAACAAGCTAGCCCAAGTAAAAGACGCTCTATGAGCAGCTTCCCAAACATGCACCCCGCACTGGCTGCATCTGAAGTAGAAATTACACCCCGTCTGGTGGCATAGAAGCCATAAAGAATACACCCTGCCTAGGGACACAGAAGTAAAGAAGTAGAATCCACCCTGGCCTGGGGGCATAAGAAGCATGAATTTACACCCTGACCTAGGGGCACGTGAAGAAAGAAAAAACACATCCTACCTTGGGTGCACAGGAAGCCAGAAACACACCCCGTATGGGGGCATACGAGACAAAAGCTACGCCCCGGCCTGGGGGCACATAAAAGAATACACCCCGACTCGGGGGCACATGAAGCATCATATACCCCGTCATGGGGGCATATGAAGAAAAGGATACACCCCAACTCGGCGGCACATGAAGAAACATACCTCGCCCGGGGGCATAAAAGCCATAAAGAATACACCCCGGCTCGGGGGGCACATGAAGAAACATACCCCGCCTGGGGGCATAGAAGCCATAAAGAATACACCCCGCCTGGGGGCACAGAAGCAAAGAGGCATCCCTCGACCTAGGGGGCAGATGAAGAAAAGTTATACCCCAACCTGGGGCCACATTAAAAAAAATACACCCCAGTCCGGGGGCATTAATGAGAAAAGAAGAGTAGAACAAAAAGAATAGTCACCAGGCAGACGTGGTCTTTACACCTGCCTCTTCACAAAAAAAAGAAGAGAAGAAAAGAAATAACAGTCATGAGGTGGACGTGGTCTTTGCACCCGCTTCTTTACAATAAAAGAAAGAAGAAGAAGGGCAAAGAAGAGAGAAAAGTCATGAGACAGATGTGGTCCTCGAACCCGCCTCTTCACGCAAAAGAAGAAGAGAAGAAAGGAAAGAAGGTCTTGAGGCAGATGTGATATTTGAATCCGCCTCTTCACACAAAAGAAGAAGAGAAGAAAGGAAAGAAGGTCTTGATCTTTTACCTTCGGCCTTCGGCCATCCAATAAATAGACCTCTCATATGGTCGGCGTCACGACCTTTCGTCCGAGCTGACAAACATTCCACCATCGGGGCATTAAATCTGCAGATGCTCAGCCATCGGGGCTTCAAGCCGATAAACGTTCTGCCATCGGGGCGTTAAACCGACATATGCTCAACCATCGGGGCTTCAAGCTGATAAACATTCAGCCATCGGGGATTCAAGCCGACAAACATTCAGCCATTGGGGCTTCAAGTCGAAAGATGTCCAGCCATTAGGACGTTAAACCGAAAGACATTCTGCCATCGGGGCGTTAAACAGATAGATGGTCAACCATCGAGGCGTCAAACCGACAAATGTTCCGCCATCGGGGCATTAAACCGACTTATGGTCAACCATCGGGGCATCAAACCAACAAACGTTCAGCCATCGGGGCTTCAAGCCGATAGATGTTCACCATCGGGGCATCAAACCGACAAACATGCAGCCATCGGGGCTTCAAGCCGATGAATATTCAGCCATCGGGGTTTCAAGCCGACAAACATTCAGCCATCGGGGCTTTAAGCCGACAAACGTTCAGCCATCGGGGCTTCAAACCGACAGATGGTTAGTCATCAGGGCTTCAGCCGACAGATGTCGAGCCAACAAGCAACTCCACCTTTGGCCTTTGGCCACCCAAAAAAATCAAGAGACCTTTCTTGTAGTCGGCATCATGACCTTCCGTCTAGGTCGACGCATCAACCCATTGCCAGCATCAGGACTCCTTTATCTAAGCTGGCGTATAAACCTATTGTCGGCATCATGGCCTTCTGTCTAGGCCGATGCATCAACCCATTGTCAGCATCATGACTCCTTCATCTAGGTTGGCGCATAAACCCATTGCCGGTGGCACTCTTGCTGTCTAAGCCAACAAATATCTTAGCTTCGGCCTTTGAGCCACTAAAAAGAGAGAGAGAGAGAGAGAATTAAAGAAGAGACCCTTTCACTTTGATTCGGATCCTTCCTCGGCCAGAGAATTAAAGAAGAGACCTCTCACTTTGGTTCGGATCCTTCCCCGGCCAGAGAATTAAAGAAGAGACCTTTCACTTTGGTTCGAATCCTTCCCCCAGCTAGAGAATTAAAGAAGAGACATTTCACTTTGGTTCGGATCCTTCCCCGGCCAGAGAATTAAAGAAGAGGCCCTTTCACTTTGGTTTGGATCCTTCCTCGGTCAGAGAATTAAAGAAGAGACCTTTCACTTTGGTTCGGATCCTTCCCCCGGCCAGAGAATTAAAGAAGAGACCTTTCACTTTGGTTCAGATCCTTCCCCGGCCATAGAATTAAAGAAGAGACCTTTCACTTTGGTTCGGATCCTTCCCTGGCCAGAGAAATAAAGAAGCGACCTTTCACTTTGGTTCGGATCCTTCCCCGGTCAGAGAATTAAAGAAGAGACCCTTTCACTTTGGTTCAGATCCTTCCCCGGCCAGAAAATTAAAGAAGAGACCTTTCACTTTGGTTCAGATCCTTCCCTCGGCCAGAGAATTAAAGAAGAGACCTTTCACTTTGGTTCGGATCCATCCTTCCCTCGGCCAGAGAATTAAAGAAGAGACCTTTCACTTTGGTTCGGATCCTTCCCTGGCCAGAGAATTAAAGAAGAGACCCTTTCACTTTGGTTCGGATCCTTCCCCGGCCAGAGAATTAAAGAAGAGACCTTTCACTTTGGTTTGGATCCCTCCCCCGGCCAGAGAACAAAAATGGGCCCTTCTCTTTGACTCTCGTAGCCGCTTCCCCCAACATCTTTGGCCTTTGTAGCCTGCTTCCTGATTTTGGCACTTGTGGCCTACTTCCCAACTTCGACTCTTTGCAGCATGTTTTCCAACATCTTTGACCTTTGTCGTCTGCTTCCCAACTTGGGCTTTCGCAGCCTGCTTCCCAGATCTTGGCTCTTGTAGCTTACTTCCCAATTTATGGCTCTTGTAGCCTGCTTCCCAACTCCAGCTCTTAGAGCCTGTTCCCAATTTTGGCTCTTGTAACATGCTTTCCAGCTTCGGCTCTTGCAGCCCGCTTCCCTAATTTCCTTTTGGCCCTTTGCAGTCTGCTTCCCTAATACCTTTACTGTCATTATGCTTATACGTAACAACAATATGTTCTTACGCAAAAAAGGATAAAACAAAAGAAAACAAAAAAAGAGATAAAAAAATGCTTGGCTACCCTGCTTGCATACTTGCTTATAATATAGAATAATACACCTCCTTAGAATTTTCTAGGACCATGTTTCGTTGTTAAATAATGATGTCCCGATTCTGGATGCAGACGCGTCACGGCATATGCTCGAAGGGAACCCAATTATGGCAGGTGCACACGTCAAGGGGAAGAGTCATGGCTAAATTGTTAAGCTCAACTCACAAAATAAACCTGAGACAACACTCCCACACTTCACACTCAATGTGTTCAATGGTCTTCAACCATAGGGATTGCCTGACTTTCTTCTTAGCACTTTACGAATGCTTAAATTCCTGCACTCGCGTGAAAGGTAATCGTGAGGGAAAAGCCGCCTACCCCCACTAAAAAAAAGAGAGAGAAAAAAAGGTGCATGAATTGAATGCGGATCCGAGTAGCCGGGAATCCCCACTGAAACAAATGAGGAAACTCGTGCGAAATGATGAAACAAACTTTAACAAGGACGAAGCTTAGTAGCCAGGAATTCCCATTGAGACACATGAGGAGACTCGCATCAAATGGTGGAATCCACAATGGAATTATAATAAGGACGAATCCTAGTAGCCGGGAATCCCCATTGAGACACATGAGGAGACTCGCACCGAACGGTGAAATTCGCTACCAAAATAAACAGATGGAGGCTGTACGAAGCTACCGAAATCTAGAGCCTAAAAATCATATGTAGGCGCTATAGTAATCCTCGAGTGTTGCTTAGAAAACCCACATATCCCTATGTTTAGGGCCTTTTGTTCGCATGTTTGCTCCTCCACACCGCAAAATTGTCTTGGGTGAAATGCGTGAATTTAAGCTATGCATGCAAGACATGCGATATCCTCTTGACGGGTGCACCAACCCTTAGTTGTGCCTCCTGGCCCGCACCGTGTTTGCGAATTATGGGCGATGTCCCTATCTCATCCCCTATAGAGGGAGCTAACTTATGTATATTTATGCTATGCCTGCTAATGAACGCTAGTATACTTGAATATAAAAAAACTCAATTTTGGCTATCACAGCCTGCTTGCCCAGCTCTGGCTCGTAGAGCCCAATCTTGGCCCTCATGGCCTACTTCCCGCCCTCGCAGCTTGCTAATATCTTAACTTCGGCTTTTATAGTCCGATTCCCTAGATTTGGCTTTTATAGCCCGCGTGCCAACATCTTTTGGCCCTCGCGGCCTACCCTCCCGATTGCGGCCTTCGTGGCTTGTTCTCCTAACTTCGGCTCTCGTAGCCCGCCTCCTAGATTTCAGCCTTCACGGCCTACTTCCGCAACACCGATTCCGGCCCTTGCGGCCCACTCTCCCAGTTCGGATTTCATAGCCAGTACCCCCGGTGCATTAATGGATAAAAATACTCTCTCCACTCTAGATTGGACCTTCCGTCCCGTTAGAGAACTAAAAGACTCTCTCCACTCTAGATTGGACCTTCCGTTCGGTTAGAGAACAAAAAGACTCTCTCCACTCTAGATCGGGCCTTCTGTCTGTCTAGAGAATAAAAAGACTCTCTCCACTCTAGATCGGACCTTTCGTCCTGTTAGAGAACTAAAAGACTCTCTCCACTTTAGATCGGACCTTCCCTCCGGTTAGAGAACAAAAGACCCTTCCACTCTAGATCGGACCTTCTGTCCGGCTAGAGAACAAAAAGACTCTCTCCACTCTAGATCGGACCTTCCATCCGGTTAGAGAACTAAAAGACTCTCTCCACTCTAGATCGGACCTTTCATCCGGTTAGAGAACAAAAGACCCTTTTACTCTAGATCGGACCTTCCATCCGGCGAGAGAACGAAAAGTCATTTCCACCCCAGATCGGACCCTCTGTCCGGTTAGAGAACAAAGTCTCCTTGTCACTTCGGCCCAGACTTTCGACCCATTTGAAGAATAAAAGATCATTCTCACTTGAATTTGGACCTGCAGTCCAGCCCTTCACATAGCCAGTACCCCCGGCGCATCAAAGAACAAAACTCCTTTCACTCTGACCCGGACCTCCCATCTAGCCAGAGAACAAAAAGACCCTTGCTTTGGCATTCCTTCTGTGCCAATGAATAAACCATGTCAGTCTCCGATGTCCCGTCGTTGCTGATAAAGAGGCACCTGGCTTGAGCCTTCCATTCGAGTGAAGAATCAACCCTCTTTCCTTGCGCTGACACTAGCCTGTGTCAACGACTTGATCATATCTCCGTCCCCTTTCAGCGACAAATACCCCTTTTTGATTCAGACCTTCCGTCTAGATAATTAAAGGAAAAAACTCTTCTCTCTGTCCCCTCGGGTGACAAATAACCCATTTGATTTGGGCCTCCCGTCCAGATCATTGAAGGAACAAACTCTTCTCTCCGCCCCCTTTGGGTGACAAATACCCCTCTTTGGTTCGGACCTTTCGTCTGGACCATTCATTGAATGAACAAACTCTTATATCCGTCCCCTCGGGCGACAAATACCTCTTTCGAATCAATAAACTTTTCTCTCCGTCCCTTCGGGTGGCGAATATCCCTTTGGAATTGGACCTTCCGTCCAGATCATTTAGGGAATGAACTCTTCTCTCCGTCCCTTCGGGTGACGAATAGCCCATTCGATCTGAACCACCTGTTCAGATCGATTGAATCAACAAACCCTTCTCTTCGCCCCCCATTCGGCGGCGAACATCCTCCCTTTTGATTTGGACCTTCCATCCGGATCATTAAAGGAATGGACTCTTCATTCCGTCCCTTCGGGCGACGAATACCTCTTTTGAATCAACAAACTCTTCTCTCCGTCCCTTCGGGCGATGAATATCTCTTCTAAAGGAACAATCTCCTTTCTCCATCCCTCTGGGTGACGAATAGCCTTTGGGTTCGGACCTTCCATCTGGATTGTCGAGTGAATAAACCCTCCTCTCCACCCCTTTGAGGATACGCCTGCCCCCGCAGTTCGGGCATCCCGCTCTCGCCCCTGGCCGGTCCGCACGGTTCGCATGGTGGAATGATCCCCTCGTCCTTTCCTTGAAAGAGCGAGCGTTCTCCTGTGTCTGCACACGGATCTTTATCAGGTTCCTCCTGAAATGGACTGATCAACGGGACTCACTCCTCCTGCTCCTTTTATAAGGGCCTCCGGCCCGTTAAATAAAAAAAGGGGGAAGAAGAAGAAGAAAAAAAGGAAGAGAGAAAAGAGAAGAAAAAAGGAGAAAAAAAGAGAGAAAAAAAAGAGAGAGAATAAAAAAAGAATAAAAAAGAAAAGAAAGAAGATACCCTAAGGGGACAAGTGCACCCACGTGCACCGCTTGTCTCATCCTTCGCCCGCGTTACTCGTGGGTGGGGGCATTTGTGGACGCAAAACAATTCACGTCTGTACACTCCCCAGTTCGACATCGAAAGGTGAACCTGGAGAACAAGACTGCGGAAGGATTGGACACCCAGAACTCCGAAGAATTCAACTGCCCGGCAAACCCTCTTGTTTGCACGGGCACATAGAACCACCATGGAAGCAAAACAATCCCCCGAACACACACACTATCGTGAAGCTGTCTCCAGAGTCCTGGCAGCGAAGAAGAACCCCGGGGGACTCGTAATTCTCGAGTCCCTGAAGAAAATCAACAAATCGCAACTACTGTAAACAACGGAGTACGTGCCGTTAGCCTATGTTCAGATTGGCGGATCAAGTCTCTTATTAAAAACACGAGCGAGCTGGACCAGAGAGAGCCTCGAGGAGTGGCATGACCCAAGCGGCCTCTAGACGGCACGCCTCAAGCGGCCTTCAGCCGGCACGCCTCGAGTAGCCTTTAGCCGACACACCCTCGAGAGGCTCTACCCGGCACGCCTAGGATGGCCTCCAGCAGGCACACCTCCAAACGGGCCACACCCGGCGCACTCCAAAGCAGCCGTGCCCGGCACGCCTTCAAAGCGATGTACCCGGCACGCTCCCCGACGGTCTCCACCGGCACACCCTCAAGGAGCTTCACCTGGCACGCCCCCAGCCACGTTCTACCGGCACGCCCTGCCTGGTGTTCAAGCAGTGCAGTCCAAACACCCCTTGGCCGGTACACTCGCAAGCCATTCTAGCGGCACACTCTGCCCATCGCCTGGAAAGGCTGTGAAGCCCTCCACCCGGTGCAGCGTTCTTTTTCCTCACCTGGTGACGCGTTGCAGGCATTGGACCGGTGTCAATGGCAGCAAACCCGGCGGTCACTACGTGTGATCCTTGGCACGCAGCAAAATCACATCGAGGCCAGCTCCAAACTACCCAGGTGTCAGCGGCGGGCTAAGGCACGCAGATGTTCCCTGCTCGAAGACAAGACCGATGGTCAACTTTGATTGACTCCTATCACCAGCGACGTCAACACCAGCAGTGGTATAAAAAACCTCTCACAACTGAGAGAAGCGAGGGGGGGGGATTTGAAGTGGAGAAGATAAAAGAAGAAGGGGGATTGGAAGGAGTCGCTGACAAAGGGGAGGGAGACCCTAGGCTCTGCTATGAGAAGCTCCACCTGTTCAAGAGAAGAAGAGAAGAAGAGAGAGAAGAGGCCTGCTACTCCACCCACCACCGCCTGTGAGAAGAGAGAAGAAGCTTGAGGAAGGAGAGAGAGACCCGCTGCTCCCTCGACGGCCACCACCTGAGTGAAAAGAGAAAGGGAAAGAGAGAAGAGTGAAGAGAAAGAAGATAGAAAAGAAGAAGAGAAGAAGGGTGAGTGAAGAGAGGGAGTGAGGCCGGGGAGGGGCGGAGCCAATGCTCCATTCTCCCTCCCCACCGTATCTTGTTCTTTCTTTCTTTCCCTTCATTCTTTTTTCCTGTCACGATGTATTAGCTCCCTTGGGGCATTCCTCTTGTGAGAATAAAAGTAGAAAGCTTGTAAATATTTTCGATGTCTTCCTACAGACATTTCTTCTATGTCTGCACTTCTTGTTGTTTTACTCTCTTCATGGCTCCCCATCACCTGCTTCTGAGTACCACGGCTTCCCTTCGGTTTTCTTGTTTTTCGGTCTACCTGTCCTCCAAACGTTACAGAGTCTATCCAATTCAATGGGTAGTGTCTCTGGCATGATGGCATGAGGCTGGCCTCCTTCCAATGGATTCTGGAACAGTGTCATCCTCCGAGGTCTCTTTCGTGGGTTTTACTCCCAAGCTTCCTACTTGGTCTAATGGAGGAACTCTCCTTCGACCACCGTTTGCCCCCTTGAGCATCGCTTGCCAAGCCTCAACCCGACGTGCTCCTGGTTCAGTCCAACCCGGTGCGCCTTCTGGCCTTTGCCTGGCACACCCCAGGCACCCAGGTCAACCCCTCTCACGGGATCAAGTCTCCCCTCCACCGGCACGCTCCTAGACTTCCCCTAGAGCCGGTGCACTCCCTCTGCCCCTTTGCCCGGTGCACCCTTGTCTACGTCCTACCCGGCACACCCAAGCTGCCCCTTGACCCGGCACAATCTTGACTCGCCTCTGCCCGGTGCACTCCTTCCGCCCTGTTGCCCGGCACACCCTTGGCTCGTCCTCACCGGCACACTTCAGCACATTCCAGCCCGGCACACCCTTAGCGCGTCCCCACCAGCACATCCCTGGCTTATCCTTACACGGCACACCCTGGCCTGTGCCTGATAGCCATGCCTCCCACTCATTCAGTGACCATCTCTCCCTGGGCCGGTGAGGGTCTAACCCAGTGCCCCAGCTATTGGGCCCTTGGCCCACAAGGTTTCTCTTGTTCATCGACTTCTGAGTTTTCCGGGGAGTTTTCTAAGGGTGTTGCTGCATATGTGCACACCTTGACTTGTTGGTTCACGTCACTCCTTGTGGGCATGCACCCCTTTCACTGCCCCCCCCCCCTCCCTGCTCTTGGGTCAAGGGGAGATGCTGTCGAATTTTTGCGAGAATAATAGATATGTTAAAAGACAAAAGGAAGCAACAAACAAATAAAAGAAATAACAACAAGACTCTCCCGTGAGTCGAAAGAACTATAGAAGACACGAAGAGAATTGGACCCGCATTGTCGTGGCACTTGTGGTGGTTCGACCCCGGACACCGACTGAATAAACAAAGAAAAGAATTAATAAAAAATAAATAATAAAAATAATAAAAATAATAAAAATAAATAATAAAAATAAAAAGATAATGATAAAAAATAAAAAGATAATAATAATAATATAATAATAATGATGATAATAAAAATAATAAAAATAAAAATAAATAAAAAATATAATAATAATAAAGAAGATAATAATAATAATAATAAATAAAAAATAAAGATAAAAAAATAATATAGCCCCAGGCCCTGGGTGCGTTGACCTCACCTGATCTTTCTTCATGTGCTCTGACCTTGGCCCATATGCATCGACCTGCATTCATGCCATGTGCCCAGCATGCATAGACCTCAGCCCCACATGTGCTCTAACCTCGGCCCACATGCATCGACCTGCATTCATGCCATGTGCCTAGCATGCACAGACCTCAGCCCCAGATGTGCTCAGACCTCCCTTCACCCTTGTGCCAAGTGCATTGGCCTTAGTTCAACATGTGCACAAACCTCTCTTCACCTTTGTGCCATGTGCACCGACCTTGGCTCAGCATGTGCATCGACCTTAGTTCAGAATGTGCATGGACCTCGCTTCACCTTTGTGCCAGGTGCATTGACCATAGTTCAACATGTGCATCGACCTTACTTCACCTGTATGCCATGTGCATCGACCTTACCTCACCATGTGCATCGACCATACTTCACCTATATGCCATGTGCATCGACCTTAGATCACCATGTGCAACGACCCTCATTCTTCAGAACCTAAATGAGCATCAACCTTCATTCTTCAGAACCCTAAATGTGCATCGACCCACATTCTTCAGAATCCAAATGTGCATCGACCTTCATTCCTCAGAACCTAAATGTGCATCGACCTTTGTCCTTCACAGCATAGATGTGCATCGACCTTTGTCCTTCAAAGCATAAATGTGCACCGACCTGCCTTTGTGCTCAGACCTCCCAAGGTCTACCTATCTCCAGCATTGATCCCACTAAGGTCAATCTGTCCTCAGGACAGGTCAATCTCTCTTCAGCCCCTTTTGGCTCATCCTTCCACACACGCTCCAAATGTAATATATATATATATATATATATATATGAGAAAACATAAAAATAATAAATAATAATAATATTATTAATAATGAACTCACAATAAAAAATATAAAAAATAAATAGAATATTAAAAATTAAAAAGTAATAAAAAGTAATAAAAATAAATCAAACAATAACAACATGATGAAACCTACCCCACAGCCTCGTTTCTCCTCGAGACCCGATGTAAAGGGAATATTAACGCCGCCTCTCCAAATCGGGTTCGGACCTTGAGAACCATCCGAATATGGCCGCGATCCGACATTGCACTGGGCCGATAGTTCGTCAAATCGGACTCGTTCCCATTGGGATTCGTTTCTGTTCTTTTATAGAAATTATCGTAAACTCGGCATACATTTGCACGGGTTTTGTATCCGTCTTCGTCACGCTTCCAACACGGACTTTCGTCCGAACATGAAATGGACGGTGAACGATCGACATGATCTAAGCATTCTCACCCCATCGAGGGGCATTTTCACGCAACTCGCGAATTTCAAAACTCCGTTTCATTAATATTAATTTTCTGGCCATGAGGCCCTTATTCCTGGCGATTAATCAAGGGTGTTCCCCTCTCTGAGGGGATGTAATTAACGCCGTGGCCTTTATGGCGCGGCGGGTTTTGGTCCCGACATGAACTACACAATTGTCTGACCGAGTCAGATCGAGCGCACCCAGGGCTTCCTTGAAGTCCGAATAAATCGTCACTTTGTGACTGGCACGCCCACGCACTTAATAAACTATTAAATAAATGACACCACAGATGTGATAAAAAGTGCATCCAGAGGCGTGACAGGCACTGTAGCAAATAGATTAATGATGATTAACTATTAGCCCTAATATAATTAAGCCAAACGTCATTGCACACATCATTAGGTGGAAAAATGAAATTACTACGCCGAATTACTGTACCAATCATTGTACCGAAGTTTTAATTATTCGTTCTTCATGGGTTGGTGAAATAGAAAAAATAGGTAGAAATTTGACTATGATTAAATGGCTTGTAGTTTAATTGAGGAGAATGGCCTATAAATAGTGTTGGATCCTGCCCTACTCGGAACACAAACTCTAAGGAAATTACTGGAGGAGAGAAGGAAAAATCAAAGTTTGGAGGAGTGTTCGTCATTCTTTATCTCCTTATTTTTAGATCTTCAAATAGGTAGATTTTCTCTCAGGCAAAACTTAATTAGATGTTTATATATGTTCCTTTGCATGTATACTTTGATTCTACACAAATTTTGTGCATCATGATCTTTTATTTGAACCCAAATTTTAGATTTTAAAGTCGAGATATCAAGCTTTTGACATTTCTGGTTCGGTCTGAGAGTGTGTCCTTCACAGAGACCGCGTTTAGAACGTGGCACCCCAACCGACCACGACCTAACTCAAACATCTCGGAGGACCCTAGCAAAAGTCCCTTGAATGCGGTCCCCTTACAGACCGTGATCAGAAGGCGGTTGCCCCTATAACCATGACTTGGCCAACCCTCTGAAAAGCCTCATTTTATGTGCCAAATTGAAACCCCTGAACACGCCTCCCTGGGAGACCACGATCAGAAGACAGTCCCCATGGAGGCCGCGACCTGCCTTGTGCTCCGATCTGTCCCATTTTGCGTTCTAAACTTTGTTCTACCCTATTTTATGTGTTGGTCATCCGTAACACATCGTTTCATGTACAATATTTAAAAATATTAAATTTTGATTTCCAAAATCATGTTCTTGTCTTAAATTACTATCGAGAAGGAAATGACTAGATAAATAAACACATAAAGCTATCTATAATTGTTCAAATGACTGTGCTCTAATTTGCATAAATTCATGTATATGATTGACCGTGTCTTTTGATCTAAGCTCTATCTGAAAGGTTGACATCTTCTTTCATATTTCCTTCATGCATGGACATGTTAGAAAATGTAAAAATATTTTCTGTTTGATTTACGTGATTAATTACGTGTTTCCGACAAACCTTGTAACTAGTAATTCGACCAAGAAAGACTGATGTCTAAGGTTAGAGGTCCATAGGCAAACACCTTAAGTGGATAAGTGGTTATTTAATTAGGACCTTACGAATGCGAGGAGAACCTCTCACTATCTCACCTCTTACCTGGCCGTGATCTCTTTAATTTTTCCGTTAAGTGAGCACCTGACTGTGAAAAACTTAATCTAAACATATTTTGTAAGATTATCCGTGAATGATATTGACTAGCAACTCATTTTCTTTATTATCTTAATGTTATTAAACATGATCCTTTAAATCATTCTTGAACTTCTCTTGTAAACTTCACTTGTACTTCTTACTACATGTTCTTGAAATAAAAATTTTACTTGATCTGTACTTTAGCCATAAACTACCATTTGGAAGTGTTAGAGCTAAGTGTCATGCGGGGCAAAGTGCTACGTTATGGGAGTCATCTCTTAAGGTCAGAATGACGCAAAGTGTTATATGATAGGGGCCACCTCTAGAGTCCTACATGATTGAATGTCTAGTTGTGTGATATACTATGCTTCATGAGCCTTTCTTGAAACTTGCTTAGCCATTTTATAAATGAATTGTTCTAAAAATTACATGGGACTCTTGGTCCACCTGAACACTCAATGTCTAACAATTTCGGGGACCTGATCTAGTCCTAGGCGAGCAAAGTCTGAAAGTACTTATGCCAGAGAGAGTTGAATGATCAGGTGTGGCTTGCACCAATTGACATACAAGATTGAACTAAACAATTCACACGCTACATGCTTGAGTACTACTTGTTTAATTGTATATGACATTCTTGACCGAATGGGTTAAATATCCTGTTACATGGCCAAATTTACAATTCTCTATATGTTATTGAACTTCATGCTTACACTTGAGTTCTATAATATATATTCTTGAATTCTTGACTTCCTGATCTTGATTTCTACTTTACTTGTCACATGTTTTATTTACCTATTTTGTTTCTTGAGCATCTAGATGATCCAAGATAGTAATCACTAAAGTGATATGGTAAATGGATATAAGTCTTACTGAGCTTTCTAGCTCACCCTGTGTATTATTGATAATTTTTTAAAAATTTCGAAGATGACGGGAATGGGCTAGAGTGATAGAGAGTGTTGATAGACTTAAAAGATGTATCTTCCATTTAGAGAATAAAGGTATTGCGTTTGAATAGTATCGAAAGTCTTTAAAAGATATTTGTAGGAATTGTCAGATTTTGAAATAAAGATATGACTTTGTCAATTTTTTTGTTCATACTTGTCATATGAGTCTTGATCGACCCACTTGTTAACTATTCGCTGTAGATATGTGTAAGCGAGTGGAATGAAATGAAATGTAGGGGGTGTGACGTGTGTACCAATCTCAAGCAAGCAATAACACGAAACCTAAAGCATGTGGGTATATCATCTCAGAAGTGGATAGCAAAGCAGTAAACCAACTAAACTAACACACGCCGTGGGCGTGGAGCAATGGTAAAGATGAAAGAAAACACACGCCATAGGCGTGGAGCAACTAAGAAGATAAAGCAATGAATAATGAAGAAATGGAGATGATGAATACCCAAAATAAATATGTGATCGCCACCAAGGCCTGTAACACAGAGGGAACTGCACTACGTACCTTGGAAAGGAGCTGAGTGAAGGCACCCTCGCACGCAGGAGAGAACTCAGGTGCAGAATAGGAAACGATCTTGCTACGGCCGCAACTGTGACAGAAACGATCGGTGGATGGCCGCGAAGCGAGCCTGATGGTCTGAAGACGACCGCAAAGTGCACCGAGAAAGCAGAACGCGGAACTCAATCCTCCCTCCCTCTTGGCCAGCCAAAAGGGCTGGGCCTCATGTTAGGAGTGCTGTAGACCTGCAAAAGAATGTAGAGACAAGAAGAAAGTAACCCAATTAGATACGGAGAAGTGTAGTGTCTATAAACCAATGACGATGAACATGCATGAATGGAAGGGTGAATACCTAGGGGTTGGTGGTTTTTTAACCCCTGTAGGGCATGAAAAATAGTAGGAGGATGTTTGAAAATGAAGAATGAATGTAGAGAGATGAAGAAAATAGGAAGAAATAGATGCTATGGAGATACAAAGATGAACAAGAGACCAATGCGAACTAACACAAAAGAAACCCAAACTATGAATACTCCCAGGACCAGATGACCCTAGGACGTAGAAAACACGTTCTCCCTGGTTGAGACTCGCTCCAGAATGCGGCAGCACTTCATTGCGACCTATAGAAATCTCCTCCTCAAGCCTTGAAGTCAAGGGTTCTATTTATAGACCCCCAAAACCCTAGGTCGTGTTGGAGGGCTAACAGCAAAAAATAGAGGCCTAAAACCTGATAAAACTCGTAGATAATACTCCAAGGAGTCCCCAGAATCGATCAGGAGCTTCTGAGGATCGAGATCCACAGAGAAAAGATGAAATGAAGGGCTCTATTCGACCACGGCTTGAGAGAGAAAACCCAGGCAGGCCTGGACTCTCGGCCCCACCTAGCAGTCTCGGCATAGACCACAAACCTACATTAGCGGTCTCTCGATAGATCGCTAAGCATAAAGTCGTTCAAAAGCAATAAAGCCAAGTGGGAGCGGTCAAATGAAGCGGGACTCTCTGTCCACGTAGCGGTCTTGCGATGGGCCGCTACCATTTGGTAACGGTCCTTCGATAGGCCGCTAGGCGAGTGGCCGCTGCAAGGAGATAAGATCGAGATAAATCTCCATATTAATCCAGAAAACTGAGCCTTATCTAGCCCTTATCCAGGCCCAATAAGCCCAAATGACGAAATGTGGGAGAACTTGAGCCCAACCAGGGAGAAAACCCATAAAATAAGCCCAATAAACCAACCAAAAATGGCCTAATAACCAGTGAATAACTTGGGACATCATAAAAAGGATAAGGAAATAACGCAACTCATCGGTCATAAAACGGGTGTCAACAGGTGCCCCTCCTTTATGTTCTCTTTGCAGGGGAGTGAGCGGAGGTGAAGCGAAAGCGAAACGAAACATGGAGATGAAGCGGAAATGCAGCGAAGCGGACTGAAAAGTGGGTGTTAAGGTAAACGACACCCATCCTAACCAACGAGCGATAGGAATCTTCCGGAAAACTCTGAACCAATCACAAGGAACGGCCAAATCGAATGATGCATGCCTGGAGCAACTAACAAACTAAAGGAATAAAAACACGACCAACCTCATCACTGGAACACACAGCTGATAGGTGACCGGAATAAGCAAGAAACAAGTAAAGAGATGATTGACTAAACTCCAGACAAGAACCCTCTAGCTAACCAAACCAAGCAAAATAGACCAAAGGAAACATTCCAACTCAGAGTGGAATGATTCTCCCTATCCAAGACCATGGATGCGCAATTACTCACTCTTATCGAGACACTTTAGACAGATCGGGGCTCATGAATGCTCAAAGATGCGTATGATGCATGCTGGGCTAAAATAAAAAGAAATGATCAAAACGAATGCAAAGAAAATCATAAAATATAAAATACTCGAGAATAGTATTGCTAGACTAGAGTAATTAGGGTCATGACACTATCTGCAATCACGGCGTGCAAGATAGAACCATCGTCCTCCAATTCTTCCCACCTAACGGCCTATCTAGCGATTAAACATGTGCACTTTGATCATCATCGTTTTTGGTAAAGGGGAACATCAGATCCCAGAACACATGAATGACCAGCCGGTTCTCAATATAATATAACATAGATACCATATAGTAATGCATTAAGGGAACTAGGGAATGAGATACTTACCTGACTTACCTGCTTGAAGAGGAGTGACATAATGCGATGGTGTAGGAACTTGGCAATTAGCAAATCAGTCATCAATAAATAAGCCAAATAAGCATGATGCATCAAATAAGGTGAAAGCCACATAAAAAAATGGAGCAAATATTGCATTTCAAGCACAGTAGAATTCGAAAACTTAGCGGCCAGGGGAAAGATCGCAAAGGCGAGATAACGGCCCACCATCTGACCGTAAACCTGTAAGTCGGTTTAAATTTTAAAACGGGCGGGGTCCTGACGGTGACGGTCCTGAGATGACCGCCAAGGACCCTTAACGGTCCATCGCATGACCGCTAGGCCCTGGGCTATTTTAAAAAAAACAAGGGGCGACCGTTCATCCCCCTCAACCTTCTCACTCACTCTCATACCCCGTCTGGCCACCTCCGGCGATGAAACTTGCCAAGCCCAGTGCTGAGCTCGCCGCACCTACCCACGAGTGAACGATATGGTGAAGAAGAGGGCCATGAGATGCTTCTTGGGTCACATGGCGGAGGAGGATGCTCGCGCGGCGCCGGCAGACCAATCGAACGAAGAGAGGCTGCCGTCGGCCGAAATGGAGGAAGTAGGCCCTTTTACGACCACTGCAGCACCTGAGGAAGAGGCTAGTGGTAGAGATGATGATCAGGCGGCCGAGGAAGCGCCCGAGGTGACAATCGGAGCTCCATCTCCCGAGCTAGGCCGCGAGACTCAAAGCCCAATTTTTAATGTTCAAAGCATGCAATGAGCGTAGAAATAGGATGTACATGGGCCATGGGGACCCATGGATGAGTTTTGTAGGCCCCTGCATGGGGCCATTTCCATAAGCTGGAAAGAGGGGGAAACGCCGCCCGTTGCAGCGAGGAGGTTGCGGTCCTTCCAGTGACCGCTAGGGGACGAAACGGTCCTCCATGGACCGCCAAGCAGGATCAAACGGTCCCCAAAGGGCCGCCAACTTCTGAGGTTTTTTTTTATTTTTTATTTTTTTATATGAAATGCATGACTCGTTGACTTATCTAAATGACTGACACTCATTGCTCAATGCATGTAGGGAAAACACCGGACGAGAATCTCCTGGATCCAGGTTCGGGCGGTATACCTCGCACTGCCTGACTTTCAGAGAGAGCGACTGGCTGCCATGGGATTTCCGGAGTTTCTGGGCATGGAGGTGATGAGACTGGACACAGCGCTTCTTTATGCTCTTCACGACCGGTGGGATCCAGCGAGTAGGGCCTTCTTGTTCCTGTGGGGACATATGATCCCCACACTGGAGGATGTGGCGCAGATCACAGGGTTACGCATCCATGGAGAGTCAGTCAGCAGGATGACACACGCAGATTACAGGGAGATGGCGCAGCAGCTGCTGGGGCTTGAGCTACTGAGGCCAGGGCGACACTCCTCCGTGCTGGCACGGGCGAGCCTACAAGAGAGCCTGGGACTTCGAGGGGCGGCGATTGCCGTGGGTGAGTGACCCGAGGAGCACTTGGGATGATTGAGGGATCGGCTAGAGAGAGAGTGGCGACGGGATCGGGCACCGAGGCAGACGTCGTCCTCCGGTGGTTCCTGATGCTACTATTCGGGAAGCTGCTATTCGCGACGAGAGCCGATGGAGTGAGCTGCAAGCTCCTCCCCCTGCTGGCAGATCTAGACACGGTTGGAGCCTATGCTTGGGGTGCGGCTGTGCTTGCCTTCCTTTTTGACTCGCTCAGAACCACTGCTCGACAGACGATGTTGGGCGGATTCTCTCCACTGCTACAGGTAACCCTCTACCTTAAATGCTTGTGCAATTACAATGATTTTGCGACTGCTATATGCTGACATCTAAAATGCAGGTATGGACTTACATGCTACCCGACCTAGGGAGAGGGAAGGAGGTACACCCTAATCGAGTGCCCATCACGAGGTGATGGGTGGCGGTCTGGGACACGGACTATAACACCCCAGATTTTTTCTAGGAATTTTTTGGATTTAAGTATAATTACAAAGCTATTAAGGAGAATTAAGAATTTATTCTTCCAATTTAAAAGCCATATATTAACCAAAGGGTTAAGCCCAACTCAAATAGGGCCAAAGATCTAATTCTAAGACCTTTAGACCCAAGCCCATTAATAGAAACGTAAATTGGGTAATTTAGGAATTTAAAATGGGATATATACATCAATTAGGGGATAAATAGGAGATAATATGAAAATCCAAAAAAATTAGATTTAATGGGGATTGGCGGTCTATTGCGCGACCGCTAAATCCACCCTAGCGGTCCTCCCATGACCGCTAAGCCCTACTGATTCCGTGAATGGGAGAAAACATGAAAAGGTTGGATCTTTGGCATCCAAATCCCCATGGATCAAAGTATGTGGACATGTAAGCTTGTCCATGACTCTTAGGGATCGATCCTACACCTAAGTAGGACTCTCAATTCGATCAATCCCTCAGCCCTAACTCAAACCCTATAAATAGACCCTAACTTTGACCCATGCGAACCCTAATGTCGGCTCGCGTATTTTGAAGGTAAGGAGACGGTATCTGTAATGCCCTGAATTTTTTGGATCCTTGTTCATGGGTCTCGGATCTGGTTTCTCAGAGTGTCTGACTCCGTTGTGACCAAAATTTCGTTTCGGACATCTTTCATGTTCGGATCGACGCGATCCGGAGTTGCTTCGGAGGCCCGGAAGCGTTCCGCGGTTTTTCCGTGTGTGTTTTCCGATTCCCGGTGTGTGTTTCGGTAATTCCTTCGGAACCTCGTTGTGGGTGAACCGGGCCGTTCACCTAGGTGAGTGTGGTACCGTTGCGATCGGTGCGTTCCGAGGATCGCGGAAACGTAATTTTCCTATTTTTAGTATTTTCCAAAATTTCCGAATTTTCCTATATCTATAACCCTTTTCTCTCTCTCCCCTCTCATTTCTCTCTTCTCTCCCTCTCTCTTCTCACGCTCTCTCCTCTCTCCCTCTCTCTGCGACGGCCGACAGGGTGGAGCGTGGGTGAGCTGGGGACGGCGCGGGCGAGGCACGGGTGAGGATGGGTGAGGATCGAGGTGGTGGAGGCGCGGTGAAGCTCGGCCGTGGGTTCGTGGAACGGCAAGGCTTCAACGGCATTTTCTTCGTGGATCGACATCCGCGGTGCGTCGAATCTTCGGTGGAGGTAGGGAGATGGACCCTCAACCCGCGTACTTCATTTCCCGCGAGTTTTGTAGGCCGTGGTGAGCCGAGTGGGCTTGTTTGGGCGTTTTGGGAAAAATGCATGTTTTTGGGTGTGTGAGCCGAATCTTGCGTTTTGATCGTGTTTTTGGGATTTAAATGGGTCCTCTCGGTTCTAGAGAGGTTGGGGAATATTTTTCCTTTTGTTTCCCCTTCACCTATGGGTGAATGGGGCATGGAATGGATTTCTTGCAGTTTTTCCGTTCTTTCGGGCGAGGACTGAGAACACGCTAGTCTCAGGTAGCGCGTTCTTGAGGGTCGCGCCGCCCCGATGGGGCGCGTTCATCAGAGAAGATGAACAGTAAGGGGATTCCTGTTGTACTATAGGGTCCTAGCGCGTTCTGCCTTGTCGCGCTAGGTGATCCCAGCGGGATCTGTCCTGGTCGAGCTATAGGTCTATAGCGCGATTTGACCGGTCGCGCTACCAGTGTATAGCGCGTTCTGTCCTGAACGCGCTATACGAGGGTAGCGCGATCTTGTGGTGACCAGTCGGGCCGCCTAGGGCGGGTAGTCTACGGCTGATCGTGCTCCCCTTGGGCGTGTGTGTCCCGGACACCCCGTGGAGTTCCGTGACCGTGTCTTTGGGTGTCCGGAGGTCCCGTTTATCTCGATTAACGTGCCCTTGATTTTAAGGGTCCGGGTGACCTTCTAGCATTCTGATTATGTTGCATTGGTCTCCGATCGACTCGGTTGTGACCCAGTGGTCGACCTTTGGACTCGTGAGTGTCCCAGACACCCCATGGATTTCGTGACATTATTTTTGGGTGTCTAGAGGTACCATGTTATCTCGATAAGCGTGCCCATGGGCTTGGTGGGTCCGGGCGACCCCAGGTGTTCCGGGCTACTGTGTTCTTGCTAGATCGAGTCACCGTGTATCGGTGTGAGTGCGGTGAGGTTCCCCGCAAGTCGTTGCTTCTCTGGAAGGTGGCTTCCGAGTGGGCCAAGCGTGTGGCCTTGGACGGCGAGTCCAGTCTCCCAGCCTGGGGCTGGAGGTTTCTTAAGTTCCCTCCTCGAGGGATGGGTCTCGGTAGTTGTGAACTGCCCCGTGAGTTATCGCATTGTGGTTTTGGACCTAGGGATTAGGCCAGATTGACGGCTCAGTGCTGTCGTGTGCAACGGTCTTGACCCCGAGTCTTGTGACTCAAAGGCTGTTGGGTTTTGTAGGTCTAGTGGACCATCTAGAGTCTAGTGGCATCGTGCCACCTGTTACTCCATGTTCCTCGCAATGAGTGCGTGCGTGGTTTTTAGTGTCCACGTTCTGTGACACGTCCACTAGTCGTAGCCTTCTTACGGCACGCGTGTGCTGACCCACCTGGGAGTGGTGGAGCGGCTGACCCGAGAGAGACGGTGAGTAAGCTGGTTACCGTAGGGCCCCCATGTACAGCCGAGTCCGGGCTTAGGGGGAATTACCAGCTAGAGGACAGGTCTAGGGCGTATGGTCTGAGTGTGCACACGAGGTTGTGGGGGTCGGACGGCGCCGGCAGGCGCGACCCCAACTAGTCCTTGTTCTGTGGTACTGGTTACTGAGTGTGTATGAGTCTCCACCTGGGGCATTGTAGCTAGACACTTGTGACGCGGTGTAAGACGTCAGGGGACGCATCCGGTCATTCTTCTAGTGGGTGGTGCTTCCGTCACGCGACGTGAGTTGTCGTGTACCGGGTGTAGACACGCCAAAATTGACGTTTTGTTGATCAAATCTCATGTTATTATGTAAACGCCCCAAGTGGACTTCAATATTCTTATAATATAAAGTTTTTCTATTTTTGTGAATTTTTATGCATTTTTCCTGCATTTTTGTTATTCACGACTTTATTAAGGGCGTTAATTTATAAAGTCACGACCTGTAATAAGGCGTTTTCAAAGAAAGGACGACCGTTGTACAGGGCGTCAATTCCTGGTATTATCCGCTAATTTCTGGAATTATCAATTTTCAAAATAAAAGGCATTTTCTGAGTAACGCCCTTCCTCAAGGCGTGTTTTTAAGAAACGCCGTTATCATAGGCGTGTTATACCAGTGTTTAAACAGAGCAAGTTTTATTTCTAAAATTAAATCCAGGAAGAAACGTCCTTTGCTAGGTCGTGTTTCAAGAAACGCCTTTGTTGCAGTCGTCAATTCATCAAGAGACGTCCTCGATTAAGGCGTGTTTCGCTCCAGAGTCCTTCCTTTTTCGATCTTTCCCTCACAGTTCCCTATCATAATTTGGTCTCTTGCTCGATCTTGATCCTTCCTTGAATGCCTCATTACCCGTTCTGATCTTACCTTGCTTGATCACATCCAATCGAAGCTATAAATTGAAGCCTTGACCGTTCGTGCAGAAGGTTAAGCACCTTAAGCATTCAACGGATTGAGCGCTCAGAAGCTTTTTTCATCACGAGCAGAAGCTTCCTTCATCCTTGCGGCCTCTCTTCTGCATCCCTTTGGGCTACATCCGGTGCTTCATCCTACATCCATCATCATCATTTGGTTTTTTTTTCCCTTTACTGTCACCAGGGACAGCAGGGTTTTTCATCTCCTTTGTTTCATTTCATTCATATCATCATCCCTCCGTTTTATTTACTCTTCACACCTGTTCATGTTTTTTTTGTTGTTTTTTTTATCATCATACTCCCCCTCCCTTAAGTCTTGTTAAGGGGTTTAAAAACAATAAAAAAAAAAGGTGCGCATGTGCCTTTCTTTCCTTCATTATTACACGTCTATTTGGATAGATACTACTGCATTTTGGGCTGATCCCTCTCTTCTTGTTTGTGTTTATTGTTCGTTTTGCAAGGTAATCAACTAAGAAGACCCGCTTCATCGGCCGGCCGATTGAAGTTGGAGGAGGAAATCCACATCCATCCCGCATCCCAATTTCCACCAGGTACACGCGATCCCCTTTTCTTCTTATTGAGGTAATCCCTCTGGCGATCACAACTCCCTTTTAAGCACCTCGTGCTATTTTTATTACATCTTATTCATTTATTATTTTTATTTTATTCCTAAGTGTGGATTTTAATAGATCTACAAATTGGCGATCACGGTGGGACTTCCACTGTTTTCTTTCTTGATTACCATCTCCATTGGCACCCTCGAGTGCCCTTTCCCCTTGACACCCTCGTGTGTCCTTTCCCCTTAGGCACCCTCGCGTGCCCTTTCCCCTTGGTACCCTCGGTGCCCTCTCCCTTGTGCCCCTCGGGCACCCTCCATTGTGCACTCTGCACACTCCCCGGGTCAGTCGATTTCTGCTTATTGACGCCTTTCACGAAGGCGTCTTTTGATTTCACGCCCCTCACAGGGACGTGTTTTGTTGAATCACGCCCCCTTCCAGGGCGTGTGTTTATTACACCTGCTGGCTTTTTGGTTGCTTATTTCATCGTCTGATATTTAACGCCCCTCTCAGGGGCGTGTTTCTCTGAGTAACGCCCATTCCCAGGGCGTCTTTTACTATAACTGCTGCCTGCTGCATGATTGTTTTATTGTCTGTGGACTTAACGCCGCTCCCAGAGGCGTTCCATCTACTGTCAACGCCTGTCATCAGGGCGTGTTTAATTATTATCTGAGTTTTGACGCCCTCCAGTGTAGGCGTCCTTTCCTGAGAACGCCTCACCCTAAGGCGTGTTTTTCCTACTGTCTGTGAGCCCCTCACAGAGTTAACGGCAGCCACGCTGCCGTGTTTTAAGTTTGTCACGACCTATCTCAGGGCGTGTCTTTCTTGCTGTTGTGAACACGCCCCTTCCCAGGGCGTGTCTTTACTGTTCATTTTCACAGATTGGCTATTATTCATTGTTTGGCATTTGTGTTGATATTATTATCTTGATTTGCTGGCTTGGTTGAGAGACCTCCTCTCTCTATCCTAGGATCCACACACCTTTCTTGGAATCGGGACGACCCTCCATTGAGCATTCCGTCTCTTTGGACTGGAAATCCCTTTTCCAAGACCTCCATAAGTCCCCGCACCCGTGGATTCCCTCACGGACGCTGGGCTGGTTGTACCCTCGAAGTACCTGGAGTTTAGAGAACCCATGCGTTGTTAAGAGAGGAAGAACTTAGTTGACCCGGAGATTACACTCGGATCAAACTAGGTCTCATTTGGCAAAAGAGTGAACTTTCACAAATAATTCACCCTAATTCAAACATCAAACCTTAAAATCTTGCGTTTCTTGCCAACCTTGTTTGCATAAACATAGTTGGGTGATTTGATTGCTTGGTTTGGATTGATTATTTTGTGATAGTTCCTTCATTAAAAACATTCTCTCTCTTAAGAATGAAACTCCGTTCAGGTAAAACCATCAACATGTCGGGAAACGGGTATTCTTACGATGATGAGAATGAGAACATATTTGGTCAATATGAGGACCCTCTCCAGGATTCGGTTTATTATGAGGGGAACTATCTTCCTCCTCATCCCTATTACTCTCAGGTTCATGTGGTCGACACCACTAATCATGAGGCGGACCCTCCGTCTCAAGTTCCACCTTCTAATACTTCAGGGAACCCTTCCCCATCCATCAACGTCACTGATTTAATCCAAGCTCTTTCCCAGTTGGATGACTCCCAGCGGCAAGCTGTTCAGGCCGCTTTAAAGGGGAAGTCAGTTCTTTCTTCTTCTTCTAATCCCCCTCCGGCCGTGGGTGGCCATCAGATTATTAATGACCAGGCGGTCTTGCATTCCCCCTCCTCTCGTCCACAAACGCCTACTGCGGCCATGCCGGCCCCACAGGCGAGCTATTCAGCGGTTAGGCATCAATCCTTTCAACCTCCTCAGATTTTGCGAACGCCTATACCGCGTGCTTTCATTCAGAATCAGGCCCCGGTCGAGCCCGATACCAACACTCTGTTGCTTCGAAAGCTAGCCAGCATGGAGGAGCAGCTCAAGAAGGTTACGGCAACTAAGAATGCTCCGGAAATCTCTCTCCCTACGTTGCCGGTGTTCCACTTACCCCCTTCTGAAATGCCGCACTTTCGGCGATATAATGGAACCGGTAACCCGTTCATTCATTTAAAGGATTTCCGTTATGAAACTTCTTTCTGGCAAGACAACAAGGCCTCCCTGGCCTATTTATTCAGGAGATCTCTTGAGGGACCCGCCCTCGAATGGTTTTATTCTCTGGAGCCAGCTGATGCTGGCGATTTTGATATTATTCAAAGAAAGTTCCTGCAAAAGTACAGAGACCGGGTGGGACCCTCCCTCTCTGTTACAGATTTAGTTGCTGAGAAGATGAAGCCCGAGGAGGACTTCATTGTATTTGCTGATAGGTGGCGGTCCATGGCCGAAAAATTAAAGGACACATTGTCGGAACAGGAGCAAGTGAAGATGGTCATTTCTAATGCAACCCCTCAATTCCGGCACATTTTGGCCATGAATCGGCTGACAACCATGGAGGAGCTCTATGAAAGAGCTCGTTATATACAGACACAAATGAAGGATTCGCCCATCATGGGCATGTTTGAGCCGAAGCCTCGGCTGTTTAAAAAGAATACAACTGTCAACAGTGGGCCCACAACTGAGGGCACTGTCACAAACGAGCAGGTTGGCGTAGTTGGCCACCCCCATCACCATTCAAACCCACGACCTCTGCCACCTCCACAGCAGAACCCCCATTTTACCTCCGCTCCACAGCGCCATTTCACACCCCAACCTTCTTTTGCTCCATCACCGAGCCAAGCGCCTCGCACCGACCCTCCAGCACCACCACAATACCATCAAGTCCCTCCACCTTCCCACTACGGCCAACAACAGCGGAGACCACCACTTGGCCCCAAGAGGGCCCATTATCCGCCACTCCCAGAGAGTCTCCCTGACATTTTTAATGCTTTAATGGCCGCCAACCTGCTCGTTCTACCAAAAGAAAGAACAGTGTGGCCCGACAATGTTGACACATCCCGCTACTGTGCATTTCACCGCGCTCCTGGTCACAACCTTGACCGTTGTTTCCACTTCAGAGATCATATTTATGATTTGAATGACCAGGGAGGCATTAATTGGGATGAAATGAGGCAAGTCATCGCCACCATGAAAGAGAGAAGGCCGCCTCGGCAACAGCAAAATCAGCAACAGCAGCATCCAGCTCCGCAGCAGGCTCAACCACAACAAGCTCCAGCACCCCAGCAGGATATGGGGATTGTCCGTAATCCACTACCGGACCACGCTCCTAATCAGCACGTGAACCCTGTCACGTCTCTCTACGAGGTGGAGAGAGGGCAGGGATGGCACGAAGAAAACGCCTCTGTCGGGGCATTTCACCATGATACAACCCGAAATCAAACCCCGCGCCTTTTGCGCATTCCCCCTTCTTCTTCTAATCTCCTATCGGGACGTTCCCTTTTACGCCCCGTCAACCCGTCTACCTCCACCAATTCTACAGTCTTGCCGACTCGTTCCCTTCTTAACCACATACCACCCCAACAATCTATCATTCCACCTTCCCCCATCAATCCCACACCCGCGCCATCCAGGCCACTCCTACTTCGCTCACCGCCAGCGCCCGCTACCTCCTCTATCACCCCTACACCGGCAAGAGTTCCTTCACCATCTCCCCAACCACCTTTTGTGCCACGATCTCTCCTTATTCCACCACCTACCAATACTCCTCGTATTCGGATATCCCTCACCTCTCCGGTGAGGGCCCCTTCTTCAAATGCTCCTCCCATGCCTCCCTCGGGGGCACCTTTATTGAACACCACTACCACGTCTCCTACGGAGACACCCCTTTCATTGAATTCCCCTTTATCCCCAAGTGCGGTTTCTGCTACCGACATTCCTTCTTCTTCTTCCAACCCTCCTCCTAAGATTGCCCCGACAGAGGCGCGTCAAGGCGTAGCACCCCTCCGTAGTGGACGGATATTCCACCGTGTTTTCCCCCAGAGAGAGCTAGAGCCCGTGCAGGGGCCACAAGAGCAAGAGCAGGAACGAGATTCAGTGCCGGGAACTCAGTATGATTTGTTAAAGCACTTGGATCGCACTCCAGCCAGAATCTCCATTCTGGAGTTAATCAAGAGGTCTACCACTCATCAGCTGGCCCTGAAAGAATATCTGCAGAAGGTCATGGTCAATGAGGACCTTCCGGTTGAACAGATAATTACAGTCTTAACCCCTACCAGCAGTCAGCCGGCAATCACATTCCACGAATATGAGTTAGCACCTCTACCAGCAAGAAAATATGCCCTATGTATCACGGTTGATATCAACAAAGTGGCCGTTAAGCAATGTTTGGTAGACACCGGTGCATCTATTAATGTGTTGCCTCCGAGCACTCTAAAGTCATGTGGTATCCCTGAGAGCCAGATTCGGCCATCTACCATTACTGTCACGGCATATGATAATACAAAGAAACCTCCTCTGGGCATGATTACTCTCAAAGTCAGCTTGGGTCCAGCCACTATTACGGCAGATTTTCATATTCTGGATATGGACCCAACCTTTAATGGCATCCTGGGTCGCCCTTACATTCAGCAGCTTGATGCGGTGCCTTCTACAAACCATCAGTGCCTCAAGTTTCCGCACAAGGGGCGTATTATCAAGGTGACCAGTGTGCCGATCTTGCCAGAGGAAGACATTCATGTAGCTTCATCAGTTCCTTCCATATGGCCTGCTAACAAGCCGTTATTATCTGTGCTGGACATTCCCCGTCCGCGGCCGATGCTGTCCGAGACAGTTACCACAGTTGCCATGACACCTCTGCCTTCTAAGGGGAAGAAGAAAAAGAAAAATATGATGAATACCCCAGGCTGGAACATTCTTATAAGAATGGGATATCAAGATGGCAAGGGCCTGGGCGCCAAACTCCAGGGCAGAGTTAGGCCCATTAAGCCTCAAAAGATGATTGCACGAGGCGGCTTAGGCTACAAAGCACCGGGCAAGAATGAAGGGGAGCCGTGGGCTGTTATGACGTCCACCTTCAAGCCAGATCGCCAACCGCTCACCTGGACTTTAAAGGCACATTTTGTCACCGGTGGCATTCAAAACAACGAGCAGACTACTGTCATTACTTCATTATTTGATTGTCAAGATGTGCACGCTAGGCAGTTCGCTCGTCACATTGCACCACTAGCCACTTACAAAGCCTTGGAGTCTTTAAGGCCCGATAAAAGAAGGAAGATGGGTGATCCGGCATGTGACTGGTACAGATGGTTTGACATGAATGATATCACTTTCTCTTTAAGCCGCTTGTTCATGCCGACAGATCCAGAATGGCCACCATTGATTCAAGAACTGATTGAAATGCCTGCCGCAATCACAGATAAAAGGCAGCTGTTAAGTGACTACACAGATACGGGAGAACCAGATGTCCCCTTTGAAGAAGATTTCTCCGTGGATAGGCTGTGGGCCGGCCTTTTCTCCCTCACTTCTGTGCATCCATCAGTGTTGGCTTCTTTCTATTCCCGTTGGTTTGGTCACGTGCCGCGACCACCACCGATTACCATTAACTTGTCTCCTGATTCAATTCAGATTTCCCTTTCGATTGCTCCTTCGCTCCTCGAGCGATTTTCTGAAATCTCCATCTCGCCCCCGCATGGGCCGTCTTTGATTAAATCTTTCTCCAAAATTGCAATCTCCACTCCCACCGCTATTCTCCCTTCGCATTGCTTTTTACTTGAAAAAGAAAATAAAAACAAAGGAAAAACTAAAAACGAAAAAAAAACGCCAAATCTCCAACATTCCGGTCCTCCATCTCTATTGAAGAGATTTCCTATTTTTCTTCCGAGTGCGTCCCAACCCAGGGGCTGCTCTCTCAAAATTCCTTGATAAGTCTTTTCTCCCCCTCTGGTGAGGGGCCCTCCTCTGTATCACCTCCTGTATCCGCTTTTTCATCTCCTTCCCCTAATCAAGCTAGTTGCTCTTCCTCCTCTTCTTCCTCTTCTTCTTTTAAAAGTCAGGGGTTAGTTCCACATAAGAAGGCCAAGGGTAGGCAGATTCCTCGAAGATTTTTGTTAGAATTGGCTGCCAGATGCCATGCTTGTTTAGCAATCCCTGAGTTTGTGGAGGATCCAATTATCCTGCCGGAGCTAGAATATGAGGATTCCATTGCTTCCTATGAGGGTTTGGGCGTTTATGAAATAATGAATGATGAAGACCCTATTGAAGAGGGGGATGAAAGTTATGAAGAATATGAGGACGAGGCTGATGCTTTTGCTAGTGGCATAAGACGATTCGACGAACCATCAGCCTCAGTAGAAGAGCCAACCAAAGAAATCAATCTGGGTACCGAGGAAGACCCTAGGATTGTCCTCATCAGTAAAAATTTGCCGCCCTCCGAGGAGGAGGCGCTTATTTTGGTTCTTCAAGAATACAAGGACACGTTCGCTTGGAGCTACGAAGATATGCCTGGATTAGACCCTGCGCTCGTTGAACATCGCCTTACACTTAAGCCAGGGTCTGTCCCGGTAAAACAACGGTTGAGGCGTTTCCACCCTAGCATGGCTTTGAAAATGAAAGAAGAGGTCGATAAACTCCATAAGGCTAGATTTGTTAGAGTCGTCCTTTATCCCAATTGGGTGGCTAACATTGTCCCGGTTATGAAGAAAGATGGAAAAGTTCGAATTTGCATAGATTTTCGGGACCTCAACCGGGCGTGTCCTAAGGATGACTTCCCCCTCCCTCATATTGATGTGCTGATTGATAACACGGCAGGATTTGAGACTCTTTCGTTCATGGACGGCTTTTCAGGCTACAATCAGATTCGTCTAGCTGAAGAAGATCAAGAGAAAACCTCATTCACTACACCATGGGGCACATATTGTTATGTGGTCATGCCCTTTGGACTTAAGAATGCTGGAGCCACTTACCAAAGGGCTATGATGGCAATTTTTCATGACATGATTCATATTTATATTGAGGTGTATGTGGATGACCTGGTTGTGAAATCAAGGACAAGGATTGAGCATCCTGGGGTTCTGGCTAAGGTTTTGCAGAGATCCCGAGAATTTCAGTTAAAAATGAACCCCAAAAAGTGCGTATTTGGTGTTTCTTCAGGGAAATTGCTTGGTTTCATTGTTAGCAAGAGGGGTATTGAAGTTGATCCCAACAAGGCAAAAGCCATTAGAGATATGCCTCCTCCCAAGAATTTGAAAGAAGTTCGAGGATTAATAGGGAGGTTGCAATTCATTCGCCGCTTCGTCTCCCAGCACTCACAAAGATGTAGGCCGTTCTACGAGCTTACTAAGCCGGGAGTCAAGTTTAATTGGGATGACAAGTGTCAGGCAGCCTTTGACGGATTGAAGGATTATTTGGTCAATCCTCCTGTCCTGAGGCCGCCAATTCCAGGCAAACCACTTATTCTTTATGTTTCAGTCCTGGATGACTCCGTAGGTGCTGTCTTAGCTCAAGTGGATGAGGAAGGTAAAGAGAGGGCAGCATACTACTTATCTAAACTCCTTAACCCCTGTGAGCAGAGATACTCAGCTATGGAAAAGACTTGTGCAGCTTTGGTTTGGGTAGTTCAAAAGTTAAAACATTATTTCCTAGCTCACGAGGTTCACCTCATTGCGCGCATGAATCCGATCAAATTCCTCCTTGAAAAATCTGTCCTCACTGATCGATTAGCTCGCTGGCAAAGCTTCCTTTCTCAATTTGACATCACTTACATTCAGCAAAAAGCTATCAAAGGTTACGCCATTGCCGAGCACCTTGCTCACCACCCTCTTCCCCACTTTGATCCTGTCAATTCGGAGTTCCCAGATGAAGAATTAATGTCCATTAATCAACCCCACGATCCTATGTGGACATTACATTTTGATGGAGCCCTTAACTCTCAAGGAAGAGGGATCGGCATGGTTCTTTTAACACCCGAAGGGGTCACCATTCCATTTGCTGCTCGGCTTACTTTTCCCGTCACCAATAACATAGCCGAGTATGAAGCTCTTTTGGCCGGTCTCAAAACCGCTCATCAATATGGTGTCACTCATTTGCGAATTGTCGGTGACAGTCAGCTTATTTTGCGCCAGGTGCTGGTCAAGTGTCGCACCATCAATCCTAAGCTCAAACCCTACCAGGAACTCGCTTCAGCTTACGCCAAACTCTTCACTAAATTGATTTTCGTTCATGTCCCGCGTAGCCAGAACATCTTGGCCGACGCACTTGCTTCTTTAGCTTCCGCCTTAGTCTTCCCTCCTCAGCGTGATTTTCATGTTCCCCTGATTCATCAGCGTGATACTCCAGCTATTAGGGATCGTGCTTTTCTTGATATTAGGGATCAGGTGCTCGAGAAGGTTAGACGGAAAGAAGCTCTTGAAGGCAAAGAGGTCATGTTATTGGATTGGCAAGAAGAGCTGGCGGATGAAGAAAAGCCTTGGTTTTATGAGATTGCCAGATACTGTAATGATCAGTCTTACCCCGAGGAAGCCACAGCCGAAGAAAAGAAAGCAATTAGGAGAGTGGCTCAACGTTACACTTTGGTTGGAGGTGTACTCTACAGAAGAGGGCTCACCGGTGTTTTATTAAGATGCCTCGATGATGATGAATCTTGGAGGGTCGTGGAAGAGGCGCATTCTGGTGTGTGTGGGGGTCATGTGAATAGCCAGATGCTAGCTAAGAAGATTCTTAGACTAGGGTTCTATTGGCCCACTCTTGAAGAAGATTGTTCTATCTATGTTCGAAGGTGTGTTAAGTGCCAACTGCACGCCGACAAGATTCATTCTCCTGCTTCTTCACTCCACCCTACATCCTCCCCATGGCCTTTTTCCATGTGGGCTTTTGATATCATTGGACCTCTTGGTGATTCGAACCTCCTGACCAAGCAAAAATCATTCATTCTCACGGCAACGGAGTACTTCACCAAGTGGGCGGAAGCAGAAGCTTACGTGGAAATTAAAGCATCAACCGTCTGCAAATTTATCATGAAGAACATCATCACGAGGTTCGGCATCCAAGCACCATCGTCACCGACAATGGACCTCAATTTATCTCCCAAGATCTCAAGGATCTCTGCGACAGGTATAACATTGCATTGCATCATTCTTCTCCCTATTATCCGCAGGGCAATGGCCAAGCAGAGGCCACTAATAAAACCTTGATCAAAATTGTTAAGAAGACGTGTGAGGCTAATAAATTTTCGGACTGGCCGGACAAGCTGGTTGAAGCTCTTTGGGCCTACCGCACTTCTATTCGAACCCCCACTGGGCAAACTCCTTTTGCCCTTACTTATGGAATGGAGGCCGTAGTCCCTTATGAGATTCTTATCCCCTCTCTGCGAGTACAATTGGATGAGGAGCTCTCTATCGATGAACGTCGTGATTCACTCCTTGCCCAATTGGAACTCCTAGATGAGAAGCGTCTGGTCGCCGCTGAGCATGCGCGCGTTTACCAAAACAGGCTCTCACGTTTCTATCAAAAGAAGGTAATCGAGAGAAAATTTAAGGTCGGTGAAATGGTAATCAAAAGAATTTTTGTAAAGCCGGGTGGCCCTCGTTCAAAGCTCCAACCAAATTGGGAAGGGCCGTTTGTCATAAAAGATGTTTATCCTGGCAATGCTTATAAACTAGTTAATGCTGAAGGAGAGGAATTAACTCACCCCTGGAATGGTTTGTATCTCAAGAAATATTACCCCTAAACAAAAATCCAAACAAAAATTGAAAACTTCACAAAAATCCAAAGAAAATGGAAATCTCCCAGGTAATCCAAAAAAAAATCTGAATATTTCCAAAATCCAAAACAAAAGAGTTTTCTTTCATGGTTCTCCTTTATTGGGCTGACATGACATGTAAAGGTCCCCGGTCCGAAGGGTTAAAATCAGAATCCATTTCATCAGTCTTGCTAATTTAAAATGGGAATTGACCCCGCACACACTACACACTTTACTCTTGAGATCAAGCAGTGCAAAATCTGATGGAAAGTTGAAACCGGATCAAAGGTGAAAGACGATATCCATTCTTCTTCTTCTTCGGCCCACAAGGGAGGAAGGGAGGTCTCGAGGTAGACCTGCCAAGCCTATCCGCCGCCCTAGTAGGAGGAAGTCAAGGCCCAAAAGGGAACAAATGCCACAAAAGCCCAAGTACAATTAGGTTGTTCATCAGTTCTATTTCAATGCAAGCCAAGTTCCAAAGTGAAAGTCAATGGTGAAAAGAAAAGCATGTCAAGAGGGCAAAGTCCCCGCAAGGAAAACCTTGGGCGTATGCATGCAATGTGAAAAGAGGCAAAAAGGCAACAAAGCGTCCCTACGCCAAAGACCGAACCCCAACAGGCATAGGGTAGGGGAGGTGGCTTTGCCTCGAGCATCTTTAAATCTCTTGTGGGCTTCCTCATGCTTTCTCTTTTATTTTGGAAAAAGTCATGAACCAGCGGAATGGTCGAAACCAAACTGAAGAGAATGCACTGTACGAAATCTCGTGTATAAGTCCAACTATATGCACGCCAATTCCCCTTTTAATTATTCAAGAAAGGTTAATGGAACTTAGAAGATGACCAAGTAGGACCCACCACCTTGATTTCTTTATCAGCCCAATTTGGGAGGAATAAAAATTAACGCCTTTGTTCAAGGCGCTTTTATGCTGATTCACGCCTAGATCTTAGGCGTTTCTTTAAAAATAACGCCTCTTGGAAGGTCGTGTTTTCAACAAAATTCAAAAATCTTTTCACAGTAACGCCGTCTCCGAGGGCGTCTTTTACGAGAGTAACGACCTAATCTAAGGCGTGTTTTTCCGAAAATCCAAAAAAAATATATACAGATAATGAAAAGAACAAAAATAAATTCTTCATGTTGCATGAATTGCACTCTTGCCTGGACAGCTTTTAATTATTGTTTGCATATGTGTGATTGCATGAGGCATCTCCCAGTTTTGGTCATTTCATTTTTGCCTTATTTTAATTAAAGGCTTGGCCCCTTGACCCATTATTAAGGTCAAAATATTTACACCCCTTGCTCAACGGGCAAGGGGCCAAGTCGAACAGATGAATTAACCTGTTTGTTCAAGTGAAAACCACAGCCGCAGATACAGGGCAAAAGTAAAGCAAACACGAGGAACGAGAGAAGAAAAAAGTACACAAACACAAGTCCACAACCATACAAGTACTCAGGTAACAAAAGCTCAAATCTTATATATCATCATGTATATCATGTACAGGTGTGAAGGTGGAGGAGTACAAGTACAAAACTCTCAGCTCTCGCCTCCACCCTCCTCTACTCTCCTGCTCTCAACCTCCTCCTCACCGCCCCGAGCTGGCGCTGGTGGAGGAGGCATAGGCCCCCGCGAAGAAGCCGGAACCCGAACGTGTCCCCCTGCCTCGCTCCTCTCTCGGAGGGAAGAACCCGCCACAAAGGTGGAGCTGGTGAAGGAGTACCCCGCAGCCCGTGCTCGCTCACGGCCTCGCTGCAGCCGCTCCTCGGACACTCGAAGCCGCTCCTGGGAAAGGATCAACTGGGTCCTCGAGTCCGCCAGCTCACGCTCTCGTGCCAACAACTGCTCCTGGAACCGGGCACGCTCCGCCTGGTGCTCCTCGCGCTCACGAGCCCGCTCCCCGCGCTCACGAGCACGCTCCCTCTTCTCCAGCTCCAGGGCAACCCGCAGCTCGGCCACGTCCTGAGGAAGCTCACTGCGCTGCTGCAAGGCCCGCTGAAGCTCTACGATCCGCTGATCACGGATCGACAACTCGGATTCAAGGCGTTTGGATCGCTGGTGGGAGTAACATCTTGTCACCCTGTATCCTTTTCTTGTAAGCATTGATTACTATATGATATCTACGCTATTATAGCATATCAAGGACCTTGTGATTCTGATAAACCTGAAATTCGAGTTCCCCTTCATCAAAAACGATGACGATTTTAGGAAACTCTTTATCACACGGATAGGCCGTTGAGTTATTAAAGGTTCGGGACGATGGTTCCACTTTCTGAGTTGATGCGCGGACAAACGGGCTTCGGCTTAGTGTTGGCTCAGAGATATGGATTCTTGACCAGACCTAAATAGCTTAACAATATTATCCTTGATTATTTCCTAGTTTTAGTTTGTTTTAATCTTTTTCTCTTAGCCCAGCATGCATCATGTAGGACTTTGAATTTCATGCTGAAAATCTTCATATTATGGCAATAATGAAGTTCGCTCGTTCTCAATTGAGATAACATGAGATATTCTACTCCAAATCAAGTACTTCGTTCTAGTTGAGGCCCTTCAGGCGGATTCCTCGGAAGTGACCCTTTTGTTGGATTTCTATCCCAATTCTCTTTACTTTTCTGCAAAATTTACCTTGGTTGCAGCACATCCACGTTAGCTGGTAATCGCTCTCCAATGGTCTTTCCCTGTCGTGCCCGCGCGCACACCCTTTTATTTACTTAGCTTAATCTCCTTCTTTCCAACAAATCGACATTTCCTTGGAACCTCTCAGAGTTGTTTCACTCAGAATTTTGGAACGATTTCAAATACTTAGTGTCTGAGGCGTGTCACATCACACCTTGGCGTCTCCTTATCAGTTCATTCTACTTCATCTCATTTTCGTTTCACTCCCTTGCAAAGCAGACGCCAAGGCGGGGCAGCTGTAGACACGCCAAAATTGACGTTTTGTTGATCAAATCTCATGTTATTATGTAAACGCCCCAAGTGGACTTCAATATTCTTATAATATAAAGTTTTTCTATTTTTGTGAATTTTTATGCATTTTTCCTGCATTTTTGTTATTCACGACTTTATTAAGGGCGTTAATTTATAAAGTCACGACCTGTAATAAGGCGTTTTCAAAGAAAGGACGACCGTTGTACAGGGCGTCAATTCCTGGTATTATCCGCTAATTTCTGGAATTATCAATTTTCAAAATAAAAGGCATTTTCTGAGTAACGCCCTTCCTCAAGGCGTGTTTTTAAGAAACGCCGTTATCATAGGCGTGTTATACCAGTGTTTAAACAGAGCAAGTTTTATTTCTAAAATTAAATCCAGGAAGAAACGTCCTTTGCTAGGTCGTGTTTCAAGAAACGCCTTTGTTGCAGTCGTCAATTCATCAAGAGACGTCCTCGATTAAGGCGTGTTTCGCTCCAGAGTCCTTCCTTTTTCGATCTTTCCCTCACAGTTCCCTATCATAATTTGGTCTCTTGCTCGATCTTAATCCTTCCTTGAATGCCTCATTACCCGTTCTGATCTTACCTTGCTTGATCACATCCAATCGAAGCTATAAATTGAAGCCTTGACCGTTCGTGCAGAAGGTGAAGCACCTTAAGCATTCAACGGATTGAGCGCTCAGAAGCTTTTTCATCACGAGCAGAAGCTTCCTTCATCCTTGCGGCCTCTCTTCTGCACCCCTTTAGGCTACATCCGGTGCTTCATCCTACATCCATCATCATCATTTGGTTTTTTTTCCCTTTACTGTCACCAGGGACAGCAGGGTTTTTTTCATCTCCTTTGTTTCATTTCATTCATATCATCATCCCTCCGTTTTATTTACTCTTCACACCTGTTCATGTTTTTTTTGTTGTTTTTTTTATCATCATACTCCCCCTCCCTTAAGTCTTGTTAAGGGGTTTAAAAACAATAATAAAAAAAGGTGCGCATGTGCCTTTCTTTCCTTCATTATTACACGTCTATTTGGATAGATACTACTGCATTTTGGGCTGATCCCTCTCTTCTTGTTTGTGTTTATTGTTCGTTTTGCAAGGTAATCAACTAAGAAGACCCGCTTCATCGGCCGGCCGATTGAAGTTGGAGGAGGAAATCCACATCCATCCCGCATCCCAATTTCCACCAGGTACACGCGATCTCCTTTTCTTCCTATTGAGGTAATCCCTCTGGCGATCACAACTCCCTTTTAAGCACCTCGTGCTATTTTTATTACATCTTATTCATTTATTATTTTTATTTTTATTCCTAAGTGTGGATTTTATTAGAATCTACACCGGGTTCTGTTTCCGTCCGCGAGACGGGACTTCGTGAGTGGTTTCGGGAGTGTTCTCGGAGTCGAGGTCTGGGGTTTCCGGTGAGCGGCACCGAGGGTCTTTCCCCAGACAGCGTTGTGTTCACGACGGTGAGGTCGTGACCGTGTTCCCTGACCGTGTGGTTTTGGCTCGGGTCCTTTTGTGAGGGCAGGCCTCCGCTACAGAGGTATCTTGGCGTTTTCCTAGTGGCGTGGCTAGGGCGGTTCGTGTCTGGTAGTCCCCGATCGTGGAATCGGGTGGTCAGGTGTGTGGCTTGGTTGTCCCCCGACGGGAGACTAGGTCGTGTTTTCTGGTACAGTAGGAGTAGTTGTAGAGCCGAGGTTTTGCCGACCACTGTAGTTACTTTCCTGCTTTTGTAGTTACTGCTTTTTGTGCCGCCATTGTTCTCAGTTGGGGTTCCGCGGGATCCCTACTGGGCCAGTGACAGGAGGCTCACCCCTGCGTTTCAGGTGCGGCGGTTCTTCCTCGAGGTTCGAGGGTGCAGTACGGAGGTTCTTAGTTGCCAGCTTGCCGGGCCGAGTGTTCACTTGGCATGTGGTACGTTTTACTACTTTAGACTGTACTTTCTGTTGGACTGGACTCTGTTGTAGTTGTTCATTTATTTATGTTACTTGTTGAATTGTCCTGCCTTATTTCCTATTTCTTTGTACCTCCACACTCCATTTTAGGCCTTCCGAGCCCTCCCGACTCGTGGGCGGCGGTTCGAGTCTCAGGTTATCGGGCCTTCCCGGTAACCGGATTCTCGGGTCGTTACAGTTGGTATCATAGCGTGGTTGTGGACGTACATGGAAATTCGAGATATTGCAGTGATCAGAGTCCGTAAGGTCTAGTACAGTCGACAGCTAGCAAAGGGTTTCGTGCATATTTTCTGCTTTGTTTCTCGCTTAAGAGCTTGAGTGCGCTGTGTGGCACGATGAGGGTGGTTGTTGTTCTCGACTTTCATGCCGGCGTGGGGTCTACAGATCGAGGTCGAGAGCCTTCTCCCTCATTGGTGGTGGCCCCGACTGTGTTGCGTTGGGCAGAGGTTGCCGACGGGTGTGTTGCTGTGGTGTTGCGTTCGAGATGTTTTCAGCGAGGTCAGGTCGAGTGTGGAGTTTTCCTTCCATTGGTCGGAAGTGTATTGAGTTCTTCCCTTTGGTTGGAGAAGATCATGGTAGGTTAAGGTTCATCGTCTTGCACTGTGTGTCTGGATTGGTTAGCCTTTGTGCACCATGAAATCCGTGCAAGACACGTCCCACATTTTGGCAAGGTGGTTGCCTTTGAGAAGCGTTGCCCGTTCCCTGATGTGTAAGGGTGTTGGTGCTGTTCCAGAAGGACGAGTGCCGGTTGGGCGGCGTTTTGAGATTTGTGGTTGGTGTTGTGGTTCCCGATGTGTGGAGGATCGGAGCGTGCGGAGTTACAGATGGTTGTCGGGATGGTGGATCTTGAGTTGTCGATGCGGTGGCTGTGCGTGTGGATCAGAGTGCGCGGATCGTGGCGTTGGTTGCTACGGGCAGATTTCTTGAGAATGTGTAGAGCAGCGGAGGATTGGTTCATCGGTGTGTGTTGTCTCCAGCGACGTGAGACGTGTTGTTGCCATGCCGTTGCTTGAGATATTATGGTTTATGGCATTGGCAGGTGGAGAGTTGGGGAAATATGCTGGCGAGGTTGCCGTATGAGTACCCTATTTTTGCGTTAGAGGTTGCGTTCATGGATGAGATCGTATTTTGGAGAAGTGTGTCATAGATTGTAAGAGGTTGTGTGTCCCATGGCTCTGTGATAAGAGCGGGAGTCGGGATTGGCAGGCGTCCTCTTGGATTAATTGAGATGGAGGTTTTGATGAGATAGCATTCGATGAGACAGGACGGTGGTCGATGCCTGTCTGTGGAGGTCTCTGATGAGACGTTGACGTGAGATATTGATCCTTAGTCTGCGGCCAACAAGGGAGGATTCCCCCTAAGTCTGAGTCGAGTGACGTGAGGACCGTGTGGAGATGGAGTCATTGGGTAGAGTTGGCACGGGGATCCATCTGGATGTGGTGGTGGTCTGTGCGAGAGTCAACGGATGGCCTACTGTGAGTCAGATCGTGCCTGCTGGGCCGGTGGAGCTTTCCCGTTGATGAATGTCTGGTGAGCAGAGGATGATCTTTCATGCACAGAAGATGCTGGTTGCAGGGGCTCGAGAATGGAGAGAGTCGCGTGCCAGCGAGGCCTTTTGGTGGCCGTTTCTGGGGTGAGTTTTCCCAGATGGGATCTGAGCTTTGCCGAAGTTTAAGTTCTGATAGAGTTGGTCCCGTGCTGTTGTGGCGTTCGGCTTGCCGAGTGTGGAGTGGTCCTCGGCGTGGAGCCGACAAATTTGTGGTGGTCAGCTGGCAGAGAAGCTAGTGTTTGGTTGGTCCGTCGAGCGTGGGCGTTGACTGGTGGATTGGTTCTTGTGGCGAGGATTGTGTTCCCTCGGTGAGCGAGAGGGTGGCAGCGATGCCGTGAGTGATTTCTGTTGTGTCTGAGGTGATACCAGACTTGTGCTTTTGTATTATGCCTGCTCTGGTGGCCGATGTGTGTGCGGTGTGTGGAGCGTAGGCGTCGTTTGTGATTATGGTCTGGCCGTATCCCTCCTGATTGGTGCTTTCACGTGAATCGAGATTTTTTCTGTGCTGAGGCCCTCACGGCGTTGTCAGTTGGTCGAGGCGTTCTTCCCTTGTGGCTTGGTGCTAGTCCTGAATTTCGAGGATGAAATTTCTTTAAGGGGGGAGGGCTGTAATGCCCCGGATTTTTTGGATCCTTGTTCGTGGGTCTCGGATCTGGTTTCTCGGAGTGTCCAACTTCGTTGTGTCTGAAATTTCGTTTCGGACATCTTTCGTGTTCGGATCGGCGCGATCTGGAGTTGCTTCGGAGGCCCGGAAGCGTTCCGCGGCTTTTCCGCCTGTGTTTTCTGATTCCCGGTGTGTGTTTCGGTAATTCCTTCGGAACCTTGTTGCGAGTGAACCGGGTCGTTCACCTAGGCGAGTGTGGTACCGTTACGATCGGTGCGTTCCGAGGATCACGGAAACGTGATTTTCCTATTTTTGGTATTTTCCAAAATTTCCGAATTTTCCTATATCTATAACCCTTTTCTCTCTCTCCCCTCTCATTTCTCTCTTCTCTCCCTCTCTCTTCTCACGCTCTCTCCTCTCTCCCTCTCTCTGCAACGGCCGACGGGGTGGAGCGTGGGTGAGCTGGGGACGGCGCGGGCGAGGCACGGGTGAGGATGGGTGAGGATCGAGGTGGTGGAGGTGCGGTGAAGCTCGGCCGTGGGTTCATGGAATGGCATTTTCTTCGTGGATCGGCGTCCGCGGTGCGTCGAATCTTTGGTGGAGGTTGGGAGATGGACCCTCAACCTGCGTACTTCATTTCCCGTGACTTTTGTAGGCCGTGGTAAGCTGAGCGGGCTTGTTTGGGCGTTTTGAGGAAAATGCATATTTTTTGGGGTGTGAGCCGAATCTTACGTTTTGATCGTGTTTTGGGGGTTTAAATGGGTCCTCTCGGTGCTACAGAGGTTGGAGAATGTTTTCCCTTTTGTTTCCCCTTCACCTGGGGGTGAATGGGGCGTGGAATGGATTTCTCACCGTTTTCCCGTTCTTCCGGGCGCGGACTGAGAACGCGCTAGTCTCAGGTAGCGCGTTCTTGAGGGTCGTGCCGCCCCGATGGGGCGCGTTCATCAGAGAAGATGAACAGTAAGGCGGTTCCTGTCGCGCTATAGGGTCCAAGCGCGTTCTGCCTTGTCGCGCTAGGTGATCCCAGCGCGATCTGTCCTGGTCGCGCTATAGGTCTATAGCGCGATCTTGTGGTGACCAGTCGGGCCACCCAGGGCGGGCAGTCTACGGCTGATCGTGCTCCCCTCGGGCATGTGTGTCCCGGACACCCCGTGGAGTTCCGTGACCGTGTCTTTGGGTGTCCGGAGGTCCCGTTTATCTTGATTAACGTGCCCTTGAGTTTAAGGGTCCGGGTGACCTTCTAGCATTCTGATTATGTTGCATTGGTCTCCGATCGACCCGGTTGTGACCCAGTGATCGACCTTTGGCCTCGTGAGTGTCCCAGACACCCCGTGGGTTTCGTGACCGTATTTTTAGGTGTCTGGAGGTACCATGTGACCTCGATAATCGTGCCCATGGGCTTGGTGGGTCCGGGTGACCCTAGGTGTTCCGGGCTGCTGTGTTCTTGCTAGATCGAGTCACCATGTATCGGTGTGAGTGCGGTGAGGTTGCCCGCAAGTCGTTGCTTCTCTGAAAGGTGGCTTCCGAGTGGGCCAAGCGTGTGGCCTTGGACGGTGAGTCCAGTCTCCCAGCCTGGGGCTGGAGGTTTCTTAAATTCCCTCCTCGAGGGATGGGTCTCGGCAGTTGTGAACTGCCCCGTGAGTTATCGCATTGTGGTTTTGGACCTAGGGATTAGGCCAGATTGACGGCTCAGTGCTGTCATGTGCAACGGTCTTGACCCCGAGTCTTGTGACTCAAAGGCCGTTGGGTTTTGTAGGTCTAGTGGACCATCTAGAGTCTGGTGGCGTCGTGCCACCTGTTACTCCGTGTTACTCGCAATGAGTTCGTGCGTGGTTTTCAGTGTTCACGTTCTGTGACACGTCCACTAGTCGTAGCCTTCTTACGGCACGCGTGTGCTGACCCACCTGGGAGTGGTGGAGCGGCTGACCCGAGAGAGACGGTGAGTAGGCTGGTTACCGTAGGGCCCCCACGTACAGCCGAGTCTGGGCTTAGGGGGAATTACCAACTAGAGGATAGGCCTAGGGCGTATGGTCTGAGTGTTCACATGATGTTGGGGGCGTCGGACGGTGCCGGCAGGCGCAACCCCAACTAGTCCTTGTTCTGTGGTACTGGTTACTGAGTGTGTCTGAGTCTCCGCCTGGGGCGTTGTAGCTAGACACTTGTGACGCGGTGTAAGACGTCAGGGGACGCATCCGGTCGTTCTTCTAGTGGGTGGTGCTTCCGTCACGCGACGTGAGTTGTCGTGTACCGGGTTCTGTTTCCGTCCGCGAGACGGGACTTCGTGAGTGGTTTCGGGAGTGTTCTCGGAGTCGAGGTCTAGGGTTTCCGGTGAGCGGCACCGAGTGTCTTTCCCCAGACAGCGTTGTGTTCACGGCGGTGAGGTCGTGACCGTGTTCCCTGACCGTGTGATTTTGGCTCGGGTCCTTTTGTGAGGGCAGGCCTCCACTACGGAGGTATCGTGGCGTTTTCCTAGTGGCGTGGCTAGGGCGGTTCGTGTCTGGTAGTCCCCGATCGTGGAATCGGGTGGTCGGGTGTATGGCTTGGTTGTCCCCCGACGGGAGACTAGGTCATGTTTTCAGGTACAGTAGGAGTAGCTGTAGAGCCGAGGTTTTGCCGGCCACCGTAGTTACTTTCCTACTTTCGTGGTTACTACTTTTTGTGTCGCCGTTGTTCTCAGTTGGGGTTCCGCGGGATCCCTACTGGGCCAGTGACAGGAGGCTCACCCCTGCGTTTCAGGTGCGGCGGTTCTTCCTCGAGGTTCGAGGGTGCAGTACGGAGGTTCTTAGTTGCCAGCTTACCGGGCTGAGTGTTCACTTGGCATGTGGTACGTTTTACTGCTTTAGACTGTACTTTCTGTTGGACTGGACTCTGTTGTAGTTGTTCATTTATTTATGTTAATTGTTGAATTGTCCTGCCTTATTTCCTATTTCTTTGTACCTCCACACTCCTTTTTAGCCCTTCCGAGCCCTCCTGGCTCGTGGGCGGCAGTTCGAGTCTCGGGTTATCGGGCCTTCCCGGTAACTGGATTCTCGGGTCGTTACAGTATCTCAGGTTGGTTCTTTAAAAGATTTTGTTCTCCTTCGTTTAATCTAACTCCCCTCTAATTTTCGTGCTAGAAGACCCAACCGTTGGAGGGATAGAGTATCTGAAAATCTCTGGTTCGCTGCAAACTGCACAGGAAACAATGCGTCGGACCAGTAAAGATCAGTAGATTAGAAACCCTAAACGAGGTTAGTCTGAGTTGATTCTTTAGAACTTATTGTTCCCCTTTCTATCTTCTACCTATCCTCCAATTTTCACGATTTTAGGTCAAGAAAATCTGAAGATAGAGGGACGGAAAGTTGTTGTTTTGGCACAGGATGTGCAGGAACTAGGGTCTACTTCCAGTCAGAAATTTGAAGTCTAGGGATCAAATCAAAGATAGGTTTGAAGTCCCGCGATCAATGACACCCAAGAGAGGGGGTGTAATGCCCCGGATTTTTCGGATGCTTGTTCGTGGGTCTCGGATCTGGTTTCTTGGAGTGTCCAACTCCGTTGTGTCTGAAATTTCAATTTGGACATCTTTCGTGTTCGGATCGGCGCGATCCGGAGTTATTTCAGAGGCCCGGAAGCGTTTCGCGGCTTCTCCGCATGTGTTTTCCGATTCCCAGTGTGTGTTTCGGTAATTCCTTCGGAACCTCGTTGCGGGTGAACCGGGCCGTTCACCTAGGCGAGTGTGGTACCGTTGCGATTGGTGCGTTCCGAGGATCGCGGAAACGTGATTTTCTTATTTTTTTTATATTTTCTGGAATTTTTGGATTTTCCTATATATATAGCCCTTTTCTCTCTCTCCCCTCTCATTTCTCTCTTCTCTCCCTCTCTCTTCTCACGCTCTCTCCTCTCTCCCTCTCTCTCCGGCCGCCGACGGGGTGGAGCGTGGGCGAGGTGGGGACAGCGCGGGTGAGACACGAGCGAGGATGGGTGAGGATCGAGGCGGTGGAGGCGCGGTGAAGCTCGGCCGTGGGTTCGTGGAACGACGAGGCTTCAATGGCGTTTTCTTCGTGGATCGGCGTCCACGGTGCGTCGAATCTTCGGTGGAGGTAGGGAGATGGACCCCCAACTCATGTACGTTATTTCCCGTGAGTTTTGTAGGCCGTGGTGAGCCGAGCGGGCTTGTTTGGGCGTTTTGGGGAAAACCCATGTTTTTGGGGTGTGAGCCAGATCTCCCCTTTTATGGCGTTTTTGGCCGACCCAGGGGTTTAGATGCATGCCTAGGGGCTTGGGGAGGGTCTCCCCTTTTGTTTCCCCTTCATCTGGGGGTGAATGGGGCATGGAATGGTTTTTCCTATGGTTTCCACCGTTTTCGGGCGCGGACTGAGAACGCGCTAGTCTCAGGTAGCACGTTCTTGAGGGTCGCGCCGCCCCGATGTGGCGTGTTCATCGGAGAAGATGAACAGTTAGGCGGTTCCTATTGCGCTATAGGGTCCCAGCGCATTCTGAAGTGTCACGCTATAGGATCATAGCACGACCTGGTCTTGTCATGCTATGCATAGCGCGTTCAAACAGAACGCGCCATCCAAGCATAGCGCGTTCGGGTTGAACGCGCTATGCTTGGATGGCGCATTCTGTTTGAACGCGCTATGCATAGATAGTGCGTTGTTGGGGTGGCCTACCGGGCTACCCAGGGCGGGCAGTCTACGGCTGATCATGCTCCCCTTGGACCTTGTGTGTCCCGGACACCCCGTGGAGTTCCGTGACCTTGTTTTTGGGTGTCTGGAGATTCCGTTTACCTCGATTAGCGTTCCCATGAGTTTAGCGTTCCGATTGTATTGTGTTGGTCTCCGGTCGACCCGGTTGTGACCCAGTGGTCGACATTTGCCCTCGTGAGTGTCCCGGACACCCCGTGGGTTTCGTTACCGTGTTTTGGGGTGTCTGGTGGTACCGTGTTACCTCGATAAGCATGCCCGTGGGCTTGGTGGGTCTGGGTGACCCTAGGTGTTCCGGACTGCCGTGTTCTTGCTAGATCGAGTCACCGTGTATCGGTGTGAGTGCGGTGAGGTTCCTCGCAAGTCGTTGGTTCTTTGGAAGGTGGCTTCCGAGTGGGCCAAGCGTGTGGCCTTGGACGGTGAGTCCAGTCTCCCAGCCTGGGGCTGGAGGTTTCTTAAGTTCCCTCCTCGAGGGATGGGTCTCGGCAGTTGTGAACTGCCCCGTGAGTTATCGCATTGTGGTTTTGGACCTAGGGATTAGGCCAGATTGACGGCTCAGTGCTGTCGTGAGCAACGGTCTCGACCCCGAGTCTTATGACTCAAAGGCCGTTGGGTTTTGTAGGTCTAGTGGACCATCTAGAGTCTGGTGGCGTCGTGCCACCTGTTACTCCGTGTTACTCGCAATGAGTGCATGCGTGGTTTTCAGTGTCCACGTTCTGTGACACGTCCACTAGTCATAGCCTTCTTACGGCACGCGTGTGCTGACCCACCTGGGAGTGGTGGAGCGACTGACCCGAGAGAAACGGTGAGTAGGCTGGTTACCGTAGGGCCCCCATATACAGTCGAGTCCGGGCTTAGGGGGAATTACCAGCTAGAGGACAGGCCTAGGGCATATGGTCTGAGTGTGCACACGAGATTGGGGGCGTCGGACGGCGCCAGCAGGCGCGACCCAACTAGTCCTTGATCTGTGGTACTGGTTACTGAGTGTGTCTGAGTCTCCGCCTGGGGCGTTGTAGCTAGACACTCGGGACATGGTGTAAGACGTCAGGGGACGCATCCGGTCGTTCTTCTAGTGGGTGGTGCTCCTGTCACGTGACGTGAGTTGTCATGTACCGGGTTCTGTTTCCATCCGTGAGACGGGACTTCGTGAGTGGTTTCAGGAGTGTTCCCGGAGTCGAGGTCTGGGGTTCCGGTGAGTGTCACCGAGGGCCTTTCCCCAGACAGCGTTGTATTCATGACGGTGAGGTCGTGACCGTGTTCCCTGACCGTGTGGTTTTGGCTCGGGCCCTTTTTGTGAGGGCAGGCCTCCGCTATGGAGGTATCGTCGTGTTTTCCTAGTAGCGTGGCTAGGGCGGTTCGTGGCTGGTGGTCCCCGATCGTGGAATCGGGTGGTCGGGTGCGTGGCTCGGTTGTCCCCCGACGGGAGACTAGGTCATGTTTTCTTGTACAATAGGAGTAGATGTAGAGCTGAGGTTTTGCCGGCCACCGTAGTTACTTTCCTACTTTCATAGTTACTTCTTTCCGTGCCGTCGTTGTTTCTTAGTTGGGGTTCCGCGGGATCCCTACTGGGCCAATGACAGGAGGCTCACTCCTGTGTTTCAGGTGCGACGATTCTTCCTCGAGGTTCGAGGGTGCTGTACGGAGGTTCTTAGTTGCCAGCTTGCCGGGCCTAGTGTTCACTTGGCATGTGGTACGTTTTACTACTTTAGACTGTACTTTCTGTTGGACTGGACTCTGTTGTAGTTTTTTATTTATTTCTGTTAATTATTGAATTATCCTGCCTTGTTTCCTATTTGTTTATACCTCTACACTCCTTTTTAGCCCTTCCGAGCCCTCCCGGCTTGTGGGCGGCGGTTCGAGTCTCGGGTTATCGGGACTTCCCGGTAACCGGATTCTCGGGTCGCCACAGCTGGTATCAGAGCGTGGTTGTGGACGTACATAGAAATTCGAGATATTGCAGTGATCAGAGTCCGTAAGGTCCAGTACAGTCGGCAACTGGCATAGGGTTTCGTGCATATTTTTTGCTTTGTTTCTCGCTTGAGAGCTTGAGTGCGCTGTATGGCGCGGTGAGGGTGGTTGCTGTTCGCGGCTTTCGTGCCGGCATGGGGTCTGCGGATCGAGGTCGAGAGCTTTCTCCCTTGGGTGGTGGCCCTAGTTATGTTGCGTTGGGTAGAGGTTGCCAGTAGGTGCATTTCTGTGGTGCTACGTTCGTGGTGTTTTCAGCGAGGTCAGGTGGCTGGTGCGGAGTGTTCGTGGTTAAGTGGCCGTAAACGTGCTCTAAGGGAGCTGTTCTTGCGTTTGGCCACTCTGGCGTTGGTTTTGTCCAGCCCCTGATGCACTAAGGTTGTGGTTTGAGGTGTTGGAGCGGGTGCTCTTGTCGAGAATTATGCGCGGGTGAGCGGAAGGTCTTCTGGTTGAGCTGCTGATTATCGAGCCGATGTTCTTATTATGCTCTGTGGCGTCAGAAATGACGTGTCGGTCCCGGTTATTCTTGCGAGTTTAGAGGCAGGATTAGGCTGTGGTGTCCCAGTAAGTTCTCGCTCCTGCGCTTCTATGTGCGAATGGGTTGTGTTCGCCCAGAATTTGGCTCGAAATGTGAAGGTTCCGTGGCGAGTTCGGGGCTCGATGATGAGCATTGACGGTTGTCGATTAGGGCTCGTGTTGTGGCTCTTGGCGTGGCATGTTACAAATCGAGGAATTGCAGCGGTGGTGCATCGAGAGATGTTGTGATTATGGTCCGACGTGACACTTGCTGAGTGTGTCGGAGGCACTGACCTGACGTGGTGATGGTTTTCTCGGTGCTGGATAGTGCTGTTTCCAGCGTGCACGATATTCGAGATCAGGTCGGTCGTGGAGTTCTTCCGTTGGTCGGAGGTGCGATTGGTTTCTCCTTTGGTTGGAGAGATTGCATTTGGCCAAGGTTCATCATCTTGCATTGTGCGTCCGGATTGGTTGGCCTTCGTGCGCCATGAAGTCCGTGCAATACGCATCCCACGTTTTGACAAGGTGGTTGCCTGTGAGAAGCGTTGCCCATTCCTTGATGTGTAAGGGTGTTGTCGCTGTTCCGAAAGGACGAGTGCCGGCTGGGTGGTGTTTTTGAGATTTACGGTTGGTGTTGTGGTTCTCGAGGTGCGGAGGATCGGAGTATGCGGGGTTGTAGATGGTTGTCGGGATGGTTGATCCCGAGTTGCCGATGTGGTGGCAGTGCATGTAGATCAGAGTGCGCGGACCATAGCGTTGGTTGCTACGGGCAGATTTCTTGAGGATGAGTTGAGCATCGGAGGATTGGTTTCTCGGTGTGAGACGTGTTGTTGTCGTGTCGTTGCTTGAGATATTGGGGTTCATAGCACTGGCAGGTGGAGAGTTGGGGAATTATGCTGGCGAGGTTGCCGCATGAGTACCCTATTCTTGCGTTGGATATTGCGTTCATGGATGAGATCATGTTTTGGAGAAGTGTGTCATAGATTGTAATAGGTTGTGTGTCCCGTGGCTCTGTGATAAGAGCGGGAGTCGGGATTGGCAGGCGTCCTCTTGGATTAATTGAGATGGAGGTTTTGATGAGATAGGATTCGATGAGACAGGTCGGTGGTCGATGCCTGTGTGTGGACGTCTCTGATGAGACGTTGACGTGGGATATTGATCCTCTGTCTGCGGCCAGCAAGGGAGGATTCCCCGTAAGTCTGAGTCGAGTGACGTGAAGACCGAGGGGAGATGGAGTCTTTGGGTCCCGCCTGTAAGACCCGCGTCTTAAGCGGATCCTTAGTTGTTCGGATCTAGATTTTATTCTATGAATTTCTGCTATTTTTGCAGATTTTTAGGCTATTTTCTGGTAATTATTTGGATTAGTTGTAGATTTATTGGAATATATATATATATATATATATATATATATTTATTTATTTATTTATCTCCCTCTCTCTCCCCACCGATTTCTCTCTCCCTCACTCGTTCTCTCTCTCACCCTCTCTCTCCCTCACGCGATCCCTCCTCCCCCACTCTCTCGGTCTTGGTCCGGACGGCCGCGGATCGAGGCGCGGGAGGTGTCGTTGGAACCGGCTCGTCGTGAGGAACGCGTAGGTGCCGACCTCGTCGCGATTCGTCGGGCATGAAGACGGGACGGGGCGAGAGGAGCCGCGGCGACTCGATTTTCGTCGCGATTAAGGTAGGGGGATGGAATTCTTGTCTCGCTAGGATCGCATTGGCATAGCATGCATGCCCATTCATAGATCTTTTCTTCAATTTCCATGAAATTTCCATGTTAGTGTAATTTTGGGCTAAATTCTTGAAAATCACTTCATGGGCATTGTTTTTATGTTTTGATGCATGCTTTAGTAGTGTAGCGTTGTGGTTTGGTAGGTTTTATAGTTTTTCTTTGTTTCCCCATCGATCTGGCTCGACCGGGAGGGGGCTTGGTTTTAAACGTTTTGGTTTTAGCTCCCAGTCGGTGTGACGGTCCTACCAGGAACCCTCACAAGTGTAACGGCCCTCACGGAACGCGTTACAGCACTGTAACGGCCCTTAGCAGGGGTGTCACAGTGTGTGTAACGGTCAGGCCCCTGACTGTTACACTTCTGCTTGTTTTCTGTTGGCCTCGGATGGCGGTTGGCCTGACGGCCCATCGGCCGGCCGTCAGGGCGCCCTAACGTGCCAGCGCGAGCGCATTACACTGCCTGTGAACGGTTTGAAAAATTGTTCGTTGATTTTGGCCTCGGGTGGTTGTAACGACCAGGGTCGAACGCGTTACAGTTGATGTAACGTGCTGCACCCAGACCGTTACACGCGGTGACGGCGTGGCCGCCGACCGTTACACCCTGTTTGATCGTTGTGGGATTCGTTTGGCTTCGGTGGCTGTGACAGCCCGGGGCGGACACGTCACAGTCGATGTAACGCACCAGTCCTCGACCGTCACACCACTGTGACGCGGCGGCTGTAGACCGTTACATTCCCTGGGGTTTTCAAAAGCCGTCTGCTTGTTCGATTCCGATAGAGTTGCTTTCACTTCCTTGTGATGGAACCACTAGTCGTAGCCCAGCGACGGAGTGTGTCATCCCACCCGGGAGAGGTGGAGGGGTGTTCCCATTGAACAGTTTGTAAGCTAGTTACCGTGGGCCCCTGCGGTTACCGTTGCGTCCAACGGGGGGGGGAAAACTAGCTAGAGACCTGACTCTAGGCAGGAGTCAGTGTGTGCATACGTGGTCGGAGACTTGGACTGACACTGACGAGTGTTGCTCTGACTAGTACTTGGTTTGGTCCTGTTACGCCTCTTGTTTGTCGTGAGCCAGATTTACGAGTTGCCGAGACGCAGTGTAAGTCGTCAGGGGACGCATCTGGTCTTGTTCTTCTAGTGGGTTGTTATGCCTCTCACTTCACTTGGTTAGTGCTAGTTTATTCTGTTGGTAGATTTATTTTCTGTCATTATTTATTTATTAAATTATGCATCTGCCTTATTATTTAAATGCATGCTCTAATTGCTTTTATATTTGCCTGCCTGCTTGTTTAGTGTGAGGTAGGGATCCGCGTGACCCCTACTGAGTCTGGCTGTGACTCACCCTTCCTTCTTTCAGGTGAGCCACCCCAGTCGTCCGTCGGTTCTGCTCGGGGTTGTGCCGAGCGTCGTTAGAGTGCCAGCTGTGTTGGTTTGTCTTTTGTTCTGTTGTGCGGGGGCATGCCCCGTGTAGTTGTACAGTGGACCTCTCTCTTTCTGTAAATCTGGACTATTGTATATATTCTACCACTCTGATATTTTAAATTGCTTCCGCATTTACTTATTAATTGCTGTTCTAATTAATATTGCGCGCCTGGGGTCCCAATTCGTTATGCAACTCCTCAGCAACTTCCACTAACCCTTTAGGGGCCTCATCAGCCTCTTGGGTGGCTTCCCCAGTTCTTGGTATCGGTGTATCGATTTTATCGGTATATCAATATTCGAACCTCTGGGTCGTCACAGTTGGTATCAGAGTTGTGTTGGGGATTTGTACTAGGAATTGGAACTTGCGTTGGTCCAGAGATAGTCCACTATGTCGTCTGTTGCTGGCTTAGGGTGTTTCTCGTGATTATTGATGGTTTTTCCGTTATCGTGTGTTTCCTAGATTCAAGATGTTGCCTCGTGGATGGAAGAAAGCTCGGGCTCCTCGGGAGGAGAGTGGCACTTCCTCTGCCCCAGTTGTGCCAGCTTCCGTCGACCCTGCTCCGCGTGATGAAGTGCCTAGTGGCCGTGGTAGAGTGTTGAAGGAATTTCTGATGTTCCAGCCATCGACTTTCGAAGGTCAATCAGATCCAGAGGCAGCTAGAGCGTGGCTCGATGCCACTGTGTGCGTGTTCCAGTCGATGGAGTGCGCAGCTGATGAGCGAGTCATGTTGGCTACTTATCAGCTTCAAGGTACTGCACGCACGTGGTGGACCGCAGAGTGGGAAGTTGCCTTCCGTTCTCGTCCGCTTCGGCAAATCACCTGGGCTGAGTTCGTTGCTGCTTTCGAGCGTGCTTACACTCCAGCATGTCTCAAGTTAGCGAAGATGTATCAGTTTCTAGAGCTGACGCAAGGTGACATGACTGTGTTGCAGTACCGAGATAAGTTCATTAAGTTGGGCAGGTATGCGCCCCATATTTTTGCAGATGAAGCTATGAAGACTCAGCCGTTTCTGCGCGGACTGAAAGCAGAATTGAGTCTGCCGTTGTTCGCTACCTGAGTGTCTGATTTGGATTCAGCGTACCAGGCAGCTGTTGCAGTGGAGATGGAAATGGCGAGGACTCGAGGGCTTTCTCAGGCAAGAATGGTGTAGCCGACTGTGCAATTTCAGCCGACTTACCAGCCGTCTGTCCCAGGAGTCCCTTCTGCCGTTCCTGCTGTCAGCGGTGTTCTTCCTTCTTCCGAATTCCATTTCCGGCAATTCAAGAACAAGAAGTCGAAGAGAAAGTTTGAGCATTCGGCGCCTTTCAATCCGAGTCAGCTGTCTGTTCCTTCTGTTCGATCGCGTCAAGATTTTTCCAGTGGTCAGCAGCGTCCGTGTCCGAGGTGTGGTGGCAGTCATCCAGGCGTGTCGTGTTCTTTGCCGATCATTTGTTACCACTGTCATCAGTCGGGTCACGTAGCTCGAGACTATCCGCTGAAGCCAAGGATGGTGCAGTTCTCGCAGTTTACCCAGCCGCAGCATCCCCAGTTTCGTCTTCCTCCGCCGCCTCAACCTTAGCCGTCGTACCTTCCTGTTCCAGTTCCTTCACAGTAGTCTTCTGCAGCCAGCCGTCCTCCGAGAGGCAGGGTTACACGCATCACTCGCGCAGAAGCTGTGGCAGCTAATCTGGTAGAAGGTACGGTTTTCGATTTTTGGTCGTCCAGCACACGTTCTTTTCGATTCGGGTGCTACTCATTCTTTTGTGTCCGAGGATTTTCTTGCTCGCATTGAGGAGCCAGTGACCAAAGTGTCCTGTAATTTGCTCGTGGAGTTACCTTCTGGAGATTTCATGTCTACTCCGGTGTGCCTGGAAGATTCCCCTATTATCGTCAGCAATCGGCCGATGCCTGTGAAGCTCTATGCATTGAAATTGGCCGAGTACGACGCTATTCTAGGCATGGACTGGCTGGAATTGTATAGTGCCGTGGTTGACTGCAGATACAAGCGAGTCTATTTTCTACCACGTGGGAAGCCAGCCTTTTATTTCCAAGGTATCCATTTCTGTTCTTTTCGTTTGTTTATTCCTGCCGTAGGTGTAACTTTCTTCCAGTTTCCTCCTTGTCCTTTCGTTTAATTTCGAGGATGAAATTCTTTTTTGGGGGGAGGGACTGTAAGACCCGCGTCTTAAGCGGATCCTTAGTGGTTCAGATCTAGATTTTATTCTGTGAATTTTGGCTATTTTTGTGGATTTTTAGGCTATTTTCTGGTAATTATTTGGATTAGTTGTGGATTTATTGGAATATATATATCTCCCTCTCTCTCCCCACCGATTTCTCTCTCCCTCACTCGTTCTCTCTCTCACCCTCTCTCTCCCTCACGCGATCCCTCCTCCCCCACTCTCTCGGTCTTGGTCCGGACGGCCGCGGATCGAGGCGCGGGAGGTGTCGTTGGAACCGGCTCGTCGCGAGGAACGCGTAGGTGCCGACCTCATCGCGATTCGTCAGGCGTGGAGACGGGACGGGGCGAGAGGAGCCGCGGTGACCCCTTGCTTGCATGCGGCCCAAACTCGGTTTTCGTCGTGATTAAGGTAGGGGGATGGAATCCTTGTCCCGCTAGGATTGCATTGGCATAGCATGCATGCCCATTCATAGATGTTTTCTTCAATTTCCATGAAATTTCCATGTTAGTGTAATTTTGGGCTAAATTCTTTAAAATCCCTTCATGGGCATTGTTTTTATGTTTTGATGCATGCTTTAGTAGTGTAGCGTTGTGGTTTGGTAGGTTTTATAGTTTTTCTTTGTTTCCCCGTCGATCCGGCTCGACCGGGAGGGGGCTTGGTTTTAAACGTTTCGATTTTAGCTCCCAGTCGGTGTGACGGTCCTACTAGGAACCCTCACACGTGTAACGGCCCTCACGGAACGCGTTACAGCACTGTAACGGCCCTTAGCAGGGGCGTCACAGTGTGTGTAACGGTCAAGCCCCAGACCGTTACACTTCTGCTTGTTTTCTGTTGGCCTCGTATGGCGGTTGGCCTGACGGCCCGTCGGCCGGCAGTCAGGGCGCCCTAACGCACCAGCGCGAGCATGTTACACCGCCTGTGAACGGTTTGAAAAACTGTTCGTTGATTTTGGCCTCGGGTGGCTGTAACGGCCAGGGTCCAACGCGTTACAGTTGATGTAACGCGCTGCACCCAGACCGTTATGCGTGGTGACGGCATGGCCGCCGACCGTTACACCCTGTTTGATCGTTGTGGGATTCGTTTGGCTGTGACGGCCAGGGGCGGACGCGTCACAGTCGATGTAACGCGCCAGTCCTCGACCATCACACCACTGTGGCGCGGCGGCTGTAGATCGTTACATTCCCTGGGGTTTTCAAAAGCCGTCTGCTTGTTCAATTCCGATAGAGTTGCTTTCACTTCCTTGTGATGGAACCACTAGTCGTAGCCCAGTGACCGAGTGTGTCGTCCCACCCGGGAGAGGTGGAGGGGTGTTCCCATTGATCGGTTTATAAGCTAGTTACCGTGGGCCCCTGCGGTTACCGTTGCGTCCAACGAGGGGGGAAAATTAGCTAGAGACCTGACTCTAGGCAGGAGTCAGTGTGTGCACATGTGGTCGGAGACTGGGACTGACACTCACGAGTGTTGCTCTGACTAGTACTTGGTTTGGTCCTGTTACGCCTCTCGTTTGTCGTAAGCCAGACTTGCGAGTTGCCGAGACGCAGTGTAAGTCATCCGGGGACGCATCTGGTCTTGTTCTTCTAGTGGGTTGTTCCGCCTCTCACTTCACTTGGTTAGTGCTAGTTTATTCTGTTGGTAGATTTATTTTCTGTCGTTATTTATTTATTAAATTATGCATCTGCCTTATTATTTAAATGCATGCTCTAATTGCTTTTATATTTGCCTGCCTGCTTGTTTAGTGTGAGGTAGGGATCCGCGTGACCCCTACTGAGTCTGGCTGTGACTCACCCTTCCTTCTTTCAGGTGAGCCGCCCCAGTCGTCCGCCGGTTCTGCTCGGGGTTGTGCCGAGCGTCGTTAGAGTGCCAGCTGTGTTGGTTTGTCTTTTGTTCTGTTGTGCCGGGGCATGTCCCGTGTAGTTGTACAGTGGACCTCTCTCTTTCTGTAAATCTGGACTATTGTATATATTCTACCACTCTGATATTTTAAATTACTTTCGCATTTACTTATTAGTTGCTATTCTAATTAATATTGCGCGCCTGCGGTCCCAATTCGTTATGCAACTCCTCAGCAACTTCCACTAACCCTTCAGGGGCCTCATCAGCCTCTTGGGTGGCTTCCCCAGTTCTTGGTATCGGTGTATCGATTTTATCGGTTTATTGGTATCCGGAGCTCTGGGTCGTCACACCGCCGTGCTCCCCTAAAGGGTAGAGTTGGCGCGGGGATCCATCTGGATGTAGTGGTGGTCTGTGCGAGAGTCAACGGATGGCTTGCCAAGGTTTGGAATGTTCCCTTCGGACCTGGTGGAGGACCAGGAAAGAAGGAAGAACCTGAGCAAGCGGAGGTTTCCCGTTGACGAATGTCTAGTGACCAGTGGATGGTCTTTCATGGACAGAAGATGCTGGTTATAGGGGCTCTAGAATGGAGAGAGCCGCTTGCCAGCGAGGCCTTTTGGTGGCCGTTTCTGTGGTGTGTTTTCCCAGATGGGATCTGAGCTTTGTCGAAGTTTGAGTTTTGATAGAGTTGGTCCCGTGCTGTTGTGACGTTCGACTTGCCGAGTGTGGAGTGGTCCTCGGCGTGGAGCCGACAAATTTGTGGTGGTCAGCTGGCAGAGAAGCTGGTGTTTGGTTGGTCCGCCGAGCATGGGTGTTGACCGGTGGATTTGTTCTTGTGGTGAGGATTGCGTTCCCTCGGTGAGCGAGAGGGTGGCAGTGATGCCGTGAGTGGTTTCCGTTGTGTCTGAGGTGATACCAGACTTGCGCTTTTGTATTATGCCTGCTCTGGTGGCCGATGCGGGTGTGGTGTGCGGAGCGCAGGCGTCGTTCGTGATTATGGTCTGACTGTATCCCTCATGATCGATGCTTTTACGAAAATCGAGGTTTTTCTATGTTGGGAGCCCTGACGGCGTTGTCAGTTGGTTGAGGCATTCTTCCCCTGTGGCTGGGTGCTAGTCCTGAATTTTGAGGACGAAGTTTCTTTAAGGGGGGAGGGCTGTAATGCCCCAGATTTTTCAGATCCTTGTTCGTGGGTCCCGGATCTGGTTTCCTGGAGTGTTCGACTCCGTTGTGTCCAAAATTTCGTTTCGGACATCTTTCATGTTCGGATCAGCGCGATCCGGAGTTGTTTCGGAGGCCCGGAAGCGTTCCGCGGCTTCTCCGCATGTGTTTTCCGATTCCCGATGTATGTTTCAATAATTCCTTCGGAACCTCGTTGCGGGTGAACTGGGCCGGTCGACCGGTGCGGTGCTAGCGGTCAACTGCTAGGGCCCAAAACTCCCCATTTTGTAAAAAAAAAATGTTTCTTTTTCTTTTCTTCCTTTTTTATATATATGGGGAGACCGTCAACCGACCTTCTGATTGGAGCCATCAACGGGAAGTTGAGGGAGGGAGAAGAGATGGAACTTTGAGGAGAGTTCTCTAACTCCCCCTCAGAAGTTTCCTTAGGTCCGACATCACTGAGTCCACAGTTATTTAACCAAGGAATATCTGGCCTTAGAAAGATTTTTCAAGGAGGGCTATATAAATATATATATTCAAGCTTGCAGGGGTATATGTGAACACACAAGGTATTAAATGTAAATAGAGACAATATGCATGATTTTCTACCCTTGATGCATATGAGTGTCTACAAATGTAACTCTTATCCTAAGTGCAAACCTATGCATGTATGCTCTCACCCTTGCACATCCCAAGTTCTCTTGTTATCTTGTTAAATTGATCTTGGTTTAGGGGTTTTGTGAAGATGCCAGCTAGCTGATTGTGTGTGTCAATGAAATTCAATTCAAAGACCCCTTTTTCTACATGATCTCTCAGAAAGTGATGCCGAATATCAATATGCTTGATCCTAGAATGTTGAACAAGGTTTTTTGACAAACTAATTGTACTGGTATTATCACACAAGATTGGCACACATTTCATTTCAATATCTAAATCAAGCAATTGATTTTTGATCCAAAGTACTTGGGCTCCACAACTTCCGGCGGCTACATATTCAGCCTCAGCCGTTGAGAGAGCTACTGAATGTTGTTTCTTGGAGGCCCATGAGACTAGACACCCACCAAGAAACTGACAGTACCCACTAGTACTTTTACGATCTACAATGCATCCGGCATAATCCGCATCGGTGTATACAATCAAATCAAAATAACTACCGATGGGAAACCACAAGCCAAAATCTATTGTGCCAAGTAAGTATCTAAAAATACATTTAACAGCTGATAAATGAGATTCTTTAGGGCATGGCTGAAAACGGGCACAAAGACATACACTGAATTGAATGTCAGGGCGGCATACTGTAAGATACAATAGTGATCTGATCATACCTCGAAACAGTGTAGGATATACTGTTTTACCATTTTCATCTTTGTCTAACTTCGAGGTTGTGGCCATTGGAGTTGACAAAGGTTTTATTTCATCCATCCCATATTTCTTCAACAGCTCCATTGTGTACTTGGCTTGACTTATGAAAATGCCCTCAGATGTTTGCTTCACATGCAGTCCAAGAAAGAATGGTAATTCACCCATTAAGCTCATCTTAAATTCTCCTTGCATAATTTCTGTAAATTCATCACATAACGCATTATTAGTAGCTCCAAAAATTATGTCATCCATATACACTTGAACTACTAATATATCTTTACCTGATTTCCTTGTGAAAAGTGTTTGATCAACCTTACCTCTCTTGAAACCATTTTCAATCAGAAATGAGGTGAGCCGTTCATACCATGCCCTTGGTGCTTGCTTCAGTCTGTACAAGGCCTTTTGGAGCTTGTACACATGTTGTGGATGTTTGGGGTCTTCAAAACCTGGAGGTTGTTCTAAAAAGACATCCTCTTTGATATACCCATTTAGAAACGCAGATTTAACATCCATTTGAAATAATTTAAAGTTAGATGAGCAAGCATAAGACAGTAAAATCCGGACTGCCTCTAGACGAGCAACCGGTGTAAATGACTCATCAAAATCAATACCCATCTCCTGGCTATACTATTTGGCTACACGCCGGGCCTTGTTCCTAACAACCAATCCCGTATCATTCAATTTATTTCTGAAAACCCATCGGGTTCCAATTATGGATTGATTCTTAGGCCGCGGCATAAGAGTCCACACCTGGTTTCTTTCGAACTGGTGTAACTCTTCATGCATAGCCTGGATCCAAGATTCATTTTGAAGAGCTTCATGAATATCCTTAGGCTCTTCCTATGAGATTAAGGCTATCAAATCCTCTTCTTCTACGTGCCTTAGTGATGATCTCGTTCTTACCCCCATCTTGAGGATTACCGATGATATTTTCAGCTGGGTGATCTTTCAAGAAGTTTGAGCTGCTTGGCAAGTCGGGGTGCTGCACTTGCTGCTCTTGCAATGTTTCAATTGAAGGATCTTCATCTTCTTCACTCTTGCTGGGTATTCCCTCCTTTGGTTCATCCTTGGCTTTAGATGTTCCAGCATTAGTTGAATTTTTGGGGGCATCTCCTGCATCCATAATTTGAGTAGTCAGTTTTAGTTCAGATTCATCAAAAATCACATGAGAACTTTCTTCAACAACCAAAGTCCATTTATTAAACACTCGATAAGCTCTAGAGTTAAGTGCATAGCCTAGGAAAGTTTCCTTGTCACTTTTCTCATCAAACTTACCTAGATTGGACTTACCATTGTTCATGATGAAATATGAACATCCAAAGGGTTTAAGATGGGAAATATTCAGTTTCTTACCCTTGTAGTGCTCATAGGGAGTTTTCTTCAAAATGGGCCTTACCATTGCCCTGTTGATGATATAACACGATGTACTTACCGCCTCAGCCCAAAAGTATTTTGGTAGAGAATTTTTACTTAACATGGTCCGTGCCATGTCTATCAATGTTCTATTTTTCCTCTCCACCACTCCATTTTGTTGGGACGTCCTTGGTGATGAGAAGTTGTGCGTATACCCGTGCTCTTTACAGAAATTGCTAAACTCATGATTGTCAAATTCACCACCATGATCACTCTGAATGGTAGTGATAAGGTAGCCTCTATCATTTTAAATTTTCTTGCAAAACACTTGAAACTCCATCGATGCATCATTTTTATTGGATAGAAATAACACCCATGTAAATCTGGAGTAATCATCAATAATCACAAAAGCATAGGATTTCCCTCCTAGACTGGATGTCCTAGTTGGGCCAAACAAATCAAGATGCAGCAATTCCAAAGGTCGAGAGGTAGAAACAATATTCTTATTTTTGAAAGATATGCGTGTTTGCTTGCCTTTTGTGCAAGCCTCGCAGATTTTATCACTCTCAAATTTTAATTTTGGCAAACCATTTACTAAGTCATGTTTAGACAATTTGGAGATTACTCCAAAACTAGCATGACCTAGTCTTAAGTGTCATAGCCATGCATTATCATGATTGTTTGCTACCAAGTACACATCATCACGGGAAACATCATCTAGATCAATAGTATAGACATTGTTGCTTCTCTTGCCGATGAATCTGATTTCATTAGAGGTTTTATTTATGACAAGGCAGTGGGTTTCATCAAAAATAATTTTAAAATCCTTGTCACACAGCTGGCTTATACTTAAGAGATTATGATTTAAGCCTTTTACCAAAAGGACATTCTCGATAAGAATTTCAGAATTCTTACCTATATTACCGATTCCAATGATTTTACCTTTGTCCTTGCCTCCAAATGTAATTGAACCTCCATCCTTGTCTTGCAGTGTAGAGAACACGTTCTTGTCCCCTGTCATATGCATTGAGCAGCCGCTATCCAAGTACCATTTGCTCCCCCTGGCTTCAAGACATATCTGCAAGAAATAACATTCTCATGCAAATGATTTTGCTACCCAAGCTAGTTTGGGTCCGTATGAGTTAGTCCAATTCTGTGCATATCTTTTCTTGATCCAGAAAGCATGATTTCTTGGTGAACTTTGTTTAAACCAGCAATTTGCAACAACATGACCAAATCTACCACAATGATAACAATTAACATGTGCAAACTTTCTTTGAAATTGTCGTGGTTTGGGTTGGACATGTTTTGACTTAGAGTTGGAACATGAAGCATGGTTGTTTTCTTTTTCATGAACATAGGATGTAGTGATTTTATGCTCGAAGGATTTTTTATTTTAGGTAGTATATCCCAATCCTTCCTTCTGGAAATTGACTCTTACTCCCAACAAGTTATCTAGATTTTGTTTGCCCTTGACAAACCTTGACAAGGTGGACTGAAGTTCAACCACTTCTTTATCCAAACTCACAGTTTTCTTTTCAAGTTCTGAATTTGTGGATTTCAAAAAAATTTTCTTCAGTTTTCATTTTTTCACACACTTTCTCCATTTCAGACATCTTGCAAGATAACTCCTCTTTGATTTTTTCAAGATCTGAAATTGTTTGAAGCATGGTTTCTTTTTCCTCGGTTAACTCAAACCATTCTTGTACCAGTTTCTCAAATTTAACAAAGATATCCTTATGTGATGAATCATCACTTTTCTTTTTGAGAGTTTTATTTTCAGATCTGATTTTTTTATATTTTGTATACAATTTTTCATATTCCAACTCACATTGTTCATTTGAAATAAAATCAAGGTCAGAATTTACCTCCGTCGAATCATCTTCATGTGCCATGAGGCATGGGCTCTCCATGAGCTCTCCAAGCTCTTCTTCGGACAGCTCTTCCTCTTCGTCGCTCCATGTAGCGACCATTGCTTTTGGCTTTCTGAATTTCTCCTTCTTGAACTTCTTCTTCAGATCTGGACACTCTCCTCTCATGTGTCCGGACTTCTTGCATTCATAGCAAATGACATCGTTGGGCTTGCTTGACTCGCCCTTGGTTTGAATGGGCTTCCTTTGCCCCTTTTTGAAGTTACCTTGGAAATTCCTCTTCTTTCTCAAAAATCTCCTTACTTGGTGAGTTATCATGGCCAAGTCTTCTTCTTTATTGCTTCCCTCACTGGATTCTTCTTCCTGAAAGTCTTCATCAGATTGATGAGCTTTTAATCCAATCACTTTCTTCTTCTTCGTGTCTTCCTCGATTGTTCTCTTCATGTTTATCTCATAGGTCATGAGGGACCCTATGAGCTCGTCCAAAGTCCTCAATTATTGTGACTTTTGTATGCCACGCCGATGGATGTGATCTCAACACTTTCCTTACGAGCTCGGAATTGGTGTCTTCTTTTCTGAGACTCTTGAGACCATTGGTAATCTCAGTTAACCTTGCGGATATTTCAGAGATAGATTCTTCAGATTTCATCTTGAATAGCTCGTAGTCTCTGACGAGTAGGTTGGCCTTGGTTTCCTTGACCTCGGAGGTTCCCTCATATATGTGACGCAACTTGTCCCACATTTCCTTCGCTGAGCTGCACATGGATACATGAGAAAATTCATTAGGATATATAGCACATTGCATAATATTCATAGCATTAAAATTGACAGTGGATTTTTTAATTTCCTCGGGTGTCCATTTCTCTTCATCGTCGGAGAGTTTGTAAGGACCCTTGTCCACAACTCTCCAGATCTCATACTCCTGGGCTCTCAAAAAAATATGCATTCTATTTTTCCAATAGGAGTAATTTGAGCCATCGAAGTATGGAGGACGATGAATGGAGTGACCCTCCAGCATCATACCCTTGTTTGCCATTGATCTGGATCTTACTCTAGATCGTTAGATCTGAAAGAAATAGAGCCTTGGCTCTGATACCAACTGAAGTCCCGCGATCAATGACACCCAAGAGGGGGGGTGAATTGGGTGATTACAGATTTTAAAAACTTTTACCAGATTTAAAACGTATATTAAGAGCAAACAACAAACATGTACAAAACTGATGGATTACAAAAAGAATCTGGCTAAATCAACCCCTACAGCAGTTCTTTGGTACCAGGCGGAGTCCGAGAATCTGAAGATTCTCTCACACAAGGTATTTTCCTCCCGACAGGACTAACCTTGTCGATTAGAAACTACCTTTTGATATACCAGAGATCTTCCCGTAAAGACGTTAATAAAGCTAGATCTAAACAAAGAAACTAGATGATGATGAAATATGCAAAAGAGCTAGAGCTGAATTGGAGGTAGAAGATAAGGAGCAAACCACACAGAAGACCATAATTTTTGGGTGGTTCGGATGCAACAACTACAACCTACGTCCACCCCTCACCGACTGTTAGGATTCACACACTATCTTGTAGAAGGTTACAAGATCAAAGCACACACACACACTCGTGTGAGTTCAGAACTCCCATGAAGGTGCACAAGCACCGAATCACAAAGAGATGTGAAGAAATGAACACACACACACACACACGGATCTACGTAGATCCACACACACACAAGTATTCAGAAATTACAAGAACACACACTTGAATCTGAAACAAAAATTGAATGGAAGACATAAAGAGAAAACTTTAGATTCAAGCTCCCCCTTAGTTGATGAAGAAGGTTTTGGATGCAGTTTGATCTCCACTTGGCTTGGGGTTGATAAGCTCCAGATGTGGCTTGAATCACTCGAAGTTGGATGAAGAACTTCCTCCCCGGAGCACTGTTCACGGCTATAGTACCAGCACTTGAATCTCCCCTTGATAGCCTCCTTTAGCCTCCTTGGATTGATTAGGGTTACAAACCCCAAAGAGATATTTTTATAACTCTTGAATGGTCAAGAGACAAGCTAGGAACCAGATCCACAAATCATGGTAAGTCTGGTGACTTTTGGATTAAACAAACCCAATGAATAGGGCTTCCCACGTTGAGAACACAAAGTTAAAAATGAAGGCTTTCGAGACTGGCGGTCGGCCGGTATATGGGGCGGTCGACTGGAATTTTACAGGAATAGGACTTTTTAGTTCTGGGAAAACCGGTCAACCGGCCCTGGCTCGCGACCGATCGCTGGCTGGATTTCCTGCAAAAAAATAAGGAAGTTAGCCAATGCAACATAATACTTGAACGAATCAGTTTATGGCTACCTTGTTCCAATCAAGGTGAGTGGGTTGTGCTTAGCCTGGTCAGTTTAGAAACCAAAGTGGATTTATGCATTTGGAAAGGATTAAGCATTTGAACATAGTGCATGATGAACTTAGGCTTTGAATGTGTATGAAAGTCGAACTTGATTGTTAATAGATAGCACGTGATAGAACGTACGTCCTGGGTTTTGTTATCATCAAAATCACCTGAATATACTCAATAAGGTTATCTCATGAAAATGCTAAATTAACGTGTTAGGAACAAAAGCCCTATGTTCCCTCCTATTTTCATTGATTGTATATGACGAATTTGATGTTTTATTATGAATGCGCATATAGGGTTAACATAGCATGCATGAACCTTGCCCTTAATAGGAAAAGTAAATATTCTTGGCTTGATTCATGCAACCTATACATCTCCATGCATTTATTATAGATTATCATGTCTTATTCCTATGGTTAGTATGATTGTTATCTAATTTACCGCCCTAGATTAGCGTGTACTTCGGTGTTACCGTTGTTTGCCACAGACAGAAAGAAATGATCTTTCTGTGATCGCTAGAGGTACCTAGCGGCCTTGCGATAGACTGCTAAGCCTTGGTAAGCGGCCATCATATGACCGCTAATCGATTTTTGTAATCTGCACTTTGTTAACTCTAAACAGATGGTAGATTGACCCTATTGACTATATGTTAAGCCTAGTTAATGAGGTCTTATTCCTAGTTTTGACTTTATATTCGTAATATTGGTTATATTATGCACCATCCCTGATAGATTGCATGTCTTACATGGTTTAAATGCTTATTTTAAACTTATGTTAATTTCATGCCAAAATATATACTCTTGTATTAATGATCATAATTTCATAAGATTCATGGACTTTGTAGTGATGCTTTGATCGATGTCTTTCACGATCTCACTCTCACCTTGAGTCCTTCTTAAGTACATGGTGCGTACTCTAGTGCGTGGCCATTAGATACACTTTGCACTTATAAGCACACAATCTTGGACTTGTGATCCTCTCCATTGGATATTCCTTCCACCGGACTAGGTAATCTTGTTTCAAGGCCTCCGTAAGTCTCCGCGAGCCTGGGATTCCCACTAGGACGCCGAGCTGGTTGTACCCTCAAAATTCAAATGTCTAGAGAGCACTTTACCGGAGTTTTCTAAGTTCTGGACCTTGGCGGCCCTCTGGAGACCGCCAGAGTCTAGTAGCGGTCATTTACTTGACCGCCAAAGATGCCTAGCGGCCCTTCTATGGCCGTATGGATCCAGTTCACTCATTGTGTCAACTCTGTCATTAAATGGTCCAGTCTTGACCGCAAGTTTCCTCAGTATTCTTAACCCAAGGTTTAACCTAAGGGTTGATTTTCCTAAATTCCTACATGGTCTATTGATTATCTAGAATCTAACATCTTGTTCAAAAAGTTATCTGATCAACTATGAAAATTAAAGAATGTACCGTTATGCTGCTGGATTTTTTCTGTGGCGTGACCTTGTTTAAATTCATCTTTGAACTCTCATGTTTCGTGGAAGTAGCTTGATTTATAACGTGAAGATGCAGACCGGGCACTGATTGTGTCTAAGGGCTCCATGCTAGCCCCCTCGGCTGATTGTCAGAAACGTGCTGAAAACTATGGGGTACGATGATATTGGCGTCGCATTGCGATCGGAGTACTTATTTTTATAGATGAGTGAAAACCACGAGGCAATCTAGTGACTTTACATTCTTGCGTGATACATAACTTTCTAGTTATGAAAAGTGTGTTCTCGTTAAGTGCTTGTACATTCTTGTTCATGAAAGGCCAAATTACATTTGTGACGACCCGGATCCTGGATACCAGATATACCCGGTAGGACTACCGAATACACCTGATACCACTTGGAACCCGCGAGGCCTCCCAAGAGCGGTAAAGCTTCGAAGGGAAAAAGGACTGTCGTGTAGTACATTGAACTGACAGATATAACATCAAGCAATTAAATTTCATTAGATCGGTTTGCTAAAGTAGCAGAAATAAAATTACTTTTATTATTAACAGATTTTACACAATTATATATCCAGAGTCAAGTCCAAAGCTAAAGACAGTAGTCTAGCAGTACAGTCGACAGATAGAAAAGACGTACCGAAAAGTCGGGGGAAGCCCGACGGAGGTACCAGCTGGCAGCTACGACTCGAACTCCAGGACCCGCGGAAGCAGAACGAACACATCACCCCACCTAAAAAGCAGGGGTGAGCCTTGTGTCACTGGCTCAGTAGGGGTCACGCGGATCCCCACTGAAAAACATGCAGTAACACGGAACAACAGGAACAGCAGCGAGGAACAACACTAGAAAGCTGTAAAAGAAAGGGAAGCAGGAGTAGGGAACAGGTAAGGACGAGGGGAATAACCTGAACAGGCAAGCAGGCCTAGAAAGGGAAAGAGGAGTAAGGAGCAACGAGGACAAATGGGGAAAACCACGCACAAATGCCCCAACCTACACATACAACAGGCATGCAAAGGAAAGTCTAGAAAAGACCTAGACAGGCACAGACCTCGAGTACAGCCACGAAAAGGCCAACCTGGACAGGTCACAACACAGGAAGAGCACGGGAGTCGCGCGCCACGCGACGGAAAAACCCCCGCACCGGGAGAACGGCCAGATGCGTCCACTGATGTCTCACACTGCACCAGAACACCCACCACAAGTGTCCCGACCACCCGCCAAGCGCAACCAACACGGACAAGGCCGAGTCGCAGACCCACGTGGAAACACAGGTACAAGTACTAGTCAGGGTCACGCCCGTCGACGTCAGTCCTCCGCCCCTGACCACGTGTGCACACACTGGCTCCTGCCTAGAGCCAGGCCTCTAGCTAGTTTTGTCCCCCCATAGGACGCTACGGTAATCGCAGGAGCCGACGGAAACTAGCTTACAAACCGTATATCGGGGTCACCTTTCGACTACTGCACGTCTAGGGCGACGCAAGGAAGAAGCTCGAAACGCGGTGTTGAAGTACAGACAGTCGAACATGCACTGTCACTCGTACCTCAAACACCAAAGGCAGCACAGGAAACTGCCGACAGACTCGGAAACGTAGTCTTAGCCTTCATAGGAGCATCGATCGATGTCCACGGGGAAAGCGGCCAGACCACGGGAGCGACAGACATCATCCTAACATAGACAGACACACACAGAGACACGCCACAAAACAACCCCTAACATCACCTAAGACAGACCCACAACACACGACCACACACCAAAAAGCCCAATGGCCATCACGGCCACAACAGGACTGTAACGGCCTAGCACAGGCGCGTTACACGGGCCTGACGCACCAGGGCAGGCGCGTCAGAGACAACAGGCACAAAGACTCTACGCGAGCCATTTAACGCACCAGGGCAGGCACGTTACGGCGGCCTAACACACAAGCGCAGACGCGTTACGCCCACTTAACGCGTGAGGACATGCGCGTTACGCCAACTGACCCAAAACCTAGAACTCGGATGAACAGTACGTAACGGTCCACGGCGGACGCGTTACATCACTGTGACGCAAGGGGGCAGGGCCGTTAGAGACATCCGACACAGCCACCCAACCCAGCTAAACGGAGTGTAACGGCCTGGGGCAGGCACGTTACACAAACCTGACGCACCAGGGCGGGCGCGTCAGGGGAACCGACTCACCCAAAACGCTAGACGACAAAACAGGCGTGACGCATCACCCCAGACGCGTCAGAGAGCTGTGACGCGCCTCCCCTGGGCCCTCACACTCCCAAAATCACGAAGAACTAAAAATACCCAGACGCTGTGATGGTCTGTCGTAGGGCCATCAGAGACATGTGACGGTCTCTGAAACGACCGCTACACCGGTCACGGCGGGAAAATAGTGGAAACACCAAATCGGGCCATTCCACGCCCCATTCACGCCGAAGCGCAGGGGAAACAAACCTAGACGAGGAAAAACAACTCTAGGAGGCTCAAAAGCCCACATGCAAGCCCTAAAACGAGAGATCGGGCGATTTGGACAAATCGACCCTAAATGGGTCACCGAGGTTCCTGGACTCCTACCGGCCTCGAATGACAACCGATCGACACGAAACTTACGTGAATGGGATCCAGACATCCCAACGGTCAGTTTGACACTAACCACATCACAAATGGTTTCCGTTTTCCGGTGAACGCTGAAAACCCCAAAAACTATGGTTTTCACTAAACCGGCCCGATCTCCCCCGATCGAGCACCAAACAACGCACAGAAGCAGGGAAAACGTGCAGAAGGAAGTGGCGATCCGTCTCCCTACCTCCACCAAAGAAACCGTGCCCCGAAGGGACTAAACCATGCCGAAGACCACCGAATCACGAACGACGCCCTCTCGGAATCCACCGAGGGATCGCGCCCACCACGCTCCATCTGCTGCTCCTTCCCGGGAACTGATCACTCGAGCACGTCCACGCCTCAGCCAGCTCCGCAACGGTGCGCGCCCCTCGCCGAACGGACCAGAGACGGGAGAGAACGGAGTGAGATAGCGTGAAGTTGAAAATGAGCAAGAGAGATAGTGGAGTTGAATTTATAGAAATAAATTAGGAGATTTTCCTAATTTCTGAAAAATCCGATTTTTGGCCCGGTCTCAGAAAAGTACTCAAAAATAGTCAAAACGATCGGCTCGAAGAGTACATCACCACTGTGTCGTCCACGAGTCGATGAATTGAGAAATAAACTCACCGCAGGGTTCCGTAACTAGTACGAGAGAAAGACCCACACGGATCGTAAACTCAACTCGGAAGCCACAAAAGTGAACCGAAACTCTCCAAAAAGGATCCGAATGACCCAATAAGGATCCAACAAAGATCCGGGACATTACAACATTCATGTTATATTTTTGCTTGATCATATTCCCAGTCTACATGAACTCTCATATCTCACCTTGACCATATCTTGTTATTGTGTTACTTGTGTTTTATTCACGTGTTTCTTCGTATTTTCATGACTTATCTTACACTCTAGAGCTAAAATGTTAATTACTTAAATATTACCTTCATGTTGATACGAAGATACCTGCTTGGCAAGTGTGCTCATTCCCTACTTTTCCAATCTTTTTCAAGAAATTCTAGCGAGTCGGATTCAGACTATTTAAGTGATGGATCCGAGAGTAATTAAAGAAGGAGCGAAGCCTTAGATTGTCATTAGTTGATGGTCAAGAGTCGCTATGTGATTTTCCATTGTATTGAGTCTAGTTAGTCAAAGAGTCAAGAATCAACCTTATGCACTTTTGATTATTATTTAAATAAAGCAAATATTTTGTTCAAATATTGTGCATTCAGTTCTTATGTTTGAATGTGTTAGCGCTTTGATTATATTACTCGCTTGAGACGTACTAGCCGGCTATTCAAGTTCCCGATTGTTTCCACTGCATAATCTCGGGATGTGACACGGGCTCTCTACGACGCCTGGCGCGGGCTATTCAGGATGACATAGACATGCTACCATATGCATCGGTAAGACCCAAACTAGGACTTTTAATGCAATTGGATGCTTTGGTGTTGATGCTTGACTCTACTGCTCTTTTCAGGTACGCTGGACACCGTACCGAGATTAGGGACACGACGGACAGCCGTGGGTGGAGGCGGCCCTGGCTTATGCAGGACGTGACATATGGCTCCATTGCATGAACCTGATCGAGCCACTGCAACATCGACTGATCATGAGGACTAGGGGAGTTCACCAGTCGGAGGTGGACTTCCCGACGCGAGAAGCAACAGAGGAACTCGTGGGCCGACATTCACGGGGACTGACCGGGGAGATTGACCGGATCACCTGAGCGGTGGACCAGATCAGACACTGGACTAGGCGAGGTCGGGCGGTGCAAGCCCAAGCCACCAGCGATTAGGCCTACCTGAAGGCCTACGCCCGACGCTACGGAGACCAGGTCTTCCGTGGCACTCGACGATCGGTACGAATTTTCAAGCTTATACTTTCTAGTGATGCCTGATGCACTGACAACCTGACTTTCTACATGTAGCTCGACCCTCAGGGACGCATAGCGGAGCTTCAGGGACTTCTTCATTCCACCATCCAGCAGCGGGACGAGTTTCAACGCTCGCTGGAGCTCCTGGTGAGTTCTACTTAACCTTAAACCTAGAGTGCAAATGCCATGCAACTGACCGACAGACCTCTATATGCAACGGGCCAAGGGAGCACAGCGATAGGGACCAGACGCTCCGTCTTCCGCCTCCCAGTCAGCAACAGATCGGGCTGAGCAAGATGCAGACTTCGCTCGGGCGGTTACTCGGGCCGAGGAGGTCGAGGCCATACTCGCGGAGAGGGTAAGGAAGCAATTTCACTTCTGTTCAATCGTATGAGTTATGAATGCGAATGACCAACTGCAATGAATGCATATGCAGGTGAGGGAGCTAGAGGCAGCGCTGAGTGAGGCCACTCGACAGAGGCTATAGGGCTGAGGAGCGATCCCGAGCAGAGGCTACAGGGCTGAGGAGCGAGCTGGAGCAGTCCCGGCTGTAGGTTGCCGAGTTGAAGGGCATAGTGGTGGGATTGAAGGAAGCCCTCCGGTTGTTGGGCAAGAGATCGGAGCACAGCAGGACTCCGAGCAGTGCGCACAACAACGCGTATAGAGGCTACCTTACCGGCTCCTCCGGCCATCGGAGGAGCGACGGTGACGCCGGGAGGAGAGCAGCACAGCCATGGGCCTGCCAGAGAAGAAGCGCGAGGGTACCGACTATAGCGAGGATCGAGGAGAGGGGCATGCTTGATGTACTTGATGAGACACATGCATGTATATGATTTTGACATAGTGCAATAAACATGATCCTTTTGACTGTAAAATACAAATGCGTGTATGCTGAAACTAACCTAATTAGCTTGACAACGACTCCTACGACTGACATAGAGAGAGGAATGTGGATTTAGGCATGAAGACTGGAGAGAAGGGGCTTGGGAAAGAACGCACAAGACAGATGGGGAGGCGGTCATGTCAGGGCCGTTACCCCCCGGGTAGCGGTCCTGCGATAGGTCGCTAAAGGATAGACGATCATCTACTGAGGGAAAACAAGAGATGGTCTTCATAAGACCGCAAGCTAAGAGAAACGGTCATAACGTGACCGTTAGGCGGACGAAAGAGAACACAGCGAAGCAAAGGGGAAAAAACGGCCATTGGACGACCGCTAGCCTAACTTAGCAGTCGCGCGATAGATTGTAAGCCCAGGGACAGAGTTGAACCCAAGCGGCAGTCTCCTGGAGAGTCCTAGCACGCAGATAACGACGCCCAAACCACGCTAAAACCCATTCTAACTCAAATTGAGGCATCCCAACCTCGATCTAAATGCAAAAGGACTAGAAATCTAAGCCCTATAAGTAGAAGTGTAACCTCAACTCGTAGCTCACAGAAAACCCTCCCTCTTAGCTTTGAAAACGTTAGCCAAAACACTCAAATCACCATGAAAAGATCCTTTGAAGCTAGCACAACGGGCGAGGGTGTCTACAACGGGCCAAGACTAGCTAAAAAGGAGCACGGGGCGCTGCAATGGCTGACCTCCATCCCCAATCATTTGAGCACCAGCTCTTCGAGAGAGTTAAGTTAAAGCAATAGTTTTCAAATTTCATTTGATGCGGGATGCTAAGCGAGCTAGGACTCTACGTGACTACGCGACTAATGGAAAACTATGACCAGCAACAAGGCATTAGATCGAACGGCGTAGACTCGACACCTAGGACTCCCAAGGGGAAAAAGATGCCAATCAACAAGGAACTCAAGCTCACAGGCGTCCCCAAGAGAGGGAAGCACGCCGATCCGCACGGTTGAGAAGCCGGCAGAGTCTAGGGTAGGCAACTTCACACTCGCGACTCTGACGAGTCACGGGACGATCTCACTCTCTCACCGTGGCAGTGATATAAAAGTATACGAGCTAGGAACCTAACGATCTCATAAGCAACGGCATCCAAAGACTATACTAAATAAGTAAGCTAATACCAAGAAAGGAACGGTTGCATACCTCCACGCTCGAGGCGTGGGGAAGACTCCCGGCCAAGTCACACTATCGCCCGGTACAAAAGCTAAATAAATACAGATCCAAACACGCCCACTCCTCGTAGAGAGGTAAAAGGCACACAGCGAATCCGGGGATGTGTGACGTGGGTTGACGGGCTGCAAAGGGAAGTACCATTGATGACCACGAACCGCTGTGAACCGGCACGAACAGGACAGCACCTCAGCCGGTTAGCAACCAGCAGCAGGACGGTGCGACCCAGACGCCGTGGATGAAGCAATGGTCTCTGGTGACATGTTGCTATGGACGGCAACCGCTCAGGAAGTGGATGGCAGCCGGGAAAGCCGGCTAATAGTCTCGTTGGAGCCACGAATCGATGGGCAGACTACTGGCCAGTTTGCACTGACGTAGGTGAACAGCAGGAAGAGAGGCCTGGAACGGGGCCTTCTGGTTGTCCATTTAACACGAAAATTGGCGTGGCCGCTGGTGGGGATGTCCCAGAGATGCTCGTGGAAGATGGGCTGCAACCGTGCACCGTGGGAGCCGGGGTGACTCCAGAGGTAGGTCCATGTGCGTTCTGGCCTGGCTACAGGTAGCAGGACAAAGGGTGAAAGATGGGGGTGGTACCGGGGCTTTCGGATGGCTTTTGGGGTGGGGTTTTCTCTAGGGGTTAGGGGAGGGTTGTGGGAGAATGGAGATGGAGTGGCGGGGTGGCAAGTAATGGAAGTTTTGGGCGTGGGAGATGGTGACAGGTGTGGCCCTGTTCTGCAGATCTGTGCAGACAGAGCTGGTAGCAGGAATGGTGGGCGGCGGTACACAGGGCAAACTGGCTTAGAAAATTATAAAAAAATTATGGTGGATGGGTTAGGACATGGGGAAGATGTGCTCCAAATTTCAGGGTGATTGGATTTGGTTTGGGAGGTGGGGGGTGCCCCCCTTCCTAACCCTAATGGGCCAGGGAGAGGGGAAGAGGAGGGGTGGCCCACTGTGGGCTCACCCAGGGGCGGCCAGTCCAATGGGGCCATGGGAGTGAACTAAAAGTGGCTCACTAGCCCTGAATTAGCCTACAAAGCTCAAATAAGGCCCTAATGGAGTCTAATTGGCCTCAAAATGGCCTACAAAGGTCCAGAGTGAAAGAAATAAAAGACTCCAAGCTCCAGTCTAATCCTCCAAGCAATCTCCAAGCCATAAAGAAGCATGCATGTCCCGAATAGTGCTACGCATCCTATAGTATCGCTCTGCCGCATCACGTCGATCTCTAGCTCGGGTGTCCTCACCAACTCTCCCCGGGCGAGAGGAACTCGACCCCGTCGAGTAAGGGTCTCTGTCACTCTGGTATCGCTCCAACAAGTCCGGATCTAACCTCTCCAGCTCTGCCCGGGTGATCCATGCATCATCGGACGCGTGCCGTCCTCTCCAACGCACCAAGTAGCGGTGATACGCGCCACTCCTAGTGGTAGTCACCTGCTCATCCAGTATAGGCTCTATCCGCTCACGTAGCTGAGGTGACGGGGCTGGAAGTGGACTCTCAGGGGAGGTCTCACTCACAAGGGGTGGAGAAGGCCCAAACAACTCACTGGGGATCACTGTCGGGTCCCTATATGCGACTAAATCCGAGACGTTGAATGTGGAACTGATACCATAGTCCTCCGGCAAGTCTACAACATATGCATTGGACCCAACTCGCCTCAAAACTCTAAAGGGGCCGGCACCACAAGCCTGTAGTTTCTTCATGGCTCCAGAAGGAAACCATTCCTGTATGACCCGGATCATGACATGATCTCCTTCTTGGAACTCACGGGGGTGTCTATGAGCGTCAACCAATTCTTTATATCGCATGTTGATGGACTTTATATAGTGATGATGCAGACTCCGAATAAGCTGTGTAGACTCATACCTGAGTGAGTGCAGGGGTGGTCCTAGACATCCAAACATGGACCTAGCATGTGCATAATACCTACCTGACTAGTCAACACGAGGAGAACCTAGGCATCCAAAATTGTACCTATCATGCACAGGTGTCCTACTAGATGTGGTAGACTCTGGGGGACCAATATGTCCAAACTCACTCACGACATCACCCCTATATGATGGTGGACATGATGAAGCATGAGAGAGAGACCGGTGTTCCTTTCCTTCCAAGCTCTGGGGTGTGGATGCATGCAGGGTGAGATGTTGACGGGCATGTGTGGAAGGGGTATGATAGTGAACCTCTTTTACAAAGTGGAGTGAAGAATATGGGTCGAGAGGCTCACTAGGGAGGGTATCGAAAGGGTCAAAGAAATGATGACTCCTCCTGACATGTCCATTCACTATACTTGCCCATGTTCGACATTCGTCAAGGTGCAGATGGTCACCTTCAAGCACTCTGATGGATGGGACAGGGGGCTCACATGGAAGGCAAGAAAGGCAAGGTTCCTCCCTCGGGACAGTAATACCATAAGAGGGGACAAAGTCAAGCTCATCGGGTATGGGAAAAAATAAAAGGACCTCGGAGGTGATATGACCTATGGTGCACACCGAGGTAATGGACCCCAAAGCAGGGTGCGTGAAGCTATGACTATAGGGTTCGTTAGACCCTAAGGCCAACATACACGTCAACTCCTTTTGACAATATAAACTCCTAATAAGGTCCTTCACATTTTATACAAAGCAGAAGGACTGGAAAGTGGTGTGAAAGGAGTTAAGGGGTACTACTTGGAGGGCTGGTTCCATGGTAGGGTAGTAAGGAATCGAGACACCTAGAATTGGGCCCTTCCTTAACCAACTAGCTAAAGACTCTCCAATGACAAGTTCGCCCTCGGGAGGCAAGAATGGCTCTAGATGAGGGTCGAAGGGCGAAGCATCTCCCTCGGGTGGGAAAAGGGAGTCCTCTATGAAGTGGGGAAAACCATGGTTCTCTATCGAGGGTATTGGGCTGAGAGTGTCAGCCCTGACCGCCAAATGTTCTGGCACGACTTCATCCTGACTCGGAGGTGGTCTTGGGGAAGTCGATGATCCAGTAGGAGTGCACATCCTTTCTAGTCTCTCCCTAAAAGTTTATAGGAGTTCGACGAGGGTGGGGTCCCTCGAGATAGAGACGTTCGGGGAGACCTACTCATGATCATGAGGCTTAGTCTTCGACCTATACTCATACACAGGCGGAACCTTTTGCCTCCGACTTTGATCATCACGGTTGGAGGTGACAGGTTCTAAGCTCATTTTTCATGTCGTACCAAGTCTCAATGGGCCATTGCCGCCTAATGTCTCTCAAGCTCTCAATGCATCTCCACTTATCCTTGGGTTCGTGCAAAAGCCTCTCCTTGGCAAAAGAGAATTGCATGGCCTCGGACATGGGATAACACCCAAAATATCTATCCATGGCGGCTTCCCAAGCTAGGTAGTCACTCGAGACCTTGGAACCGTCAAAGGTAGGGGCTTCGGGCCTAAGGAACGAGCGGGGGTGGTTCCCAAGCCCATGGGTGTATCTCTCCCTGCTATGCAGATAGTCATATCGCCTGGGGGACCAGAAATCCATGGTAAGACTCGGAGGGGGAACCTACAAAATGGACATGCAGGACAACTAAGGGATGGGATAAGACACGACTCTAAACAACAATGCAAATGCTAGAATGCAGACTCAAATGCACCCTAGACAAACCTGGCTCTGATACTAAAATTGATGTGGGATGCTATGCGAGCTAGGACTCTACGTGACTACGCGACAAATGGACAATTATGACCAGCAACAATGCATTATATTGAACGGTGTAGACTCGACACCTAGGACTCCCAATGGGAAAAAGATGCCAATCAACAAGGAACTCAAACTCACAGGCGTCCCCAAGAGAGGGAAGTGTGCCGATCTGCACGGTTGAGAAACCGGTAGAGTCTAGGGTAGGCAACTTCACACTCGTGACTCGGACGAGTCATGGGACGGTCTCGCTCTCTCACCGTGGCAGTGATATAAAAGTATACGAGCTAGGAACCTAACGATCTCACGAGCAGTGGCATTTAGAGACTATACTAAATAAGCAAGCTAATACCAAGAAAGGAACGGTCGCATACCTCCACGCTCGGGGTGTGGGGAAGACTCCCGGCCAAGTCACACTATCACCCGGTACAAAAGCTAAATAAATATAGATCCAAACACACCCACTCCTCGCAAGGAGGTAAAAGGCACACAGCGAATCCGGGGATGTGTGACATGGGTTGATGGGCCTCAAAGGGATGTACCGTCGATGACCACGAACCATTGCGAACCGGCACAATTAGGACAACACCTCGGCCGGTCAACAACTAGCAGCAGGACGGCGCGACCCAGACGCCGTGGATGAAGCAATGGTCCCTGGTGACATGTTGTTGAGGACGGCGACCACTCAAGAAGTAGATGGCAGCCGGGGAAGCCGGCTAATAGTCTCGTAGGAGCCGCGAATCAGTGGGCAGACTACTGGCTAGTCTGCACTGGCGCAAGTGAACAGCTGAAAGAGAGGCCTAGAACGCGGCCTTCTGGTTGTCCGTTGAGCATGAAAATTGATGTGGCCACTGGTGGGGACGTCCCAGAGATGCTCGTGGAAGATGGGCTGCAACCGTGCACCGTTGGAGCTGGGGTGACTCCAGAGGCAGGTCCCTGTGCGTTCTGCAGGCAGCAGGACAGAGGGTGGAAGATGGGGGTGGTACCGAGGCTTCTGGACGGCTTTTGGGGCGGAGTTTTCTCTGGGGGTTAGGGGAGGGTCGTGGGAGAATGGAGATTGAGTGGCGGGGCAGCACATAATGGAAGTTTTGGGCGTGGGATATGGTGACAGGCGTGGCCCTGTTCTGCAGATCTGTGCAGACAGAGCTGGTAGCAGGAATGGTGGGCGGCAGTACGCAAGGCAAACGGGCTCAGAAAATTATAAAAAATGATGGGGGATGGGTTAGGATGTGGGGAAGATGTGCTCCAAATTTAAGGGTCATTGGATCTGGTTTGGGAGGGGGGGAAGATGGTCTGTGGTCGACCTCTGTACATGCAGATCTGCACAGGTGCAGTCTGCGTAGGTAATTGGGGTGTGAAGGGAAGTCCAGCCACAAGACGCGTTTGGGCATGAAAATTTAAAGGGGAGTGGGGGACATGTGGAGGAAGAAATGTTCAGAAGAGGTGGAGGCGATCATGGGAGGGGAAAGGGGTGGACCAACCCTATCTCTAAAGCTCTGCCCGGTAGACAGACACACAGGGAGTGCACAGGATAGCAAGGTACCCATAGGCCTCCACGCTGCAGCACGTCCATGAACGGGGAACTCCGGGCTCTACTGGAAGTCGTGGAGGTCGCCTCCCAGCAGCACGTGCAGCAAGAACTCCAGAGAAGAGGGCATTGGGCGTCGCACCCAAGCAAGAAGGAAGAGGGTGGGAGGTGGGAGTCGCACCCACCAAGGAGAGAGGGAGGGGTGGCCGCGGCCTTCTCTTGGGTTTCACCAAAACAATTTCTTCTATTCCTTATATCCAAAAAAGAGTACATGAGATATTATATATGGGGAGGGAAAGAAAACCCTAATTTCCAAAAAGAAAAAAACTTAAAAGAAGCCTATTTAAATTGAAATCCCTACACAATAGGAAAGGGTGGGGAGGGAATCTAATCCACTTCCTACAAACTAGGAGAGGGGAGGGGGAGCGGCGCCCACCTCCGATGGGAGGTGGGAAGGTGGGGGGCGCCCCCCTTCCTAACCCTAACGGGGCCAGGGAGAGGGGAAGAGGAGGGGTGGCCCACTGTGGGCTCACCCAGGGGCGGCCAGTCCAATTGGGCCATGGGAGTGAACCAAAAGTGTCTCACTAGCCCTGAATTAGTCTACAAAGCTCAAATAAGGCCCTAATGGAGTCTAATTGGCCTCAAAATGGCCTACAAAGGTCCAGAGGGAAAGAAATAAAAGACTCCAAGCTCCAGTCTAATCCTCCAAGCAATCTCCAAGTCATAAAGAAGCTTGCATGTCCCGAACAGCGCTACGCATCCTATAGTGTCGCTCTGCGGCATCACGTCGATCTCTAGCTCGGGTGTCCTCACCATCATTAAATTCCTCAAATTCTCATATAGCCTCTCTTCTTTTTCTCTCTTTCTTTTTCTTTCTTCTTTGTTCCTTCAGCTCCTTCCTGGCCCACGACGTTACTCCAGTCTGAAGTGGGTGGCTCCCATGATAAAGGGACTTCCTTTTGAGGTTATTTCTATATTAAGAGCTTGGTACCTCCATCCTTTACTTGTCCTAACCAAAAATTTTTAGAAAATTTCCCTTGATTGGCATAGCATTTCGACTTTGGTGGAGTTATGGCACCCCCAAACACATACCTTTATCTTCCCATCTTTTGAGGCTACAGTCCTTATAGAGGAGATTGAGACATATCTAGCCCTTCCTAGGACTAAAGTCGGGGACGAGGACCTAGTGTGCCACACAGTCGATCCTATGGACCCTTCTCTCATCTTGGGGGAATTCATACCCAACCCAAAGGATGTCAGAACCATGATTAGCCCTCATCATATTCATTTGATCCCCATCGCCTAGTGGATCACTTCACACTGCAAGAACAAGTGTGGGTGGAATGAGGCCATAGCCAAAGCCACTTTTATTTGCCTGTGTGGGGTTTTGCTCTTTCCTACTACCGAGCACCTTCTAGATATTCCAAACCTTAGTGTCATCAGCCGGTTGTTGCGGGGTTTATCCATCTCACAAGCCATCCTTTCTTACCTATATGAGGGCGTCAACTCAGCCTCTCTTGGGGGTCCTCTCTTTGGATCCATGATAGCCCTTGAGTGTTGGATGGGGGTTAGATTGAAGTTTTTACCCAAGGAGGATGTGCCATCAACGAGCCACATTTTCGGGAGCCACCCACTCTTTTTCATTGGAGGCGCATCTCGGTTCCCTCAGCAGGTGGAGTGCCAGACCGTGGATAAAAGAACAAGGGATGATTGGCGACTCTTCCTCAACACCTTGCCACTTTATAGGTTCGTGATACGACCGCGGGACTTGCAAGGCACTACCCTTAGGCTACCTCGGCGACTGGGATTGGACCTTCAGCTAGTGGGGAACACTAGCTTGGCAATCTACAACCCTCATCGGTGCTACTTACAGGTTGGACTACCCCGCACGATGGTTCCACTACTATCACACCTTCCTCCCCTTCAAGCTAGGAAGCTCGGGATCGAGGAGGATGGGCAAGCGGTTCGGGGGGCTCTGACCATGTGGGAGATCAGCCGAGTCTGTACTTTGTAGGCAGAGGTGGCAGAAGATCAAGAGAACTACCGAGCGTACGTGAAGGCGCTACACGAGATTCGGCCCCGCGCGGATGTGTGGTTGAGTGAGCTTTGAGTTTCACGATGATGTACAGAGAGAATTTGTTGAGAGGATGATGTATTTTGAACATTGAATGAATGAATAAAAGATTGGTTGAAACAATTGGCGTGAAGTTCTATTCTTTTGGCTTGCTTGGTCAATTTTACAGAACTCTCGGTTAAAAAATGGTCTACCAAAGGACCACTAGCTCCATTTAGCGGTCTCACGACAGACCGCAAGAAGGAAGGAACAGACAACTGTGTAAATTTGAGCTCTCGAGTGGGGAATGCGGTCCTTGAGACGCCACTAGTGATGAGACGGTCTAAGGGAATACCCCAAAGGGGGAGGAACAGGGAACCCGTGAGCCTTGGACTTTTGGGTGAGCATGCGATCCTTGAATGGCCGCCAATCAGATTTAGCTGTCTCAAAGATGACCGCCAATATGGGAGGACAGATAATCTGTGAGCCTTGAATCTGAGCATTGTAACCTGTTTATGCACACACTAAAAATAATAAAACAAGTTAGATCTGTTCTTAGGCTTAACCCCTTGCCTGGAGCAAGTTAAATACAACCAATCGTTGATATTTGGTCTGTAAGGTTCCAACCAGAATACGCAGCGAAAATCATCGAAACCTTAGATTGCATATCGTTTCCAGTTTTTCAAAATCGAAGCTGATCGTTGAACTCGCGATGTGAAGAATGATTCTTTACCTTTGCGGGGTTGAGAATCTCTCAAAATCTCGAAGACGAACGAGAGGAAGATCTCGGAGTCGCGAGCCGTTCAAACGTCTGGCCTCTAGACGTATTCACACGAGCAGTGGAAGCAGACGGGATCTCCTCTACGATCTCCACGCGCCGACCCGATCTCAACACCACCATCCACCGGGGAGGAAGGAGAGAGAATGAGGGGGCGCCCCTTGGAGAGAGAGATAGGAGAGAGGGCGGCCAGGGTTTCAACCATGTAGCTTGGCCAGGGTTTCTCCCAACATCGTATATTTATAGACATTTGATATTTTTCACAAAAAACCCAATAATAGTCTATAAAGTCCACCCATCTCGGTCTGTCCAATACTCTATTGTGTGTGACCCTCTAGGCTCAATAGTATGTTTGCTTTTCCAGCCCATTAAGTAAAGAACTCCTTCTTAACTTAATTAATTCTATCAATTAACTCTTAATGGAATTAGCGGACTTTCCGATCACGAAAAGCACCAAGCAACGCTTCGTGATCCCAAATGACATTGGGGATAAGTAACCCTATAGCAACCCTGATAAATTAAAAGACTAGAAAGTCTACATAAATTAAAACTAACAAATAGTCAAGGCCCAGACCCTGTACACAACCCCATGATCTCCTAATGAGTCTTACAATTGGATCTCATGGACCCTAACCTTAAATTATGATGGTTAAGAATAGAGTATCATTATTAAGTAGGTATTTAATTCACATTGTAATTTTATTTGAATTAATAATAATTAAACCTTGGAGAAAACATCAATTTATATTTTATTAACAATTTATAAAATTTAATATTTCATATTTATTACATTATATTTTTATTTGAAGGACTGGGGGAATATAGATAGATTTAAAAATGGTATATATACAATTTCGGTTAATGTAAGGTGGATGGAAAAAGGGCTCCAAAAGAAGTAGCGACCAAGTAATGGTCGTGTACACCAAAATAACGACATATTGATGGTCATTATTCAATTAAAAGTAAACATGCAAATCTACAAGATATATATATAAGAATTAGAAGGGCATACATACGATTTCAATTATGAGGGGGTGGATGAAAAAGGCAACCAATCAATGGTGCGCCCCTTGGTTGGTCGTGTCTTAGGTATAAAACGACTACTATTAAGTCGTTATTTTATTAAAAGTGAATAGTGCATGAATAGTGTCACTTTTTATTTTAAAAGAATTATACAAAACAAATTACATGGAAAATTAGAGAAAAATGGAAAGATCTTGACCATAAAATTTCATAACAAGATTCCATCAAATAAAAAAGATAAAAATCTTTAAACATTGTAACAGTTAAAAATGAATGTAAAATGGTGAATAACACCCGAATGAAGGGTGTTAATTCTTAAAAAGTGACTTTTAAATGGACGTTAATTATTGAAACGTGACTTTGATATGGAAGCCAATTTTTTAAAGCTAAAATAAGGAAACCTCATGGTCGTATTTCACTCGAACTAGGAAGGCTATCAGGTAAGTATTGATCTGGGAAAGAAGCATAGGTGGAAAGCTTTAATTCCAATAGGATTCTTACAGGGGAAATTTATATTCCAATCAAACTCGTCCTCAGGTAGGATTCCACCACTAAAAATACCCTGTCCCATCGACCAAAGCCTGACTACTGCTTCTCTATTATCATACTCTTCCGAGTTACTGCTACTCCTTCTCTATCTGTTTCCTCCTGCTGCTGAACGAAGGGTGGAGCCTGTTGATTTCTTCTACACCGACGCTACTGAAGCAAAAGGAGCCATCCTCCCCTGATCGTCTATGAAGTGATTCACCAATAAGCTACTACTACTTCTCCATCCAACAGAATTTAGTTGCGATCTGAAGCTACATCATCATCTTCTCCTTCTACCATACTACAGGAGGCACACTGCTTCCTTCGGGTTTATTTGTCCCTGCTTCGATTTATCATCATCCAAACCTCAAACAAGGTAGGTGTTCTCAAGTTTTTAAGCCAAACTCTATAATTAAAAAGTCTTCTGCATGCATATAGGTCATTAGATATCAGTAGAAAGATTTACGATATCTGATTTTTGCAATTTTTGCATATACAAGGAAGTAGCGACCTTGTATAGGGCGCTATTTCCTCTAAACATGACTGAGTACGTCGTTACTTTATTTTGCTGGCAAATTAATAAAAATCCACGTTTAAAATTTAATAACAGAGAATCATGACACCTAATTTAATGCATGATTATAGTTATGGATTCCTGTTAATTTTCTCTACCTGACCATGTAATTATTCTTGAAAAATTATTTTAATTACAAAAGTGACATTGTTCATGCTATAATACCTTTACTTGAATTAACGTCTGATCACCTGCCACCATATTTAATAGGGCGCCCATGAGATGGGCGCTACTTTTTGAATCATGGCAAAGCCCTGGGCGCTATTTAACCATTTAGATGAATTAAGTTTTGAATAAATGGTTATATGAATTCCATATTTTATTTCCACTAACCGTTGAACTGGAATTTAAAATTCCTGGATTTATATACACTAAAAGTTGAACATGATTTAAGAAATCGTGGCTATGACCCAGACGCCATTTAAGAAATCATGGCTATGACCCAGGCGCCATTTAAGAACTAATGGCTATGACCCAGGCGCCATTTCTTGTCCTTTTGGTTTTCTGTTGTTTCTTGTATACCCTTTCAGTGGGTTATATATTGGCACTATATTCTAGTCCAGGAGTATAGTCCCACGTTTCTCGGTGTTTTATCGACTACCCCACTATTTCTCGGTGATAGATGAGCCCTCCGTGGGATATTCCTTCCTTCGGACTAGTGATTTTATCATAGAGACCTCCGTAAGTCTCCTCGAAGCCTTGGATTCCCTCAAAGTCGATTGAGCTGGTTGTACCTCATTACCTAGATTTTCTGATTATTATGATTACTGCAAGTTCCGTCCTTGAACTCTATGAAAAATCTATCTTAATATTCCTACATGACTTGATCCTTGAAATTCCTGGCCATTAAAGTGGAATTAGTCTAGATAAATGTCAGGGGCTATGGGTCCCAATTAAATGACATTTAAATGCTAGAGTATAAATTAAGGGGTTCTGATCTGATCCCACGGGCGAGGCAAAGTCCAAACATATATTCGTATTATGATGATCAGGTGCTGACATTCACCAAACTCGGTCTACAACATTTAGGGGCAATCATATAGTCATGAGAACCACTAAGTGTGTAGTCAAATCCTACCTAGTGCTGTTCCATGAGGGGCTGTCATAACGTCGTGATTTCCCCTTTGTGCATTGGCCAATCCTACTTAGTGTTGGTAGAAGTGATTGCTTTACTTCTATATTGCTTAAAGTTCATCATAAATGTTCTTGAAATGTCTTAACGATAGTACCTATTATCTCATCATGAAAGTTCTTGATATATTCTTTTATCAAAATGTCCATCGTCTTGTTTACTCTCATGATCTTGAATTTTATCTCGTGCCATTATAGATCTTGATTTCTATATCTTGCATGACCTGCATGAGCATGTTAAATTATAATTGACTTAAAGCTAGCTTGACACTTGAGATATAATTCCTACTGAGCGTTCGGTCATCCAGTTTATTTCCAACGTTTTTCAGGTAATGACCTTAGTGACAACGAGACCGAACATGAGGGGCAAGGGCAAGAGTGAAGAGAACTTTGACATCTAGACGAACCGTCTGGTCTGGTTATCTTGCGTCTTATGATTTAGTCTAGTCGAGTGTCTTATTGTAAATTTTCCTTTACTGAGTCTTTTATTTTATTGGGTCCAATTTGTAATAAACTTATGTTTGAAATAAAATTCTATTTTTGTTCAAATTACATCTTGTCTTGACTAAGTTCTGATTGACACGACTGTTTAACTGCCACGTTCCGAGCAAACAAACACGTTCCGCTGCTATCGGTTCGGGGCGTGACAAAAGGTGGTATCATAGCCTAGGCTCTCTAAATCCCTAGGTCATCTAGTCCAAGTCCTAGATTGAGTTCTCCTTGTCAGTTATCCTATAGGAATTCCGTGAGATTTGGGTAGAGCTATGGGCTAATCAATAAAATATGTCCGTCTACGCTAGATTAATGTTAAGATATGGGTTATCATTAATTTAAAAACTTATTTTGTAGGTTAGAATGGCCGCCGAGCGAGCTCAGTGGAGAGAGATGCAACGCACTGTCCAAGGATTAACATAAGCCTTGCAACAAGCTGTACAAGATGGAGCACGGCATGGAGCCGGGGATTTGCATCGAAAGTTCCAAAAGATGAATCCCCCTAAGTTTAGTGGATCCACTGACCCGGATGAAGTGGAGAATTGGGTGCAAGAAATAGAGAGAACATTTAAGGTAATGCAATGCACCGATGAAGAGAAGGTACTATTAGGGACCTATCAACTAGAAAAGGATGCCCGAGCATGGTGGGGATCCGTCGAAGTAACCTTGCCCAATGAACAAGTTACATGGGACGAGTTCTTAGAATATTTTAATGAGAAGTATTTCTCGAAAAGAATCCGTGAGAAGAAGGCCATGGAGTTCGCGGCATTTAAACAACGTAGCTTATCCGTAGCAGATTATAAAGCGACATTTTCTAGATTAGCTCGATATGCACCACACCTAGTTTGTACGGAGAAAATGAGAGCAAGAAGATTCATGAACGGATTAAAGGTGGAGTTTATTCCTCAATTGGCTCCACTGGAGATTCAAACTTATACGGAGATGGTTAGGAAGGCACAACTTCTAGAAGATGCTATGGATATGATGGAGCGAATCAAAGGGAAAGTTGCCAAGAAAGAGTTAGTCAATGGATCCAAGAGCAAGGAACCCGTGAATGACAAGAAAAGAGCCAATGGAGGTAACGGTTTCCGTAAGAAGAAGAAGCCCCAGAATGGTGACCAACAAATTGTTCCGGTCAAGGAAAAATGTGAGCATTGCAAGAGAGGAAGGCACAACCCAGATGAGTATTGGTATAAACTTAGAAAGTGCATCCGTTGCGGAAGCATAGATCATAAAATTACCCATTGTCCACTCTTAAAGAAAGAAGCATCACAAGCACTGGAAAATAACTTTATAAACCTATCTCGTCTATGATGGCATAAATTAGATATGGTGATCTTAGCACTCATCATATTATAAGAATAATCTAGTTAAGTTTGGATATGGTGGTGTTGCCCCACTATTATGGAAAAAAAAGAGGTTCATGTGAATTTGGGGATCAAATTCTTTTAAGTGGGGGAGGGTGTAGCAACCCTGATAAATTAAAAGACTAGAAAGTCTACATAAATTAAAACTAACAAATAGTTAAGGCCCAGACCCTGTACACAACCCCATGATCCCCTAATGAGTCTTACAATTGGATCTCATGGACCCTAACCTTAAATTATGATGGTTAAGAATAGAGTATCATTATTAAGTAGGTATTTAATTCATATTGTAATTTTATTTGAATTAATAATAATTAAACCTTGGAGAAAACATCAATTTATATTTTATTAACAATTTATAAAATTTAATATTTCATATTTATTACATTATATTTTTATTTGAAGGAATGGGGGAATATAGATAGATTTAAAAATGGTACATATACAATTTCGGTTAGTGTAAGGTGGATGGAAAAAGGGCTCCAAAAGAAGTAGCGACCAAGTAATGGTCGTGTACACCAAAATAACAACATATTGATGGTCATTATTCATTTAAAAGTAAACATGCAAATCTACAAGATATATATATAAGATTTAGAAGGGCATACATACGATTTCGATTATGAGGGGGTGGATGGAAAAGGCAACCAATCAATGGTGCGCCCCTTGGTTGGTCGTGTCTTACGTATAAAATGACTACTATTAAGCCGTTATTTTATTAAAAGTGAATAGTGCATGAATAGTGTCACTTTTTATTTTAAAAGAATTTTACAAAACAAGTTACATGAAAAATTAGAGAAAATGGAAAGATCTTGACCATAAAATTTCATAACAAGACTCCATCAAATAAAAAAAATAAAAATCTTTAAATATTGTAACAGTTAAAAAATGAATGTAAAATGGTGAATAACACCCGAATGAAGGACGCTAATTCTTAAAAAGTGACTTTTAAATGGAGGTTAATTATTGAAACATGACTTTGATATGGACGCCAATTCTTTAAAGCTAAAATAAGGAAACCACATGGCCGTATTTCACTCGAACTAGGAAGGCTATGAGGTAAGTATTGATCTGGGAAAGAAGCATAGGTGGAAAGCTTTAATTCCAATAGGATTCTTACAGGGGAAATTTATATTCCAATCAAACTCGTCCTCAGGTAGGATTCCACCACTATAAATACCCTGTCCCATAGACCAAAGCCTGACTACTGCTTCTCTATTACCATACTCTTCTGAGTTGCTGCTACTCCTTCTCTATCTATTTCCTCTTGCAGCTGAACGAAGGGTGGAGCCTGTTGGTTTCTTCTACACCGACGCTGCTGAAGCAAAAGGAGCCATCCTCCCATGATCGTCTCTGAAGTGATTCACCAATAAGCTACTACTACTTCTCCATCCGACAGAATCTAGTTGCAGTCTGGAGCTACATCATCATCTTCTCCTTCTACCATACTACAGGAGGCACACTGCTTCCTTCGGGTTTATTTGTCCCTGCTTCGATTTATCATCATCCAAACCTCAAACAAGGTAGGTGTTCTCAAGTTTTTAAGCCAAACTCTATAATTAAAAAGTCTTCTGCATGCATATAGGTCATTAGATATCAGTAGAAAGATTTACAGTATCGGATTTTTGCAATTTTTGCATATACAAGGAAGTAGCGACCTTGTATAGGGCGCTATTTCCTCTAAACATGACTGAGTACGTTGTTACTTTATTTTACTGGCAAATTAATAAAAACCCATGTTTAAAATTTAATAACAGAGAATCATGACACCTAATTTAATGCATGATTATAGTTATGGATTCCTGCTAATTTTCTCTACCTGACCATGTAATTATTCTTGAAAATTATTTTAATTAGAAAAGTGACACTGTTCATGCTATAATACCTTTACTTGAATTAACGTTTGATCACCTACCACCATATTGAATAGGGTGCCCATGAGATGGGCGCTACTTTTTGAATCATGGCAAAGCCCTGGGCTCTATTTAACCATTTAGATGAATTAAGTTTTGAATAAATGGTTATATGAATTCCATATTTTATTTCCACTAACCGTTGAACTGGAATTTAAAATTCCTGGATTTATATACACTAAAAGTTGAACATGATTTAAGAAATCGTGGCTATGACCCAGACGCCATTTAAGAAATCATGGCTATGACCCAGGCGCCATTTCTTGTCCTTTTGGTTTTCTGTTGTTTCTTGTATACCCTTTCAGTGGGTTATATATTGGCACTATATTCTAGTCCGGGAGTATAGTCCCACGTTTCTCGGTATTTTATCGACTACCCCACTATTTCTCGGTGATAGATGAGCCCTCCGTGGGATATTCCTTCCTTCGGACTGGTGATTTTATCATAGAGACCTCCGTAAGTCTCCTCGAAGCCTTGGATTCCCTCAAAGTCGATTGAGCTGGTTGTACCTCATTACCTAGATTTTCTGATTATTATGATTACTACAAGTTCCATCCTTGAACTCTATGAAAAATCTATCTTAATGATCCTACATGACTTGATCCTTGAAATTCCTGGCCATTAAAGTGGAATTAGTCTAGATAAATGTCAGGGGCTATGGGTCCCAATTAAATGACATTTAAATGCTAGAGTATAAATTAAGGGGTTCTGATCTGATCCCACGGGCGAGGCAAAGTCCAAACATATACCGGTATTATGATGATCAGGTGCTGGCATTCACCAAACTCGGTCTACAACATTTAGGGGCAATCATATAGTCATGAGAACCACTAAGTGTGTAGCCAAATCCTACCTAGTGCTGCTCCATGAGGGGATGTCATAACGGCGTGATTTCCCCTTTGTGCATTGGCCAATCCTACTTAGTGTTGGTAGAAGTGATTACTTTACTTCTATATTGCTTAAAGTTCATCATGAATGTTCTTGAAATGTCTTAACGATAGTACCTATTATCTCGTCGTGAAAGTTCTTAATATATTCTTTTATCAAAATGTCCATCGTCTTGTTTACTCTCATGATCTTGAATTTTATCTCTTGTCATTATAGATCTTGATTTCTATATCTTGCATGACCTGCATGAGCATGTTAAATTGTAATTGACTTAAAGCTAGCTTGACACTTGAGATATAATTCCTACTGAGCGTTCGGTCACCCAGTGTATTTCGAACATTTTTCAGGTAATGACCTTAGTGACGACGAGACCGAACATGAGGGGCAAGGGCAAGAGTGAAGAGAACTTTGACATCTAGACAAACCGTCTGGTCTGGTTATCTTGCGTCTTATGATTTAGTCTAGTCGAGTGTCTTATTGTAAATTTTCCTTTATTGAGTCTTTTATTTTATTTGGTCCAATTTGTAATAAACTTATGTTTGAAATAAAATTCTATTTTTGTTCAAATTACATCTTGTCTTGACTAAGTTCTGATTGACACGACTGTTTAACTACCACGTTCCGAGCAAACGAACACATTCTGCTGCTATCGGTTCGGGGCGTGACAAACCCACTCAGGAACCTTTCCGTCTACAGATTCCACACAGCTATATATCCAAATTCATCCAATGCCCCACCAGGACTAGGGTATGGTCAAACTGTCAAACCCTATTGAGCCCCGGCTCGACTGAATCTTGTACTCCAAACTGGTTCATTAGAAAAACTCTTTTTTCGTAATGAACTCCCGTACCCTGGCCATGGGATTTCCCGAGTACAGATCCGTAGGGCATTCTCTCTCATATATCATACTGAGAGTGAATGATTCCATGTTGTGAAACTAATTGCCTTCGCACGAGTTCCACTGAGTCCGAACAACTAACTGTACAAGACCACTTAATTGAAGTCCATAAGTTAGTAATCAAATACTCAGTATCCCTTATGCAAGACATCTTTAGTGACTCAGGTCTAAGATCCAACTGTGCTACTATGACGTAGAATACCCTGATTGACAGTCAGTATGATTACCATTCAGAGATTCTAGATCGGGTCAGTTAAGTGAACTCATTCCACTAATGAGCACCCACACACGTACTTCAGTGTCTCCACACTGATGATTATGAGAACAATCACACCCATCACATGAGTAAGTATCATGTGCGCCAGTCTATCTGGATCTTCAATGTCCCTTCTCGAAGATCCTATGACTGGGAACTTTTAGAACATGTGCATCTGGATGACTGATCTCATTATCATGATCTCATCATGATCCACTCATCATCGCACAGGCTCAGGGAGTTCATCACATTCAAATCATTAACATAAATTAAATGCAACGAATAAATGCCATTAACATAAATATGAATAAGATATTACAAGAAATGTCACCATCACATCTCATGTGATTGGCTTGTTGGGCATACATTTCTATCAATCTCCCACTTGCACTAAAGCCAATCACCCACATGCTTGATCCCCATCAGCCCTATGTGACGCTCAAAAACACTTTGAGTCAACGGCTTAGTTAGTGGATCTGAAATGTTATCACTGGAAGACACTCTATCAATTACAACATCTCCTCTAGCTATTATCTCTCTGATCAGGTGGTAGCACCGCAGAATATGCTTCGATTTCTGATGAGACATCGACTCCTTTGCTTGCGCAATCGTCCCATTATTATCACATAATAAGGGGACCGGATTAGAGATGTTCGGCACAACTCCAAGCTTTTTGATGAACTTCTTCCTCCAAACAGCTTCTTTGACCGCCTCAGCAGTAGCAATGTACTCAGCTTCGATCGTAAAATCAGCAGTGGTTTCTTGTTTGGAACTTTTTCAACTCACTGCCCCACCATTCAGGGTAAACACATACCCCGAAGTTGACTTGCTGTCATTTTTATCGGACTGAAAGCTTGAGTCAGCGTAACCTCGAAGTTTCAAGTCCTCACCTCCATAAATCAGAAACATATCCTTAGTCTTTCATAAGTACTTAAGGATACACTTCACAGCTATCCAGTGTTACTCACCTGGATCCTCCTGAAACCTGCTCGTAACACTTAGAGCATATGCTACATTAGGCCTTGTACATAACATGGCATATATGATGGACCCTATGGCAGAAGCATAAGGTACCCTACTCATGCGCCCCCTCTCTTTAGAAGTCTTAGGGGACATGTCCTGAAAGAGGTAAACTCCATGTCTCATCGGTATGAGACCTCTCTTGGAGTTTTCCATGCCAAACCTTTTGAAAATGGAATATATGTACATAGATTGGGACAAGCCTAGCATCATATTTGATCTATCTCTATAGATCTTGATCCCCAATACATAGGATGCTTCACCCAAATCCTTTATGGAGAAGTTTTTAGACAGCCAGGTTTTAACTGATGACAACATACCTACATCATTCCCAATGAGTAGTATGCCATCAACATATAGGACCAGGAAGGTGATTGCACTGCCACATGTTTTCTTATACACACACGGCTCATCTTCGTTCTTAACGAAGTCATAAGACTTGATGGCTTCATCAAATCTTAAATTCCAACTACGGGACGCTTACTTCAATCCATAAATGGATCTTAACAACCTGCATACCTTATCTGGGTGCTCATTGGATATGAATCCCTCAGGCTGTATCATATACACCTCTTCCTCAAGATTTCCATTGAGGAAAGCAATCTTCACATCCATCTGCCAGATCTCATAATCATGGTATGCAGCGATGGCAAGTAAAATCCTGATGGACTTAGTCATGGCAACTGGTTAGAAGGTCTCATCATAGTCAACTCCTTGTCTTTGATGATATCTCTTCGCAACCAACCTAGTCTTGTAGGTATCAACCATTCTATCTGCTCCAACTTTCCTTTTAAAGATCCACTTGCATCCGATGGGTACTATACCCTCAGGTGGATCTACCAAGTTCCAAATTTGGTTGGAGTACATGGAGTCCATCTCCGATTTCATGGCCTCTTGCCATCTCCAGAAGTCAATACCACTTATTGCCTCCTCATAGGTCTTAGGATCATCATCCTCATCATAGTGTGCCATGTCCCCACCATCAGAGATATGTCCCACATATCTCTCTGGTTGGATAGGTACACGGCCAGACCTACGCACAGTTTGTATGCCATCCTGAACTGGTTCCTGAGATGATGCAACTCCAGTTTGTGGTTCTAGGACCTCTTCTAGTTCTACCAAGCTCCCACTGTTTCCTTCAAGGGTATACTCATCCTCTAGGAACACAGCTCGCTTAGCTACAAACACTCTTTGATCGTTAGGCTGGTAGAAATAATATCCATAAGTTTCCTTAGGATATTCCACAAACCTGCATCTTTTAGTCTTGGATGCCAGTTTATCAGGATTATGTCTCTTAACATGGCCAGGACAACCCCAGACCTTAACATTCTTAAGGTTTGGTTTTTTTCCTTTCCATATCTCATATGGAGTGGAAGACACTGACTTAGTAGGAACTTTGTTTAATAAGTGAGCAGCAGTGTCTAGGGCGTAGCCCCAGAGCGACAAGGGCAATCCAGCAAAGCACATCATGGATCGTACCATATCTAATAAGGTACGATTCCTCCTTTCAGCCACACCGTTCAGCTGAGGTGTGTATGAAGGAGTCCATTGGGATAATATATCATTATCCTTTAAGTATTGTGTGAATTCCATACTCAAGTATTCCCCTCCTCGATCAGATCGAAGAGTTTTAATACTCTTTCCTGTGTATTTCTCTACTTCATTCTTAAACTCCATAAATTTCTCAAAGGCTTCGGATTTATACTTCATCAAGTACACATATCCGTACCTAGAGAAATCATCAGTGAAAGTAATGAAGTATGTGTAACCCCCTTTGACATGGGTGGACATAGGTCCACATACATCAGAATGTATGAGTTCTAATAACTCACCAGCTCTCTCTCCATGTCCAGTAAATGGAGAGTTGGTCATTTTTCCCATGAGGTAAGATTCACAGGTTGCAAATCATTCATAACCAAATGGATCAACATATCCATCTTTGCACAACCTTTTCAATCTTTCCTCACTAATATGACCAAACTTACAATGCCAAAGATATGCTTGATTTACATCATTCCTCTTCCTCTTAAGAGGTCCATCCACACACAAGACAGGAGTCCCTACATCTAGTAAAAACAAATCATTAATTAAGCTCCCATTGGCAAACAATTCACCATTTAATAATAAAGAACATGTCTTATTACCAAAGCTCACAATAAATCCACATTTATTCAAGCATGAAATGGAAATAATGTTCTCAATTATAGAAGAAACATAATAACAGTCTGTCAATTCCAATGTAGCTCCTGAAGCAAACTTGAGGTTTACACTCCCGACAACAAGTGCAACAACTCTTGCTCTATGTCCCAGTCGAACATCAACCTCTTCTTTATTCAATCGCCTGCTACTTGTCAGAACCTGAAGCTTCTCTAAGCTTCTGCTTTACTTTCTCTGCAAGGTACAACTTACAGTTTCTCTTCCAACGGCCATCCTTATGGCAATGGAAGCACTGGCCCTTGTCTTTGCTCGCCTCTTCTTTCTTGGCAGTCTTTCCCTACTTATCCTGCTTTTTGTTTTTGTTTTTCTTAAAAATAGCTTGATTCTTTCTCTTTTTGTTGGTCTTACCAACAAGCAGCACAGAAGATTTTCCATTGTTCATTGTTCCCTCAGCAGTCTTCAACATGTTTAGAAGCTCTGCCAGAGAGCATTCTATTTTGTTCATGTTGAAATTGACAATGAACTGGGAAAATGATCCAGGGAGAGATTGCAGAATCAGATCAATACAAAGATCTTTATTCGTGTCGAAACTCAATTCTGCCAATCTTTCGATCCACTCAATCATCTTGAGAACATGTGTTTGCACAAATATTCCCTCAGACATTCTTGTCTCGAACAGACTCTTAGATATCTCATATCTTTCTGTTCGACTTTGAGCTCCAAAGAGCTCCTCAAGGTGAAACGGAATGGATCTAACATCCATCTTTTCATGTTGCCTCTGTAACTCATTTGTCATAGAGGCAAGCATATAACATTGGGAAAGCATGGCATCATTCTTATGCTTCTCATAAGCAATGATCTCTCCCTCTTCAGAATCATCAGCAGGAAGAGGAGGTACAGGCCGATCAAGAACATAGGCTATCTTCTCAACAGTGAGAACAATTCTCAAGTTCCTGAGCCAGTCACTATAGTTAGTACCAGTAAGCCTGTTGGCATCAAGTATGCCCCGTAACGGGTGGTTCGCCATAGAAGTCTACAAGAGACGATTTGTAATAATTAGATAACATGCAGATATTCATTAATTAAGATATGGTCTTTAATCCTAATTTATAACTCCCACTAATTTTTGACGAATTTACACAATCCTCATTATGCAAAGACAGGATATTCCAGCTATATCCTAGTGGGACCAGAATCCCATTAACATTATGGTAGTGGCCTTGTGGCAGCACAACAAATCACCCTATACTTAATGGGTAGGTAACTCTTCCCAATTACAACTCCTTACAACTTCTGGTGTATTCAGCCTCCAGACCTTTTGTGACCTTGTGGCAGCACAACAAATCACAAAGTCTGGTTAGGTTAAACCTGTTGTTATGTTATGAGAGTGGGATCAAGACATGACCCTTGTGACAGCACAACAAAGCCATGCCGGCACCCATCCCAAAGTTCGGCCTAAGCCTTAATCTAAGTCTCTGCCCCCTTGTTGTAAGGGCCTTGTGGCAGCACAACAAACCCACACAGTCTAAGAGCAGCTCACTTAGACTATAACAACGGAAGGCTATGTGGGTCATTCTTAATACCTCACGTTTACAACCTAATATGAGATCGAGGGGTTTGGATTGAATTTTGGTCTCATCAATATAGGTGCTACGTACATATAAGAATTTGGAGTATCATATATACTCTAAATATATATATATGTAATAAGTAGCACATCCACATATATCATATATATGTAATAATACCAATGGATGATCATGGACCACATTCCTAGCAGCATTACCAGAGCCTGTTGGTAATGCACACAATCATGGTAAATAGAAAAACATGGAGCATCCAATGCTCCCACTAGCTGTGAAGAATCTCCCGAGGCCCTCGCATCTGGTCTCCTTCTTTGTCTCCATCCGCTTCTCATTATTACAAGTAAATTTGTAATTGGGCACGCAGGCCCACAAATGTACATCAAATAATAATAAGAAACCTTGAACTAGTCAAGGGGAGTACAATACATGAGGGAGATAGAATATACAACCCGAATTAATAAGAGAGAGAGAAGGAGGCACGCAGGCCCCAATAATCACATCACACAGAACCATTCACTATAAAGAACATCATCACATGATATCTAAGTCCATGATCATCCATCCACACACAAGACACATCACATGCATCTTACAGTAATCATCACATAATTACAACGAGATATAACGATAAATTCAAAATTTAACAATTAATTTTAAAATCACGCATATTAACATTCAACTAAACAATTTAGTTAAAAACAAATAAGTCTAAACAACTTTAGACCACCGTCATTTATATTCACTGCATGGGCTCAATAATAATTTCTAGTTAATTAACCTCATAAGAATCACATTCTTATAGTAATTAACTTTAATTAATTAGATAATAGGAAATACTTAAAACCATTTTAAAATTCCCATTAACTAATTAACTAGGGGCCAAATAATGAAAAATAAATTAATAAGTTACCAAACTAATTTTAGACATCATTAAAATATTTTTTAGAATTTTCCTAGAATTTTCCTAAATTTATATGCAATTTAAACATTTTAAAATGGTAAAATCCAATATATATATATATATATGAATATATGTATGTGTGTGTGTGTGTGTGTGTGTGTGTGTGTGTGTTAATGGGTCCGGATCCGGCGCGGGCCGGATCCGGCCCGTTTGAGACCGCGGGAGGGTCATCCCTCCCGCCCGATTCGCAGGGGTGCAGAGGTAAAAACCCTAGCCCAACGAACTCGCCGGAGGGAGCGCCCATCGCCGTCCCCGGCCACAGCGGACGACCCCCGGCGGTCACCCGCTAGGGCCTTCGGCCTCCATTACTGTCGCCGCCGCCAGAGGGGGCGCACGCGATGATCACGGGCGAGTTCGCCCTATCCGCGGAGACCGCCACCGTGTCGGCTCCTCCGGCCTCCTCACGCCATCAGCCGCCGTCGCGTGCCATGGAGGATCATGCAGGACCCTTACCAGTCCTCATGGGCACCGATAACCAAGGATTTAAGGCCTAAAATGGCCTCCTCCGGTGAGCACTAACGGCGATCGCGCTCGCGAAGAAATGGTCGATCCGGCCTCGCCGGTGGGTCAATCCGCGCATCAAGATGTGCGTTTAGATCCTCTTGATCTCGAGAACGATTCCCTAACATCAATCGGCCGTTGCCCATCTCATGAGCGACCCAATCAAGCGACAAACATAGAGCCCTTTGCAAGAACGTAAACGACGAAAAATAATAAAATAATGCCGCTTTTGATCAAACCAGCAACCTGGCTCTGATACCACTGTAAGGTTTCGACCAGAATATGTAGCGAAAATCATCGAAACCTTAGATTGCATATCATTGCCGGTTTTTCAAAATTGAAGCTGATCGTTGAACCCGCGATGTGAAGAACGATTCTTTACCTTTGCGGGGTTGAGAATCTCCCAAAATCTCAAAGATGAACAAGCGGAAGATCCCGGAGTCGCGAGCCGTTCAAGCATCCGGCCTCTAGACGTATCCACACGAGCAGTGGAAGCAGACGGTGTTGGATCGAGAGGACGGTCAAGCTAGGGGGGGAGGGGGTGAATAGGTTGACCTTATAAAAATTATAGTAGAGCAATTCGCATCAGAAGCACCACACCTAGATGATTAATTGAAACATTGAACTAAGCCAATCAGAGAGCGTGCCTATCATGCATCTAGCGAAGAACAAATTGTGATGATTAGACCAAACCACAAGAGAACACAATTTTAAGGTGGTTCGGTCACCCAGTGGAGACCTACGTCCACCTCCCCACTCAACCAGTGAGGAACCCTGCTGAGCTTTACAGCTTTGCTAAACCGAGGAAGTAATTCCTCTACACTGTTGACTACCCCAACAGAAGACAACGAGGAACGAATCCTCAGATCCACTGTCAAACAGCTTGAAGGTGAACTACCTTGACACCCCTGATCTCAGCACAGCCCGCTGAATCAGAATCACCCTCTCTTCACTAAATCCAGTGGAAGAGAGAAGTACAATGTTCAAGAACAATAGGAAAACTAAAAGATAAGAAATCAAACTTCAGCACTTGGACGCAGCGGAATTTAGATCACCAACAGAGAGATCCATGTCCATACGCATGAGCTTCGATCCTTGAATCTCCTCCGTCTGGAATGTAGAAGAGTCTTGGTGGCGCGATGATCTTCTGATCTGATTTTTCAGCAACCTTCGTCCAGTTCTGCTCTCAGCCTCTCTCGTTCTACTGTCCGCCTCACTCGTTCTGCTCTCCACCTCTCACACTTGTTCTTCTCGGCTAAACCTATTTTATGGTCTTCCCGCGCACAAAATAGTTCACGTGGCGCAGGTGGGCCACCACCATGATTTTCTTGTTATCCTCATGATTGCTCACGTGGGGAACCTTCTGGAGTGGTAGAAGCTACGAAAACTTATTCGCTTGTGGCTGATGTGGCAGATGACGACTGAAGGTGGGATCCACTTATCGTGCTCTGCAACTGGAATTAGATGGCGTCAACCCTCTTGCTCCAAGGAGTTGACGCATCCTTCTTCTAGCTTCAAGTTTCATGCGGAGTGCGTTGACGCAAGATGCAACTGCGTCCACTCATTAGTTGCGCTTTAGACAGTTGTGGCAATCCATCGAACTGCAGCGTCGACGCTGCCAAGGTACTCCAGAGGCTGCAACAAGGAATGCTTGAACTGCTGCATTCACGCTACTTGATCAAAGCGTTGACGCATCAGAGTATTCCAGTAAGCCATTGGCTCTCCCTTTGTAACTGCTGCGTCGACGCTGCTCTATTGTGGCGTTGACGCAGTGGAATAACTTGTGAAGGTCTCTACTTCAGAATATGATGAGTTGACGCTGCTTGCTTTAACGTTGTGAGAGATATCAGCGAAGGCTTCTTCAACTGATGTGTGGACGCTTTAAGCTCCCAGCGTCGACCCTGTTCCTTTCTAGCAACAAGAATGAAATCAAGTGAAAGTATTATTGAATCAAGATTTAATTCATCATTGAATTGAATACATCATTCATATCTCATGGTTGTCATCATCAAAACCAGGGGCACAACAATCTCCCCCTTTTTGATGATGGCAACTATGAGGTGAATGCCATTAATGCCATTGCATCTAAACAATCAAGGTTATTCATATCATGCAAGAAACTTCAGATTAACAGGAAATCAATTCAGTGACTAAATCAAACATTAATTTTGTCATTCATTCAAGTTCAAGATTTTACATCATAGAACCAGACAAAAAGAAAACAAAACATTTAGTTAGTCAACATGATTGATGCAGATGCAATGAACTCTGGTCTAGATTCCAGCTTGACTTCATGATTGATGCATTTAACATTGTAACATTCTCCCCCTTTGACATCATCAGGAAGGGGAGTAGATGTGGAAGAGCTATTTCAAGATGGGAAGTAGCGATTGTGTCTTCTGGCAGAAGTTGGTTGTTGCTGCTGACGAGAGGATTGCCCTTGAGTAGACTGAGATCCTTGAGGTGGCTGGCGAAGCTGCTGCTGTCCTGAGGCAGATTGATCTCTGGCCAGTAAATCTCGGATATCCTGAGAGAGTTCGCCCAGCTGATGACTTAGAGTGGTGCGTACACTGTCAATGGCAGAAGTAAGATCAGCTGTGATAGATTCCTTATTTTGAAACTTGTCCCCAATTGACTGAATTGCTGCAGTCACTTTGTCAATCTTTTCTAACATAGCTTTGAGGCATTGGGGAACTGCATTGACAGGACCTTTGATGGTTTCAACTGCTATCCTCACATCAAAACATAAATCAGTAATCTTGGCAAGGGATTGAAAAAATGAAGCTTGATTGCTGTGCATATCAGTCACCGGTGTGGATAACTTGTCAAGGAGAGATGATATGTTTTGCAAGACGGTCCTTGTAGCTTGGTCAGTTAACATCTTGGTGAGTAAGAATTTTTGCCACTCGGATAAGACGGAAACTTCAAATTGAACAATCCGAGAAGTCAGTTTGTTTAGATGAAAATTTGTAAACTCCATTAACTTGTCCATCTTTGCATCCTGACGCTGCAGCATCATAGTCATGTGTGCGAACATCTCTTCAACAGTTGCTGGAGGTGGAGCTGCATCAGACGTTGGAAAAGTTCTTCTATAAACTCCAATGGCTCCAGTCATAAGGGGTTCCATTGTAGGTGCAGAGCCACTGGGTTCCCCAGTTTCCAGCTGAGGGCTTGATGATCTAGCAAATGTTTCCTCAAACTCACGCTCTCCTCTTGCTGAACTACCCTCTGGTCTTTCTTCTCTCACCACAGGTGGAATTTGTACCTCTGTCCTGTTCACATGACTAGCAGCCACAGTGTCTGTTCTTGATGCCTGACCTGTTTCTAATGGAGCTATTTGCTGACTGGGAAGAATTCTAACTTGCTTACCATCAATGACTTTAAAACCCATAAAGTTCTGAATATAAGAAAGTGTGTAAACATTCCCTTGAGGGATGATTATTTTCTTCTCAGAACCAAAGTCTACTCCAACTTTTTGAAAAATAGCAGTCAATGGAGCAGCATAAGGAAGTGTTCTGGATTGTGTCAAGCATGACCCCATAGTTTGAATAACTACATCAGGCAGGGAAATATGTATTCTCTTCAGCATACAGTAAAGTAGAAATCTCTGCATCTCAGTCACCCGTTCCCTACCACTGCTCTGTGGTGTGATCATTGATGTGCATATATGGTGGAGCAGTCTATTCAATGGAGGGAATTGATTTGCTTTGAGACTGGATAAATAAGTTTCCCTGACATCGGAAGGATCACTAGGTTTGTCAGTCAGGAGAGCATAAGCATCATGCTCATCATACTCAAAGCTATGTAGCTGAACTCCATTCTTGGGGATTTTCCAGGCTCTAGCAAACAATTTATTTGATAATTCAAAACTAACATTCCTGACAGTTGATGTGAGTTTTGGAACGTGAGGTTCATACTTTAAATTTTTGTAGAACTCTCTTACCAGGGTGGGGTAATAGACCTTATGGGTTGTAACAAAAGACCACCAGCCCTGATAGTCCAAGGTGGGAAATAGTTGCGGAAAAACTTCAAGCATTTTATGGTCGGTAGCAGCAATATACCGGGAAATAAGAACTTTCAGAGGTTCTTCCATGGTGACGGTAAGAGAGCTGTCCGCACCTTTCTGTCCCGATGCAGCACCTGAAGATGAATCCTGCCTTGCTGTCCTGACATCAGATGCCTTTCTCTTTTTGGTTGGCGAACAAGGATCGCGTGGACGCGTCTCTTTCCTCTTCCCTTTATCGTGAGCAGCTTTGGAGCGGGGCTCCATATTGTCTTCGGCTGATGCTGAGCTTCTTGGATGATCCTCTGACCTCTTCTTCCCCTTGTTAGCGGATGTCGGAGGAGCCATGGCAGCGGGATGAAGAAGAATGAAACAGGAAAGGGTTTTGGAGAGCACGGAAGATAGAATGACAAAGGGTTTCGAAAGGGATGGAGACAAGCAGCGGTCACGCTACGCTTTTAAAGAGGCTTCGAAACCCATTTCCGTGAGCGGTTCAACAGGTTCAAGTCGGTGAACCGGAAAAATAAGGAAATAGTACTCGAATCGTTGCGTTGACGCCAAGGGATACTGCGTCGACGCAGTGAAGCAGAAACAAACGAATATTTGCAAGAAGAGTAGCAAGAAAATCATCTGTACAAGGAAATTTCTTAAGATACTGAGATAGGGAGTAGAGATGCTCATATTCAAGGATTTTTAAGTGTTGCAGATCGAGTTCCCATGAGAGAGATGTGTAAGCAGGCTCCAATTCAATTAATGATAAAGAGAAGAAATAATCTTAAAGCATTGAATTAAAAATCATGAACCACCAAAGGCACCTGCCTGGAGAAAAAGTGGAACTCTTTTCACACTAGAACCATTTTCATTTCTGTTCCTTATATCTGTCAATTTCAAGATGCCTTTCAGAGAGAGAGAAATTTAACTGGCATTGATAACAGACTCAGTTGAATAACGAGCTTCAGATCAAACACACTCACATGTTTTAATTATTTCTCACATTTGCAGCATGTTCAACTTATTTTTACGTTTTCATTTGCAGTCAAGTATAGCTAGCCTTTTGACACGGGTACGCATGTTTATTAGACACCCGAGTCCCCGGTTACTCAGTATAGCAAACTATTCTGCATAGACGGACCAGAGTTGGCAACTTACGTCATGACATGTCTATCAGCACTTCATAGGTGCTTGAAGGTAGTTTCTCAGTTAATAGTTACCATTGCTCTGTAATGATTTATTTTTCACTTGAAGACAGAGATAGTGACGCACCTCATGACTTGCTCTTTAGCACTTCTTTGGTGCATAGGGCTAGTTTCTCAGTGAATAGCTACCATTGCTCTGCATTTCATAACATGTGTAAGAGATTGTTTCTTCAGCGTTTATAACCAATTTCTGGGTTTATTATCAATACAAATATTAAATTCCTCTACACACAGTGGTTTCTTTACTGTTGAACAATAAGGTTCGAGAGATGATAAGGTCCTGGTTTTATTAAATTGTTCAGCTTTTATTCCATACATAGTGCATTATTGGGTTCAAAAGTTCTTGAATTCAAACATCATAAGAATCATAGATCTCCTATCATTAGCGTTTCATAGAGCTATTCAGAACATATCTCATACTCAATAGGAATTTTCACTGTAACTCCCCCTGAATTTAAGACATCATCTACATATCTCAGTGCTCTAGAGTTTTTCCCTCATACTAGGATGCCAAGGAGGCTTTATTGTGGGATAAGAACGGAAGGGACGGGATAAATGAACAGAGCAAGTTGATTTGAGATAGGGAAGTCTCCAAAAGAAGAATATATAACACAGCTGCATTAACCCAGCCTTATTACTGTGTCAACTCATCCATCTAGACCGCTCATAGAAAGGTTCTGTTTCCGAAAACAAATGCCCACAGCGTTAACTCAGTCTTATCGCTGCATCAACTCATTCAACCAGCCAGAGACACTTCACACCAGGTTCTCAAAGAATAAGCTGTCTGGTGCGTTAACCCTATTTCCACACTGCGTTAACTCAATTATCCAACCAGCAATAACAACTCTGTACTTTATTCAGCATTTTGACACCAAGAAGGTAATCTGAAGCTAACTCCCCCTCAGACCATGCATGAATGAAATTATAACAGCCAATAAAATGAGTATCATGCTGAAACTGTATTCATTATGAATTTATTGATGGAAAGATAGACATACCAAGCACAGACGACTAAGCTCCCCCTGAGTTTATGACAGATACACTTCAAACCAAGACAAGTTTAATCATTCAGATTCTAGAAGATAAGTCAGGCACACAAATCAGGCATCCAGATTATAATTGCACAGACCAAGCTCTCTTCTAAGATAAGAGAATCTATCATTGTTCAGAGGCTTGGTAAAAATATCGGCCAATTGAGATTGTGATTCAACAAATATGAGTTTAAAAATTCCTTTTATCACTTCATCTCTTAAGAAATGGTGTCTAATTTCTATGTGTTTGGTCCTAGAGTGCTGGATAGGATTTTTGGCCAGGTTTATGGCACTTGTGTTATCACACAATATGGGGACACACCCAAGATCAGTTTGATAATCTTGGAGTTGGTGTTTGATCCACAACACTTGAGTACCACAACTCCCTACAGCGACATATTCTGCCTCTGCAGTGGATAGTGCCACTGAGTGTTGTTTCTTGGAAGCCCAAGAAATCAAACATCCTCCCAAAAATTGGCAATAGCCACTCGTGCTTTTCCTGTCGAGTTTGCATCCAGCATAGTCTGCATCTGAATAGGATACAAGATCAAAAGAACAAGATGCA